>OZ026521.1:95461149-96661149 GCA_964019695.1 Loripinus fragilis | reverse complement strand
CTATGATCGTTCAATGAGACGGTTCTTTTGAGCACCCAAAACATATGTTCAAACTTATGGATTAGAAAATATTTAAACTTTTATGCTCAAAAAGTTTGTATATCTTAACCTTTGAAGTCTATTAGGTCAAGAAATCTGGGGTTTCAATACACATTTTCCTGAATATTTATGGCATAAAGTAAAAACCAAATCTCATCAACTGGCTCATTTTCTGCTTTCAGTCATTGAATGATCAGACAAAAGTTTGGGATGTGTCGGGAAAAGTACAGATTAGAGCCAAGAGAATCATCACCATGGGAGTAAAGTTTCTGAAGGGAGAGATCATGAAAGCTATTAACAAGGAAAACAATAGTGGCAAAGGAAGCAAAGGAGGCGTGGTGAATGAAAATGATGTTCTGTTTGTTCTAACTGTGCCTGCCCTCTGGGATGATAGGGCAAAGTTGCTGATGAGAGAGGCTGCAGTGGAGGTATGGTAACTAGTCTGGTCTCAAACTTTTATTAAAATTTCTTCATGTTCATTTGCTCATTAAACCAAAACCATACAAGAAAATAAATAGTTCTCATGCTTTAACCTTTAATGCGCCAATTGCAACAAAAGTTGTCTGCTTTTCTCGTCTGCTGAAATGTTTAAGAAGCCTCTATGGCAAACTGTGTGGACCCAGATCAGACTGCTCCTATGGGAGCAGTCTTTTCTGGGTCCACGCTGTTTGCTTCTATCCTTAATTTGTCAGTAATGTAAGGCAATTATTTGCAGCAGACGACTTCAGCAGACGACATTTTAAATGCATTTTTTTTCTTGGCGCTTTAAGGGTTAAAAGGCTTAGATGCCATAATATTTATACTGCTATTCAATGTTTGAATGCCAAGCACTGTTTTATAACAAGCGATGTGAATTTAGAGAGCTATTTTGCCCCCACCTCAACCGTTTAGGCTAAAATATAAAGGGTATTTTCACCATTTTTCTGATCTCTTTAATAGAATGATAGCCTAAGTACAGTCTAGTATTTATTTCACCTTTACTATTGTATGGTAACAGAAAATGGCCGCCAAAATAGGCATAAATAAGCAAATGGTAATTTTGTTTGGACCACGTTTTAGCCTTTTGACAGAGCAATTAAATAGGAGTACAAGTAAATACCAAAATATATTTTAAGAATTACCACACACACAGCATATCTATAATAATAAAAAATTGGCATGCTCTAAAATTCTTATATGACGTGGTTTAATGTTTAAATGACAACCACTACATACCATAATAATGTATTGGTAGCTTAAAATGCCTACTAAAGGTCGAAGAAAAAAATGAGATGCGTTGAACTCATTTCTTACTTTATTATTTTCTAATTTCTTATCTTTCAACAACTTGCAACTTGGATCCATAACAGACTGCTTGATTCAAAATAAGAAACGTGTCTTTTTTTTTAAAACTTCATTTACAGACAAACTTTTTACCCCATTATTAAAAACTCAAGAACTCTTTTAGTACTGTTCAGGGTTGACTTTATTTCACCGGTGTGCTGCTAGTGGCCCTTTTTATATGCTCCCATCATGCACATGCCATCAAAACAGCATCGTACCAACGTTGATGAGACTTCATGGCGTCGAATCGACGTTTATATTATAAGAATTTATCATGAGTGTGAGGGTAGGATATAAAATGCCATCCCAAGGATTGCTGTTTGTCATCACGAGGCTTGCCCAGTGATGACAAACAGTAATCCCAGGGGACGGATTTTTCTATCCTACCCTCACAAGAATAATAAAGTATTTTTCTTGCTCACCACTGTTTTTATATATTTATTTTAAAATAAGCTTCCAAAGTCCTTGAATTCGCTAAGATGCAATTCCATAATATGATGACGTTACTTTAACATAACAATAACGTCCTGGGTAAGATAGCATGGATAAGATAAGATTTTCTATCCCAGGGAAAATCTCAAATATCCATATCTGGTGTGCAAGAATATGTTATATTAAGGTTATAAGCCTCCTGGATTTGCTGAGTTTTAAGTTTATTTGACTTTGTTCTGTTATTTTTAGTTTTAAGTTGAGACTTATTTTTTGCGTTTGTATTGACAGGCTGGTATTAACAGAAAGAACTTATGCATTGCTTTAGAATCTGAGGCTGCTTCTATCTGGTGTCAAACTATACCCTTGGACCGGGACCAGACCACTGTAAAGAAAAAGGGAATTAAATACATGACGTGTGATCTTGGAGGTAATACTTGTGACATTAAAACGTCATATTTCTCAATTCTAACTTGCAAATGGCATTCCTTATAGATGGCTATTTGAGAACCAGTTTATGTCCAGCTTTTAATTCTACTTAAAAATATCTAGATGACTTACTGAATATTGATACTCCTTATTTTGAACATAGAGGATCTTACATGAGTGCTCATGTTTTATTGAATTTATTAAACGAGTTGGGAAAAAGAGATAAAATGCGAGGCTTGCCGAGCATTTTATCTCTTTTTCGCAACGAGTTTAATAAATTCAATAATACAAGAGCACGAATGTTAGATTCTATTTATCATATGACAAATACTTTGAAATCTCATTTCTGGCGTAAAAACGTTATAATTTTGTCATTATGTACGCAACGTTGTTATGGACGTCATAACGTTTCCCGAAAATCGATAAAACACTAGTGGTTTACAGATTTTATTGCATGGCGTTATTTCACTCCCAGGCGCGACGTCATATGATAAAAATGGTAAAAAGACAGGTAAATACCCCACAAAACTTCAGGAAAGCAAAGCTAGTTCGTATGATACTGATTGTCTGAATACTAAATTTTTATTCTTAAAACACTTGCTAGCAGATAAAATAACATACTGTTAGTTCAATATTTCTGAGATTTGCTTATTTGTTTTGATTCTTTACGTCCCAGTCAACAATTTTTCACTTTGTCTAGACAGGTCTTCCTGGGTTGAAGCAGTTCTTAGCAGCTGATAACGTGTTGTGCTCAATGACACAAAGCAGTGGCTCAGACAGCGGTGAGACTTGAGCTAGCAACCCTTCAATCCCCAGTTTAACGCTCTACAACTGAGCCACTGTGCCTCACAAACCCAGTCCCATCCCAATTTACTATTACCTGTTTCTACCTAAAATTCAATCAGTGTGCCTTCAGTTATGATTGTTTACAATCCAATGAGACATGCGCGGATCAAAACGCGAATCAAGCGGGGTCTAGAATCCATGAGGGTCTAGATGGGGTATAATGATTAGGGAATAATGGCCCTTTTTTATAATGAATAGTGAATAATGAGCCAAAAAAATAATGAATAGTGAATAATGAGAGCCTAAAAAATAATGAATAATCCTATTTTTTTTAATGAATTGAAGAAAAAATTAATGAATAGTGAATAATCAGATTTCTTTGCCACCTTTCTTACTTTTGATGAATAATTGGTTTTATTTTAATGAATAACCCAAAATTTTAATGAGATGAATAATGGGCTAAATTTTTAATGAATAGTGAATACCAGACCCCCCCTCCCATCTAGACCCTCATCCATGTTGAATCGCTCAGAAAGCCTCAAAATTCAACAAGCGTTCTCAAAGCCTTGCCTGGTAAACTTGATATCACAAGCCTTACAATTCGACAAGCATTCTTAAAGCCGAGTCTGGTTAACTTGATATCAAAGGCACTCACCTACTTTTCTCTATATAGGGGGTCATAATGTACAACAGACAAATACAATGGGTTGTAAAAAAAAATGAAGTCCCATTTTGAAAAATCATCAAACACCTTCAGCTAATTTATAATGACCATAATTAACTTCGAATTGGATCACTTAAGTCACCTTGTTAAAAAACAAATGAGTATGACCAGCAAATGCCATATCTACAAACCACAGACCATTGGCAAGCCTCACATTTTATCTCTTTTTCCTAAAGCATTTTTATTATATGAGCCGTGACATGATATTTCCAACATTGTGGTATGTGCGACCAGTGATGCCTCAGATCAGCCTTGGTATACGGGGGGCAGTCTGATCAGAGCCTTTGCTAGTCGCTTGAATGTTCTATGAGTATTAACCTACTGACTGAACATCAGGTTAAAAGGAGGCTGCACAGGCTCATCTGAATCTACCTTGTCCAAAAGCCACATTGTTGGAAATCGCACGTCGTGACTCAAATTCAATATTGCATGAAAACTAATGTTGGAAACCCTTTATTCATACTCTTCTACTAAATTCTAATTTATTTAGAATGAAGTCATTGGTACACCGGTAATTGATTAATCTTATTGGTTGCAGGTGGAACTGCCGATATAACAGTACATGAAGCGACAGGTGATGGTTCCCTAAACAGTGTATACTGCCCTGGAGGAGGTACCTGGGGAGGTACACAGGTAGACAACAACTTCCTTAGTTTGCTCGACATGGTGTTCGGTCCAAAACTCGTTGACAAGTTTAAAGCTGAACATGTGCCAGAGTTTTTAGAAATGATGAAGGAGTTTGAAACGACAAAGAGAGTGTTAAGCTATGACAAAGAGGTAAAGCTAAGCATTAAACTGCCAGCTAAGTTTCTGGAGATGGCTTTAAGCTTGAACAAGGTCAAAAATAATAGAGAACTCGCCTCCAAAGTGGCAAATTCGCGATATCAGGACAAACTAAAACTGGCTAATGATAAATTTATACTCAGTCCTCAAATAGGGAAGCAATTATTTGACTATACAGTTAGAAGTTTAAGTAAACATATTAAAGGACTTCTTGAGAAGAGTATCATGCAGGGACTCTCCGTTATTTTGACCGTCGGTGGATTTGCTGAATGTGAAGTAGTACAGGCTTCACTAAGGGAGGCATTCGCTGACAAAACTGTTATTTTTCCACCAAATGCTGGGGTTGTTGTTCTGAAAGGGGCCGTTCTGTATGGTCATACACCTGGTCTAGTAAAATCTAGAGTTACTCAACTGACATACGGGTTTAAAATGACGCAAGAGTATGACGAATCAAAACATGGAGCAAAAGATGCAGAAATCCAAACCATTGACGGAAAGAAGATGTGCACGAATGTATTTAGCGTGCTGGTACCAAAAGATACGACTGTGAGCGTAGGCCAAGCATCTCCAGAAGTCCAAGACAAGCCTTTGTCTGCTAGCTTAACAAAGCTCACATTTCAGCTGTATACCTCCCAGCATGACAACCCAAAGTTCACCAGCCATTTCTCCTGCAGTAATATTGGCAAGTTTGAGGTTCCAGTGCCCAGAGGAAATGACGTCAATGACAAAATATACAAATTTCAAGTTGTGTTTGGAGATACAGAACTACTTTTTAAACTTCAATATGTGAAAAGCGGGGAGTGTCATGAGCAGTACTTTAATTTTGCTTAAAACAAAAGTCAGTATTGGAATGAGCCAGTGGTTTTCATGCGCGGATCCTGAACGTTTTGTCAGAGGGAGTTCAACACTGACAACGTTTTTTTTGTAAGTTGATGGGATGGAGAGAGGATTGAAATGCCACTAGAAGTGAGCCATCGTCGGCCCGCCAGCAAAACTCCATTGAAATGGCGTTTGCTGGCGTGCCGATAATGGCCCATCATTTAATGTTGGCTTGGTAGCTTTGTGATTTTTAGGGGATCCGGATCAATATTGCTAGGAAACCCTAAATTCTTGTGATTTTTCAGGGGGTGTTGGGACCTCCTGTCCCCCCTCTGGATCCGCTCATGGTTTTGAAAGGTTAAAATCTATCATCACAATTAAACCAGTCCATATGTGTATAGCAAATACTGTAATCACTTATATTTTGTCATGATTATAATGTGGCGCTATAAGCGATATAAACGAAAAATGTTACAGTAAAAGACCATAAGATATGCAACACATGCAATAAACATACACGCGTTGCTATCTGTATCAATAAAACCGAGTCTGCTGTTTTCTTATATTGTAGGTTCTCTCTATTTCTTTAGGATCTGTTTTTTTTAGAATATTTAGGTCATTGTTTCTGTGTGGATTTGGCAAAACTTATGACTGTGCATCGATATAGTGTTGATATTTTTTTCTTATTCTGGTCCTTCAGGAATATTGGGTTTAGAGGGAAAACAGAATACTGCTCAAGCCAGTGTTAGGGGGCGTGAGAATTTTTGCCCTTTCCATTAGTTCTCATTAACAGACTCAATAAAACCGAGTCTGAAGTTTTCTTATATTGTAGGTTCTCTATATTTCTGATGGGTCCGTTAATTTCCTGATTATTTAACACAGTAGTCTGTTTCGCCTTGAATAAAACCCTACTTAAACGTGCCTACTCTAATAGGATCCCTTAAAGGGGCTACTCTTAAAGGATCCATTAAAGCGTCTACTCTTAAAGGATCCGTTAAAGCGGCTACTCTTATAGGATAGAATTTGTCAGATGAGGCAAATCCTTTCGTTTCTAGGAGAATAGAAAACTATTTTAACCTAAATGTCTTTGCATTTAGAAACCGTCAAAAATAAATATGACAATATCATACTTTTAGAATCCGAAAGTTTGATGCTGCAAAATCAAGTATTTTACAGTATGCAGGCTCGCCAGAGCTTTCGCTGAACGTCATAAGTATCAAGATACGCATCAGCTGGGTCCATGACATAAGGGTATTTGAAGTTAATATTCCTTATAGTGGTCAAAATGGCGCACTGTAAACTGCATTGCATTATACTGTACACCAAAGAACTTCCCATGACTATTGTAAATAATTAAATGAAATTTACAGAAATAAAATACTTTTGTGCTATTATTTTTTTAAAGATTGTTTCAATAAAATATCTTTGTATTTGATGGTCTGCTAGACCTGCTGTGATTAAAAAGGTTGACAACATACTATAAATCAAAACAGCTCTCCATTTTTATTTAAACATCACTACAAGTTTTCTTGTTTTGTTTCTTTTTCAAATGCAAACTTCATTGTTTGTAATAAAGACATGAGGTGTTTCATTACTGTGGTGTCTTTAAACCATAGTTATCCTAAAATTTGAATGATTCCATGTTACAAAGTTTTGTTTGTTTGATTTGGTTCTTTACCTCCCAGTCAACATTTTTTCAGTCATGTTGGGATGGGTCTTCCTTGGATTAACCAGTACTAAGCAGGGATGAATCTGTCTTGCTCAATGACACAATGCAGTGTGGCCGGTGAGGCTTGAACCTGCAACCCTTCGATCTCGAGTCAAGAACTCTACCACTGAGCCACTGCACTCCCTATGTTACAATCTGATGATGTGTGAAATTGGTAGAGATGGAATAAAAAAACAGTGAAAACATTGATCAGACTGCAGTCTGATCTGTGTTTACACTGTTACCTATAAGACCAAATATATTCAGTACATGCTACAGTAGTTTAGTTTTCCCTTTAAAACACAAATCAGCCCTTATTTACCTTAAATCTTCACAAACATTTTGACAATTGTCCAATGGCTCTTTTGAGCAGTCTAATTTGTGTTAACAGTAGTACCTATTAGTCCAAATACTCGTATATAGGATAATACAGGGTACTACAGTAGTTTGGGGATTCAGATTTCTCTTTAACCCTTTGTATTCGGGAAACCCCTTAACCAGTACTTTTGCAAAAAATGAAAACCCAGATGAAGTGCAGCATACTGCTGCATTTCATCAGGGGCTACACTGTTTGTAAAGATAAAAAATTCAAACAGGCAAATGAATACTTTTTTTTTCATTATAACCTTACACCCCTAGATAAGTATAATGGAATGTTTATTGTATCAAACCAGAAGGAAGAATTCATTAGTACACAAAGGGTTAAATTACAAATCAGCCCTTAATTACCTGGAAACTTTCAAACATTTTGATAGGGGTCCATTAGCTCTTATGAGGTTAAAATTTGTCAAAATTTAATGTATTGTGTTTCTGCCCCTCATGATGGTCTTGATTCTGGCATACAGTGCAGACTTTCATCATGCAGATGCTACTGCACATCTCACTAAAGTCTACTCTGTTAAAAAACTAATTTATGTTTTAGCCAAAATGATTAAAGCTTAATGAAATCCACAGCCCACAACTTTTTAACAATGCAAAGAAATTGGTGTATTACCTCATTATATTTTCTAATAAACCAAATGAGCCAGCGCATGAGATTTCCAACAACGTGGTATGTGCGGCAAGCAAAGTCTCAGATCAGCCTGCGCTTATGCGCAGTCTGATTAGAGCTTTTGCTAGTCATTTGATTATTCTATGATTGTTAAGCTACTAACTGAACAACATTTGGAGTTTCTAAGCTTAAAAGGAGGTTGCAGAGGATCGCCGAAGTCTTCACATGTCAAAATGCCACATTGTTGGAAATCACATGTCATGGCTCATATCATGTTTCTTTTTGTATTTCTGAGCGCACATCCTTTTTTTTTGGTTTTGTCATGCAGTTGTTCATACTAAAGGTTGTGGACAGTCTAATATAAACCTGTAAATATAAACTAATCTATCATTATTGTTCAGACTAATATACCATTAGATTGGAAAACATGGCATAATACATATGTACAGTTCTGTCAGTTTTTTTTTCATGTTAATGCATTTTTGTTTTATTGTTCTCTTAATTCAAAATAAATCCTTCTTTTATAACACTTAATTGTCTCTTATTTATATTTATCATACGACATTACTGTTATTCAGTGGATAACGTTATGTCAAATAATGTCAAGACCATACGTTACATAACATTTTTGGCGAGTAACGTCATGACGACATCCGTTACAACAATGCCAATTTTCATGAAGTTAAACTTAAGTTAAGCTTTGAAGGCAATAAAAATGCATTTAAAAGGGTCATATGATACGTGTGATCATTTCATATAAGATGTATTAAACTAGCCTGTGGCGAGTTTAATAAATTTAATATGAAATGATTATGAGTGTAAGATCCTCTATATTTACATATACCTTATGGGCAGGATAAAGTAGAAGTCATGTTAAGGCGTGAATTCTCCCTGAAAATCATTTGTGAAAAAAGTCACATTTTCAAACAGTGATTTTTACAGTAATGTTCATGACAATGAGTGGACATATAAATTATTCAAAAACATACTTAATGATGTTCAAACCAAGGGCAAAGGACAGATACACACCAGATGAACATGGTATTACATTAGGTCGTTTTAATACGACTGTTTGTCATAGTGCTCTAACGTCATAGTATAGGTGTGTATTGGTTCCATGTTCAAACTTCACTCATGTACTGAATGATACGTGGTCCAGCAACACATAATAAAGACATGAGGTAAGTTATTGGATACTTTTGCCAGTCAGTTAAGATTAATTTGTTTTGTGACAGCGGATACAGTCTTATTAATCTGAAAATGCAATTGTTTATGTTAAAAATACGACTATCTGCAGATTCAACTAAGTTATTTTCATTGAATTACCGTAAAAAATTAAAAATTCATGGTTGTTAGACTTCCAATCTTTCTGTAGAACATAATAGTATTCACTGTTTCCGAAAGAACTGAGTATCTATATCAACAGTTAGATGCAAATATCACCTCTATGTTTGACACTATTTGTCTTGGTTGTGTTACGAATCGTGTATAAGGAATGTTGATTTCTTGCATAGGTCGTCTTAGATAAGTACGAGATTCTGTTTGAGTTTCTTTCTATGATTGATTGATTTATTTCAGTATCACATATTAGCAATTAAATAAAACAGCACAAGGTGATGTTAAACATACACATAAAATATACAATTAAAATACACAAATTACAATGTTCACGTGATTTCTCTTATTTCCATTGTGGTCCTTTTTACCGGATGCAAGTCATAGTGAGACACCACTAGTTAAACACTAAGTAAATAAGTATTAAGAGTTAAAACAAAAATTAGAAATGGGCATAAATACCTTAAAACTGTGAAGATTCATACTAGAAGGAAAGTAAAATGTATCAAGAGACTGTAACATTACCAATCAATTTTGCTTAAAAGGAATTTTTTAACAGCTACTTTAAAATTTGGATATCTCTGTAACCTCCAAATATCATCAAAATGAAGTTTGTTGATGCCTTGTGGTCACCTGCTGGGAAAGGGCTGACCTCTTGGCTCTCGTTTGTTATGTCTAACTGTGACATCATTTTCATATTGGTATCCTGGGTCAGGTGTGGTGCTTGATTGAATCGATTCTTGATCTTTGCCCTCTTTCTTACTTTGAAGGCGATACAATTGCACTTAAAAGGGTCATATGATACTGTGATCATTTCATATTAGATTTATTAAACGAGCCTGTGGCGAGTTTAATAAGGGTGCACGACAACTCGTCGAAAGACACTTCGTCGAATACGACAATTGGTCTATAAAGACAATTGGTCTACTACGACAGTTTGTCGAATGCGACACTTGGTCTACTCCTTTTTTTACCTACGACATCTGGTCGAAAAAATTTTTAATGCATAATTACAGTTACACTTACCTTACGAGTACCTTGCGTTGTTATTTTTGGCGGCGTACTTGATTGTAACAGTATTATAACGGTAAGAACTACGGAACAATGTTCTATTGGGCTGCACTGACTAGCGTGCAGGTAAGTATTGTTGAGTGATTAAGTTTTGTGAGTGAATAAAATGTTTTGATCTCCAATGTTGTTTGTTATATCATTTTAGTTCAGTTTGTTAGTAAAGATGGATGAAAAACCAGGTTTTTTCCTCAGTAGCCGTGGTGCTAGAAAGTTAAGTTTTCAGGGATACTCATATGGTAAAGACAGACTCGACCCAAAAACCGGGAAATGTTACTGGAAATGTGACAATAGGAAATGTAAGGGCCGGATTATTACATCGTCTGATGATCGGATACTGAAGCAAACAGCCCACAATATGCATGGGCCTGACATACCGCAAATTGAAGTGCAGCATTCTATGGCCAGGATAAGAGAAGCCGCCTCCAAAACACAGGAAGCTCCATCAAAAATCCTAAATAAAGAATTGGCCAAAGACTTGCCTGCTGAATTTAGAGGCTACTGGCCCAAGGAACCTACCATGAAACGGTCAATTCAGCGCCAACGAAGGAAGTTCATTCCCGAGCTCCAAAAATCTTTGAATGATTTAACTATTCCTGAAGCCTGGCAGAAGTCTAGCAAAGGTGACCAGTGGTTGTTGTGTGACATTCGTTTCGAGGAGGGTTCAGAAAGAGTAATCATCTTCTGCACTGATGCAAATTTGAGACACCTATGTCGCAGTGATGTTTGGTATGGAGATGGAACTTTCAGTGTTGCGCCTAAACACTTTTATCAGTTATACACTATTCACGGTGTCGTTATGGGTCAGCTATTACCTTTGGCTTTTTGTATTCTCACCAAGAAGAATCGCCTAATTTACCTTGAAATGTTTTCAGCAATCAAAAATCAGGCAGAGAAGAGAGACTTACGGGTATCAGTGTCCAAATTCCGTGTTGACTTTGAAGATGCTTGCATCAAAGCATTTGGCGATATTTTTCCTGAGTCGGTGGTCGAGTGCTGTTTTTTTCACTTGGCACAAGCCCACTGGAGAAAGATCAGCAGTCTTGGACTTCAATCGCTTTACATTGAAGATGAAAATGTGGCCATGTCCTTGCGAATGTTTACTGCCCTTGCAACCCGTTTAATAAATCTAATACGAAATGATCACGAGTGTAAGATTCTCTGTATTTACATCTTGTAATATACATTATGGGCAGGATAAAGGAGAAGTCTGAAATCTTCCTCAGTCATTTCTGAAAAAGTCAAATTTTCAAACTGTGATTTTCACAATAATGTTCATGACAATGAATGGACATATACATTATTCAAAAACATATTTAATATTAATGTTCAAACCAAGGGCAAATGACAGATACGCACAGGGTGAGCAAGGTATTACATTAGGCTGTTTCATTACAACTGCTTGTCATAGTGCTCTAAGGACATAGTATGGGGTGTATTGGTTCCATGTTGAAACTAAACTCATGTATTGAATGAAGCATGGTCCAGCAAAACAGAAGAAAGACATGAGGTAAGGTATTCGATAGTTTTGCCAGTTAAGATTAATAAGGGGTCTTTCATGCAAACCAAATATCTATGTGTCTTGATCCACATCTGAATTAAGGGTGAGGTTGGCACCGTGAAACAGGTTTAAGCCCTCCAGTAAAATATTTTACTGACCTTTCCAAGGCGGTACTTCTTTTGTGGATCTTATATGTTTTTTTCTGTCTTGTGTTTGTTATGCCTTTGTGCGCGTCTGTTTATTTGTGCCTTGTGGTCACCTGCTGGGAAAGGGCTGACCTCTAGGCTCTTGTTTGTGGTGTCGAACTGTGAGTTTGTCACATTCCCATTGGTATCCTGGGTCAGGTGTGGTACTTGATTGTATCGATTGGTCTATGAACTCTTACTTACTTTGTTTTGTGACAGTCGATAGAAAGTCTGATTAATATGAAAATGCACCTGTTTTTGTTTAAAAAACGACTATCATCAAATTTAATTTCTTTGAATTACCTTAAAACTAAAGAATTAATGTTTGTTAGACTTTCGACCTTTCTGTAGCACATAATAGTATTTACTGTTGCCGAAATAAATAAGTATCTATATCAACAGTTAGATGCAAATAGCACCTCTATGTTTGACACTATTTGCCTTGGTTGTGTTACGAATCGTGTGAAAGGAATTTTGGTTTCTTGCACACATTGTCTACTAAAAATGTATAGAAGCTGTTTGGTCAAACCATGCACACCCAGATCAGACTGCTTCTGTAGGAGCAATTTGATCTGGGTCCATACAGTTTGCCACTATACTTACATTGAATTATTAATAAATAAAATCAGGAAGTATTATGCAGCTGATGACTCAAGCAGACATGCTGTTTTGCTAGCGCTTTAAGGGTTAAGGCAGAGCTTGCTTAGTCTCGTGGCAAAACTAACAAAATGCCATTCAGTTTGACCAGTGTCTTCACTGTCTGCATGTAGGAAGTTTGGATTCCTATCTGGCAACTGTGTGCCAGTTAAAGCTTATTCGACTGAGCAGATTCACATGCAAATCTAAGTATTCTCCGGACATAAACAACAGTTTTATTGTTCTGTTTTCAATAGGTGACCCGTTTTATATAATAACAACATAATATTGTCCTGCTTGACCCAGCAATCCACACATCATTTAAAAGCTACCAGATTATCCTTACACACACACACCAGTCTGTTTATATGACAGACCGACGTTGCTCTTTGGTCAGAATAACAATTTATATATGCTAAGCGTGGACTGAGCTTTTTGCGAAAACATACTTGTTACATAAGTTCACAAATACCGTGTGTCGCACCCCTAAATGTGAAAATGTAATAAGGCCCCGTAAATGTGCAAACTTTTAACGCTAAATGTAATAAGGCCCCGTAAATGTGAAAACGTTTAACCGTAAACGTGAAAACAAATATACCTAGTTGCGACGGTAAATGTGAAACCTTTTTTATATGCTCGAAAACAGTGATTATCATAAGCAACTGCGAAGACTGGCATATAAGGTGCTGTTTCATCCATGCTTCAGCGGAGCATTAGCGTAGCACCCATTACGCAGGTTACGTATGTGCGTAATAAAAATAGTAACATTCAAGGGAGGTCACTTGATGCGATAAAAATGATTTTCCATTCTATAAGGAACTGCTCATAAAGGAAAGATTTTTCTCTTTTGAAATGTTGGATGTGTGCTTTCGCATGAATTTTTTCGTTGGCAATTTCAGTAAAATCCTTACAAAGTGTTTGATATTGTTTATGATTTTTCTGTGACCAGCTGAGTGCATAACATTTTTTCTTCATTCAATTTGTGATAGACGCCAATTTCACACTGAAAAATGAACTTTAATTCGTTTTGTGTATCTACGGCGAATTTTGCAGATGCATAAAATTTCACCATATGCCGACGTTAGACATATGCAATATATATACATGTACAGTGCGTTCTATACGCACTGGATCATTGTTGTTACTTATGTTTCGTGTTTTGTCCTGTGTCAGATGTGATGCTTGATTGTAACGATTCCTGATCGTTGGCTTCTTTCTAACATAAGTTAATAGTTAACATATGTTCACGCATCTTACAATTTAGATAGGCACCGTCGCCGCGACGTATAGACCCGCGCAAATAAAAACGTGGCCGCTGCCGCGCTACCTGGCATATCGGGCGCTACTCCGCATTTTCCTAAAGGTCCTTAGAAGTATGTACAGAGAGTGGCAAATGCATGCAGCTAAAGTTCGCAATAATTCAGTCAGTTCTCTTAATTTTTACTGAAATTCAATTGCTAACGGAGATACCAAAGTATGAAACATACCAAACGGGATTTTACTTTTAAAGCCTGCCGCCTCCCCCACCCTGAGTGAACTTAAAAGGTTGGACAGAGGTCAAAATTCAAGTTTTTTTGGAATATGGACATATTGCATATCAAATTAAAGAAAATAGCGCATGCTATTAACATGGTAGCAAATGTAAACCATAGATTCCCCCTGACCCTGGGGGTGGGGTCAATAGGTCAAAAGTCTACTTTTTCAGCATGGTCATGTGGCATATCAAATTAATGCAGTAACCTGCAAGCAAATATTCTGTTCTTACATAATGAAAGTTCGCTTATTTCATATTTTGGTATCAGCGAACAATAAATGAGACTTGGCGGACACCCAATCTAATCTGCACGGACACGCAGACTGGTCTGCCATATTTGTTGTTCGCATGCAGCAAAGTCAGCCGGTTTGCGTCGCCGCCCATATGTTTTGTATCTTTTCTTTCTTTCTTTGCATGCCAACATGCTAGAAACGGAGCTAGCAACACGAAATTTGTGAACACGAAATTGGTGATAGCATCAATACACTGGTCCTCCGCTCAACGGGGTAGCCAGAACGCTGAAAAGTTATGGACATCAAAGGCAAACTCCTGGATTAAGCAATGATTCTCTTCAATTGCATCCCTGTTCAAATAGGAACTTCTCTTAAAGGAAAGAATTTGCTCCCAGAGGGAGTGAATGTTTTCCTTTAAGAGCAGTTTATTATAGTAGCGGCTAATCATTAAGTGACCTCCCTTGAATGTAAGTTTTTTTATTACGCACGTGCGTAACCTGCGTAATGAGTTCGACACCAATGATCCGCTGAAGCATGGAGAAAAAAGCACCATATATGCCAGTCTTCGCAATTAATAGTTGCTTATGATAATCACTGTTTATGTGTATATAAGAAGGTTTCACATTTACCGTCGCAACTAGGTATGTTAGTTTTCACGTTTACGGTTAAACGTTTTCATATTTACGGGGCCTTATCACATTTAGCGTTAAAAGTTTGCACATTTACGGGGCCTTATTACATTTTCACATTTAGGGGTGCGACAACCGTGGTATATGCTAATCCTATACAAAATATTTATTCTGAACAAGTCAGGTAAAAATGTTAAAAAATAAAACACATTGAATTGGCGAAATCAAGCATATTTCTCTGATAAGCTATACCCATTCCGCGTGTTTTGCTTTTGGGAAGTCTCTGTCTGTTTTCTTGCATACCCATTCCGTGTGTTTTGATTTGAGGAAGTCTCTGTCTGTTTTCTTGTGTGTCTGTTTTCTTGGGTGTCTCACTTCTGGTAATATGAACCAAACCTTAGATAGTCTCTACGCCATAGCGTTATGACAATACTGCTGATAATGATATAATTGGGAAAATAGAATAAGAAAAAGAGGCTGAGATCCAGCGTAATAATATTATTATTATTATTATTATTATTATTATTATTATTATTATTATTATTATTTTTACACAAATTCAGCTGCTTCGTATCTACGTGTGTGAGGCGGACGAAGCTGAAAATGCGCTTAACTTGGGAAAATTGTTACAGGTAAAAAATATAAATGCACTTTGCTTGGAAATATGATCACTATATACATATAAAAATGTTTAAGCTATAACTGAACGAAAAATTGCTGACTATTTTCTTCTTCTACCTGTCTAAAACACATAAACAACAAAAATAGTGAGTATGATCAGGAAATACCACAATCACTAATTGCAGACAAACCAGTGGTACCAGGAGAAAGAGCCACACAGCTATCATGGGACACCACGAAGACAAACTAAGCCAAGCAACCAGCTCTCGCTTTCCCATCAAGATGATTGCAAAACTAGAATGGACACAAAGTAACGTACAACAAAATATAGAACAACCACAAAATCCCACAATGGGAATTAAGGTTGAGGTTGGCGCCGTGAAATCGGTTTAAGCCCTCCACTAAATTTTTTCACTGACTGTTCCAAGGTGGTACTTCTTTTGTGGATCTTTTTTGTTTTTCCTGTCTTGTGTTTGCTATGCCTTTGTGTGCGTCTGTTTAAATGTGCCTTGTGGTCACCTGCTGGGAAAGGGCTGACCTCTTGGCTCTTGTTTGCGGTGTCTAACTGTGAGTTCGTCACTTTCCCATTGGTATCCCTGGTCAGGTTAGGTACTTGATTGTATCCATTTCTGATCTGTGCACCCTTACTTACTTTAACAAGCAATACCGAATCAACAACAAAAGAACCATCACCCTAGAATGGACAGCAGCCAAAGCCACCTGGGGGCCTAAATGCATTTTACTGGCACTAAATCCTCACCCCAGATTCTGCTGTTGTTAAAGCACAAAAAATGTTAAACTCGCATGGAGGATTCCTAACTATATTGCAATGTATCATCATAGAGAAACGATATAAGCAAATTAACGCACTATGATGAAACAAAGATAAGCGCTCACCACTCACAGATAGTCAGAGCTAAAGAAAACCTCAAGTTGAGCCACGGTGGGCATAGCTACAGTCAACATTAGGCACCAACCCACCTATCAACGCTTTACGTCAGAGCGTCATTGAGATTGAGGCCTGACCCACCGTTGTGCAATTAAAGAGGAAACCATAGCTATAAACCATGATTGGGTTTTAAACCAGGCATGCAGACTCTCACATGATATCCAAGTTATAGCCAACTTTTTTATAACGTTTGATATTAAGCTTTTTGAATTGATCATTAAAATTAGGTTTTCCAAAAATTCTCAATAAGCTAAATCACCATAAATTATAGGTTCTGATATGCCCTGTTGCAGAAAAGTTTTTAAAAATTAACTCTGAGTGTCTGTGGTAGAATTAACAAAATGTTTTTCGAATTTTATATCTATAACCTTGTTTTAATAAATTAGCAGTCAAAATAAGGTTTCTGAGGTTGAAGTCATCAACATTAGAGCACACTCTCACAAAAGGAATAAGCTGCGAAATATATACACCATAACGAGGGGAGCTAGGAACATCTCCATTAAGAACTGGTAAATTTACTAATTCAAAAAAAATCATCCCGTTTATCATAAATCTTAGATGAAACTATGCCATTCGTAATGGACAAGTCCAAGTCCAAACACCCGGCATATGTATCAGAAGAATTCGCTTTATTCATCTGAAGTTTGGTGGGATATATCTGACCTACAATTTGTTCAAAATAAGGATTATCAATATTAAGTAAGACATATAAATATCTGGAGGTGGAGTAAAGATTCAATAATATATGTTCAATTGTCTGACAGAGACAACATGAAGTCTCTCTCATAACAAAACAAAAACAAATCTGCAACAAGAGGAGCACAACTAGTACCCATTGGATAACCTACAATTTGTCTATATAATTTTGAGCCAAATCTTATAACTATATTGTCCAACATCACACTTTTTCTGACAATAACACAGCTTATATTGTTTATGTTGTTCAGTAGTGAAAAGGCACGGTTCTCATTACAAGCCAAATAAAGTGAGCTCTCTCTGTTAAAAGTTTCCATTAGTTTTCCTTTGATTAGATTATGAGCCAACGTAGTATAGATAGTAGAGGAATCGTATCTAGACAAACTAGATGCTAGAAAACCTTTCATTAGATTATGAGGCCACGTAGTATAGAGAGCGGAGAAATCGTATGTAGACAAACTAGATGCTAGAAAACCTTTAGATTTTAATTTATTAAGAATCCCATCCGAATTCTTAATAAGCCAAAATAATTTTACTGTTCCTTTCATAAACTGGTGTACAGTAATCGCAGTTAGGCAAAAAGTCAAAAGTATAGGCAACTCGGTAGTTGTCCATGAACTACGAGGGTGACCCAAGAAATAATGCGAACCCATCTGTAATTTCTTCTACATTTGGTATTTTTAAAAATGGTTTACATGTATATTATATTCATTTATTGATTCTTTGATTTCGATTACTTTTTTGATAAATCACATAGCAATTCCAGTTGCCTAGCAACAAGAGAATGGATGATAAAGGACCTTGGCCACGCTTGAAAACTAATTTTCAACATGAAATTGTGTGCCATACACACAGCAAAATTATGTCAATAATCATTTAATTAGAAAGTGCATTTACCCCTCTAATAGATATATTGAAAACAGCATTTTAAGCTAAGCGTCACATAAGTAAATAAGATATTACTATCTGAACCCCCTGGATTATTTGTCATTTTTGATAGCTCAAAGCAGTCCCAGTCTCTGAAATACCCATGTTTGGTAGCCCAAAGGGGTGAACTCGTTAAAAGAATTATTTTCTGAATTGTAAGACTTCGATAAATAGTGTATAGGCATACAAACCCATATATACCCTTTTATCTGTGCCAGATATGCATCGAACACATGTTCTTTTTCAAACCAGGCCGATATTGTGATATTTTTGTCATCTGGTGTTGCTAGGCAACACAGAAAAGCACGTGGCGACAATATTACTTTGCTGCTTTATAGATTTTCAAACATAAGGTATTATAAACACAATACATCTGATGTTTCATTATATAAACGATAATTTCAAATTGTAGACATCATTTCTTTCTCCTATTAGTCCGGTAGAAAACCAGAATGACCTGGAACTTGATTTTAAAGTTTTTTTCTTGATTGATTCTTGTTGTTCAGGCATTGTACTTTATGAATCCAATTGATGCCACTCTGGCATCATTGAGCGTTTTGAAATATTCAAGATGGCGTCCAAGATGGCCGTCAGTTAGGCTTCTAAGACCTATATGACCAACATACTCGATCAAAAGCAATTTTGACTTTTTATGGATGTTTCAGAGGCTAAATGTTACAACCAATTAAAATGGAACATTATTCTGATTCAGAAGGTTGAAATATATACCCAAAAGAAAAATGAAATTTTCGACAAATTTCGCGGCCATGTTTAGTTTGGTGAATCAAACCCTCCTTAGATTGTAACCCATCATTGGGACTTTGTGACATTATATATGCATAGTGCAAATATACACGCTTATTTATTGGTCGAATTTCAAAGCTGGGTCTGCATTCATTACAAAGTTATGGATGTGTTCGCATTATTTCTTGGATCACCCTCGTAGAATAAGCAATAAAACGCAAGCAAAGTTCCAACGTTGTTCTGATTACCTAAACTCCATAAAAACCCATATAAAGCAAGATTTATTGCTAATTCTAGTTCTTGTATACCAACAAAACTTTCTAAATTGTTAAGCTTATGTCTTACAGCTGTTAAAACATGTTTCAAGTACTGTAAAAAGGTCTATGAGAGATCCCTATAAAAATCTATTTTGGTCTATTAAAACTTCAGATGAATTTTAGATAAACTTAAAACTAGAGATTTCAATGCGACCAGTTTGTCTACTTATGATTTTTTCTACTCTTTACACTACTTTACCTCATAATCTAATTAAAGATAAACTTATTGATCTTAATGACACAACCTTCAATATAGAATGCTCTCCTTACCTTGCATGTAACGACAGAAACGCATTTTGACTTCGGAAAACCCTATAGAAAATATCATGCATGGTCTTGTCAAAATGTATGTGATGAGCTGACCTTTTTGTTGGCCTTTTTTCAATTGGCACCAAGTTGTATAGACAAGTAATAGGGATTCCTATGGGCACTAATTGTGCTCCCCTGGTTGCAGATTTATTCCCGTTTTGTTATGAGAGGGAATTATAATGTCTCTTTCAGGGTCTACACTGTTTGTAAAGATAAAAACGATCTTCAGACAGACAAAATACCCTTTTTAAATTATAAACTGACACCCCTAGATATGTACAATGGACTATCCAAAGTTTATTGTATCAATATACAATTGATGCATTCTTTTGAGGTTAACATCAGGATTTGTCAACCCGAGAACAGTGATGTTCACCGAGGCTTCGCCTCGGTGAACATCACTTTCGAGGGTTGACCAATTCTGATGTTAACCAAAAAAGAATGCACCAATTGTTTTGTTATATGACACTGTCTCTCTTTTATTTTCATATTTATAAATTTACTCAAGTCAGATGTTCCTAGGAAGATTATTTCAACAATATACTTCCCAAATTTCTGCAACTCTTATGAGATAAGCAAAATAATTGCATTTTAACCCATATATGCCTAGCGTCCTTTTTGTGGGACATAGGCACATAGTGCAGACCCAGATCAGACGCCACAGAATGCGGCGTCTGATCAGGGTCTCCACTGTTTGCTTGCATAATTTTCTATTAAAACTTGATAAAATAAAAAATACCACCTAACACCCCTTAAAACAGAAATGGACTGTTCTAATTGATAACGGTGTGAAATTCCATTTGGTATAACTGGATTAAATGCTGTTCTCATATAATGAACAAATTCTGAATTGAAACATTTTACCTGTGAAATATACATAAGAAATCAGTCAGTGTTGCAATATCTATTTTTAACCCTCTGTTGGCTCTGACAAAACTTAATGTCACCTGGGCTAGATCTAGTTCAATCTATTTTAGCTCTGTGTCAGTAATGTTACCTGTCTTTAGCTCATCACTGTTTGACATCAAGATTTGTTACAACCAGTGCAAGCTAGTTTCAGCCAATCAGAGGAGGTCTTTTATAGGAGTCATATAACAAACCATGTTGCTGACTTCAACACTCGCAATAAATTGTTAACTCAGAAACGTCTTAAACAAGGCTATCGGTATCATAAACTTCTCAAAACCTTTTCTAAATTTTATAGACGATACTATGATTTGATATCTAAATTCAAAATTGGACTTAAATTCTCTCTTGCGCCATGGACTTTGGGAATCTGAATTCTATGGAGACTTGGTGTATAGATAGAAAAAGATTGTTGGCTATAATGATTTTTCAGTGCAGTTCATTAAAATAAGTTCCCATTATAAAAAGATTGGCTATAACATTAATTTATTGCAACAGACTGCATGATTGGTGGTCAACCTGATCACTTTTGGCAACTTTGCTTTCCTCTTTAATTGCACACTGGCGGGGTTGACTTCAGACTCTATGATGGTTCCTGCTAAAGACTTATCTATTGATGATATGGTAGGGGCCTGATGCTTTAGCTGTTGTCAGGCCCACAGGGGTCTACCTGTTGGATTTCTTTTACTCAGGTATTCAGTATTATTTACTGTTGAGTCCTTATCTTGGCTTTATATACTTTTTACATCTTGATTTATATGTTCTAGGAGATGATGCATTGATAAATTAGGGGTCATCTATGTATCTTGATCCACATCTGAACTAAGGGTGAGGTTGGTGTGCCTTGAAACGGGTTTAAGCCCTTCAGTAAAATATTTTTCTGACCGTTCCAAGGCGGTGCTTCTTTTGTGGATCATTTATGTCTTGTTTTTTTTGTGCTTTGGTGCACGTCTGTATATTGATGCCGTGTGGTCACCTGCTGGGAAAGGACTGACCTCTTGGCTCTCGTTTGTGATGTCTTATTGTGTTTTTGTCACTTTCCCATGTGGTGTCAATCAATGTTAGCTGGGGTTCAACTTGTTATAACAAACCATTCAAAATCGCTCCCATCGTCAAATGAAAATGCTAGAAATGGCCTTTACCGTTTGCATGTAGATGTGGTCATTCAGCTACTCATGTTTGATCAGCAAATTTTACCATGATTACAGATATGACAGAGAGGTACCTAAGCACTTTTGATGGCCTTCCTATTGTATGCACATATACTCAACACAAAAATTAAAGGGCCTATATATGATTTCTACTGAACTATATTTCAAACCGCCGTACAAAGAAAGCAAATAAAGATTTTTGGAAACGGTTTCCTCAAACGCGTTAAATAAATAGGAGGTAAAGAGAATTTGTAAAAACTATTTTTTGAAAAAATTGTCATTTTAAAATTTGTAAAAAACGGTGTTTTTCACCCAAAATTTAAGTATTTGAATTTTATAGTTTAAATTTTTATATAGGCAATAAATTTGAAAATTTTGAATAAAATCGGACATTTGGTTCAAGATTTAGAGCACTTTGAAGCAACAAACTCAGTTTTACCCTAAATATACACTACCTTTTTAGAGCGCATTTTGAGTATCCGAGGTTGTTTTTTTACAACAGTGTGTTGTAAAAACCATCATTTACAATCTAGTTTAATTTGTAAGTTTGGGGAAAATGTGTGACTCTTATAATTTCTTTGCTCTTTTTTGTCCTCACGCAAAAAAGACAGATCTTTCACATGGCCACAAACACACATCGCAACATCGCCAAGACTCTTCGAAATGTCTCCAATACTAATTCGTAAGGGCACCTTGACGTGCTGTCGTATTGAAATGGGATCTGTATTGACCTGATAACTGGTGTTTGAGATAAATACTGCTTAACCTGATACTCCAAAAATTGTACATTTATACTATGCTAGCCGAAGGGCTAAAATGATTGTATTTTTATTGATTCCACAACTGTGTTTACCTTCAAAGAATATATAATAGATTTATCTGACAATGCCTGGTTCTATCTGTCCGATCAGTAATCTTGCACACTATAGTTGGCCATCTAAAGACTGTAAAAAAAATTCTGTTGGCATTTTTGAGTACATTTTGGCATCCATGCTAAAAGTATATCTTGATGTGTTTTAAGAAGGATAGGGGTGGATGCCAAGTCTGGAAATGCCCCAAAGTCCAAGAATTAGGTCAAAGGTCAACTGAGTGCAAAATCTTGTATATACGTCAGATTTTAGCGTTTTATCAATTGGCTATCCAAAATTATGATTAAAAGTAATGCAAAAACTCTTTTGGATAATACAGCCATGCTATATAAACAAACAGCATCATCAAGGCATGATGTGTGTTTGGGTCAAAGGTCATTTAAGTGCAAAATCGGTGAAAATAGTAGCAATATTTTATGTATATAGGGGCAAAATTCAAATTTCAACTTCCCGTCTATCCTAATGGAAGATTTTTTTATTGCTATCCTGCTAAGTGTGTGTCTATCATGTTTGAAAAGCAATGATTTACTAAGTTTACCGAGGTCAAATATCAAAATAGGCATGTAAAGTACGTTACTGTATAAAATCAATTAAAATCTAATACAAATAAGAATATCCATTTCATTTTAAAGAAATAATTTCTTTTGCTTAATGCTTTGTATGAATACGTCATTTTATGCAATTATCTGTCCTTTTAAACATAAGATGTGTTTAAGTTGTTACTTACGTTACATTTTACCATGATCTGAAATTTTGAGCCATTTCTCAAAGGTATATGTTCCTAGCTACAGCTTTCATGAAGGACTTGGCCATGATGTCATGCTTATAGGACTAAAATATATTTCTTTTCTCATTTAACACATTTGTTGTGTTTGTTCCCATCTAAGAGTAATTGTAAAACACTTTTACAAGGCCACTACCTGCTAATTGCATATACTAAGCATTGCTTCATGAGAACACAAAGACCAAGCCTCCTTTCAAAAAACATCAGACGTGAAGAAACTATGATAAAATATGGTAAATACCATATACTGGAAGGAATATATCCTCACATTGGTCTTCACATCGGCCTGTTAGCAGATGGTAACATACATAATATAAAGCTAATATACAGGTACATTTCTAATAATGACGATCCAGTGTAAACAATGGTAACTTTTTGTGGGGTATATCATGGAAATAGCCCTGACATTAAGGGTAATCCCCCATATAACTTTTAACATTTAATTGTAGGGGTGTCCTTTCATTTGCACATATTAATGAAATGATGTTGATTCAAAAGCAGCATTTCTTTAAAATCAGGCTGCTTGTGTCAACGTATTCATCCATATATAGGAGCAGTATAGATATGATATTAAAGGTTACCTCTAATTTAAGATACCATATAAATATATATCTATGTCTTTCACAGTGCAACTTTTTATACATTGTAATTGTTTCAGTGTCAATAAATTCAATTCTAAGTATCAGTATTAAACATATTTTGCTTCTTATTTTTTGCAATGATGATAGAGATCATATGCTATGAGATAATTGGCATGTGTTTCTTTACGTTATTCTTTTTGACTGTAAAATGCCAATGCAAGTTTTATTCCAAATTAAATTTCCCCAAAACAGATGTCTGGTGACTTCTTGGGATCACAGGCATTCACCATATTGGAGCATTTGATGATTTGATTGTGTTCATGGTTTTCCAACAGTCTGGGGTCATTTCTTAGTATTTAGAGTAAATGTGTCCTGGAATGGTTATCTAATATGTACATTTACTAGCATAATCAATTGGTTTAACATCTCTGATTTTTCTTGATGTATATACTCGCCTGTTCTAGTGTAGAATTTATCTGTTAACCGTGACAATTTGCTAAGACAGGGATTGATTCATATAGGTTGGGTGACTTACATTAATGTATACAACGACTGCTCGTAGATACAAATGCAATATATCAGATTGGATAGCACTTATAACTGGTAACATACTGGAAATGTGTAGATATAATATGGCATTACTCTTGAAATAAAACTGAACTACTTTCCTTTCACTATAAACAAGACAGTCCTCAAACAGTGTTAGTCTTCACAAATATTTACAAGGATATAGATACAAGAGTGAGCAAGTTTATGCTTAAAATGCTTTCTGCAAGCTGTTGTCAGCAATATTGTTCACCTTTTCAATGGTTTTGCATATATTTCAGACTATCAAAATAAGCCTCATTTAGTAAACCTTTTAAAACCAATAAACAGACCATAACTCACTTTTCGTAGGACATATATAAAACATTTACTAGGGTTAAAAATAGCTTAACAAAATCAAATAGTGCATAAACAAAACTAAAAACAAAGTACCTTGTGAATAAGAAAAGCACAGAAATCAGCTGCATGTGACACTTCTTTTTCAACATTCAGTTTAATCTGTGAGTTTCAGAGATGCAAACCATACTAGTGAATTTTGGGAGTCATGTTTTTGTTTTATGCTTCAGAAAAAAACAGTCAACTGATATTTAAAATAAAGTATCACTAACGTTCGAATGATTTGTTGTTTATGTTACCATGAAATATGGACAGATGTTTTACAAGACTGCTACATGGCTCAGGTAATCTTACATCAACCAACCTTAGTCTAAGATAATTAACAAGCAGAATAGTTTCTATTATAGTTGCTGCAGAAAATAATAATATAATCATCATTACAATATGATAGGAGATCTAGTTCAACAAAAAATAGAAGATTTTAATGGGGACAGATGATAAATTAATTTTATAATGTAATTGCCAACAGTGAAAATTGAAAATTAAAAGAATTCAGCATACAAGGAAAATCTTAAATACTAGATCTATTTAACACCCTATATTTGGACATAAACCATGCTGGTTCTGTACTACGAAAGCTTTGGTTGATGTTATATTTGCAATCTTCAAAAATCTATACCTGCTCTTGAAGACACTCAGCACTACCCCTGCCTTAATTCCTGCCTTGCCACTAGATGTATGAAATATTGCTATGCTTTTTAAGTAAATTATTGCTATTAAGTCAATATTTAAATCATGATGTAGATTGCATGTTTATCGTTATGTACCATTGGTAAAAATCTGAAAACTGCAATATGAATGTAAAAAAGCCAAGCAAATTGCAAAAAGTAATTGAGAAAGACCAGGAAATGCCACATTCACATATTGCAGACCAACCCATGGCACTCTTTTAAATTAAGTCTTATATAGAATAAAATGTGTGTAGTATATGTAAACCTATTGGGAAGAACAGACCCAAATTTTATATAAGCCTAACAACAGTTTACTACCTTTATCCATTTATGTAAGGCGCCTTTTGTTACCTACGTTACCTCATTAATATATGTGCAGCAATTTTAGATCCATTATTGTTAATATAGTTATATTTTGATTTAATTATGAAAGATAGTATGCCCATTCCACTGCAATGTAAATAGAAAAATGAATCTGTATGCAGCAATGCATTACATGCTGGAGCCGGCACAAATCACATACTTATTAGCATATTTAAATATATACTTGATTTCACTTCATTGCAAGTTAAAAGTTATATACAACTTCAAATATATGAAAATGAATATTTTCAATTAGAATATAGATCAACATCATGAATATTTCAGGTCAGGTATCATGGTTTATTCTAATACATGTAATTTGTAAAGTCATTATCTGCAATTTAGTATAAAATGTAACATAAGTATCGCTGACGAGCAGAAATACATACCACAGATGAATGCAATTGATTTTAATGTCAAGTTTAAACATTTAATGCTTAAACTGTTTCACTAATACTATTGAAATAAATCAATAGCCTTGTATTGTGTGTTCTGTTATTTTCAATGTCAGTAGGGTAACGTTGATTACAGGCGATTGATAGAAAAATGACCTCAGAAAAGTTATTGAATTATGGGTTTCTAAGGCCCCAAGACATGTTCCACACTAAAAATAGTTTTACTTTCTGAGAGGTGCAGCAAACTCTCAAAGTAGCCCATATATCTCAGTTTAGCCCAAATGAGGGAGAATTTCCATCATAATTGCACAAAACATACGATGTTTGTCTTTGTTAAATCCATTATTAAAGGATGCTTCCAAAGGGGTTCCTTTAATAAAAAACATATTAATTTAAGCCTTCTGAAAGACTTCTACCCTTTTTGAGTTTAAAAAAACATCTTGTTGTTGGACCAGAGAAACTAGAGGACCTGAAGGTCCTGAGGTGCTCACCTGATCCCCTTAATAATGTTAAAATAGGTCAAGGTCAACTACAGCTTTAAATAATGGAACAAATTTTGTTTTTACCATATACATTTTGGTCAAGTGACATCAACAATCTAATGAATAATCTATCAAACAGCCCAGTGATTTCTGAGAAAAAGATGTTTAGATAGGTATGTGGCAGTCCAAATGAGTGGCCTTGGATAAAAGGTCACAGGTCAGCTTAATAAACCATTGTCTCAATAGGTTTAACTACTATGAATTCGGCTCAGTTATAGAAAATGAACATTTTAAGATTTTATCCATATAACTGCATTAGGAATCAAATTTGACCTTGCCATAAAGTAGGTCAAGGTCAACCTAGATTCATCATTTGTGCTAACCTGGTAGGGCCCACATCTCCGATCCTACATACCAAATCCCAAAGCCAATGGCCTTTTGGTTCCAGAGAAGAAGAGATTTAAAGAGTTTTTACCATATATGGGCATGGTGGCCATGTCAGTCATGTGACCATAACAATTTGTATAAGTTTTGGCTAACCAATCATAAGGAGTTGTCATATGAAATTTGATTTCAATTGGCCGAGAATTGTCTGAGAAAACTATGTTTTAATATGTTGATGGGACTCCAATATAAGCGACCTTGGCTAAAAGGTCAAAGATCAACCTTGACCTTTGAAACTTATTTATAGACACTAGATTGAACATATCAAGTGAGAATAATGACTTTGGCTTCCACAGTATTCAAAAAATCAACTTTTCAAAAAAATTTCCATTCAAATGCATTAGGAAGAGAACTTGACCTTGACGTTAAGTAGGTCAAGGTCACCCTAGGATCATCATTTGAACAAACTTGGTAGACCCCACATCCCCAATACTACATACCAAGTCTCAAGGTCACTGGCCTTCTGGTTCTGGAAAAGAAGATTTTAAAAGGTTTTTACCATATATGGGCGTGGTGGCCATCTTTGTCATGTGACCAACATATTTTGTATAAAGTTTGGCTGACTTATCATAAGGAGTCTTCACATGAAATTTGAGCTCAATTGGGCCAATGGTTTGTGAGAAAACTATGTTTTTATATATTGATGGGACAACAATATGAGCGACCTTGGCTGAAAGGGCAAAGGTCAACCTTGACCTTTGAAACTTATTTATAGCCATTGTCTCATTAGTTTCAACATATCAAGTAAGAATAATCACTTTGGCTTTAACAGTATTCAAAAAATCAACTTTTCGAAAAAATTCCCATTTAAATGCATTTGGAAGCAAATTTGACCTTGACGTTAAGTAGGTCAAGGTCAACCTAGGATCATCATTTGAACAAACTTGGTAGGCCCCACATCCCTGATGCTACATACCAAGTCCCAAGGTAATCGGCCTTCTGGTTCTGGAGAAGAAGATTTTTAAAGGGTTTCTACCATATATGGGCATGGCGGCCATCTTGGTCATGTGATCAGGAACATTTGAACAAACTTTTGTTCCCCCATCCTAAGGAGTCTCCATATGAAATTTGAGTTCAATTGGCCCAGTGGCTTCAGAGGAGAAGATGTTTGAAAATGTTGACGGACAGACGGACGGACGACGGACGGACGGACGCCGGAGTCACTGGTATACTAATAGCTCACCTCGGAGCCTTCGGCTCAGGTGAGCTAAAAAAAGAAACACAGTTTGTAAAAATGCTCCGATTATTGCACTTAATGACCTTCGACCCTATTTTAAATTCAAAATATGATCTTTTAGTTATTAAAAACATTTTCTCAATCTTTTTCAAACTTATAACTATAAACATACAAAATTTGGCTTGAAATGAAATATGTTTACATATAAAAAGATAAAGTTGTTTTAGAGTAGTACATATTTTCTCATTTTTGCACTCAATGACATTTGACCTAATTTCTGGCCTTCATATGCAAATTCAGACTTGGCATCCACCCCAAAGGCTTTGTATACATGCTAAATACTATGTTAAAAGTGGTCTAACAAATGTACTTAAAATGCCAACAAAACCAAAAATATGCATCTTTTTCGATTCGGATTGCCAACTACTATTTAAGCATGCAAAATGCAGTAAATACTTCCAATTGCAAATAGACAAATGGGGATGCTTCTAAGTTTTTTGCATAAAAGTATGTTCCTCAACTTGACCCAGCTTCCCCACTAACATATATTGCGTAAATACATTATAGACATTTACCATTTAAAGGATTTGCTGGGTCAAGGTGGGGAACATATTATAAGCAAAAAATGAAGCATCCATGTTTGTCTATTAACAGTCGGAGGTATTAATTGCATTTTGCACGCTTAAATCTTGTGCAAGCATGCTTTTCAGACAGAGCAAATCAAACATTGTTAGATGAATCTATTTTATATTCTTTGATGGTAAAACAGTTGTGGAATTAATATAAAAAACTTATGTTTAGAAAATCATTTAATACGCTGCCTTTTGAATAATTTATATGTATGTCCATTCAAAGTCATGAAAGTTATTGCAAAGATCAGTTTGAAATTTTGACTTTTTTTACAAATGACTTCTATGGAGATTTCACACCTTAAAAGGACATATCCTTTCATGCTTGGTTGACCAATAAAAAGTTTTATAACCTTGAGGTCTAATTCTTGGGTCATTTTCGCTTGATTATCGGCAGATTATCTGTCCAATATAATCAAGGGAAAAAAGCAAAGCTGATGTGTCCTGGTCCACATCAGAATTAAGGGCAAAAATAGTAAGTGAGTATGATCAGGAAATACCACAATCACAAACCGCAGACAACCCCGTGGCACCGCAAGGAAGATCCACTCAAGGTTGGCGCCATGAAACTGGTTTAAGCCCTCCAGTAAAATATTTTTACTGAATGTTCAAAGGCGGTGCTTCTTTTGTGGATCATTTATGTTATTTCTGTCTTGTTTTTTGTTATGCTTTCATGTGCATCTGTTTAATAATGCCTTGCGGTCACCTGCTGGGAAAAGGCTGACCTCTTGGCTCTCATTTGTGATGTCTAATTGTGAAGTTGTCACTTTCCCATTGGTATCCTCGGTCAGGTGTGGTGCTTGATTGTATAGATTCCTGGTCTCTACTATCTTTCTTACTTTTAAACAGTAGCATCAAGCTGCTGATTTTTTTTTGTTTTGTTTTGATGTTTTTCATCCTGTTCAACAAATTTTCAGTCATTGGACAATTTCGTCTTAGGTCTGGGTTAAACCAGTACTAGGCAGTGGATACAGTGACTGTAAAACCAGCAACCCTAATTGTGGATCCTGAGGGGGTTCAGTTGAACCCCACCAAACCCATGCCCCCCCCCCATTTTTAATATCCTATGAAAATAAAATATTTTGGTCAATGAAACCAAATTATTTCATTTTCATGTGATATTTAGGAAAAATGATATAAAATCAGCAAAGTGAACCCCCCAAACCTCTATATGAACCCCCTTTCCAGAAATCCTGGATCCGCCTCTGAACCCTTCAACCTCCAGTCTAACACTCTACCAACTGTGCCCCACTAGTGCGCTGAATGGGCATGGAAAAAAAAGGCCTGAAAACTGTTTTGTTTTATTTACAATCTTTTAATGATTTAGTACTGCCAATGACTGGACTAGGTTAGCCTACACAAAATATAAATACTGCCATAAATACTGATTATGTGAGATTTTGGTACCTAAGCAATAATGGTGGGGTATAATATAATGTATACAGACAGACTTTAAAAACACAACACTATATTTCCTTAATATCGGCTTATTACGCGCATGGTAGAGATGTGTGTATCTGTATATTCATTTGTGTATGCACAAAATACCACATACGTTTGTTTCATATGATTGTATTGTATTTAGATGGTATGCTAAATTATTAAGTACGCATGGACCTTGTTTGACTTTTTGTGCTATATTTCTGAATAAACTTGTTAAGAGCAATTCTCTGTAAATATGGAGCGAGTTATATAGGAACCATTTCACGCTCCGACTCGGATTTTGATGAAACTTGCTGACAGTGGTAGTGGTCATGTAAAAACAAGAAATCAAGTGTTAGTTCATTCAATTCAACCTCCGTTGCCATGGCAACAGCATCCAAAGATTTGGGCCAAAAAACAAGCAAAAATGACATGAAAAATGACATTTTTACCATTAAACTACTCTAAAAATGGCTTTTACCAATCACAAACATGGAATTATTTTGAACAAACAGACTTAATATAACCGATTTAGCTGATGGTAACAGCCTTACGAAAACGCTTAGCTATACTTATCTTTCACTGAAAGTGGGTGGGGTAAGTAGGACCGGAAAACTACGCTTTTGGGGCATTTTTGCACAAACACGACAACTTTGCGCGGCTACTTTCACATACATTCATGTTAATATATAATAGGCCAGGGTATGAAATTTTATACTATGAAAGAAAATGTTTGGGAAGTTACCGTCTTCTTGTCGTTACCATGGTAACAAATGTTTCCCTGTAGAAATACTAAAAAAGATAAATATTGCATAAACAATTGATTTATTGCTATATTACAGTGATATAGTCTATTATAAATAAAATATTTTCATTACTCATACATCTCTCTTATATATGACATTAAAGTCTGCTGCAGATAAGCTATTTTTAGACTTTTAGGGGCATCATAAGGGGTAAAAATTATGATTTTCAAAATCAAAACCAACCCATTTTGCTAATTTGCCCTTCCAGTACCCCTCAAAATAGCTATTATTTATCACCAATGTGCGATATTTTTAAAAATTTAGACTTAAATCTAAGAAATAAGATGAATGCATTCTAATTAAATTATCTAAACATACTTATTTATAAGGAGAAGTGGGTGGGGTAAGTAGGACCTGAAAAACATGCCTTTTAAGCATTTTAAACACAGTCATCAACCTAAATCATGCATTTAAACTTATATGCATGTTAATACATATTAGAGCAGGATGTTTATTTTTGTTTTATGAAAAAAATGCTTTAGAAGTAATCAGCTTCTGTTCGTAACCATGGCAACAAAAGCTTTACTATAGGATAACTGAAAAATGACTTTATTGCACAATGATATTAATTCATTGTTATAAGAAATGATAGTATCTATTATAAATCTCTTTATATAATTACTTAATCACATTTCTTACAAATAACAATAAAATAGCCAATAGGAAAACTGCCTTTGAATTTTTAATGTAATTTTAGTGTTAAAAATTCTGACTTAGACTAGTTAAAACCCAAAACCCAAAAGTTAGGCAAACTTGCGCTCTCACTTGTATTGAAATCGCCCATCGTCATCACAATTAATATGGTTTATGTCAGAAAATGCAAATTTTCATTTCAATAGATGGAAATAATTTAATACAGTAGCCTAATTTAATTGCTACAATATACTTATCTTGCATGAGAAGTGGGTGGGGTAAGTAGGACCCTCGAATTCTCATTAATCATGCAGCAATCTCCCATAGAAGTGTTTCACATATGGTCTCTCGGATTTTGTAAAAAAATAATGACAATTTATGTATTTTAGTAAAATCAACCACATTCATGTTTGCTCAGCTGTTGGTTTTTCGGTTGTCATGGCAACAGCTTTCAAATATTTTGGCATAAAATCAATCTAAATTCCTTTAAATTTAGATATACGTTCTACCAGGTCCAGAGCTGTAAATAGAAAAACTAACATTTGTTTGTGTATTACAACCCCTCTATTTAAATAACTATCCAATTACCAATAAAATTGATTTCATTGCTTTAAAACAGAAAAATATGGATAGTCTGTGAGTTTATTGGACAATGTGATATATTTGTTGCCATGGCAACGTTAGCTTTTGTGACATGTTGTTATTCTTCATAAATGTGTTTTCCAATATGTCATTAATATATATGAAACCAATAAGCAAATATATCTTTTATTACCGTTTCTAAGATTTATGTTATGAAACTGATAGAATACTAAAATATCTGTTACTAAAACACATACTCTATTTCTGTTGCCATAGTAAACATAAAATGGGTTTCAAACTTGAAGTTGTTGTTGTTGTTGACTTATATTTGGATATTCAAAACAGGGCAATTTTGGTTATTCGTGAGAACAGAACTTGCGTACATTTGTACCTGTAATTGTTATAGCTGATTTGTAATACACATGGAGCTATCAGCTACTCTTAACACTGAGTCTATGGTTAAACAAAAATTAATAAACCCTCGTGCACTGTGTGACTTATTTACATACATTTATGCATGCAGAACCTTATAGATCTACTTTTCTCATTATTTTGCATACTATTTTAAATGGTAAATGACAGTTTGTTCCGTATGCAGCTTATACCATAAATACCTTTTCTGCAAACCCTTTTCATTCTAAAACATATCAACATACTCATTAAAGTACTAGAAAGACCGAAAATTATGGGAAAGTCTTATGATTCCAGTCTGAAAATGAAATAAAAAATATATACTACTTCGTTGCTATCTGTATGTGTAGAAACTAGTTTGAGAAGATTGACCAATAAAAGAAAGTTAATCTTAAGAAATAAATAAATATTGTTACCCCACCAATTTTTTTCTACAATTATCTACTCTGCCACAATGAAAGAGATAAAAAAAATGGCTCAAATAGTTGCATACATACAATTCTGTTGTTGATATATAAAGACAATTGCAGTAGTCATCAAAATGTATAAAAATATTATGGGTTATTCAATATTTGTTCAATATTTTTGGGACATTGATGCATTCATAAGGCATATTATAATGAATTTTTTACCCCAAAATGCAAAATGAAGGGCATTAACTCATATTTATGCAAAATTATATATTATTTAAGTTAACAAATGTAGAGATCTACCAAACCAAATATATTGTGTATGCTTTTACTGAAATCTGATCCCTAGTAAGCAAGTTATATGAGAAAATTTGATTTTCGACCCATTTTCTATGTAAATTTTAGCATTAAAGGGCAATAACTCATATTTGAAAAAAATAAAAATGTAGCAGAAACAACTTTTGACCTACAGTTTGATATAGTAATGGTTCATAACAGCTTTCATCCAATTTAGCTAGTTATTGAACTTTTACTCACTATACTGCAGTTTTCCCATAACCTTTCATGATTATGAAAACCTCACTAATACAGTTTATGATTACAGATATTGGTTAAGCCAATCTTACTGGTACACGAAATGCATTAAAGGTACTGATTTCATAGTAAAATAAAAGCACCGCAAGCACTGCATAATACCCCGCCACTGCTGGGGGCACCAAAAGTTATTTTGTGAGATATATAATGCCTAAATAGCAACAGAACTGAGATAGACAAGATTAATCAAGGGCAGATAACTCATGAACTGGAAAGGTAAGAGTGACGGTCCTTCGTTGTAATATGTAACCTTTGCTGTTCAACATATCTGTGAAGTTTCATTCAGATATCATAAACAGTAAAAGAAAATCAGGCCAGAAACCATTTTTTAAAGGGAGAAAGGGCAGTAACTCCATCGAAAATGGTCGGATTTTGCCCATTAACAATCCCATACCACTCATCCCCAATAACAATATGTATGCAAAATTTGAAAAATTTCTGTGCATAAATACTCAAGTTATCGATCGGAAACAGTGAGCACGGAAGGATGAAATGAACTACAGGTCAAAAACCAATTCTCAGATCAATCAAGGGTGGATAACTCACAATCTGGAAAGGTAAGAAGGACGATCCTTACCCACAATATGTAACCTTTGATGGTCATGAGCACGGATGGATGAAATGAACTACAGGTCAAAAACCAATTCTCAGATCAATCAAGGTTGGATAACTCATAATCTGGAAAGGTAAGAGTGACGATCCTTACCCACAATATGTAACCTTTGATGGTCAACATATCTGTGAAGTTTCATTCAGATATTCCATATAGTAAATGAACTACAGGTCAAAAACCATTTTTCAGATCAATCAAGGGCAGATAACTCATGAACTGGAAAGGTAAGAGTGATGGTTCTTTGTCACAGTATGTAACCTTTGATGTGAAACATATCTGTAAAGTTTCATTTAAATATTCCACATAGTAAAGGAACTACGGGTAAAAAACATTTTTTTAATTCAATCAAGGGCGGATAACTCACAAACGGGAAAGCTAAGAGTGACGGTTCTTAGTCACAATATGTTACCTTTGATGTGAAACATATCTGTGAAGTTATATTCAGATATTCCATATAGTAAAGGAACAATAGGTCAAAAACCTTTTTTCAGACCTATCAAGGGCGGATAACTCACAAACTGGGAAGGTCAGAGTGACGGTCCTTAGTCACAATGTGTAACCTTTGATGTGCAACATATATGTGAAGTTTCATTCAGATATCATGAACAGTAAAGGAATAACAGGCCAGAAACCATTTTTCCAATACGAAAAAGGGCAGTAACTCCGTTAAAAATGGACGGATTTTGCCCATTAACAATCCCATACCACTCATCGCCGATAACAATATGTATGCAAAATTTGAAAAAATTCCGTGAATAAATACTCAAGTTATCGATCGGAAATGGTGAGCACGGACGGACGGACGGACGGACAGACGGACAGACACCGAAGGGTATAACATAATACCTCGCCACTAAAGTGTGGCGGGGTATAAAAACTACTTTTGAGATAACCTCCTTATATAATACATGTACTTACGGACTTTTAATTTAAAATTTTAACAGAAAATGAGAAGTTTCATAAAAAATCTAACATTCATTCATTTATCTAGGGTTTATATGTCTAAATTTTCCTGATTTTTTGTCAATAATTTTGTCTTTTCCATTGGCCTAAATGCTAAAGATGTGCTTTTCTAATGGTATATTTGAGACGTCCACTTATTTCCCATATCGTGGGGTTGTTAACATTTGGACTTAATTGGTCAAAAGGCTAAGTTCTTCCTTACTTTACTTGATAAATGTAGCAGCAGGAGTCAGGTTTTTACAATGAAATTGAGTCAAGTGTCCTAAAACATGTGTTTTGATAAAATATACCTCATTTACCCCCTTTTGAGCCCTTTCCCGAACCCTAGATTGAATCAACCCCACATGTTTATTTTCTAAACTGCTAGCTATTAGTACAATGCCCCAAACATATTTTGATGACATTTGTATGCTACACATGTAGAAGTTAGGCATTTTCGATTAAAAATTAGCATTTTGCCTATATAAACCTCTAAAGGGGCTATTACCAAGTACATTTTAGGGCCTCTCACCACTGATTTGTCAACAAAGTAACATGTGAGTATCATTTTAACATTTTACTTTTTATTGTGTCAGATGTTTTTTTTTTGTTTTAAATACAAAAAGGACCTTCATACTGTTGTTGTCCATTTTGGCTCTTTGAAATGGTTATGGTAAGAAGATGGTTACTTCCTTAAACATTTTTTTCAATGTATTATATACCATATTTATCTTGGTCTTACTAAAGTTTGTAAACCTTTCCAAGTAACCCTGACTTGAAACAATGTGCTTTCAAAAATGTCAACAACTGCCATATTTTAGTACATTTTTACCCCACCCACTTTTTTGCAACATTGCTATATGACAGAATTACCAAAACGATTAACCATACCATCCTTGTATTCACATTGAGCAATACTGCCTAATACAAGTTAACCTAAGGTCAAAATTTTTCATTCTGAAAGTTGCATTTGCGCAAAGTATGTCTATTTTTACTGATTCTCTGCCATATTTTAATACATTTTTTCCCCACCCACTTTTTGCAACATTGCTATATTACAGAATTACCAAAATTATTAACCATACCATCCTTGTATTCACTTTGACCAATACTGCCTATTACAAGTTAACCTAAGGTCAAAATTTTTCATTCTAAAAGTTGCATTTGCGCAATGTATGTCTATTTTTACTGATTTTCGGGCACTATTTGGTAAAAAAATGACACCTCATTTACTCCCTTTTGAGCCCATTTTCGACCCCTCAATTGAGACAACGCCCTATATTTATTTTTCATAAAAAACTAGCTATTAGATCAATGACTTGAAAATATTTTAATGTAATTTCTACGCTACTTAAACATGAGTTTGGCATTTTTTACAAAATAGTGGGGTTTTTTTTTCCTACAGAGACCTCTAAAAGGGCTATTATCAGGTCCTTTTTAGGGCCTTGCACCACTTACTTGTCAAAAAGCAAAATACAAGTATTATTTCAACATTTTATTGTTTATTGTGTCAAATGTCTTCACGTTCTGCAATACAAAACGCCTTATAAGCTGCAATTGTCCATTTTGGATTTTTAAGACGGTGGCATCAGGGTTGCCATAGTAACGATAAGAAGGTGGTAACTTCCTCAATTTTTTTTCAATTAATTACAGACCATATTTAGCTTGGTCTTACTAAAGTGTGCAAACCTTTCCAAGTAACCCCGACTTGCAACCATATGGTTTCAAAAATGTCAAAAATTACCATATTTATGTACGTTGTTACCCCACCCACACTTTTGCAACCATTGCTTTGTGACAGAATTACCAAAATTATAAACCATACACTCCATGTATTCACATTGGGCAATACTGCCAAGTACAAGTAATCACAATGTCAAAGTTTCTCATTCTAAAAGTTGCATAAGCACAATATATGTCTATTTTTTCTGATTTTTGGGCACTATTTGGTCAAAAAAATTGACGCCTCATTTACCCCCTTTTGAACCCCTTTTGGACTTCATATATTGGTACAACACCCTATATTTTTTTTTATAAAATGCTAGCTATAAGATCAATGACTTATACATATTTTAATGTTATTTCTACACTTCTTATACATGAGTTTTGCATGTTTTATTTTTTAAAAAGGGCTTTTTTCCCTATGTAGACCTCTAAAAGGGCTATTATCAGGTCCCCTTTAGGGCCTTGCACCACTTATTTGTCACAAAAGCAAAATATAAGCATTATTTCAACATTTAATTGTTGATTGTGCCAGATGACTTCATGTTCTGCAATAGAAAATCGCCTTATAAGCTGCATTTGTCTATTTTGGCTTTTTGAGACGGTGGCATCATAGTTGCCATGGTTACGATAAGAAGACGGTAACTTCCCAAACATTTTTTTCCAATTCATTATATATCATATCTAGGTTTGTCTTACTAAAGCATGTACATTATTCCGGGTAACCGCGGCTTGCAACAAAATTAGTTCAAAAATGTCGAAAAATGACAAATTTGAGTACCTTGTTACCCCACCCACTTTTCTGATACAATTGCTACAAGACAGAAATACCAAATTTAATTACCAGACCCTCCTTGACTTAACATAAAGCAAAACTATGGAGTACAAGTTGTCACAAGTTCAAGACTTACTTATTCAAGAAGTTGCAACTGTGCAATTTATGTCTATTTTCAGTGATTTTTGGGCACTTTTTGGTCAAAAACTTTGGATTCGGTTACCATGGCAACGGAAGTAAAAATTAAAGAATTAAGCATGAATGATTTGGTTTTGGATGAAAACAAACAAGTACAGAAAGTTTGGTTGAAATCTGAGACTATGCGTGAAAAACTTTGCTCCGTATTTACAGAGAATCGCTCTTAACTTTTATATCTTTCAAAATAAGTTGAATGTAAACTTATTTTGCTTCGAAGATTTCATCATGAGCTGGCTTTAAGTTTTACTTGTACAACTTAACTCAAAGATGTTACTTCTTCCTATGAATTTAGTCACAGAACAATTTTAAGTAGAGGAGATTTTGAGTCATCAATGAAAGGGTACAAACAGATAAACATCAAATAAGCAAACAAACTATATGAGTCAGTGCATGAGATTTCCAACAATGTGGTATGTGCGACCAGCAAAGCCTCAGATCAGCCTGCACATACGCGCAGTCTGATCAGAGCCTTTGCTAGTCGCATGAGTATTCTATGATTGTTAAGCTACTGACTTAACACCATTTGGAGTTTCTAAGCTTAAAAGGAGGCTGCAGAGGCTCGTCCGAGTCTACACATGTCAAAATGTCAAATTGTTGGAAATCTCATGCACTGACTCATATTGCAACCCTCTCCATCACTATGAGAGTGATTCTTTGAAGACTAACAAAGTCTATGACACAAATATGATGCTTTTTCACATTTCTTCATTTAAAGCAGTAGGGAATCTTTCACTGATAACATTTTGTGACATGAAACAGTTGACCCCTATCCCAAAAAGATTAATTTCTAATGTGTCGAATTCATATTGATTAGACAAATTTTTCATGTGTAACTTACAAACGAACACATTTTAACATCCAATCAAAATGATTATTTTGCCTTCTTTTTAGAGAAATAAATTTAAGCTGCTATCCAAGTGTTGTGTTTTCAAAGTCCCTCAGTATAGACCAAAATGTCTCTGAGATTATGCCACTTATAGCATAAGCATAAAATTATTCCTGAAACAAGCAGATATATAGAGAATACAATGAGTGTTTTTTTATATTAAAATAATAACCAGGTAAGGCTTTGAGAACGCTTGTAGAATCACTAGGTTTGCCGAGCAATTCTACAGGCGTTCTTGAAGCCAAGCCTGGTAAATTGGATTTAGCCCTTATCATACCCAATTTTTTTGTGTCCTTAAAATGAAGTCTACTCATTTTGCCTGCTACATATATTCTTCAAAAAACTTTAACCATGGAAGAAAACAATATGAGTCCTGATCAGAAGAGAGCAGTCTGATCGGTGGAGTCTAAAGTGTTTGCAAAATAAGCTACCAAAGAACATACTAGGCAGATGAGAGAGCAGACAACAATTGTCATGAATGACAAGGAAAGGGTTAAAGGAACAATGTCATGAGAAAAACTATACAGTGAAACCTGTGTAAAACGGCCACTCTCAAAAGACCAAAAATTGGTTTTCAAGACCAATTATCACTTAATGCAGGCCAAAAGTATTGCGGAGCATTTTGCAATACTTTCTGCCTTTATTAAGCTACAGGGTTGCCACTCAATATCCATTTCAAAATTCCCTGACTTTTCACTGACTTTTCCCAGACCCTTTTGGAAGGCCAATTTTAGCCATTTTCATCCATCGACTATTCGAAGATTTTGCACAAATATTTGAACTTGCTGATTTAATCTTTAAAGAAAAATCTTAAACCATCAATATTAGAAATGGAATGTTTCTGAACATAAATTGCTTGCAAACATTCCTTATCTACTATTGCTTGCAAATTATGAAAACTAAAATTTCCAGAAGCCTGTTAACTAGCATCTTTTTAGGAAAATTTCGAAATTCCCTGACTTTTCCATGACTTTTTTCATTTTTCTTAAATTTCCCTGACTTAAAATGTAATTCCCTGACTTTCCCCTGACCTCGAAAATTTTTCATCTTCCAGAACTTTTTCCCTGACCGTGGCAACCCTGAAGCTATCATCTGTCATTAAGATATTCGTTTTGTCTATTTTTGAGTGGCCATTTTACACAGATTTTACTGTACTATAAGAATCCATCATGAGTGCAAGGGTAGGATAGAAAAATCCATCCCTCGTGACCACCGTTTGTCATCGTTCGGCTGCCGAGTGCCGAGTGATGACAAACGGTGATCATGAGGGATGGATTTTTCTATACCATCCTCACACAAATAATCAATTCTTTTTCTTGCTCTCCATTAAATACCGCATTTTATGTTTTACCCTGAAATGTGACACGATATGATGGCGTCACTTTAAAATAATAATGACGTCACTTGACGACCACGAGTGTGAGTTCCAATACAACCAATGTACAACCCTCATATGACAGCCTGGGTAAGATAAGATTTTCTGACCCAGGATAAAATACCAGATATCCTTATCCGGTGTGCAAGAAAATTTAGGCTACCAAAGAACAGCAGCAGACGACGAAAGTCATGACTGGCAGGTTATATTTTCAGTTTCAAAACTAGCCAGCCATATTCTGAAATGATTGCTGATAGGTATCTGCCCAGCATGACACCAAAAATTGATATTAAAGTTTCAAATACTTTATTTCTTATCACAGTTAACTGCAAACTAATTGGTACAGTGAAAAAAAATATATTGGAAACATGCCATTAGAAACTCATGTTTATCATATGACTTTCCGTCTAGAAGTGTAATAATGTTAAATATTAAAATCGATAAAACATTTGTATATTTCATATTTAGTTACAACATGAAATGACATACATAACAACATTTTTATATAACAAATCTAGATGTTTTCACATCAATAAAACAATTTTAAATGTATTTAAGTGTCATATAATAAATAAAATCTAACATTTGTATTCCAGTATTATTGGATTTATTTCACCTGTACTATTGAATTCATTAAACGTGTTGCAAAATAGTGATGTCAAATTTTATCACTTTTCATCAACTTGTTTTTAAAATTCAATATAAATGATACTTGTGCAAGATCCTCTTAATTTGCAACAAAAGGTACAAACATGCAATACAAATCTAACAGCAAAAATCATTACTTGAACTTTTTCTTAGCAGATGAATTCATCAATCCAGTTTGCTACTATATATCTTAAGCAGTCACCCAGGACATTAGTAAAGAGTGCTTTACAGAAAATAATTTTCTTATTTCTCAATCAAAACATATGTTGTGGGTACTCAAAAGAATTGTCTCATTGAGACGGTTAAGCACCCAAAACATATGCTAAAATGAATGGGTAAGAAAGTATTTACAATTTTACGCTCAAAAATTTTGTTTATCTAAACCCATGAGTCACCTATTATTTTAAGCTCATCAGCTGCTAAACACGACTAATGTCGTCTGCTGTGTCATCTGCTGGTCATTTTAAAATGTCTCTGCAGCAAACAGTGTGGACTCAGGTCAGACTGCTCTTCTAGGAGCAATCTGACATTGACCCTCATTGTTTGTATGCCGAAATTAGTCCTTGACGTAAGCATTTACATGCAGCAGACGACTTCAGCAGACAATATTTTCAGATGCATTTTCCTATCATAGCTGGAGAAGGGTTAAACTTCTCAAATTACATTCCTTTTGCTGTACCGCAAGACATTTTATCTTACATGTAGCAAACAGTGCAGACCCGGATGAAATGCTGCATTCACTGACATCTCATCTAGATTTACACTGTTTGCCAATGTACCCATTTAGGATTTCTCCTCAAGTATGGGTTAAAGTAAACTAAGCTTCGGACACAGGCTTTAATTTACCGAATGCAAAATGAAGCAATTTGCAGCTTAAAACAGCTACAAATTTGAAAGTATTCTCTAACAATAATTTAATCTTAAATATACCGATGGTCACATGCATGACGCACACCAACGTCACATTAACTGAAGCGATAGTCAATCCAAAGTCTGCAGACGTCCATGGGGTAGATTAGATGACTTTCAGCTGAATTTGTGTGTTATTTAAGTTTTTTTGTCAGCTAAAAAAAACAAATAACCATTGTTTTTCAATTAGCCAACAAGTTTTGTTTTTTGGTGATCAGTTCAGCTGGGCCGACAATCAGGTGACAATTGGCCAATGGCTGGCTGACAGAATAAGCCACCCACAACAGGGAGAATGCCTGCTGCATGTCTGATAATAGTAATGTTGGCATACTTGTTTCATGCTGAATGACAAGGAAATGCAGTAGGCTATTGGTCCGCTGATTGTCATAGAAATACACCTTATTCTCTGACAAAATATCAGACTTCTCACCTGACTGACTGAAAGGGTCATTTTATGCATTAACTCATGGGTGGCCTATGCAGAGTAGATTGTGACCTATCAAAACTTTTTTCCTGCTTATGTAGCATTTCATCTGAGTCTTTACTATTTTCCAAAGTACACGTTAACTGGTCTCCGGAATGATCAGGGTTAATAATCTATATCATTCTACTTGTCACACACAAATCCATAGTAAAGTAAGAAAGACTGCAAAAATCAGGAACGATACAATCAAGTACCAAACATAACCCAGGATACCACATGGGAAAGTAACAAAAAATACATTAAACATCACCAATAAGAGCCAAGAGGTCAGCCCAGCAAGTGACCACAAGGCAGCAATGAACAGCTGCAAAAGCATGACAAACACAAGACATAAATAACACAAATGATCCACCTTGAAACGGTCAGTATAAATATTTTACTGGAGGGCTTAAACCAGACTTTCAACTGCTCCGGGACAGGATTAGGCCCTCCATAGTTGCTGAGCATATTCTTCCATTGTGGATAGAATAGATTTTTCCAATACAGTAAACATTCTGACATTTTGTGCACTACTTGCCTGCTAAAAAGACATTGACTATACAGGGAAGTCCCAGATCAGACTGCTTCTTCAGAAGCAGTCTGATCTGGGTCTGCCCTGTGTGTCAATCTGACAAGTATTTTGTGAATTGCAGTCCTGATTATCAACATTTTGTTTGAAAACAGAAATGTTTTTGAATATATAGAACATTTACCCTATTTAAAGCTGCATACTCTGTAACTATGAACATTTTTTTGAAAAATTTATTTTCTTTTTAAATCATTTGTTAAAGTAGAATCAAGCTATGTTTTCACAATTAAAATGATCAGTGCAGCTGAAAACTGCATGGAAAAGTGAATTATCTTATCAAATAGGTGTTTTTTTCTGTTGTTGGTAATTATTTGCGTCCCTCCAATAATTCTACACTGTTGAATTTTAACATAAATGCAGATGTTTTGATGGTGATACCTTGTTAAGATTTACGAAAATGGTAAAATGTTTACCTGAATTTGAGTATTTTTACTGTGTTCTTGAAAAATAAAAACATTATTTTTAAAATAAGAAGATCAAAAGTTACAGAGTATGCAGCTTTAACAGCTATTCGGTCACTGTATCCCGACGTGGTGTGCGATGTAAAGCTAATGAAGATAGGAACAAGTTGTGGGCGTGGCTAGACAGTGACCCAAAACCAATTAATACTAATAATCATCAAGAACTACTCTATATGGACATCCTGCATACAGCATAACAAGTGTGATTTTAATTTCCAAACCAAGAGCCACTGTATTATGGAGCTTGTGCTTGTTCTGGCTGCTTATGACCATTCAAGCATGGCAAGAACTTTTTTTTTCTTGAGGAAAATGTTCTAAAATTTCTATAAACTTTTTTTTCTGTTGGTTTTTAGATATGGAATTAACAAACGCTTTAACAGAATAGCAAACAGCAAAAACCCAGATCAGACTGCTTCTTCAGAAGCAGTCTGATCTGGGTTGCTTCTTCAGAAGCAGTCTGAGCTGGGTCTACCCTGTTCGTCTGGGCCTTTTTAGCAGGCAAGTAGTATTCAAAATTTAAGAACATTTACTGTACTCTTAAAACTAACAAGAAGCTGTGCTTGATCTGTACTGACTGTACAGGACCATTCAAGCATGGCAAGATTTGATTTTCTGATAATAATAACCATCATGAACGATTTCAACTCTAGCACTCTCTGGTTCATACAATTCTGTTCTAGTTTGAGTACAGCTGAATCCTGAGGTACCATGGTCCGAGTATTGTAGGTCTACATCATGTCCTGAAAAAATAAACTCAACTGTTAATTTAAAGGCTGAATTTCTGGACTAGTTCATCTTAGTTATCATTAATAATTAATAACAATAAATCATAAATATAGTAAAACCTGTTTAAGTGGCAACTCTCAAAAAGACCAAAAATTGGTTTTAAAGACCACTTATTGCTTAATGCAGGTCAAAGGTATTGCAGAATTCTCCAAGGACCTTCATTAAGCTACCATTTGTCATGAAGACTTTTGCTTTGTCTATTTTTGAGTGGCCATTTTAAACACAGGTTTTCCTGTAAGCTGATGAAAGTAATACCAATAGTGTGACCCTCCCCAGATGGAGGGGAGTACAAAAAAGTTCTTTATTCCCCTACTCCCCTTGAAATTTGACTTTGTTACCTTGTTAACTCCAAAAATTTCTTGTTCCCTAAAACCCTTGGGAGGGCCTAAATAGTCTCAGATTAAGCTTTATCTATAGGAGCAGGCTAATCTTGTACTATCTTTTTGCATCCATGATTTTCCTAAGTAATTAGGTTCTGTCACTCAAAGAGTTCAATAATAATTAGACCAGCTTATGAGGTATTGATAGCAAATAGCAATCAGGCCCAAAATATCATGGGGAAAAAATATCTCATTTAGCCAAAAATGGCAAGTAACTAGAGCTGTTGGGACTTCAACAACGGGCCCACGAATTGCTCTTTTGTGAAAAGGGGCAATAATGCACATTATTACCTAACCTTCTATATACGGAGTAATTGTGTATTTTTTGCTATGTTAATGAGTCACTGAACTATTCCACCGATCAATAAATATGACTATAGACTGGCACTATACCATAGGCCTGATTTCCCGCTTACCTGTTAAAACACACAGGTGCTTATTATCATGCATGACGATGATGCGCGTACGGTTCGTTTATGAAAGGAGAGTTATGCAACAATGATGAAAATGAGCCATGGTTTGGCAACTTTAAACTCCAATAACTCCTTTGCTTATGGTCAGAAACATAAAGTGTGGGTACTCGTTTTCTTAGTAAGTACGAGCGGAACAATTTGAGACCAAAATTGAGCAGATTTGGTGAAATTTTTCGTTTTGCAACAAAACCGCATCATCTACAGCAACTCCTTCCAAGGAAAGTAGCCAAGTATTTCATCAAATGGGTTGGGTAATAAAACAGTTATTTCGTGCCTGTTTGTAATATAGTCAAACTATCACCCCTCGGTACAGTGGACGACCTGATGCACTATTGCACTCGGCCTTCGGCCTCGTGCAATAGTGCATCAGGTCGTCCACGGCACCTCGGGGTCATAGTTTTGACTATACTACAAACAGGCATGAAATAACTGTATAATATTTACACTGCCTTGCCTTAAACTAACTTTTATCAAGCAACTGTCTTTATTTGCCGAATGAGAGATTTCCAATCCTCTTCATTTGCTGATGGAGATTTGCTAGCATGAAATATAAAGTTAAAGTATAATAAATTAAATTTTATTTTTCAGCCTTCATGATGCTTTGCACTTCGTGGAAATTTAAATTTTTGGCCAACTTAATCACATATTTTGTTAATATTTGTAATATCTATTGAGTGCGCTCGTTCCCACTTAATTCCTTTATAATTGTAATAAATGATCTATAACCTATACTAATTTGTTCATTTTTCTAATTAGCGAAATATGGAGTGAATTAGCAAGTTGATCATCACCTTTAGCAAGTAAGAGTCCATAAGTGCAAACAGAATTGTTGTGGCCATTTTGACTGCTGGCCATTTTGACTGCTTTCTTGGTGAGCGTTCATCTGACGAAAACCCATTTTCAAACTTTATTGGGAGTGATAAAAGCCATGCATATATAAAATTTGGAAGAAATCGGGTGACAAATGAATTTTTGTCCACAAATGCAACAATTTTGAGCTATAAAAAGTATTCATGAGTGCATTATGAAGTAGGAATTGGAATACAAACAAATAAAACAACAACAAAAAAAATCTGTTTCACTCCATGGATAAATATTGAATTTTTATCTCCATTTTAATCTAATAACATAGGTCTACATAAGGAAATTTTTCAGCGTAAAATTGAGAATGATTTCTTATCCGCTAATTTAAGCTAAGGTTTGGGGTGCTCAAATTTAAGCTAAGGTTTGGGGTGCTCAAAAGAACCATGTTATTGAGACAGTTTTTTTGAGTACCCCAACATATGTTTGTGTTGAGAAATAAGAAAAATACCTTTTTTATTATGCACTCCTATCTGGAGGCCTGCATCATTTTAGTGCTGATAAGACAACAAGCTTCAAGTTTGGCTGGATAGGATAAAAAAAAATGGGGAATGGGGTTCTCTTTGCTACTTACCTATATACTACTGCTGAAAATACTTCTCAATTTGTCTTTTAAAAGAATCACCAATGGCTTTCCTGAAATTATAATATCAATTAATCCTTATCCCGCCACTATTTTTTTTTCCTGAAAATGTTGTCTGCTTTTAAGTCTATTGCATATATTCAAATGCACTTCAGACTACAGTAGGGTTTTTTCATCGAAGCAAACAATATGATCCCTAATCAGAATGCTCCCTTCTTGGGAGCGGTCTGATATGGGTCCAGATTGTTTGAAATATAAGCTACCTACATATAAGAACATAAATAGACAAGAGGAGCAGAGGATAAAAGTCGAGACTGGCAAAGGTTAATCACTGCAAATATAGGTATGTTTTCCCTTGTTTACTGAGTAAATATGGGCCAGCATGTGATCACATATTAAGGCCTATAGTCAACGCTTCGTATTTATACGCAAATTATTTTAATGTGTGCTCAAATAACCCATTTCAATGAGATTGTTCTTTTGAGTACCTTAAATATGTTTTTGTTGAGAAATAAGGAAATTAATTTTTGACTTCCCTTATGTACACTGTTCTCTTATCTAGGGGTCTGCCCTTTCTGATTTCCAGGGAGAAAATTCAATGATACATTGGGCCAGCACACAAAATTTTGATAATTATTTTACATGTGTGAAAGCCTCCTTTAAATGCGGCATCAAGGGGGGGCTAGGGAGCTAACTTTTGGTTGTTTATGTGAGAAGATTAGGCTGTGGCAAGACTGTGCATAGGCCCAGGCTTGTCTGAGCTATTGCTGCATGTTGATGTGATAAGGCCTCATGAGAAAAATTAGGAATCGTCAATGAGTACCTATCACCTATGTTTTATTGGAAGAATGAGAAATAATAATTTTCATTTTGTTCATATAGTGAAATTAGATAATTTATCCTAAAAACTTTCATGCTTTAAGATATGGAATACCAAAGGTCAAGATAAACAAAATTTTTAAGCATACAATTGTTAATATTTTCAAACAAATTCGTTTAAACATATGTTTTGGGGTCTCATTGAGATGGTTATTTTGCGTATCCACAACATAAGTTTTGATCGAGAAATAAGAAAATGCTTTTTATAATGACGTATACTTAGCCAGTCATCTTCATGGAGATGATACAAATGAACCACCAAGCCTTATTTTTACAAAGAGGAAAATTTAACAAAATGTATATTCTGATTATTTCAGGTGTTAAACAAAGCACATCTGCTCTATCTAGTTGCTAAAACAACAGAGTAATTTTCAGCATACATGCAAAAAGTGTGGACCCGATCAAACTGCTCCTAGAGGAGCAGTCTGATCTGGGTCCACACTAGCTGTTTGCTACAGAGACATTTTAAAAAGAACAGCAGACAACACACAGAAGACGACACACAGCAGATGACATTTAGTCATGATTTTCAATGAAGTATTTAATATTTACCTGAACACATAATGATTTGACAAGTAAGCAACAATATGTCCCGCAGGGATATATCGAACTTCTGATCCTGGCCACAATTTATCCAGACGCATCACATTATCTCTGGGAATGTAGGAATCATGGTTAGCAGCCACAATGATGATCAACTCTGGATCTACAGGAACAGAGAAATTTCCTAGATGCGTACACTCATCCATTACCCCCCTCATGAACATCTTACAGTCTTTATCCAACTGACTAGTCAAAGACTTTTTATCTAGCACTTTCTCTTTTATCACAGATATATTTTGAGAACTTTTTTTACCTCCACTAGCTGAAGAGGTGGACGCATGACTGATGCTACCTCCTCCTTGAGAGTTTGAAGCATGTCTAATACTACCTCCTATTGAAGAGCCCATCCTGAGCTGCTGTTTATTTTCTAAATTTGAACTTTCTAAGCACTGGTCTCCTATATGTAATGGACTGTGACCGGTATATTTATCTTTTAGACTGTCTGATATATATTGTTCTGTGATAGAGACAGACTGGTCTCCTATATTTTCACTGAGTTTATCGCCTCCAGGACTCTCAGTGAATCTTCTAGCAAACTCTTGTCCACTGCTATAAGCACCAGAACACCAGTACTGAAACATGTAAATAGAAAATAGCTGAGTCATGGCATATACAGTAAAACTTCAATGGCTAGTTCAATGATGGCTAATTTATCATGTGTTTTATGAACCTCTAGAAAAGTTTTTCCATAGTTCTTCCGTAGCTCAAGATATATATATATTTAAGGTGATTTAGGCAGTTAGTCTTATTTCATCTCCAAAAGATATGTTGTGTGTCATCATTAGAATTGTCTCACACATTTTTACGCTTAAAAATTTGCTTAACTTTACCTATGTAGCTGAACCCCTTTATATAAAATACTATACTTACTCACAATATGTTGACAACTTAACTATTGACAAAATGTATCATACATTAAAAAAAAAACTTTGTGAATATTTTCTTATCCATCAGTTTTAACATTTGTTTTGGGTGCACAAAAACCATCTCATTGAGATACCCACAAATAATATAATGGTTGAGAAATAAGAATAAGAGGGCCAAGTGGCCCTTAAGAACTCACCTCAGTTTTGTTTTAATAAAAGCTAAGGTGAGCTAAAAATGATTTTTAATTACACACTCTTATCTGCCTGATTTATCCTAAAACTCAAATGAGTCCATGAGGAATGTGAACCTAGCCTTAGAACGACAAATAATGTTAACCCAGATCAGACCTCATCAGATCTGGGTTAACATAGTGAATTTGGATGCCCACAAATTTAATTCTTGGGCAACACAGTTGCATATAAAAGCAATTTGAACCTTAAGCATTTATAACATGAATTTTATCAGATGCTAATTTAGGGCTTTATTGATTGCCTATACAGTAAAACCTGTCTTAAGGGGACACTCAAAAACAGACAAAACAAAGATCTTAATGACAAATGGTAGCTCAGTTTTGCTCAGGTTTTACTATATACACAAAGAACCACTTTAATACTAACATTAGGGCAAAACGTTTAAGCACACCAGCCTTAGAATATAGCATGAACAACCAGAGATCCATGAACAATTCTGGAACCACAAAAATGTGAAATGAGAAGTCTTTGGCAAGTGCTACCTTAAGTCCTACTTACTGGTTCAGGTGACTCAATGAGTTCTTTAATCTCCTTCCTGTAGACATCATTGCCAGAATACTGATGTTGCAGAGCTTTCCAGTTGATTGCTTTGCTTAACACACCCTGTAGAAATATAAACAATCAATTTAGATATATGCTGAAAAAAAACCCTAAAGGAATGGGATTTCCTAAAGAAGCAATAGCCAATCACTTTGAATGAATTGTAAATGTATGGGTGAAAGTTCAAAACTCCAATCTTAAAACTTGCAGTATGCCCACTAAATATTCACACTTTCAAGTGTAAATTAAATGATCAATTGTCCTTAGACAGACTGCAAATAAATCAGAGAAGCCATTATGATCTCCCTAATTCAGCACTTTGAGGCTGGCTTTCTGTGGAAAGTCAGCCTCAAAATGCTGAATTCAGGAATAACCCTGAAAACTTTCACCCATGTAAATATAGAATTTATCATAATTTGAACAAGTTCATGAGTTTTTGATACTTATTACATATGCGACAAACTACCCTTTTCTTGCACACCAGATTTGAGATTCCGCTGATTTTACCCATTTGAGATAATTCTGTCAAACATACCCCATATCAACCCATAGGAAAGATAACAAGAGGGCCTATGGGCCCTGAATTTCTCACCTGAATTCTTGTCACAAAGAGAAGATGTTAGCTATATAATATAAATCCCATTTCTCAAACACCTTAGTCCATCTTGGGTATCACTCAGACTATAGTCAAAGACTACCAATTCACTAAGTTCAATCAAAACATACTTATCTGCACAATTTCAATGTCTGACCTTTTTACCTAGCCCAAAATGTCAGGGATGTGCATAAGGTCAAACTTGCATAATGTTCTACACGTCTTTCCCTTTAATTTGATATGCAACATGACCTACTTCAGAAAAAAATTGTTTTGCCCTTTTGACCCATCTGGGGGCCGAGGGTGTATAAAAGGGCAGAATACTGACTTGCATTGTGCCCCTTTAATTCCACATGCAACATGACAACTTTCAGAAAAGAAAAAAAATGATCTTTATATCCCCCAGGGGTCAAGGATGTGTGTTAGGGCAAAACATTTGCTAGCCCACAATTACATGCAAGAAAATATTTAAAAAATTTACGCTAAAATTTTTTGTCAATCTAAACCTGTGTTATCCTATATAATATTCAATCAGAGATTACTTGGATGATCCTCAGCTGCTGGCACACAAATTTCACGGAAGTAGATAAAATCTAAATTCAAAGATTTTTGTTATCAGCCTTTGTCTACTTCCTTAACTTTGTGTGTGATCAGGGAAGACTATGATAAGACTGTGCAAAAGCACATGCCCGAGGTTATAAACTTTTTCAATGCTCATTGCAGCTGAGCGCGGAATTTATCCTGCGCATAAATTTTAAAATGCCAACAATTGTTGGCATTTTAACATTTAATAGCATGATAAATATAACATCTGAGAGACTTAAAGCAAGAAACTTCTACATTTGTCGGTATTTTAGTTTTAATGAGCAGTTGAAATTTCGTGCTTAGTTGAGTTGAGCATGAAAAAAGTTTTATACCCTCGGGGCCAAGCTGGTTTTGTGATAAATATCTGTTTCCTATGTTTGTTTGTTTGATTTGATTCTAACGTCCCATCAACAATCTTTCAGTTATGTAGGGACGGGTCTTCCTGGGTTGAACCATTACTACTAAGCCAGGATTAATATGTCTTGCTCAAGGACACAACATAGTAAGCCTGGTGAGGCTCAAACCTGTGGCCCCTCGGTCTCGAGTCAAGCACTCTACCACTGCGCTCCCTGTTTTCTATGTGCTGGCTCTAGTTTTCCCATGCTAATTATACTCACGGTTGTGAAGACACCTGAGGCTGTACTCCAGGAGAGACAAGGTATTAGAGACAATGGCTTAGGCCAGTTCGTTGCTGCTAGTGAGGCCATCTGAAACACAAAGTACCTTATTTATTTGTAGTATCAATGGATAAAAATATCTGAGATTTTAGTCTGGGTTTGAAATTCATATCTTATCCAGGCCCCCAGATAAGAGTGTGTACCAGAAAATTATGTTTCTTATTTCTCAAACAAAACATATGTTGTGGGTACTCAAAAGAACCGTCTCGATGAGACGGTTCTTTTGAGTACCCAAAACATATGTTTAAACAGATGGGTAAGAAAATAATCACAATTTTACACTAAAAAATTTGCTTAACTGGCCCTATGTTATCTTGTCCAGGCTGTCACCTGTGGACTGTTCATTGGTGGTATTAGAACTTATGCACATGGTCCACAAGTGATGTAATGTCATTGTCAAAGTGATGTCATTATGACTCATGCGCATGGTCCACAAGTGATGTAATGTCATTGTCAAAGTGATGTCATTATGACTCATGCACATGGTCCACAAGTGATGAAATGTCATTGTCAAAGTGATGTCATTATGACTCATGCGCATGGTCCACAAGTGATGTAATGTCATTGTCAAAGTGATGTCATTATGACTCATGCACATGGTCCACAAGTGATGTAATGTCATTGTCAAAGTGATGTCATTATGACTCATGCACATGGTCCACAAGTGATGAAATGTCATTGTCAAAGTGATGTCATTATGACTCATGCACATGGTCCACAAGTGATGTAATGTCATTGTCAAAGTGATGTCATTATGACTCATGCACATGGTCCACAAGTGATGTAATGTCATTGTCAAAGTGATGTCATCATGACTCATGCACATGGTCCACAAGTGATGTAATGTCATTGTCAAAGTGATGTCATTATGACTCATGCACATGGTCCACAAGTGATGTAATGTCATTGTCAAAGTGATGTCATTATGACTCATGCACATGGTCCACAAGTGATGTCATGTTTATGTCAAAGTGACGTCATTATGACTCATGCACATGGTCCTCAAGTGATGTCATGTTTATGTCAAAATCAAAGTGACGTCGTTACAAATTATCACATTTCACTGTATTCAGCAATTCCTAGGATTTTATTCTAACAAAAAATGCTAAATTAAATGCTGAGCAACAAAGAAGAATATACCATAGGTTTGAGGAGTTGATAGAAAATCTGTCCCTTATGATCTTCTATTGGCATCACTCTGCAAGCCTTGTTATGCCAAAGGGTGATCCTCGAGACTTTGTTTGATTTGTTAGTTTGATTTGATTCTTTACGTCCCATCAACAATCTTTCAGCTATAAAGGGATGGGTTGTCCTGGGTCGAACCAGTACTAAACTAGGATTAATGTGTCTTACTCAAGGACACAACACAGTGACACTGGTGATGCTCGAACCTGCGGCCCCTCGGTCTCGAGTCAAGCATTCTACCACTGAGCCACTGCGCTCCCACAATGATCCTTGAGACAGATTTTACATAATATTGTTCTTTTTTTCTGGAGAAAAATTATGCAATTATATTAACCTACTACAGGCAAAAGCAAATGCACAAAGGCAAACAGACCTTGAACTAACTTAAAATAGATATACACCCTTAATCACAAAAATAACACTTTGGATTCTGATGGATTTCCCACAATGATACAATAAGTAAGAGATGGTCCATTTTGTGTTTGAAGAGGTGACAGGTTGAAATTTCTAAATTATGATGTACTTCTGTCACTAAAGATTGTTTTTATCTTAGCAAACAGTGCAGACCAAGATGAAATGCCGCAAAAGGCGGCATTTCATCTGGGTCTTCACTGTTTGCTAAAGTACCTGTTTACCGGTATCCAGAATGAAAAGGGATAATTAGCATTTATGGAAATTGTTAGTTTACATTTTGCTCTGCAGCCTGAGGCACTCATGCATACGAGCTGACTAGATGATTTTTCAAGCTGGTAGAGAGGTAGAGAGGTAAAAAAAGATATTGTACTTACATGTCCACCCATAGAGATTCCTGTAGCCCCTAAAGGGCCATAACCCATCCTCTCACAAAAGTTGAAGAGAACAAGAGACTCAAGGATGAGTCCTCCGCCCATCACAAACAAATCACTGACATTGTGAAGACTGGAGCGCCTGCAATATAAATTCAGGGAAGTTTGTCACGTTGTAAAGTATATCAAACATTATTGCAGGCTAGAAGAGAATATCTGAGATTCTAATGCATTTGCCACTGTAAGGTGATGTCTGATTGGTCAATTTGGATAATGTTAGAAATTTGTGACAGTATATCTGCAATATACTGTCGGAAGTAGTTTGACTTCATTAAGTATGTCACATTTCGTTGGATGACATGCGGCTGTATGCGGCTTGCAACACTTCAATTTGAGATAAAGCAAAGATTTTAACAGTAAACAGGCCAAGAAGTGCATTACAATGGGAACAACCTTATTTAAATTTTCATTTGGGGAGGTATATCGTCAGATATACAGTTGGAAGCCACATTTTACCACATCGCTCATGTGTTGCAATACTAAATTTCCGACCAAATATCCAACGATATACCATCCCAATAAAAATGAAATTTTGAATACAGTTATTCCCTAATTTTATCCTTGGTTGGAAATTACTATCTTACTCCTATTTTCTTACTCAGGCTATCATATGTGGACTTTAAATAGGCTGTATTGTAAGCTTAGGGGCAATCTTGAATAAAAACTAGTGGCTCATAGTTGCAGATGTGTACATGTGAATTGCATTAGAAATCACTTGGGAAATGAAGCTGGCTGGTAAAAGGAGGGACTCACTTAATAAAGATATCTGCTTCTAAAATTTTGATTGTATCTCAATGGATGTGCGTAATGAAATGTTTTGAGAGACTGACAGGATGAGGATTTTTGTCCAAGCTTTCACTGGTCTAATACGAGTTGAGTAGCAATATCTCATAAGGTAACAGTGGCTCTAGTGAATTTCAATGGAGTGCATGTGAATTTTTTCTTGTTCAAAGAGTGTGACAACAGTTCAATCCCTTCATAATACACCTTATTATAATCACAGGTTTAGATAAACAATTTTTGAGCATACAATTGTAAATATTTTCTTACCCATCAGTTTTAACATATGGTTTGTGTGCTCAAAAGAACCATCTCATTGAGATGGTTCTTTTGAGTACCCTCAACATATGTTTTGGTTGAGAAATAAGAAAATTATTTTATTGTTACGAACTCTTATAGTCTGTGCTCGATAAGAGTAGAGTTAAGTTGTTGGTCATGTTATGGTACTTTATTCATCTGATTGGACAAATATAGGGCTTTCATTCAAACTTCTAACTGTAAATCTGTTTCGTCTCCCTACTCTTATCAAGCACGGACTATTACCAAAGGCCAGGTTATAACACAGATTTGGATATAACATGGTCATGTTAAGGCCACCAAATATTCTACCCATGGAATTTTACAAAGGAATTACAACACGTTTCACTTATAACATGATAAACTCATATGGACCCCAAACATAACTTTATAAATATCATACATCACAATTAAATGTAAAAGAACTTACAGCTGGCCTTTTGGCTTTCTACTTCCATCTAAACTGAATTAAGGTAAATGTAAACAACACAATTTAATTATAGTGATCATATTCTACTAAAGGGCCTTAGGTTCAGATAAGGAAATGTATTTTTAGCGTATAATTGTATTTATTACCAATCAAACTGTGTGTTTTGGTTGTTCAAAAGAACCATCTCATTGAGATGGTTCTTTTGAGCAACCATAACATGTTTTGCTTGAGAAATAAGAAAAATAATTTTCCAAAACACCCTCTTTTCTGGAGGCCTTGTATTTGTTTGATTTGATTCTTTCATCCCAGTCAACAATCTTTCAGTTATGTCAGGATGGGTTTTCCTGGGCTGTACCAGTACTAATCAAGGATAAATGTTTCTTGCTCAAGGACACACTGCACTGCCCCCAGTGAGGCTCAAACCCGCAAACCCTCGATCCAGAGACAAGCCCTCTACCACTGAGCCACAGAGATCCTCTTTAAAATTCTTCATTGTACATATCAAAGGCAGGGGATAAAATTCCACTCGTAATTACGAGTGAAAAATTGGAAAGGAAGAGTAATTCTTCCCAAAGCACTCGTCCTGTAAGGTGATTTGTAACTAGCATTTTCTGAACTAGATGACGATTGACTGTGAAATCTTGTATATGTCAGTGTATGGGATGCAGCTATGAGACTGATTGGGTTAATATCATTTTAGTTGTGATATAAGGAACTTCATTTATATATTAGTTATATTGCTCCATTATTATATTCTTTATTGCATACGCTTTTAAAGGATGAGTTCATGTGTTAGTAGGACGAGTGAAAATTGTAAGTCACTCATCCTGACGGAAAAGTGCAATATTAAAATATTTTTGTCCCCTGAAAGAGCTACAAGTAAGAATTTCAAATTAAGATGCACTTCAGTCCCTGAAGATTTTTTTTTCATCATAAAAGTAGCTTAACAGCAAACAAAGCAGATCCAGAGAAAATTCTGCATTTTACTGCATTTGATCTGGGTCTTCACGGCTTCACAAGAGTACCCGAGGTTATAAAACTTTTTCCATGCTAAACTCAGCTGAGCACGAAATTTATCCTGCTCATAAATGTGAAAATGCCAATAACTGTTGGCATTTTAACATTTATTGGCATGATAAACGCTTAAAGCGAGAAACTTCTTCATTTGTCGGTATTTTAGTTTTTATGAGAAGTGGATATTCTGTGCTCAGTTGAGTTGAGCATGAAAAAAGTTTTATAACCTCGGGCCAGATTTCCTGTTTTCAGAACATAAATTAATAGTTAACAATGAAAGTATAGTGAAGGATACAGTATGGGTTTTCATGAATAATGGAACCAATGCCTTCTTCTTTCAGTAGTGGAATAGCCATGAAATTTCGTCTTCTCCAAAATCCCTGAAAAAAATTTCAATGTTAGTCTTGCTCATATAAGCCACACCTAGAGAAAACGTGTCTTCAGCACTTGCAAGCAGGTAAGAAACCACCTAGCTGGCTCAGGCCAAATATAAAAATAAGTGTGTTTCAGGCACACATATTTTTTTTTATTTTTTATTTCTAGAAAAAAATATTATATAATTTTATGCATTTTGAAAGGCATTTGTGCCTTTCAAAATGCATAAAATTATATATTTTTTTTTAAGAAAACCTGAAAATTCTAGGGTTCACCAATATATTTAAGTAGGGTCGGGTTACCACAAACACGGGCATTTTTTTTATTTGGCCTCATTTAACACTCTTCTTGCTAGTGGTAACTTTTGCCGCCATCTGTTGACAACCTTTGTAAACAGTTTGGCCCAAGATCAAGACTGGACAGAATGTCGGTCTTGATCTTGACCTAAACTGTTTGATACTCTGATAGGATTCCTAAAAGGATTTTTTGAAAAAGTTAATTTTGAAAAGAGGTCATTAGACGACAATAACAGCATGAAAAATTACCCAGCATGCAAAGAGTAATAGAGAACAGGAAGAATCTTGAGAATATGAATTTAGGGAATTCAGCTAAACATTCTTTCTAGATAACGCATGATCAGATAAACAAAATTTTGAGCTTCAAAATGTTAATAGTTTCTTACCCATCAGTTATAACATATGTTTTGGGTGTTCAAAAGAACCATCTCATTGAGACGGTTCTTTTGAGTACCAACAACATATGTTTTGATTGAGAAATAAGAAGAATATTTTTTTGGTAACACACTCTTAACTGAAGGCCTGAGATAAGTTGAAAGCATGCATCTGTCAATTTATCAACTAGGCAGGCCTCCAGATAAGAGTGTGTACTGGAAAATCATTTTTCTAAATCCATAACATGTGGTGGGTACTCAAAATAACTTTCTCAATGAGTTCTTTGGAGTACCCAAAACACATGTTTAAATTGATGGGTAAGGAAATAAATGCAATTTTAGATGCACAAACTATCCTTATCTGGACCTATGACTAGGGACAATATTCACCAATATCAGTGTAATAAACTGACTTTAAGCCTAGTAAAAAGTGAGGCCATGTTTTTCAACCAATCAAAATAATTTGAATATATTTAATAAAGGGGTCACCCAAAAACCATTTGTATTAAATTATTTTGAAATCTGATGAGTAGTTTTTGACAAGTAGATTTTTGAGCTTTTTCTTTTGGTTGCCATGGCAACAAGAATTATGCATGGAACTGAATTCATTGAACAACTTTGAAAGGGGACCACCCAAGGATCCTTCCTGTGAAGTTTGGTGACAATCCACCTAGTGGTTTAGGAGATGTAGTTTAAAGCAGTAATTATTACTTGTTGCCTGACGACAGATGATGGAAGATGGACATCATACGATCACAATAGCTCACCTATTGGTATATCAAAGCTCACATCTTACAATATTGCGACTTGGAACAATATTCACTGATACAGGGTTTTCAATAAGATTTTTTGCAAGTGGCCAGACACCAGTTTTAGGCGGTCAGATTTAAGTTTTCGTATAGATTTTAATGCTAGTTAGAACATTTGAGGCGGCCAGAAAATGGTTTGAGGCAGTCATTTTGGCCTCCAGCTGCCTCTTAATGAAAACCCTGCTGATACCAGTGTTTTTGCTTAATTTGATTCTTTGCGTCCTTTTTTACTTTTTTGGTATGCTCTATATATTTTGGGAGTAACCTGTCAGACTAGATTTGTTTGTAAACGGTAGATGCCAAGACCTAGCCTATGTAGCAAGATAAATTGAGAGTATGGTCCTAACCCCTTCCCCTGGGTAAGTTTGGTGCTCTAAGAAGAAAAGACTGGGTCTTACATGGTCTCCTGTTCCTCCAAAGTGGACACACATTGGTTTAAGATTGGATTTCCAGTCCACTGGAACTATCATCTGAAATCTATAAAAAAAACAGGTACTTGCACTTTAAAGGCAATCATAATTGGGCCTCGATGCGAGAAAACCTGTCTTCGGGGGTTTGTGAACAACAAAGGCGCAGACCAGCCTGCCCAGTCTGATCAGCACCTTTGTTATTCGCTTTTTGGAATGCAATATATCTAAACTTGCTACAGACGAAATTTCAATTTTCTACCAAGTCTCTGTAGCTGAGGAGACTGGTTTGAGTCTTGCTTTGTTGGAAACCCCGAAGACAGGTTTTGTCACGTCGTGGCCAAATTAAAAATAAACATTTATTAACTCTTTCCTTGCTGGCTGTGACTTTTGTCGTCAGCTGATAACATTTGCAAACAGTTTGGATCCAGATCAGGACCGACAAAATGTCGGTCCTGGATCCAAACTGTTTGAAAAATTAATTTTTGAAAATTTACCCAGCATACATAAATATGTTTGGCTATTGGTGTGATGCTGTCTGTGGCAACAACTGTGATTACAGGGTTCATACAGACTTGCCTAAACAAAATTCCCTGACATTTCACTGACTTTTCCCTGACGCCAATCCAAATTTCCCTGACAATACTGTACTCGCTGGAGAAACTTGTTTTTATTCAAACCTTTTTCTATAGCTACAGGTTACAGCTTTTTTTCATTTTGAGTGATTATTTTGCAGAGTTTTAATTGAAGTTTTTTCACCATGTGTATTTAGTAAACGACTTTTCAACAAAGAAATTTATAGACTGTCAAATTACTTTATGTTAAAAACTGCTGGCTTCTCTAAAAAATTAGAGGTTGACCTCTAAATTTAATCTCCTCTACAGTCACCCATAATGAAACCATTATATATAGGAAAGCAATTTAGCTGAAAGTGGAATATTTCATTGTGAAAGCTACAATGTTCAGAAAAGGTTTTAATAATATTCCACTACAGCCCTGAATGCAGCAAATGGTTGACAACGGACAATGAATGATCAGAACAACTGACCTTGAGCACAAAGTGCTTAGGTGAGCTAACAAGAGGCTTAATGAGTCTAAACCGACAACTTCATGGTTTCTGAAGATTTTTAGATTTTCTTTTTTTTATGACCCTTGGTGTGGTGTCGGCCAATTTTAACTTGTGGTCCCTTGGGCATGGCTGGCAGGATTTTACGTAGTTAACCACTACCTTCTAATAAATATAGAAGCTGTAGGTTCATGGTTTCAAAAAATATTTTTAAAAGTTATTCCCCAGTAAGTATATGGAAGCTAAAGACCCTGAGGGTTTGGTCAATTTAGAACCTAGGGTATGCGGTTGGCATGATATATACATAGGGGACCATCAAACATTGCTATATACATGTACTAAGTATGCAGGGCTTGGAACACGACCATGGACAAACCGATTCACGAGCGCGAGCACAATGATTGTCAGAAGCTAATCACAAAGTCACATGGTCGATCCTGATTGGATTCAAATATTCAACCGCAAGAGTAAAGCAACGCCTACCTGTCTGTAAAGGGAAGGGTCACTGTAAACGTAACGTGTCAGTGCTCCGAAAATAATTACTTTTGGCGTATCATAGATCACAAATGTCAGGCTCCGTGTTGGGTGTTTTTAATCTCCACGTATATTCCGCAGCATATAACCTTATCGTGTGTCCTCTGTGTAGAAATTAAGACCACGTTCTTTCACTGTTCACACATTTCTTACGCAATAATTAAAGCTGACCCTATTAGATTCGCATGCCCACAAAAAACAAACAGCACTTTTAAAGTTTGTTGCTGTCCTAGGAATCAAATAAGGAACGACATTTCATGTGAATTGTCTGCTGATAGATGATTCATATGAAATGTCAAGGTCTATTTTCTCCCTGAAATTCAAGCAATACATTGATCACAAAAGTGTACAGTGCAATTTGTCATGATTGGCGTTTTAAGGGTTAAGATCAAAGCGGTATTAAGCTCCAGATAAAAAGATTTTTGACACCGACCTGATTTGAAATGAGCTTATTATAACTCTTTGCATGCTGGATAAGTTTTCATATTTTTGCAATCTTTATCATGTACAATTTAATATCAAGACTATTTTAGAAACATCACCAGTCAGACTGTTTGGTCATGTCTGATCTGGGTTCAAAATGTTGCAAGCCCGCAATCTTTTTGTGTCACTTTCCGGACAGACTGATCTGTTAAAATTGTATGCAAGGGTAATTGGCTCCAGCAGGCAAAGTTAAATCTATTTGCGGACAAGATATTATGTAACCGAGACAGTTCGAAATGTCTGCCTGAAGGTCACAATGTCCAAGAATAGATCAATTATGCAGGTTTTGTATACGTGCTATTGACACCTAAAAACCCAAAAATAGAACACTGCATATCCTTTACACATAAGAGGCGTTTCTTTCCTGTCTCGTTATTTATTTGACTATCCAATCAGTATCAAGGCTGTGACTTTGACGAGCGTCAGATTGTAAACACTGGTCCATCGCAAAGTCCATGGTCATTGTCCATCCACTATATAAGCTGTGGGCCTTATGGTTATGGGATAGAAGATGTTTTAAAGTTTTTCCAATTATAAGTCTATGTAAGCCATTGATCCCCATGTGCATGACAAGTTTTCACTCAAGGAGTTTAATTGGCAGAATTTATGTAGGGGACCACTAGACATACTAAATAACCTCGTGGTTTTAGAAGATATTTCTATGTTTTTCCCAATTATAAGTCTATGGGAGTTATTGATCCACAGGTTGTGGCAAGTTTGGATTCCAGGGGCTTGATTGGCAGGATCTATACTGTGGAGCACTAGGTGTTGCTATACATACTAAAATATATGGTTTCAGAGAAGAAGATTTTTAAAGTTTCTCCTAAAATAAGTCTATGGATGCTATTGATCCACAGAATGTGGCCAGTTTTGACCCCAGGGGCTTGATTAGTAGGATTTATGTAGGGACCACTAGACATAACTAGATACTATTATAACCTGTGGGCCTCATGGTTTCAGAAGATTTTTTCAAGTTTTTCCCATTATAAGTTTGTCCATGGGAGCTATACATGTATGTTGCCTTCATCCATGACAACCAGTTCCAATCCAATCAGTCCAAAAACCTTATGTAGTCTTTTCCTCTACCTGACGATGCTTGAAATTTGATTACATTTAGTCAACCGACATAAGAGACATACTTCTTTGAAAATGTGAATGGACAACCAATGGATGGAGTGATGGATTAGGGATGCCGAATTATTGCCATGCTAATAACTCACTATGAGCCTTTGGCTAAGGTGAGCTAAAAAGCAAGTTGAGGAGGCAAGGGGAACCAAATCCCCCCATCTTCTTATGTTTAAAGCAATCTAGAAGCTATCAAAATGATTTAGCTTATAGCCAAAATGTTTCTCATCATTTGATACAAACTTGAAACTTAAAAATTCCCTGACATTTCCCTGACATTTTAGAAAACATTCATTTTTCCCTGACACAACATAAAATTCCCTGACAATTCCCTGACCTTGAAAAATTTAAAATTTCCCTGACATTTCCCTGACGCGTATGAACCCTGGTGAATATGCATTAATCTGGACTGATTTTTTTTGGGGGGGAGGGGTTTGAGGTTTTACATACCAGTCAACAGTTATGGTCCAGTTGATTGTTGAGACAGTCAGTTCATTTAACCACACTTTTTCGTGGGCAAGCTTGACTAAGCAGTTAACCAGTACTTTGTGCACATACTTTCCATTGTAACTGACAACAACCCTTCTTTAATTTCAACTGGATATGATAACCTAATGTTGATTGTGATATTTGCCTTATGATAGTTAATGTCTGTTTGATTCTTTATGTCCCAGTCAACAATTTTTCAGTTATGTCAGGACGGGTCTTCCTAGGTTGAACCAGTACTAAGCTAGGATTAACTTTAAAATGAATTACATAAAATACACTAAGTAGCACATACAAAACTTACATGATGTTTTGGTAGATATTATTTAAAATATTATAGAATGAATACTATATACAAGCGGAGACATGGAACAGTCATCATTGGTCTTCGTTACTAATCATATAGTTGTACAGGGTTTTTTCTCAGCATTTTGGGAACATGACCCGACCCCTAGAATTGGGAATTTTCGCGTCGTTTTATACAAAATTGGGAAAAAACACACCCTATAATAAAAACAAAAAAATCAAGTATTTCGTTTATTCAACTTTTTACTCTTCACTGACTCATAAGTAAATTCTGAAATCTGATTTACAATCTGATTTACCATTTATTGTGGGTGCTCAAAAGAACCCTCTTATTAAGATGGTTCTTTTGAGTACTCACAACATATGTTTTGCTTGAGAAATATAAGAATATTTTTTTCTAAACAGCACTCTTATCTAGAGGCCTGGAAAGGTTAAGCTTAAAAGTAATATAGGCCTAATAATATAGGCTAATGACCATTAATGATTTAAACAAATTAAAACCACAACTGGCTTATTTTGTACTGTCTGTGCCAATCCACATCAGTCACTTTTTTGTTCATTTCTTCATTGACAGTCACTCATAAGCAAATTTTAAAATCTGCCTTACCATTTGTTGTGGGTGCTCAAAAGAACCGTCTTATTATTGCTGACGAAAAAGCACATCTATTTTTTTACTTGACTCCGTTTTTTTTAGTTTCTTTCTGTAATATTTCGTATTGTGCGACATCGCGAAAATATGTTACAAGCTTTTTCTTTTTTTGTTATGAGAAAGGTGCCCCGTTTAATCCAAATTAATACGCCAGAGTAGGGTACCAGTAAAATAAACCATGTGTGTTTATTACAAACTCCCCGGCACCTTCTCGAATAAATACTGCTGAATTGCCGCAAAGGGACGTTACCGTTTAGGAGTTTGCAATATTTGGTTATTTCCCTTGTATGGACCCGCTCTTTCAACCACAAACATAAACATTGTAAAATGGCGATATTTTGTTATTTTTTCTCCCGTTTTTTTTTGTTCCTTGAATTGGGAATTTTCTTATTCAAATTGGGAAAAAAACATACTTTTTGGCATTGGGAACACGACCGAATATCGGTCGTCAAAACGGGCCAAAAAAAACCCTGTTGTACTAACATACCTAGCAATCTTGACTTCCTCCGGTACAACACCAGGTAGCAATGATACCAGGGGAGACATGAAATGACCATCAAATTGTCTGTAGCCATTAGTCTTGGTTTCTAATCATATACTCACTTACCTAGCAATCTTGACTTCCTCTGGTACAACACCAGGTAGCAATGATACCAGGGGAGACATGAAATGACCATCAAATTGTCTGTAGCCATTAGTCTTGGTTTCTAATCATATACTCACTTACCTAGCAATCTTGACTTCCTCTGGTACAACACCAGGTAGCAATGATACCAGGGGACACATGAAATGACCATCAAATTGTCTGTAGCCATTAGTCTTGGTTTCTAATCATATACTCACTTACCTAGCAATCTTGACTTCCTCTGGTACAACACCAGGTAGCAATGATACCAGGGGACACATGAAATGACCATCAAATTGTCTGTAGCCATTAGTCTTGGTTTCTAATCATATACTCACTTACCTAGCAATCTTGACTTCCTCTGGTACAACACCAGGTAGCAATGATACCAGGGGACACATGAAATGACCATCAAATTGTCTGTAGCCATTAGTCTTGGTTTCTAATCATATACTCACTTACCTAGCAATCTTGACTTCCTCTGGTACAACACCAGGTAGCAATGATACCAGGGGACACATGAAATGACCATCAAATTGTCTGTAGCCATTAGTCTTGGTTTCTAATCATATACTAACATACCTAGCAATCTTGACTTCCTCTGGTACAACACCAGGCAGCAATGATACCAGGGGACACATGAAATGACCATCAAATTGTCTGTAGCCATTAGTCTTGGTTTCCTGTAAACATTATTGGAAACATTGTGGTGATGTCAGAGCAGTTTTATTATTAAATGTTTGCATGAAAGTGCCAGATTGCATTTTGCAGGCCTCTACTGGATTTTATAGGTAGGTTTGGATCTAAATATTTTGATGTTTATGACATACTAACATACAATGCAGGGGAGCAACCCTCGTTATTTCAGGGATACAGACTAACCCTTTTTCTCCAGGAGCAAGCTGGGCCCCTAAAACAATATGAGTTGGGACCCAGGATTCAGTGGAACATTAAACTCATTGGAACACCATTGCCAAGGACCCTCTTATTAACTGGACCAGTCCATTTCGGTTTTAAGGGTAGTTGGGTGTTATTTTTCATTTGTATTTAAATTAAATAGAACATTCTGTAAGAAAACAGTGAAGAACCTGATCAGATGCCACATTCTGCAGTGTCTGATCTGGGTCTGCACTGTTTGCCTATGTCCCACAAAATCTCATGACCTAGCCCAATTGATGCATTGGCATAGGGCCAGTTAAGCAAAAGTTTTCAGCGTAAAATGGTTATTATTTTCTTATCCTTCAGTTTAAACATGTGTTTTGGGTGCTCAAAAGAACTGTCTCATTGAGATGGCACTTTTGAGTACCCACAGTTGAGAAATAAGAAAATAATTTTCAGTTACACACTCTGATCTGGGGGCCTGATTGATATATTGTAACACTCCTTGGATCATTACCTTATCAATATACACTGGATAATCTTTTGGTACAAGATGTTGACAGATCTCTCTCTTAGATATCTTTTTTCTTAGTTCGAAAATTCTGAAATAAAACACAAAAAATGCTTTAAATCATTGCTCTTTAGTTCCTTCTCTATCAGTCACCATTAATCGACCTTTTGTTGACTACCACCGTCACTCAATGGGGACCCAACCTTGCCAGGGCTCTCACACCCCTTATTGGGAATGGGGCCCCTGGATATGGGAAAATTAGCGGTAATTTGACTAAAATTGGGAAATTTGACGAGTACATCTGCAGTTTTCTGGGACCAAGCTTATATGTTTCCCAGCACCCTAGATAAGCAGCGTATTTGCGTTAATACGCAATTAAAATCCCCAAAAGAGCAATTAAAATGAAATATGTGCGTACCGAAAAGCAATTCTAACGATCGGTATGCAATTACATGCGATGTCATCGCTTACCATTTGGTCCATTTCGTTTCCATTTGGGTAATAAACAAAATGCCAGTCGGGTATTGATTTTTTTTTTTTTTTTTTTTTTTACTAGCGAGCGCGCAATACAACTCCAGTTTATGTATAAAATATCGGTGCCCAGTCCAGTATTCCCGGAAAAACACTATGATGAAAGTGGAAAGTGAAACTTTGCAAAGTGTACACGCTTGAATGTCAACAAGGGGATGAGATTCGCTTCAGGTACAATTGATCATGAAATAATTTCTACATGTTGTGTCAGTTACAAGCGAAAGTATGTGCACAAAATTACTGGTTAACCGCTTGTTCAAGCCTGCCCAGGAAAAAGTGTGGTTAGGTGAACTGACCGTCCCGCAATGACCATAGCTGTTGACTTGGGACGTAAAGCAACAAAGAAACAAACAAAGGTACAATAAAATCCGCTAGTTTGATACTTTATAAAGGCAGATGATGGGAGTGAATAAATATGCAAGCACATTCCCGATGGCTTCATGCAATAAGAAAAAGTGTAATCACAGAAAAAAACGTGGCATAAAAAAAAATATGAAAATACGCAATTGAGGATAACCAGGTTGCCTAAATACCCAATTGACCCAAAAGCTTATCTAGGGCACTGGTTTCCCCAACCAAATACAATGCTATATAATGAATGTTAATTAGTGTACTATGAGAAAAGGGAGAGAAAGAAGCAAGTGTGATTGTATTCTATTATTCTGTGAAATTGTAAATATGTAACAAAATGTTTTGTATTTTTATATGAAATAAAGATAGAGAACCCCCATCCCCCCTCCCCCCACCCCCCCCCCCCCCCCCAAATTTTTTTTTTTGTCAAATTGGAATTTTTTTGTCTGGAATTGGGGGAAAAATTTGCATTGGGACTGGGGCCGAATTTCGGCCCCAAAATCAGGTGATCGAGAGCCCTGTTTCCCTATTATGTTGTCTAGATCATATAAAAACTTAATGAAGAATTCTGAAGAAAAATGCATATACATTATGTCCTCCAAGTTCCCTTTATATATATCCACATCTAATGATTTGATACAATTGTCAATACAGTGCAGTCCCCAGGCCTCCAGATAAGAGTGCATACTGAAGGATTATTTTTTCTTATTTCTCAACCAAAACATGTGTTGTGGGTACTCAAAAGAACCATCTCAATGAGACGGTTCTTTTGAGCACCCAAAACACATATTTAAATTGATGGATAAGGCAATAAATACAATTTTAAGTGCACAAACTATCCTTATCTGGACCTTCTGAGTCCCTCTATTACACACCTCATTATAATACTGATTTTGATATAACCATGACGGTTATGTTGTGGCTCCCAGATTATTTTACCATGGAATTTTACAAAGAAATTAAAGGAAAATTACCATGTATTGAACATGATTCACTTACGCAGACCAATGAGACCATTCCTATTGAACCCAAACATAGCACATCACCTAGTAAACCAAGTTTGTTCAATTTATGGCTCTGTTTCCCTGCCTCAGGGAGTCACATGTTCAACATAAGCTTATATATATCCTTTCAACTGCCATAGCATATTTATGCGTAATTAACTAACTACTTTTTGAACAACCCTCACTCTGACCATAGAGCAAACACAGGGTTGGTACGGAAATGGGAAAACAGAATTCCAGGACTTTTCCAGAACTTTTTTTTCATTTTTCAAGGACTCAATTTATTCCCAATTTTGTATAAAACAACGCCAAAAAAATGCATCTTTTTCAAACGGAAATGTCGCAGCGCAAATAGAAAAAAGGCAAATTTGTTTTCTTTCATTCTGATTCCAGTGATAAAAACCGGGACTACCACTCAAATTGAATAGAATAGAATATGAGTCACACCTCGCTCTTCGACGTGTATCTAGCAATATTCACTCAGTTTTTATTGTGTTTTTCAAACAGGTTTTTTTTGCGCATCCCATAAATCCAAAAGAACTTGTTGTATTTTATATTTTTCAAGGATTAAATCATATTTTCAAGGATAATTTTACAAAATGCCAGGACAATTCCAGGACAAAATGCACTGTTTTCAAATTCAATGAGTTTTCCAGGACCAAGGTCAAATTCAAGGACTTTTCCAGGTCTGTGCGATCCCTGAAACATGTCTTATGTTTTTGATACCATAGAGTATGGTACACATGTGGAATATACATGCTGGGAATATAAAGTAGCCAGCCTTTATAAGCTAATTAGAAGCTTCCAAAGTTGGAGAAAATATCATGGCTCAGAGGACTGAAAAGCATACTAAACTCTCTAGCAAGCAGAGCTAAACATTAAGTCCTTATCTTTAACCCTTAACCCGCCAAGAAAAAAATGCATCTATAAATGTCTTCTGCTAAAGTCGTCTGCTGCTAATAATTGTCTAACATTACTGACAAATTAAGCATAGAAGCAAACAACGTGGACCCAGAACAGAGGAGCAGTCTCATCTGGGTCCACACTGTTTGCCATAGAGGTGTCTTAAACATTTCAGCAGACAAGAAAAGCAGACGACTTTTGTTGCAATTAGCGCATTAAGGGTTAAATGGTATGAAATGCACCAGGAACATCATGTACATACCGCCGCAAATTATCAGGCTTTCCCCAACCTTTTGTGAATATCTGTGTGATAAGAATACGCCGGTAAATCCAGTCAAGTTTACTCATTCTCAATCACAGATCTGAAACAGAAAGCATGGAAGTGAACTCTTTGCATGATGGGTAATTTTTTATGCTTTTGGTTTCGTCTGCTGACTTTTTGACTTTTTCATAATTAACTGTTTCAAAAAAAAAATCTTTCAAAGACACTATCTGAGTGTCAAACAGTTTGGATCCAGATCAGGACCGACATTTTGTCGGTCCTGATCTGGGCCCAAACTATTTGCAAAGGTTATTCGCAGATGACAAAAGTGGCGACTGGCAAGGAAAGAGTTCATTCTTAGGTACCAGAACCAAATTACTCAAATAGGAAAAGCACTTCTAAAGAAAATAGGACTAGATCTGACTGCTCCTGGACAAGGACCAGGACTTTAGTTAAGAGTGCATAACAGAAAAATATTTTTTTTATTTCTCAACCAAAACATATGCTAAAAATTATGGGTAAGAAAATATTTACAATTGTACGCTGAAAATATTTCTTTATCTAAACCGGTGTAGGACTACAGGTACCTGTTTTCTTCAGTAATTTTTTAATGAAGGTCATAGTTCAGATCATCAGTTGGAAGAATCCATGACTTTATAAATTCAGTGCTCAAGAGATATAACAAACACCTTTCATTGGATTATCAGACAAAAAGGAACATCTGGGTTTGCTATATTATGTATCATGAAGTAAATCATTCGCAGTCCCAGCAAATTAAGCCTAACATGCCCATCAAATGCTAACAATCTCGGACTTAATCTGATTTTGGGCTCATTATGGACCATTAGGGTTAATAAAACGATCAAAAAAATCTCACTAAAAATTTATACTTTACCAATTTCTCTATTGGTCCTCGAGTCTGTGACTGAACGGTGTTTTGTCAATGGACTTATTTTAGACCTTCTGTTGTATCTATGTTTTGTCTTACAATGTTTTGTCATAGACTCATCAATATTCTATAGGGTATGTCGCCAAAGGAACTCTCCTGGCAAAAGAAACAACAAACAGTTATTTAAGGTGCCACCTAGTGCCATAAGTTAGAGGTACTTGCTTTGGTCTTTATTGTTGAAAGATACTTGCAGCTTAAATATTTCTGTAGATCTATAGGAATTTTCTCATTCAAACGAAATGAAAAGACTTTCAGAAAAGACTGTTTTCTTTAACCAAAATTCTATTGTTTGTGATTTTTCTCCGTTTTGTCATTCAAAATTTTCGAAATATGATTAATTCATGGCGATAGAAAGCAAGGAGATCCGAGTTTATCCCTGAAGTAATTCCAAGGGGAAATCTTTTGGGTCAACCAGGATTTGAACCCAGAACTCCTGTGTGATAGTCGACCACTCTAACCATGTCACTAAAGACTTAACCCAACAGCGAGGCTGTTAGGAATGGCACTGTCAATACACTCTTCGCTCTTTTATTTCCTGAGAGCCGACTCAGGCGCTACCAAATTACCTCTGCCCCCAGTAAAGTAATTCCAAGAGGAAAAGCTTTTGGGACTGCCAGGATTCGAACCCAAAATTCCTGTATGACAGTTGACCACTCTAACCATGTCGCTAAAGAGTTAACCAAACAGCGAGGCTGTTAGGAATGGCATTGTCACTACATCCCCTTACTGGGGATACAATATTGCAGCTCTGAAATCAGCCTGTTAGAATGAATAAAAGGTTCTGACGGGATCACTTCTCTTGTAAAAGAACAAGAAATACATCTTCTTCTCCCCATTAAAGTGTCAAACAAGTGAAGCCAGCACTGCCTCGCTGTTGATTAAAACTATGGGAACAAGACAGTTCACCGACAAGACAATTCACCGACACGGTATTTGAAGACAGTTCACCGACAGATTTGAAGACAGTTCACCGACAGATTTGAAGACAGTTCGTCAACACTTTTTTTATCACGTTATTGACATATGGCTCGAAAATATAATTGATTATTGTGGAGAAATATTGATGAGTTATGATGTGAGGTGATATGTTGATATAATTTGTTGAGAAAGTTATATTTTGTTTGTCTGATTAATGATTAATAGACGGATATTTGATTGCTACATGAAGCTATATTGATGTGATCCTATAGCCATTCCAATCGTGCATTATTTTTGATGAAATTCGCCAGCTTTTCAAAGAATTCCTTTTGAATATTTAAACAGATTTGTTTAGGCCTACCTTTTTATTATATATACTTATTTTACGTTAGTGATATAACACGTATTATCGAACATACTATGTAATGATCGCTATATAGGCAGTTGTATGCATGTCTAATCAAATCATATCGCAATAGCAAATAGGTAAATTTATTAGCTTTATATTAGGCCTTCGTTCATTTAAACATCAATAAATGGTGAAAATTGTGACATTCCATACAAATACAATATAAAATTTTTCGATGAACTGTCTTCAATTCTGTCGGTGAACTGTCTTCAATTCTGTCGGTGAACTGTCTTCAAAATGCGTGTCGGTGAACTGTCTTGTCGGTGAACTGTCTCGATTCCAAAACTATACTCTGATATTCACTCACGTATCATTATCTAGTCCGATTTTCCTCTGATGTTTCAGTGGCTTTTCTTTATTTTGATATTTGCCACTGTGGTTAGTTGCAAATATCAAATTACAGAAAAGCCACTTAAACATCAGAGAAAGCTTGGATTAATCATTTTCCTCTTCTGGTTGAAGGTTGGTCACGACCAGTTGGACCAGCTCGGTGCTTCCGGGCAAGTGGCCCAAGACTGATAAAAAGCAGGATAAAAACATCTTGGAGTCTAGAGCTGTGTGGTGGCTGAAATCCCTGCCTTGCGGGTGTCAAGGTATTCAGCATTTTGAATCAAATCTTTGCCTACATTTTATTACAATGCAAAAAAAATCAAATCAGGATTTTCTCTTACCTATATTCCAATGTCTGCCAGGTGACTGATGAAGAAAATTAAATGGTTTTTAATTGTAAACATGAGGAAGTAGTGCGAAAAACCTACACAAGATATTTACACCTCAGGGCAAAACTGACAGTGTGATGTATAGTAGACAGGAGTTTCAGCCAAGAGTTCTGTCCCCTTCATCTATAACCGTTAGTCAATGTCAACGAAATTCTCCATCTTCTGTGCTGTCAAAGAGATGGAAAAGATTCTGAATGGACATTTGGTGTTTAAAAGTCATCAAAATATATATACAGCAACTCGACCACCCGTTAATTTAGCTCAGTTTACCTGTAACTAAGTTATGAAAGAGTAAAACATGCTAAATGTCACTTCTCGTTTTTTAGAGTTGCCTCCCATGACCGCTAAGCTCTTAATTGGCGTCACAAACTAGGCCGTAATCATTATCGACAACCACTCACCCGTTGGAAATTAATATTTTCTCATTATTATTAATATTATTATTATTATTATTATTATTATTATTATTATTATTATTAATGTCATAGAGTGAAAATATTTCAACCTGCTTCACCTTGGAATAGAACCCTTTCTTTCTTACTGGCACGATCAAATTTTGGGTTCAGGGACATTTCGGCCCATAACAAAATTGGCCCATGTCAATTTCGGCCCATAGCAACTTCGGCCCATAAATTTTGTCAACCCGGATTTCTTCAAAAGAGATCATATATTGTTGAAATATGTTTAAAATTGATAAATAGAGTTATATTGAGAAAAAAAACTACAATAGGTTGACTTTACAAACTAGAAAAGACTAGAAAACGCTTAGACACTGGTATCTTTTTAAAACGAGACAATCATAAATCACATATATATGTTCCATTAGCAAATACAACTTGTTCAGTAAGTTAAAATGAATAATTGGATTAAGAAAGAATCGCTTGCGTTTCATATGCGAGCAGGAAACACTCTGGCTAGAGTGCTAAAATGCACATGCTCGCCTGAGCCTTGGCTGCCTGTTGCCTATGTGATGAACTCTTCTCTTTCATACAAACTCCTACTCAATTAAAGCGAATCATTCTTATTAATTATTATGTTTGTGTGGATAGTTACAGGTAATTAAGCCTATCTAATTATACCAATTAAAGACAAACATACCAAATATACATTATTATACATGTGGGCCGAAATTGTATAGGCCGATTTGGTTATGGGCCGAAATTGACATGGGCCGAAATTGTTATGGGCCAAAATGTCCAGTGACCAAATTTTGATCATTTCGCCAGGGAGTGCGATTTTGGAATTTTGAAGAAAAAAAATCTCTCGGCTGTATTTTTAAAAATAGTAAGTGAGTATGATCAGGAAATACCACAATCACAAACTGCAGACAACCCCGTGGCACCACGAGGAAGAGCCGCTCAACCATCACGAGACACCAGGAAGACAAATGAAGCAAAGCATACCAGACATACAGTGATGCCCTGAAGAAGTGGAATAGTTTTTCTCCTTTGGTGGTCAATTCCCAGACTGCTGAGGAGTTTAGGGCACTCCTCATTTAGTTGAAGCTGCATAGTCTGTAACTTTTGATAGTTTTCGATTTTTTTATTTTCTTTTTAAATCATTTGTAAAAGTAGAATTAAGTTATGTTTTCACAATAAATCTGTTCACTATAGCTGAAAACTGCACGGAAAAGTGAATTATCTTATAAAACAGGTGTTTTTTCTCTTGTTGGTAATTATTTGCGTCCCTCCAATAATTATAGATAATTGGTTTTAACATAAATGCTGTTGTTTTGATACTAATAATTTGTTAAATTTACGAAATTGGTAAAATGTTTACCTGAATTTTAGCTATTTTACTGTGTTCTTGAAAAATAGAAACATTAGTTCTAAAATTAAAAGATCAAAAGTTACAGACTATGCAGTTTTAACTAAATGAGGAGTGCCCTAAACTCCTCAGCAGTCTGGGAATTGACCACCAAAGGAGAAAGACTATTCCACTTCTTCAGGGCATCACTGTATGTCTGGTATCTACAATATTGGGCACTGTGTGATGAGCTGGTAGATTTCAGACTGCGAGCAAGGGTAGGGTGCTTGTCTTTTTCTATAGACACAGCACCAGAATGTATCTTATGAAAGAGAAGCAGGGAGGACCAATCCCTATGGGCCTCAAGAGATAGCCACTGCTTGTGTTTCGTCATCTACTGCAGGTCAAACGGGCTGCTGTCCTCTGAACTTTCTCTACCTGATTAATCTGAAGTTTTGAGTAAGGGCTCCAGTATGCAGCACCCATTTGTATGTAAAAAAAAGCTTCACGTCAGCTAAATGTTTTAAAGAGAATAGGTGGTCACTTATGTAAACTAGGAACATTAAATGTATAATATTCTTTTATTATGTCAAATTTTAATTATTGCCCTCTAACCTGGCATTTTTGTGGAGAAAAAAATACCAAAAAGATCGAGAAAATACAAGAAAGGGCCCTTCAGTTTTTCTATAGAGATTTTGACTCTAGCTATGAATCATTGCTTTTAAAATCTCAGTTACCTTCCTTAAAGGTCAGGCGTTTGCGGGCAATAGCCATTAGAAGCGTTTAAGATTTTAAACAATTTATCTCCAGTCTATTTAAATGATCTATTGACTTTTAAAAACCTTTCTTATTCTTTTAGGTATACAAAGACTGTAGAAATCCCCCGGGTGAGAACAAACAGATACGGCACTAGGTCTTTCCGCTCCACTGCTGCTAAAATGTGGAATAACCTCCCACAGCATTTCAGAGAATTAACAAGCTACAATGTGTTCAAAACCCAGGTAAATTCATGGAGCGGAGAGGCCTGTGTGTGTTCGTTTTGTTCAGACGTTTAAATTTTGCTTGTTTTATGCCTTATTTTTATCTATAATTAATATGCTTTGTTATAACCTGCATGTTTAAATGTAGCTGGTTCTACTATAAAATTTTATGGAAGACAATTCCATCAGTACTTTGGAACAACAGAAACTTATTTTTAACTGCTAAATTATTAAAACAAGGCTATAGATATCATAAAATTCGAAAAGCATTTTCTAAATTCTACTACAGACACTCAGAGTTAATTGTTAAATACAACATTGGGTTAAAAAACTCTGGACATAAAGTAACGTACAACAAAACATAGAACAATTACATACTCCCACAATGGGAGTAAAAGTAAACAAAAGTCAGCAACAACAGAACCACCGCCTTAGAACGGACAAAACTGAAAGAAGGTGTTTATCTCACCGATATATAAGAAGGGCGACAGACACAAACCAGCAAATTACAGGCCTTAATGGCCGAAACTAGCAAGTCTGGCCCAGGAAATATACACACTCTAGTTTCAGTTCTTTGGTGCAATCTTTGCTTCCAAAGGATTCCCTTTTAAGAACATATCTGTATCTTGAGCATTAATATGTCGCAAGATATATCATCATACTGTACACAGCCACGTGATTACACATCTCGGTGTTCATCATATGCTCAATGACGCACAGCATGGCTTCCGGAAACGTCTTTCTTGTGATACGTAGCTGATCTGGACAGTACAAGACCTTGCAAAAAGGCTCAATGTTGTGGAGCATAGAAACCCAGGGGATAAGGTGGAGTGTCAATTCTGTATAGGAAAAACATGTCCTATAAGATCAAAAAGCTACCGCTCGGTGACTGTTGGATGGTGGTGGTGGAGGTGGCCTCGTCGCCTCCACTTTGCATATGTAATGGTTACATGCCCAGCCGGAATACCAAGGGTGATAGAGAGGGATATGGGTACCGAGCCTGCCTGGACCAAGTTGGTGAATTAATTCTAACATATAACAAAACCCATGCCGCGTTTGTCATCGGTGACCTGAATGCAACAATGCATAAGGGAAACCAACAGGATATACAGTTGAAACAGTTTGTTGATGGATTTGGACTTTCCTCGATGCAGCATGGAGAGTGTACATTCTTTTACCCCAATAAATCAGACCAGGCGGAAATTGACTATATATTATACACAGGTATTGGTGCTGATGTGGTGGCTTCGGAGGATGTTGAGTCCCGCAATGCGGCGAATACCTCTGACCATGTTCCAGTTGAGGCCGTGTTTAACCTGGAAACAACGCAGACCGGAAGTACCGAGTGGAAGATCAAGTGTAAACCAAAGTGGACAAGTGCGATGCTGTTGTGTATAAGCAGTCAGTCCAGGAATACCTGAGGCCATTCCCGACATTCAGGATCTCATCAAACTCGGAATTAGACATCTTGTACCCCCTGGGGCATTTAAATACAGTTCTTAAAATGGCTACTGCTGACAGCATACCCAAGCATAGATCAGAGATAAGGGCAAGAGAACTTAAGCAGCGACCGTGGTCGGAGAAAATCTATCAAGCTGTGAGAGATTGCAGGCTTAAATGGTGGGAATGGCAGAAGGCTAGGGGAGGTCATGAACCTGGTAATGTACACTACAACAATATGACGAAAGCTAGAAAACTGTTAAGAAGGGAGCAAAGACAGGAAGTGGCCAGATCCAGGAACCAGAAAGTAGAAGAAATCATGAGTTCTCAAAATGATTCCAAATCCTTCTTCAGTCTGGTCAGAAGCCAAAGAAAATGTGCATCGACTCAAACGCAACGCCTTCTTGTTAATTGGGAGTCCTGTGAGACTGATGCAGATATCTGCAAGAGTTGGGATACGCACTTCCAGAAGCTGGCTACTCCCTCAGAGAATGATAGCTTCGACCGGGACTATAAAGCGCAGGTTGATGCGGATATAGACCATATTGTTTCTATTTGCAAATGGAGAGCCAATCGATTGAGCATATAACAGAGAAAGAAGTGGTTGATGCTATAAGAAGACTGAAGAACAACAAAGCCATGGACTCCCTGGGACTTACAAGTGAACATTTTAAGCTTGGTGGGAGAGATCTTGTTACATTGTCAGTTCCAAACATGTCTCTGCACTTCTAAAGGAGGGTATTGTTACCCCCATATTTAAGAAGGGTGATGACACGGACCCTGGGAATTACAGGGGTATAACTGTCACACCCGTCTTACTCAAAATACTTGAGCATATTCTCAGCAAAAGACACAACAAAATCTTCATTGAAACACAGTCCAGACTTCAGAGGGGTTTTACTCAGGGTTGTTCATCTATAAATGTAGCACTTATACTCACAGAATGTATCCTTGAATCAAAAAACCTCAAACAAGATCTGTTGCTAACAACCCTTGACACCAAAAAACATTTGATGTAGTAGATCAAAATTCCCTTCTAAGAAAGCTATACTTGGATGGGGTGCACGGGGATGATTGGTTGTTATTGAAAGACCTGTATTCAGATTGTTCCTCAAGAGTTAAGTGGGCGGGGCAGTTATCTGACCGTTTTTTTTATTGACCAGGGGGTTAGGCAGGGGGAGTTATCTCCACGGGCCATTATAAAAGGTATAATAATCCTCTGCTCCTCCATCTCGAAGAATCATATACCGAGGTTAAGATAGGGTCTACAAACGTCCCACATATTCCGGTCGCTGACGACCTGGCACTTCTCTCAAGGAAAAAACCCACCATGCAAGTCATGATCTGGGATGCAGGCAAAAATGCCAATAGAGAAAGATATTGTATACACCCATTGAAGAGTAGCAGTCTTATGTACTGTAGTGGCAGAAACACGGAGTGCACAAATTTTACACTGGCTGATCAGACAGTAACATCCGAAAATAGCACTGTGCATCTGGGGATTAAGAGGGATGTGTCGGGGAAAGTTAATGTGGAAGAAAAGGTGTCCTTGGGTAATAGGACTGCTTACTCCTTGATGGGTGCTGGGTTCCACAGTGTCAATGGGCTGAAATCAAGTCAGAATGCACATATTTGGTCCACATTCGTAGTGCCTCGCATTGTTTATGGTTTGGAAGCGGTGCTACTAAGCCGTAAAGAATTCGAGTGCCTCGAGAAATTTCAAAGGCAGAGTCTCAGGCAGATACAAGGGTTACCAGATAAAACTCCAAATGGTATTACCTTAGCTCTTCTTGGTATTTTACCACTGGAAACAGTGATTCATAAAAATGCCTTGAATCTATTTATGAGCATAGCCAGGAACGGTGACACAATAGAATATGATATTACCATGAGACAGCTTGTAATGAAAAAAGAATGTGAAAAGAGCTGGTTCAACTATATTAAGAATCTTTTGGATCTGTATTGTTTACCCTCTGTATTTGAGCTCTTCAGTGCTCCCCCTTCAAAATCTGAATGGAAAGATCTTTTAAATAAGTCAGTAAACTTTGTTATTGAGGAGAAGTGGAGGAATGAAATTGAGCAAAAATCTTCATTAAAATATGTTAATCCAGAAGTAATTAAGGTCAGCAAGTGTCACCCTATTTGGTCAACAGTACGGAACAGTGTAAATGATAGTAGGAGAGCTCAATTGAAATGCAAACTGTTAACCGGCACATATATTTTATAAGCAAACAGAGCTGTCTTTAACCAATATCAGGTGGACCCAACGTGTAAACTTTGTTCTGCTGCACCAGAGACTAGACAGCACTTTGTCGCTGAATGCTCAGTGTTTGAAATTGAAAGAAATATATTCAAACAGAGGATGGCCAACTATACAGCATCATGCATAGATCAGCAAGATCCTGACACTTTTACAAGACTTGTATTATACCCTTCAGCAATGGTTAAACCTACAGTGGCTGGTGAATGTGGACTTACACAGGTGGAACTGTACACCAGAGAGTACATACACGAGATTCACAAAAAAGATTCGCCAAATTAAAACATATTTTAACCAGCTAGAAATTTTAACTATGTGTAATAACATAAACAATGTAAATAGCACAGCTGTATATAAATACACCAGTTTTAACTTTGATTTTAAATTGAGCTCTTATCTTAAGAAACCCTCTTACACCGAACGGTGGTGGTCCGACAAATCAGTGGACGAACTCTAAGAAACAAAGAAGAAGAAGAATGGCGCTGTCCTGCTTGACTTTAGCAAGGCGTTTGATAGTCCTTCACCAACGACTGCTGGAGAAGCTCAGTCATTTTGGAGTGAGAGACAGTCTAAACAGGTGGATTGTCGACTTTCTGGTGGACAGACAATAAGAGGTCGTCCTTGAAGGCACCCAGTACAATGTAACCAACATCACATTAGGCGCCCCCTAAGGAACAATCCTCGGGCCTCTGCTGATTCTGGTGTACATTAATGACATGCCAGAAAAGATCTCATCTACCACCAGACTGTTCGCTGACGACTTGTCTATAGGATTATAAGGTCTAAGGAAGATCAGACCCTTCTCAAAAACAAAACATAGACAAATTAAAAGAATGGTAGCATAATTGGCTGATGCAATTCAGCACAGACAAGTGTGAGGTCATACGAATTACTAACGATAGAAATCACCTCACGCACATATATATTCTTGATTATCACACACTTGGAACAAAGCTGCATGCAGTCAAGAATGTGAAATACCTTGTGGTAACCATCAGCTCGGACCTGTCATGGACTACACATGTGGACATTGCAACCAAGAAGGCAACCACTAGCCTCAAATCCCTTAAAGGAACATTTACAGCTGTCCACCAAAGGCTAACGATGAAGGATGCGTGCTATAAGTCGCTGGTATGGCCAATCATGGAATCTGCCTCTTGGGTATGGAATCTGCACATACATCGCAACATTAATAAATGAGAGATGGTCCAGTGAAGAGTGGCGCTGTTTGTGAATGGTGATTACAGTAAAACCAATAGCCCACTAGCATTACAAACATCTTAGCAGATCCCGAGTGTAATACTTGACAACAAATTTAGGAGGATGCAGATCAAGACTGTAATGTTATACAGAACGGTGCATCAACTTGTTTTTCATCCCCGTCACACCCTTCTCGATACCAACAAAATACTCTAGAGGTCACAACATATGATGTGCCATCCAAAGGTCAACAATGAATATCCATCTCTACTCCTTCTTCCCGAGTGCTATCTGTGTCTAGAACCGGCTGCCTTCCACAGCAGTCTCAGCACAGAGCTTTGAGACCTTCAGGATCAGCATCCACCCAGCACCATGTACATGTAGATCAACATCGAAATTTTAACCTGTATTTAAACTGTTTAAATTGCACTGTCAATCAATCTTGGACGACACACATGTACATAGTCACACATTTCATTATACCCGGTTAACCTAGGGAAAAACTACAACGGGAAGAAGGAGATGCTTTGGCTGTTGTCAGGCCCACCGGGGTTTACCTGTTGAATTTCTTTTGCTCCAATATTCAGTTTTATGTACTGTTGAGTCACAATCTTTGCTTTATCTCCTTTTTATATCTTGATTTATTTGTTCTATGGGATGATGCATGGATAAGTTAGGATATATCATGCAAACCAAACATTTACATGTATGTGTCTTGATCCACATCTGAACTAAGGGTGAGGTTGGTGCCGTGAAACCGCTTTAAGCCCTCCAATAAAATATTTTACTGACCACTCCAAGGCGTTACTTCTTTTGTGGATCATTTGTGTTATTTATGTCTTGTGCTTTTCATGAAATTTGTCCGTAGCTTTCACCAGAGAAATAATTCGTCCACAGGATAGTGTTTCTCCTAGGCCCTTTTAGAATGGCGCTGCACCATGCCCTTTTCTTGCGCCATACCTTTTTTTCTGACCGATCGTAGCCTTTTCTATAAAACAACCGTCGATTTTCTAGTATGAAAAGTCCGTTTTCCTTTGTTACTACCGTAATCCGAGATACCAGAGCTATTTTCAGCAAACAGGTGACCTGATTACGTAATATTATGTAAGAAATTTGTTGACTGTCTGGACAGTGCACATGCCTTTGACAGTGTTTATCAAACGGATTTACCGGTAGATTTACACAATGTACGGTTTCTAGTCAACTCGTACCTTAGTCAACTCGTACCTAAGTCAACTCGTACCCATTTTTGGTCAACTCGTACCTAACCTTTGGTCAACTCGTACCTATCCCAAGTCAACTCGTACCTGAGTCAAAAAACGGGGCAGGGTAGAGCATGATAGACGGAGAGTTTGGTAAGTCTATGTCCTAATAAGCCTTTCCAAACACTAAAACATCAAAATTTACTATCTTTGCTGAGGTTAGGTTTTGGCCAGCCTGTTCAAAGATCCCAACTCTTATGCCTATGGGGCGGCGTTCTGGGAGCTTGTTCAATCATACATATTCATCACAATTAAGTATTTGCGATCGGACGAGGTTCAGGCCAGCTGTGGCAAGTTCCCTAACCTTTTCCCTATGGGTCGATGTTCGGAATAGCCTGCTTAAACGACCAAATCAACGCAGTTTTGCTATCTGCAATCAGGAGAAGTTCGGGCCAGCCTGTTCAAATATTAAAAAAAATACACTATAAATTACGACCTGTGAGGCTGCGATTAGGGGAGTTTCGGATCTGCCTGTTCCAATATCCTAGCCCTTTATATAATGACGGCTCCGCAGGGTCTTCGCTGCTCGTGTACACAAAGTTTTGAATTTCGGACATAGGTCTGTTATGATAGCATGCAGTGTTTTTCTTCAACTAGCACTAAAATATTAGAAGATATTTTGAATTAATCATTTCAAAATAAGTCAGCAGACGACAAAACAAAATGCAAATTCGGTGTCATTTAAGTGGCAAGTAGCGAATGCTCAGATGAGACTGCATGATGAGAGACATCTGGACTTTCTAAATGAAAGAACCAAACCCTCTGACGTGAGCTTGGTTTATTTTTAAAATGTTTTAATCAGTTATAAACCAAAAAGATTTCATGTTTTACATTGCAATTCCGAATTTTCTTTAATAAGATTGTACTATTTTTTTAATTAATCAAGTTTTACACTGTCAGACAATGTTAATTTCTAATTACAACTTAATTAATACAACCACATACATGTATTCATCATTGTGCTGTTTTTCACACCCTACCAATCACCAGCACGTAGCTGTAAAGCGGCTTTATGTACACAAACCCGCGCCACGAGAAAACATAATTTCAGGGGTTAGCTACCCTATAAGGACACATCCAGCATGCTCAGTTACAAAAGGCTAGGTTCAATTTGAATAATGCGCATAGCAAGTTCAGCTATTAAGGTTTTTGAGATTGAATAACAAATGTCCTGATCAGACTGCTTGGATGCTCCGATCGGTATATCTCATGAAGTCTGTACCTTTATCGTTTGCATGCAACAAAACCAGATTTTATGATTTCGATGGGACCAGTGCTATTTGCAATGATAAGTTTGCAATGTGTTATCATTGTAAGTTAACACTAAAAGAGGTGGCTGCATAGTTGCCACCCATTTTTGATGTCCATTTCGCACCACTTTTATACTAAGACGCCGCTACCAGAGGCTAACATTTAACCAGTGATAGTTGTTTAACAATTATCCCTGTTATTACAAAACAGCTCATACGTTAAATACGTCAAGACCAGTGGCAGTCCGGCTGCAACCAAAATGGGTGTTAAGTTACACTTATTTCTTTTACAATGTAGAGCCTAGCTATTTCTTCATAAAACTATTTCATATTCTATTATAAATAAACTAAGGTACGAGTTGACTTAGGTACGAGTTGACTAAGGTACGAGTTGACCAAATATGGGTACGAGTTGACTAAGGTACGAGTTGACTTAGGTACGAGTTGACCAGTACCCCAATGTACACACTTATAATTCTTCTTTGTTAAAATAATTTTGTGGAACTTCCAACTTTGAGTGCCCTTTTTGATCGCTCAGCGCGCGCTTAAAGTGCCCTTTTTTATCAAGTACCGTGCCCTTTTATTGTTCCAGGGATAAAGACTACAGGAGGGCGCTTTTTTTGAAACAACTGACGGTTTATTATCTTCGTGTCTTTTTTTACAGCCAGCCCAAATAACTTGTCCAATGAAAATGCTGGACTTTGTTGACAAATAAGGGAGATAACTACAACTCGATGAGAGTTTTTTGTTTGTTTTTCATTAATAATTTATTATTTAATTGAATAGACAATGCATTTTTGAAGATCAAGTATGGCGAAAGAAGGAGAGGAATACTTGAGCGCAGAGGAACTGCGCAACAGGCTTTACCATAGCCTGAGAGATCGTGGACTAGTCAACTCTATGAAGGTTCTGTTTTGATTTTTTTGCATGGCATGAATAGTTTTGGTATTGACAAAATATATAGATATTGTATGTACACGATTTGTCAGATTTACCATACTTATACATGTGAAAATATAAACAACTGACAGAGCCAAACACAAATGTCACACTGAATAGAAAATGAAAAAATAATGAATGGACTTGTTCAGACATGTCTGTAGTGACAGTGCCATTCTTAACAGCCTCACTGTTGGGTTAACTCTCTAGCGACAAGATAAGAGTGGTCGACTGTCACGACAGAGTGCCGGGTTCGAATCCTGGTGGACCCAGAATATTTTCCCCTTGGAATTACTTCACTAGTGGCAGCGGTAATTGGGTAGCGCCTGAGTCGGCTCTGGGAGCGGTAGCGGGCTATAGACTGTTGTGGTTGATGCCCCGCTCTCAGGAAATAAAAGGGGGAAGAGTGAAGTGACAGTGCATTCCTAACAGCCTTCCTGTTGGGTTAACTCTTTAGCGACATGGTTAGAGTGGTCGACTGTCATGCAGGATCAAGTGCTGGGTTCGAATCCTGGTGGACCCAGAATATTTTCCCCTTGGAATTACTTCATGTCCATTGAATAAATAGCAGATTCGGTTCTGTTTTTAAATCATTTTGTAGTTTTTTGAAATGTAGTGCGGGATCAGTGTGGTGTTGCTCAATGGGTGGAAGTAAAGGTGATGCTAAAATGGCAGACTTCAATTTAACCTCCTTAACGTTGGCCTCGATTTTCAAGGTAGGATCACTAGGATGTCAGATCTGAATAGGGATATCTGCAATCCAATGCCAAAAAGATGCATTAGCCTGGTTTGCTGTGTATTCGACCACCTTATCACAACTTTTGCGCATGCACATTATGGCTATTCCCTATATATTTTTTTATTTAAGCAAAGAATATTAACTACAAACATTTTATTACAAAGGAAAAAACGAACTTAAACATAGCGCAACACAAAATTTGTAAACAGCGGTCTTCCATCAACATGATGTCATCGCTCTTGATCACTTAGATGCTTCTTGTGAAATCTATTGCTCTGATTGGTTGGTTGATAAAACCACCAAGGTCAGGCGTGATATATGAATCTACAGTCCAGTTCAAATTATATGTGTCTTCTGACTGTTTCGGAAACTCTAAATTTTAGACATAATTTATTATTTCTTGAATGAAATTGCAACTAAATCTTGCTTTTTCAGCATTTTATCTTTATTTTATGAAGTCTTGCTTCAATGCGTCCGGATTTTCGGACGTTCCAATACTCGTCATCAGCTAAAATTCCGATTCACCATGGTGCTCGCAGTCAGTAACATGTCTGGCAATAGATGCGAGTCTGACTGCAGATCCAGGGGTCCCGAGTTCAATCCCGGCCAGGTCCCATACTTTCGTGGAGATTGATCATGAATAATTTCTACGGTCATTCTCCTCCCTTCCGCTGAATCATTCAAGAAGGGTTGTTGTCAGTTACAAGCGAAAGTATGTGCACGAAGTTCTGGTTAACGGCTTGTTCAAGCTTGCCCAGGAAAAAGTGTGGTTAGGTGAACTGACCGTCCCGCAATGACCATAGCTGTTGACTTGGGACGTAAAGCAACAAAACAAACAAAACCATAGTGCTCGAACTGACCAGAAGGGTCGAATTGACAAGAAGCAAGCATAATTAGTAAGGTAAACATATGCAATTTGTCATGCTTCACTTATTTTATAGTCAGCATCAGGGATATAGCTTAATTAGGAGGGCGCAGTTTGGTTACTCGAGGATATAGTTTTCTTGAAATAAACTCAAATAAGTTGATGACAAAAGAAATGTTGTCAGAGCTTTTTTTCTTTCACATGGACGTGGGCTTACCCTGATGACAATTCCTGGATCTGCGTATGCACTGATGTCACAGCCACTGTATTGTTTCTACTGCTAGGTGATAAACTCAGATCTTCTTGCTTTTTATCATCCTGACTTAATCATTTTTTCGAACATTTTGACTGACAAATCATCAAAAACCAGTAGAGAATCTGAAAAATCACAAGCAATGGTATTTGCTGAATAAAACAACTTTTCTGAAAGTTTTTTATTTGGTTTAATATAAAAAAATCTTTATTATGATGAAAGCTTAAAGTTGGCATCTTTCACAGATAAAGATCAACCAAAGCTGGTTCCTCTAATTTACATTGCTTGGTAGCTACCTTATTTAACTGTTCTGTCAGAAGAGTTCCTTTGCCAACCAATCCTATTGTTGTTGTTGTGCATCAGGACAGGTATCCAGCTTTGAATGATTTATTGTTATTTATTTGGTAAAATCAACACATACATGTACAAGCATAAAAATAAACAATGCTTTGTTAAAGAGATCACTTTTTTACTCTAGACATGAATTTCATGGTGATGAAAACAGGCTGACACCACGGCGACATTCATATCTCACACATCTGGATCTCAGGGAAAGATCCAAGATATTGAGAGATTTATGCATAAAAATTATAGGCTCAACTCCCACAAGGCACTTGAAGGCAGTCGATGAATTTGTTATGTCATGGTAACTGACACCGGATCAGTCTCTGCGTCCATATTGTTTGCTTCCATGAAAAAATCTAGTCTAAAGTGCACTTGAACATTATGCAGCAGACGAAAAGCAGACCACATTTTCAGGACAAAAAAGTGGTGAGATAAAATGTAGTTAAGGGCGCTGTGCAGATTACTTTTTCAAAATTCTAAACCCTCTTTTGAAAACAGTTTAGATCCAGATCAGCTGGCTTCTGACAAAGCCCTTCTGAGTTAATCAGGATCCACACTGTTTATCCACACAGTGGATCCGTATTAATAAAGAAACTTATGTATACACAACAGGATTTACTTGAAGTCAGAAGTTCATAATACCACATGAGAAAACCAAAATGGGCCAGTGCATGAGATTTCCAACAATGTGGTATGTGCGACCAGCAAAGGCTCAGATCAGCCTGCGCATATGCGCAGTCTGATCAGAGCCTTTGCTTGACACTTGAATATTCTATGACTGTTAAGCTACTGACTGAACATCATTTGGAGTTTCTTAGCTTAAAAGGGGGCTGCACAGACTCATCTGAGTCTACACTAAGTCTTGTCAAAATGCCATATTGTTGGAAATCATGTGTCAAACGCGAATTCCTTCCTATTTCCAACCTCATTCAAGACCAGCAAATTCCTTCCTATTGCCTCTCTCATTCTAAACCAGCGAATTACTTCCCATTGCCAACCTCATTCAAGACCAGCAAATTCCTTCCTATTGCCAACCTCGTTCAAGACCAGCACATTTCTATCCACTGCCAACTTTGTTCATGGCCAGCAAATGTCCTAAAATTTCGAACACTACTTGCCTGCTAAAAAAGCCTCTAGAGACAAAAAGCACACACACAGATCAGACTGAAGAAACAGTCTGATGAGGGTCTTCCCTGTTTGCTATTCTGACAAGCATTTTGGGAATTCCAGTCCAACATTTTATTTGAGAACAGAAAGAAAAAAGTGTTCAAAATGTTAAAGCATTAACCATATAGTGTAAATTCTTATGATTTCAGAGTCAGTTACGGACAAATCTTGTGTCTGAACTGAAGCAGTCAGTGAAAGGAAAGTTATCTCTAGCTGACCTTGAGGTACCTGAGTCGGGATCTCTCTTACACAGAGCTTCCAATTCTCTTGTGGCTGATCATCTGAGGAGTTGTAAATATGACTATACATACAGTGTCTTTCTACCGGAGTGTGGCGTGGACAAAGCCAAGGTTTGTATCGTGTGCGGATCCAGAAGGGGGGCACAGGGGGTCCCGACCCCCCTGAAAATTCACAAAAATATAGGGTTTCTTAGCAATACTGGTCTGTATCCCCTTAAAAATCACAAAGCTACCAAACCAGCATTCAATGTTGGGCCATCATAAGCCCTTCAGCGAAACGTGTTTCGCTGGCGGGCCCATGATGGCCGCTAATAGTGGTATTTTGATCTTTCCTCCCCTCATCAAACTAAAAACAAAAACAAACAAAAAATGTTGTCAAAGTTGAACCCCCTCTGACAAAACTTTCTGGATCCGCGCATGGTTTGTATGATTGTTCAATGCTTCCAAGTGTCACTCACAGGGTTCTCAGTCGTCTTTGCTGAAAAAAGCGCCCTGGGACGATTAAAACGAGGTTGCAACACATAGAAATGCCAAGACCAGAGTCTTTGGACACATGTTTTTTTCCAGTGGGACTACTGCAAATTAAAAAAAAATAGCCACTGATTACATTCGAAGATAACAGCGGGAGTCCAAATGTTGCTTCCCCAAACAAATGCTGGTAAATTTGCTCTGAAGAGTTAGAAGATATTGTTGCTACTACATGTGCCTCTATATCGTATCTGCATGCAAGACAAATAGATTTACAAAAAAAATAAACCACAGGTTTAGATAAACAAAAGCTCATGTCTTTTTATATCGACGGTGAATCTGAAAAAAATGTGATCAACTTGACTAATAGAGATTAAAATTGAAAATGATCATTGAGGGAATATTGTAAAAACAACAAAACATGGTGCCGTGGGCTTCATTATTCTAGTGCAGTCAACTTTTAGCATATATGTAATGAAATTAAGTATTAACTGGGGGTGAGAACACAATATTTTGTTACTTATCGCATATGCCTCTAATAAACACCCATACTGACTTATCAAGTGAAGCTAGAGAGCTAAATTTTAGTCTGAGCAGTCATACTTTGTGTATGTGTGCAGCGAAGGCTCAGGAGAGTCTGCACATGATATATACTGACAGGCCTGAGCCTTTGATGTGATAAGAACAGAAATCATGTGTATTAATGTATAGATTCTTATTTCAATATCTGTGGTCCTGTTCTAAATATAGGACTTTTTAATTCAAAGATATTAACAAAAAAGTCGTATTGAACGAAGAAATTATTTCATGATAAATATTTCTTTCAGATGTTGTCCAACCAAGATGTTCTTCAACTGCTTAAAATTAGTCCACAGTCAAGGCTCTTCAGGAAAATGGTGAGTTTATATAGACCCACTTGGGTCATGATGTTCAGGGATTTACATACCTTTCTGAAGTTGGGGCCAGGGACGAAAAAGTATTTGGACCATCAAACTGGTCAAAATTTGATGCAGTCTAAAAGAATTGGAACACCATTCTAAATGGATTAAAAACCATATGAGATATTAGCAGTATAAAGCTGTAACATATTTGTTGCTTTAATTGCCCTTCATAAAAACTCATGAAAAATTGCATAAAAACGTGAATGAAATCGTGTTTTTATTCACATTTTTATGCAAATTTTCATGCATCAGGCCTAGGAAATCCTTGATGTTACTTATCATGAGTTTGTCAATCATTAAACATGCATTCATTATAGCCAACCATGTTGGCACCAGAGGTTCAATTGATCCTTGAGTCTCTTCCATACGTTGGCTGTGCAATTAGGAGGTACTCTAGGAAAATAATTACAATTTTACGTTCTAAAATTATGCTTATCTGGGTCCAAGTTCAATTCTTAGCCCTTTCCTTCACATGAATATTCATGCTAAGCTCCACCCACTATGAATAATTTTAGAAATAAACTTTCATGTTTGTACCTAGAACAAAGAAATTATTAGGTTCACTAGTGTTGGATTATATGATAAGCAAACAGAGTAGACCCTGATCAGGCAACTCATACAAGAGCTGCCTGTTCTGGGTCTTCTCTATTTACAAAAGTGATATAAGGCATCTCTATGAGGTAAATGGTTAAAGCATATCACCTAAAATTGGCAGTTGGCAACATTTTCAAATTTCTTATCTAGTTTTAGCAACTAAATTAGGCTCTATATTTCTTATTTTCCTCTAAAATACTGCAGGCGTAATTGGACCCTCTGGAAGGGTAAAACCCTGGCTCTTTATCTTTTTAGCCAATTTCACAGGCCTTCTCTACTTTTCCGGATTTCTTTGGGGATTCAAGTCACATGCCGTATAATAACGGGCAAAGACTCAAGGTACAAACTGTTCTGGTCAGGAAACAGCAAGGGTACTGCTGGTGTTGGAGTGTTTGTGGCGGAGAAGTGGATAGAGAAGGTATTTAAGGTCAAGCGAGTCTCTGACCGGATCATCCTGGTGAAGATCATAGTCGGTCAGCGGGTGCTTTGTCTTCTGTCTGTCTATGCCCCACAGTGTGGTCTCAGTGAGTCTGTAAAGGATCTATTCTACGACCAACTTAGGGCCGTGACTGCAATGATCCAAACATCGGAATTCCTCATCCCATGTGGTGATTGGAATGGCCATGTAGGCAGTACAGGCTCCGGTTACAAAGAAGTTCATGGAGGCTATGGGTATGGCAAGCCAGACCCTGATAGTGAGGGTGAGAGGATCCTGGAATATGCACTAGCATATGACCTGTTCCTCAGTAACACATGTTTTAAGAAACGTGAAGTCACCTCATCACATACGGGTCCGGTAATACAGCAACCCAGATAGACTTCATGTTATTTCGAAAGAGCCTGCACAAACTTGTTATGGATGTGATTCCTGGAGAGGAGGTTGCTCTGCAGCATCAGCTCCTTGTGTGCGACATGATGATTGATATGCCGGCTAAATCAAGCGCAAATTTACCCCACGTCCAAAAGTGTGGAAGCTCAGAGATCCTCAAACATGTAGCCGATTCCAGGAAGTCTTCAAGGCACATGTGCCCGCTGTGGAAACTGAAGCGGCTACTACTACTGAGGAAATCTGGGCGAAACTCAAGACAGGTTTGCTGAAGACAACAGAGGAGGTGTGCGGCACAACAAAGCCCCACCGATGGCGACGTGAAACTTGGTGGTGGAATAAGGAAGTAGATGATGCCATCACAGCCAAGCGCCAAGCTTTCAAAGCATGGAAGGCTGGCAAATGCACACGAGCATCATATAACACTGCCAAGGGCATCTCCAGACGTGTGGTGCACCATGCACGCCACGAAGCAGACAAGGTGGTCTATGAGGGCATTGACCACAAGTCGTCTGATATCTTCCGCCTCTCCAATCAGATGAAGAAAGAGAATGTTGATGTTGTAGACGACAAGCCAGTGAAGAATGACACTGGGGAAATGTCAACAAGCGAGGAGGCAAAGCAGAATGCGTGGGCTGAACATTATGAAAGGCTTCTCAATGTTGAATTTGACTGGGACCCTGATCACCTGTCCAATGAACCTCCGTTAGAAGGCCCGCCTATCCCAATCACTATTGACATGGTGAAGAAGGCCATCTCAAAGATGAAGTCGGGCAAAGCTGCAGGTCCATCAGGCATAGTGGTGGAGATGATCAAGGCAGCAGGTGCTACAGGTGCCACCATGATACGAGATCTTGCTACTGTGATTATCCGTGATGGCAAGGTCCCAACTGACTGGGAGGAAAGTTTCATTGTCTGCCTTTACAAGGGCAAGGGTGATGCTTTGGATAGAGGCAACTATCGAGGCCTCAAGCTGACTGCGCAGGCCATGAAGATCCTAGAGAGGATTGTCGATGGTCTCATAAGACAGGTGGTGTCTATTGACGACTCCCAGTTTGGCTTTGTCCCAGAAAAAGGCACTACAGATGCAACCTTTGTGGTCCGGCAGCTGCAGGAGAAATACCTAGCAGTGAACAAGAGGTTTTATATGGCCTTCGTGGACATAGAGAAAGCATTTGACCATGTCCCTCGGAAGGTTATCTGGTGGGCCCTGAGAAAGCTAGGCATTGAGGAATGGATTGTGCGGTTAGTCCAGGGAATGTACGCTAATGCACGAAGCCGGGTTCGTGTTGGCGAGGGTTTCAGCAAAGAATTTGAGGTGAAGGTCGGGGTCCATCAGGGATCCGTACTCAGTCCCTTGTTCTTCATCATTGTGCTGGAGGCCTTGTCACGTGAGTTTCGGGCTGGTGTTCCCTGGGAGGACCTATATGCTGATGATCTTGTCATCATTGCTGACTCCCTAGAGGAATGTATAAGGAGGCTCTTGATATGGAAAGAAGCCATGGAGAAGAAGGGATTGAGGGTAAATGCTGGAAAGACAAAGGTCATGATCTGTGGTACAGGCCTGGACCTCTTGCAGAGTTCAGGCAAATACCCATGCGCTGTCTGTCGTACAGGAGTAGGCAACAACAGCATCTACTGCAATGGCTGCAAACTTTGGGTGCATAAGAAATGCAGTGGGCTACAACGACTGACACCAAATCCTGATAATAGGTGTGCACGGTGCATGGGAAATGCTCGCCCTATTGACGGTGAGTAGCTTGAGGTGGTAGCTTCCTTCTGCTAACTAGGTGACAGGCTTTCTGCTGGTGGAGGCTGTGAAATGGCGGTCACTACTCATGTGAAAACAGCCTTGAAGAAGTTCAGGGAGCTACTACCAGCTCTCACATCCCGCCACCTCCCTTACAAGACCCGTGGCCATGTGTACAGCTCTTGCGTGCAGAGCGCCATGCTCCATGCCAGTGAAACTTGGCCACTTACCAAGACGAACCTGCAGCGCTTGCAACGCAATGATAGGCCCATGATCAGACAGATCTGCAGTATCAAGCCAGTGGATGTGGCCAGGGTAAGGTCAAGCGAGCTACTGGCAAAACTTCAGCTTGAGGACCTCGACCTCATTTTGAGAGAGAGAAGGCTTCGCTAGTTTGGGCATGTGGCGCGTTCGATTGGTGCAATCAGAACAGCATATGATATGCAGATTGACGGCAAGCAGCAGGGAGGCCCAAGCAAACATGGAAGAAACTGACAGAGAAAGACTGCCGTGAGTGGAAGCTCACCACAGTTGACCCTCAAGAAAGGAGCACCTGGAGATCAGGTGTGAGATCTGCTATGCGTGCAGCTAGCCAGTTACCTGGAAAGGGGCCCACTGATGTGGATGCTACCCCTGCACCTGCACATTAATCAAAAATCTGATTATGATTATGATATGATGCACTTATATCACATGACTAACTCAGACAATCAAAGTCCATCCTGCAACCACGAGACCAAGCACATGGCCAGCATCAAAATACCAACAGAAATTCTGTTTTGTAAGCATACAGCTTTGTAATTGCATACGAAGTTCAGATTGGTTGTATAGAGCCATTCAGCACCTTTTTGTATATTTTTTGTTACATCGAAAACCACTTTTAGGTATTTCAGACAGCATTTGTGGTTGTTTACATTCTGAGCTCAGCATTGATTCTGAGGTCAGCATTGGTAACATTAAAGCACCGGTGAAGCCGGTGATCATGTAAATGCTTCACCATTTGAAGAATGGCTCAAAATTCATCAAAAACACCAGTGGCACTATGAAATCCTGCTATCATCATTGGGTATCTGAAATACTTATTTAGATATTGGTTACATTGTTCTTTGATTTGACAGATTATTTCTATTTACTCAGAGCTAATCTGACCGTCTTGGGAAAACATGGTATAAAATAGGCTATTGGTCACTGTTGTTTGTCCTAGTTTACTGTAACATTGTTTTGTTGTCTTATAGACAGGAGATGAGAAACAGGCTAGGAAAGGTTTTCTGTGGCAGCTGTTGAGTGAACTATGTGCTCTACATTCCCAGTCCAATCAATCAGTGGGGACCCAAACAGATCTTATCAGAGTAGCCACTGTATCCACACTAGGTAAGTGAACTATGTGCTCTACATTCCCAGTCCAATCAATCAGTCGGGACCCAAACAGATCTTATCAGAGTAGCCACTGTATCCACACTAGGTGAGTGAACTATGTGCTCTACATTCCCAGACCAATCAATCAGTCAGGACACAAACAGATCTTATAAGAGTAGCCACTGTATCCACACTAGGTGAGTGAACTATGTGCTCTACATTCCCAGTCCAATCAATCAGTCGGGACCCAAACAGATCTTATCAGAGTAGCCACAGTATCCACACTAGGTGAGTGAACTTTGTGCTCTACATTCCCAGTCCAATCAATCAGTCGGGACCCAAACAGATCTTATCAGAGTAGCCACTGTATCCACACTAGGTGAGTGAACTATGTGCTCTACATTCCCAGTCCAATCAATCAGTCGGGACCCAAACAGATCTTATCAGAGTAGCCACTGTATCCACACTAAGTGAGTGAATTATGTGCTCTACATTCCCAGTCCAATCAATCAGTCAGGACCCAAACAGATCTTATCAGAGTAGCCACTGTATCCACACTAGGTGAGTGAACTATGTGCTCTACATTCCCAGTCCAATCAATCAGTCGGGACCCAAACAGATCTTATCAGAGTAGCCACTGTATCCACACTAGGTAAGTAAACTATGTGCTCTACATTCCCAGTCCAATCAATCAGTGGGGACCCAAACAGATCATATCAGAGTAGCCACTGTATCCACACTAGGTGAGTGAACTATTTGCTCTACATTCCCAGTCCAATCAATCAGTCGGGACCCAAACAGATCTTATCAGAGTAGCCACAGTATCCACACTAGGTGAGTGAACTATGTGCTCTACATTCCCAGTCCAATCAATCAGTTGGGACCCAAACAGATCTTATCAGAGTAGCCACAGTATCCACACTAGGTGAGTGAACTATTTGCTCGACATTCCTAGTCCAATCAATCAGGAGGGACCCAAACAGATCATATCAGAGTAGCCACTGTATCCACACTAGGTGAGTGAACTATTTGCTCTTTTTCGCAGTCCAATCAGTCAGTTGGGACACAAAACAGATATTATCAGAGTAGCCACTGTATCCACACTAGGTGAGTGAACTATGTGCTTTACATTCCCAGTCCAATCAATCAGTCGGGACCCAAACAGATCTTATCAGAGTAGCCACTGTATCCACAATAGGTGAGTGAACTATGTGCTCTACATTCCCAGTCCAATCAATCAGTCGGGACACAAACAGATCTTATCAGAGTAGCCACTGTATCCACACTAGGTGAGTGAACTATGTGCTCTACATTCCCAATCCAATCAATCAGTCGGGACCCAAATAGATCTTATCAGAGTAGCCACTGTATCCACACTAGGTGAGTGAACTATGTGCTCTACATTCCCAGTCCAATCAATCAGTCGGGACCCAAACAGATCTTATCAGAGTAGCCAGAGTATCCACACTAGGTGAGTGAACTATTTGCTCTTTTTCGCAGTCCAATCAGTCAGTTGGGACACAAAACAGATCTAAACAGAGTAGCCACAGTATCCACACTAGGTGAGTGAACTATGTGCTCTACTTCCGGTCCAATCAATCAGTCGGGACCCAAACAGATCTTATCAGAGTAGCCACAGTATCCACACTAGGTGAATGAACTATTTGCTCTTTTTCGCAGTCCAATCAGTCAGTTGGAACACAAAACAGATCTTATCAGAGTAGCCACTGTATCCACACTAGGTGAGTGAACTATGTGCTCTACATTCCCAGTCCAATCAGTCAGTTGGGACACAAAACAGATCTTATCAGAGTAGCCACTGTATCCACACTAGGTAAGTGAACTATGTGCTCTACATTCCCAGTCCAATCAATCAGTCGAGACCCAAACAGATCTTATCAGAGTAGCCACTGTATCCACACTAAGTGAGTGAACTATGTGCTCTACATTCCCAGCCCAATCAATCAGTTGGGACCCAAACGGATCTTATCAGAGTAGCCACTGTATCCACACTAGGTGAGTGAACTATTTTCTCTACATTCCCAGTCCAATCAATCAGTCGGGACCCAAACAGATCTTATCAGAGTAGCCACTGTATTCACACTAGGTGAGTGAACTATGTGCTCTACATTCCCAGTCCAATTAATCAGTTGGGACACAAACAGATCTTATCAGAGTAGCCAGAGTATCCACACTAGGTGAGTGAACTATGTTCTCTACATTCCCAGTCCAATCAATCAGTCGGGACCAAAACAGATCTTATCAGAGTAGCCATCGTATCCACACTAGGTGAGTGAACTATTTGCTCTTTTTCGCAGTCCAATCAGTCAGTTGGGACACAAAACAGATCTAATCAGAGTAGCCACAGTATCCACACTAGGTGAGTGAACTATGTGCTCTACTTCCGGTCCAATCAATCAGTCGGGACCCAAACAGATCTTATCAGAGTAGCCATTGTATCCACATTAGGTGAATGAACTATTTGCTCTTTTTCGCAGTCCAATCAGTCAGTTGGGACACAAAACAGATCTTATTAGAGTAGCCACTGTATCCACACTAGGTGAGTGAACTATTTGCTCTAAATCCCCAGTCCAATCAATCAGTCGGGACCCAAACAGATCTTATCAGAGTAGCCAAGGTATCCACACTAGGTAAGTGAACTATGTGCTCTACATTCCCAGTCCAATCAATCAGTCGGGACCCAAACAGATCTTATCAGAGTAGCCACTGTATCCACACTAGGTGAGTGAACTATGTGCTCTACATTCCCAGTCCAATCAATCAGTCGGGACCCAAACAGATCTTATCAGAGTAGCCACTGTATCCACACTAGGTAAGTGAACTATGTGCTCTACATTCCCAGTCCAATCAATCAGTGGGGAACCAAACAGACCTTATCAGAGTAGCCAGAGTATCCACACTAGGTGAGTGAACTTAGTGCTCTACATTCCCAGTCCAATCAATCAGTTGGGACACAAACAGATCTTATCAGAGTAGCCACAGTATCAACACTAGGTGAGTGAACTATGTGCTCTACATTCCCAGTCCAATCAATCAGTCGGGACCCAAACAGATCTTATCAGAGTAGCAACTGTATCCACACTAGGTGAGTGAACTATGTGCTCTACATTCCCAATCCAATCAATCAGGAGGGACCCAAACAGATCTTATCAGAGTAGCCACTGTGTCCACACTAGGTGAGTGAACTATTTGCTCTACATTCCCAGTCCAATCAATCAGGAGGGACCCAAACAGATCTTATCAGAGTAGCCACTGTATCCACACTAGGTGAGTGAACTATGTGCTCTACATTCCCAGTCCAATTAGTCGGGACCCAAACAGATCTTATCAGAGTAGCCACTGTATCCTCACTAGGTGAGTGAACTATGTGCTCTACCTTCCCAGCCCAATCAATCATTTGGGGCCCAAACAGATCTTATCAGAGTAGCCACTGTATCCACACTAGGTGAGTGAACTATGTGCTCTACATTCCCAGTCCAATCAATCAGTCGGGACCCAAACAGATCTTATCAGAGTAGCCACTGTATCCACACTAGGTGAGTGAACTATGTGCTCTACATTCCCAGTCCAATTAGTCGGGACCCAAACAGATCTTATCAGAGTAGCCACTGTATCCACACTAGGTGAGTGAACTATTTGCTCTACATTCCCAGTCCAATCAATCAGTCGGGACCCAAACAGATCTTATCAGAGTAGCCACAGTATCCACACTAGGTGAGTGAACTATTTGCTCTTTTTCGCAGTCCAATCAGTCAGTTGGGACACAAAAGAGATCTAATCAGAGTAGCCACAGTATCCACTATAGGTGAGTGAATTATGTGCTCTACTTCCGGTCCAATCAATCAGTCGGGACCCAAACAGATCTTATCAGAGTAGCCACTGTATCCACACTAGGTGAATGAACTATTTGCTCTTTTTCACAGTCCAATCAGTCAGTTGGGACACAAAACAGATCTTATTAGAGTAGCCACTGTATCCACACTAGGTGAGTGAACTATGTGCTCTACATTCCCAGTCCAATCAATCAGTCGTGACCCAAACAGATCTTATCAGAGTAGCCACTGTATCCACACTAGCTGAGTGAACTATGTGCTCTACATTCCCAGTCCAATCAATCATTCGGGACCCAAACAGATCTTATCAGAGTAGCCACTGTATCCACACTAGGTAAGTGAACTATGTGCTCTACATTCCCAGTCCAATCAATCAGGAGGGACCCAAACAGATCTTATAAGAGTAGCCACTGTATCCACACTAGGTAAGTGAACTATGTGCTCTACATTCCCAGTCCAATCAATCAGTCGGGACCCAAACAGATCTTATCAGAGTAGCCACTGTATCCACACTAGGTGAGTGAACTATGTGCTCTACATTCCCAGTCCAAGTAATCAGTGGGGACCCAAACAGATCTTATCAGAGTAGCCACTGTATCCACCCTAGGTGAGTGAACTATGTGCTCTACATTCCCAGTCCAATCAATCAGTCGGGACACAAAACAGATCTTATCAGAGTAGCCACTGTATCCACACTAGGTGAGTGAACTATGTGCTCTACATTCCCAGTCCAATCAATCAGTCGGGACCCAAACAGATCTTATCAGAGTAGCCACAGTATCCACACTAGGTGAGTGAACTATTTGCTTTTTTTCGCAGTCCAATCAGTCAGTTGGGACACAAAACAGATCTTATCAGAGTAGCCACAGTATCCACACTAGGTGAGTGAACTATGTGCTCTACTTCTGGTCCAATCAATCAGTCAGGACCCAAACGGATCTTATCAGAGTAGCCACAGTATCCACACTAGGTGATTGAACTATTTGCTCTACATTCCCAGTCCAATCAGTCGGGACCCAAACAGATCTTATCAGAGTAGCCACTGTATCCACACTAGGTGAGTGAACTATTTGCTCTACATTCCCAGTCCAATCAATCAGGAGGGACCCAAACAGATCTTATCAGAGTATTGACTGTGTCCACACTAGGTGAGAAGTTCTAATATTCAAGTGCCTCCATTTTTCACTATATTGATTATATTGATAATTTTTTACCCACAATTTCTAAAACAAAGTGGTAATTGGGTGTGTGATGTCAAAGCGTGTGGTATGATCAGGCACAGGAACTAGTCACAAACCCTTAGAATTAAAATTGGCCTATATATATACAAAAATAGACTATTTTATACTTTTTAGAGATACACGTCTACATTTTTTTCTTCTAAAAGTTTGTGACTAGTTCCTGTGTATTCAGGTTAAGTTTTTTGTTTACCTTGATGACAAGCTTTAGAAGTAGGAAAATAACTGATCAATGATAAACAGGTCACACCCATGTGAATTGCAAATACCCTACACTTGGCCTAAAACTTTAAGATTTTGCCATATATACTTGATATTGCTATGATCTCATTTCATAGCATTACCACACAAGTATCCATTCTGATACATGATGTTCTTGCACTCCAGATGTGACATGAGTTATACTGGCTTGTCAGGCCTGAACTCAGTGAAATTGCTACAACTGTCTTCCGACATGATAGCTGTAACAAAGTAAAGCAAAGCTGAAAACTTTCCTGTGCCTTCCCAGAGAATCAATCCCAGGTCGCCCCGGTACAAGACCAATGCTCTAACCTCTGAGCCAAAGAGTCGACTCTCTGACGCAGTTGTCAGAGATTGATTATATACTAGAAGCTATGCAAAATCTACCTTACATAGATATATAGGTGAGAGTGCCTGGCCCATAACAACTGTAGCTATTATGGTAAACATTCAAAAATTTCACACTCTTTTCAATTTCTTCTGAAGCAGCCTGATCTGGGTCTGCACTGTTTGTCGAGGCTTTTTGGTTGGTGACTGGTGTTAGAAATTTTAGAATATTTACCATATTCTGTTTTACAGATGAGAAGATGAGTGTCCTTGATGACTTATTCAGTTCAAGGCGAGAAGAACAGTACAGAACAGGATCTCTTGCCCTGGAAGACAGGTTGCTGAGTTTCCAAAGACAGCTCGAGGAGAGATTTAAAACTGAACTCAAGTTAGAGGTACACTATTCTCTAGCTGACTCAAAAGTTAGGGTTTTTCAGTTTGAGTTTTCAGAAAGTTGGGTTTAACCCTTTGTATTCTAATGGATTTGCCCATACATATTGATACAATAAGTATGGGACTGCCCATTGTGTACTTTAACAGTTTTCAATCTAGAGGGGGCCATTGACCCCCTTCTTAATCAGATGACCCCTTGCTAAATCTAGAGTGGGCCATCTTTAACATTAGGTGAATGGGAAAATATTGGTCAGTGTTTAATTTTTATCCGAAATCGAATGAAAATGGCCCCCTTTAAAATTTCCTAGATTGAACACTGCTTTAAGTGTTTCGGGTAGAATTTTCTAAATTATGATGTATTTCTATCCCTTGTGGTTGTTTTAAACTTAGCAAATAGTGCAGACCCTGATGAAATGCAGCATAATGCTACATTTCATCTGGGTCTTCACCTTTTGTCAAAGTGATTGTTTAGGAGTTCCTGAATACAAATGGCTTAAGAAGTTGATTTGTTAAGAATGTAATACTAAGTGCATGACAAAATAAACTTAATATTATGTATGCACAGCTAAGACTCTGATCAGCCTGGGCACCTATTTGAAACATATATCTCAGGTTTAGATAAACAAAAATATTCAGCGTAAAATTGTAAAATAATAATCGTGTCAATGTCAATGTCAATACTATGGCAATAGTCATTTTGGAACATTACTGTTACTTCTCTATCAGATCCACGGGGGACAAAAATATTTCCATATTGCACTTGTCCTGCAGGACGAGTGACTTACAATTTTCACTAGTGCTGCAAACACATGTACTTGTCCTTTAAAAGCGTATGCAATAAAGAACATAAGGGAGTAATATGTAACATGACTTATAAGGTTCCTTGTATCACTGCTAAAATGATATTTACCTAGTCAATTTCATAACTGCATCCTATATTCTGACAAAAAGGTTTCAAGTCAATACTCAGAAAAAGCTAGTTTCACCCTCAGATTTGAGCGCTTGTCCTACAGGACGAGTGCTTTGGGAAGAATTTCTCGTCCTTTCTAGATTTCACTTGTAATTACGGGAAAACAAGTGGAATTGTGTCCCCTTTCCAGTAAGTTTTAACCCTTTGTAGAGCATAAACCCCTAAACAGGTGCTTTTGCAAACAGTAAAGAGGGCATATACTGTTTGCTTCTAAAGACAAAACTGATCCTCAAAGAAAAAAAATCAATATTTTTGGGGGAAATCATCTCTCTACATACAACTGACCATCCTGACTTAATGGCATGTTACTGTAGCTTTATGGAAAATTCCATTTGTTGGAAAAGGGTTAAAATAACTAATATGGAACTTTACTTTTCTCAGGTATCCAGGGTGAAGGACGATGAGGTTGCCAGGATAAGACTAGAGGAGAAAGAAAACTTCCGTAGAGAGCTTGACAAGGCTAGGAAAGATGTAAGTGTATTGACTCACCCATTCTTTCACTCTTTGCATACTGCGTAATGTTTCATGATTTAATGTAGTATGCAGTTTTTTTCAAAATCAGACATTTTCAAAAAAATTCAGGAATGTGATCCGAGAGTCAAACAGTTTGGCTCTTGATCAGACCCGACATTTTTGGGGGGCCTGATCTGGGTCCAAACTGCTTGCAGAGGTTTTCAGAAGACAAAACTTGCAGGTAAGGACTTTAAAGTGAAGGCACAGGTATCATCAGAAGCCTAGTGTTTGATCTGAATCTACATCATATCCACTATTGGCATGTCCATGCATGCTTGCCATGCAGTTTATGCTATGTAATTGGCAAGTGATGGTACTTTCTCATTGCTATTTGGAAAAGCTACTAGCATTTAGCAAGTTATAAATTTAAACCCAATACAGTAGAACTTCAATGGCTCGAACATGCTTGGGACCATGAATAATAGTTCTAGCCAAGGGTAGTTCCAGCCATCCAGGGTCATTTATGCATAAAATGACCTGTAGGGACCATAACGATAGTTCTAGCCAGCCAAGGTGAATGAGCCATCAGAGTTCGTGCCATTGAAGTTTTACTGTACATTTTAAATGCTTTTTTGCCATATGTAACCTTCTATGTGATACAAAATAAGTTTGTCAAATATGATCAACTACCAACTCTTATGTGATTCTTAAAGTTGCAGCAAATTTAGGTGACTTCTAAGGGTTAATCATATGCAATATTTATTTATATTTTAGATGGAGCGGACATATCAGTCTAAGTATGACGCTCTGATACAAAGGGAGAGAAATTCTACAGAGAGACTTCAAAGAGAGCAGGAGGTAAAGTCACAAGAAAGCTAGTAAAGGATAACTCTTGCCTTGCTAGTGGGCAAGTCTTGCCATCGGCTGATAACCGTTGCAAATAGTTTGGACCCATATCAGGGCCAACTGAGCATTGGTCCTGATCTGGCTTTAAACCATTTGACACTCTGATAGTGTTCCTTTTGATTTGGTTTGATGCTTAACGTCCCAGTCAACAACTATGGTCATGTCGGGTCGATCAGTTCATCTAACCACACTTTTTCCTGGGCAAGCTTGACTAAGTGGTTAGCCAGTACTTTGTGCACATACTTTCGCTTGTAAATGACAAACAAGCCTTCTTGAATCAGGGGAAGGAAGGAAATGGCCATAGAAATTATTTCATGATCAATCTCCATGAAAGAATGCTACCTGGTCGGGATCGAACTCACGACCCCTGGATATGCTGTAAAACGCATTACTGACTGCACTTTGTGGCCCCGTTATGATAGTGTTCCTGAAAGGATTTTTTGAAAAAGTTAATTTTGAAAAAAGTCAGAAGATGTCAACAAAAGCATGAAAAATTTCCCACATGCAAGGAGTTAGCTATGTCCAAAGGCACCTGAAGGTGGGTGCAAACAGTTAATCATTGTAGTGCAATATTGATTTGTGCTTTATATAATTTGTATACTGAAACCCATAAACTTTGGCAAACAGTGAAGCCCCAGATGAAATGCCTCATATCATCAGGGACTGCACTGTTTGCTAAGATAAAAATCTTCATGTACAGAATATATCGTAATTTGGAAATTTTGAGTCAGGGAAATGTAGAAAAAATGAAAAGAGTCAGGGAAAAGACAGGGAATTATAAAAAAATCTGAAAAGTTGATACTTAACACTCAGGCTTCTTAAAATGTTATTTTCTATTAATAGCAAGCAGTTTAGATTCAGAAATATTTGTTTTCTAATATTCATGGTTTGAGATTTTATTTATCAGCTAGCATGAATAAATTTGTACAGTAAAACCTGTCTTAAGCGACCATGCAAAAAGAAAACCAAAAATGGTTTCCTAGACTGATTATTGCTTAATGCAGGTCAAAAGTATTGCATAATGCTCCAAGGGGAGCATTCTGCAATGCTTTCGACCTTCATTAAGCTGCCATTTGTCATTAAGATCTTTGTTTTGTCTTATTTTGAGTGGTCATTTAAGACAGGTTTTACTGTACAACATTTTCAAATTGTTGATGGAAGAGAGTGGCTAGTTATGTAAAATAGTCACTGGTTTCGTCTGTGAGGGTTTATAATAATTGTGAATTGCCTGTGGGTATTTACAATATTTGTGAATGCTTGGTTTGGGTAGGACGCAGGTGTTCAGCCAGGTGCGGTGTTGACATCTGTGATTGACATGTTTATGTTTTTATAAGGAATTCTGACACCAGTTTGTTATTGTTTCTCAAATGTCATATTTATTAGCCTGTCAATTCTGATGGGATGTTTTAACACTTTCAAAAGGTCATGGTGACAGAGGTTACTTAGTTTAGTAAAATAACATAAGCTCAATAAATATATGTGTCAATTCTGACATTGATTGGCAGGATTGCGCAATACATTTAATCATATGACCTTTGGGGAATTGTGCAACTGGTGTGACTATGAGTCACTTTTGTATCTTCTGATTGGTTGATATAAATGGAAGCTTACCCATGTAGAGGGCGCTTTATAGTAAACTTGAAATATGATTGGTTAGTGATGAGGTCATTAGGTGGCGCTGTGGTCAGCTTCTATCACGTGACTTCATAGTATACATGTATAAGATGAAACCCAGTGGCAGAGCTTCAGACTTTGGTTACACTTTAGAGATTTCAGAACTTTTGGTTATAAATAGTTTCTAGAAGTATTTTAGTTGACCTTAAGAAGATTTGATAAAATTATAAAATTGTGAAAGTTGTTGGTGAAATTTACAAGACTTAGAAATTCTAAAGAGACTTTGAAAACACAACGCGAACTTGAAGATTAGAATCAACCTCTACCTTACAGTTATCGGCCTTTAAAAAGGGTCTGGAAAAAAGTCAAAACTCAGCGAAAAGTCAGTGAAAGTCAGGGAATTTCAATATGGATATTGAAAGGCAACCCTGTCTTTGGCTACAACAAACCCTTTTATATACAGATGTGTTCCTGTATCTGGTTTGATAAATAAACCTTGTATGGATCATTGTACATAACAAGGGGTTACAGGTTAGGATTTTCAAATAATTCTCTGTTTCAGTTCCTGAAAATTGTGCTTATCTTATCAAATAGTGCATACCCTGTTGGAATGCTATATTTTTGCAGCATTTCATCTCAGCAGGGCTTCAGATTTTTTTCAAGATTGGTGGTCAGAAGTGACCCATTGAGCAAGAAATGGTGGGTCATTTTCTGAAATGATGGGCCCAAGCATATCAAACTAAACACAGTTGACATTTGGGTAGTATACTTACACACTGACACAGACACTTGTATGTTTATATGTATATTGACTGCTGATTATGATCGAAGTAATATTATAAAAATCTGAAACTTGTCTTAAGCGGCCACTCAAAAAAGAAGACCAATTATCGCTTAATGCAGGTCAAAAGTATTGCAGAATGTTCCAAGGGGAGCATTCTGCAATCCTTTTGACCTTCATTAAGCTACCATTTTTTATTAAGACATTTTTTACTGTATTGACAACCTACATGTACTTTCTGTTTTGTAGAGTTCATTGACTCGCTGTAAGTTGAATATTTTTATTAAAGTGAGATATTTTCACAACTAAAAAGAATGGGTCAACTGGGTCCACTGCCTTGGAAAGTGATGGGCCATAGACAATGACCCGGGCCCACCATAGATATGAAGGCCTGCATCTGGGTCTTCAAAGATTGCCAAAGTACCCATTTACAGATTTTCAGTATAAAAAAGGGGTTAAATTGTTTCTGTTTAGATCATAGATGCAAGAAAAGGAGATTTATAACCAGAGACGAGCCATTTTAAATGATCCTATGATTTTCGGTATAATTAGAATGAAATTGTTTATGTTTATATGCAAGAAAAGAAGATTTAAAACCAGAGAGCAGCAATTATAAATGATTCTATGATTTTCAGTATAACAAGAATTAAATTGTTTCTATTTAGATGCAAGAAAAGGAGATTTATAACCAGAGACGAGCAATTTTAAATGATCCTATGATTTTCGGTATAATTAGAATGAAATTGTTTATGTTTATATGCAAGAAAAGAAGATTTAAAACCAGAGAGCAGCAATTATAAATGATTCTATGATTTTCGATATAATAAGAATTGAATTGTTTCTCTTAAGATGCAAGAAAAGGAGATTTATAACCATAGAGGAGCAATTATAAATGATTCTATGATTTTTGGTATAACAAGAATTAAGTTGTTTCTATTTAGATGCAGGAAAAGGAGATTTATAACCAGAGACAGTCTATCCTGGATGAGATAGAGGCTGTGAGACAGAGAGAGGCACAGATCAAGAGAGAGGGAGAGGTTATTGATAGGTAAATCATGCAGTAGCACAGGTTTAGATAAAAAAAAAAAAAATTCACTGTAAAATCATATTTATTTTATACTTAGCATTGAAATCAATGCATATCAAAAACAAATAAAAGTGATATCAATCACTAGTGAAATGATATGATATCAATCACTAGTGATTGATATCAGCCTATATTTTCACTGTAGCATTTTTTGGATCACCTCTGACTTTTCCATTCACTAAATGCAGCTCACTTCGAAAGTTCAAACGCCTATAACTTTCTTATTTGTGAACAAAAACATCAAGTATGGGTAGTCATTTTCTTAGTGAGAACATGAGGAACATTTTGGTACCAAAATAATTCAGATTTGCTGAAATTCGATTTTGAATTTTCAACACCTCCCGCTTCAGTGAGTGAGGCAATGCATGTAACCTATGCTACACAACGTCATCAACAAATAATGGCGTTGCTTATGATGTCACTTGTCTCTCACTTCGACGCTGAATAAATTTCTTTTTATCTGTAAGTCCTGATGACTATAGATCATGTAGATTGATCCAGGTATTATGTCACAAATACTCCTCTGTCTTCTTTTTCATTATTGTGATTCGGCTTGAAGCATGGTTAACAAATTAATTAACTGTGAATCTTCTAAAAAGTATAAAATAAAAAGAAAATTTACTTTTTATAGTAAATACCAAATATAATTCATCTCCCGAGTTGAAAACATTGAAATTTTCATTCGTGCTGCGCACTCATGAAAATTCTGATGTTTTCAACACACTCGATGAAATATATTTGGTATTCATCCTCAAAAAAGTAAATATCCTCTATATATTTCCTTACCAATCAGTTAAAATATGTTTTGGGTGCTCAAAAGAATCATCTCATTGAGACGGTTCTTTTGAGTACCCACAATATAAGTTTTGGTTGAGAAATAAGAAAATTATTTCTTCGGTTAGCATTCTTAACTAAACGCCTGGTAAATGATGCAGCAGTGAGCTCATTAAAAATTGTTCTAATCCCATATAAACGAGGCAAAAAAAGAAACACAGCATACAAAAATTAAAAACAGTGTGTGTTAAAAGAGAATTACAAAATTCCATCTGCTACCTATGTTTTGCTATTTTTCATGACACCGTTTCATTGAGTCAACCTAAACCAGTGTATTGACCGATTGTTTATTTTTCGAGTTTTTCACGGGAAGACACATTCCATTTAGATTTACACATGTAGTAACCACTAAAATCTCTAGTCGAACATTCCAAGTGTTTACTTTGGAATTATAGATAGCACATTGCTAATTTGCAATGCCAAGATTGACACCTGTGGAATGTGAAAAGACAACAGGATTGTTTAAAGCTAACGTGATGACATCGGTAATAGCCTAACAATTTCAGTGCCTTGTTATGACGATCGAATGCATAAGAATCGTTTATGGGACAATATCAGACCATACTCATCCGTGACAAATCAGGGGATTCAGGAGAAAAAAACAGAATAAATCCATGACAAGTTACTGACTGAAGATCCAAGGGTTCCACGTTCGATCCCGGCCCAGTCCCAAACTTTCTTGCAGATTGATCATGAAATAATTATTTTGGCTATTCTCCCGCCTGCTGATTCAAGAAGGGATGTTGTCAGTTACAGGCGAAAGTATATGCAGGAAATACTGGTTAACCACTTAAACAAGCTTTCCCAGGATAAAAGTGTGGTTAGGTGAACTGAGTGTCTCGACATGACCATAGCTGTTGACTGGGATGTAAAGCCTCAAACCAAACCATATATCATATATGGCTTATATGCATAATGATATCAATCTGGCCCAAGTTTATGTGATGAACTTAAACAAAGATGGCGGCAGAAAAAGGTCGCTGCTTGTCTGTTTTCCTTTGAGGACACTTTAACTAATTGTTGATGTATTCAGTGATTGAGAAAAAACAACAACTAGGTAATGCATATAAAAGCCTGTTCAGCTATAGAGTCAGGCTTAAATAAATCAACTTTTAGCATGTAAAGATATAAAACTCATCTAACAGTAAATAACGAAGGGGCTGGTCAGACAGCACAGATGTGCAGTGACTAAGTAATGCATATAAAAGCCTGTTCAGCTATAGAGACAGGCTTAAATAAATCAGCTTTTAGCATGTAAGGATAATAAACTCATCCAACAGTAAATAACAAAGGGGCTGGTCAGACTGCACAGGTGCACTATTGTTGTTCACTTGTTTCACATTAAAATGACTAATTCCATGTTCATTACAGAGAAAAGAAACTGGAGAGGGAGCGGGTTAAAGCTCTAGAACAAGATCTGAGAAGAAGGGAACAGGAGACCAGAAAGAAGGAAATAGAGTTTGATGATAGACTTAACAATGAAATGACAAAGTATGTATAATTATCTGGTGGTAAAATCAATGAAAAGACAAAGTAGATATATATTATCTGGTGGTAAAAACAATGAAATGACAAAGTAGGTGTATATTATCTGGTGGTAAAATCAATGAAATGACAAAGTAGATATCTGGTGGTAAAATCAATGAAATGACAAAGTAGGTGTATATTATCTGGTGGTAAAATCAATGAAATGACAAAGTAGGTATATATTATCTGGTGGTAAAATCAATGAAATGACAAAGTAGATATATATTATCTGGTGGTAAAATCAATCAAATAACAAAGTAGGTATATATTATCTGGTGGTAAAAACAATGAAATGGCAAAGTAGGTATATATTATCTGGTGGTAAAATCAATCAAATAACAAAGTAGGTATATATTATCTGGTGGTAAAATCAATGAAATGGCAAAGTAGGTGTATATTATCTGGTGGTAAAATCAATCAAATAACAAAGTAGGTATATATTATCTGGTGGTAAAATCAATGAAATGGCAAAGTAGGTGTATATTATCTGGTGGTAAAATCAATGAAATGACAAAGTAGGTGTATATTATCTGGTGGTAAAATCAATGAAATGACAAAGTAGGTGTATATTATCTGGTGGTAAAATCAATGAAATGACAAAGTTTGCACTATTTACTGTTGTTGAAAGCAATGAAATAAGAAAGTCGAAGTATTTGCTGTCTTTAAAAGTAATCAAGTGACAAAGCTGTTGTATTTCTGTTGATGACTGATGTCATTTTGGGCATATATCTGATATTTAAGGACCAGCCAAGGTATGTTGGCAGAGTTCTTTAGATTTCTGCCTTTTCATCTGCACCGTCTTTTTCCATATTTCAATTGTGCTTTGCTTTTAGCAATATCTCAGCAAGAATAATTTGAATATTTAGACTAATGTAAGGTTACAGAGATGGCCATTGCCAGTCCGTCTGCACTTGTGGTCATATTAGATAAGCTTGGGTTCATATGGTTCAGGGAAATGTCAGCAAAGCTTTATAAATCTTGGTCCAGGAATTGCCAGGAAGTTTCAAGATGTGTCAGGGGAAATTGAAATTTGTCCAAAATATCAGGGAATTTTCTCAGAATTTTGTGAGTTTAATCATGAATAGAAAAATATGCATCTTTTCCCTGTAAGCGCCACCTGCTGCATGTTTATATGTAAACATTTATTAATCAATTATTTCAATGAAATGATCCTGTAGAGTTTGTTACCGGGTATATAGTTTGACTATGGAGTTGTTGCTGCTTTTTATGTCTGCTGCATATTTTTAATGCACACCAGACTGTGTTTGGCATGGAAGCAAACAATATGAACTGTGATCAAACTGCTCCTAAGAGAGATATCCGACCTGGGTCTATACTGTTTTAAAGAGACTTCAAAAATATTTGAACAGATGACTGAATCAAACATCTTTTGTTATGATTTGTGCTTTTAGGGTTGATAATTACTGACAGATTTTTATTCTGTTCATTTTAGGTTTAAAGTTGAATATCAAGCCAAGTTTATAGAAAGATCTCAGAATATTGAAGTACGTGAAGCTGCTCTTAGAGGTATGTACAAACTTAAATTAGCACTGAGATTTTGGTACTTATCATATCTCAAGGCTTGAACAATTCTTCACATCCATGCAGTCTTGCCAGATCTTTAACTGCTCAAGCCACAAGGCTCAGACAAAAAGTTTTGCTGCTGAATAGCTTCACATCCACATTTTAACCCTTGGAAGACCCGAAACTTCTAAACATACTTAAGCAAACAGTGAAGACCCTGATGAAATGCTGCATAATGCGGCATTTCATCAGGGTCTCCACTGTTTGCTATTAAACCCTTCACTGCCGTATATAAATGCACGCAATACGCCGGGCAAAATACGGCTGTTTTGATGTTACTATGGTGTTACATATAATTTCATACAAAATCATAATCTCTGTAGGGATTTACACCAAATTTTTTCCTGCTTGTTTAAGACATTTGGTACAATGTCTGAAATAAGTTTTCTAGTGATAGCATGTCAAAAAAAATATCAGCAGCTGAAAATACATAAATGTCTACTTTCATTTACAACATCATTGTTTTGGAATGGTTGGAAAACAATGGTTCAAAAATGTGAGAATGACAGGAATTTCCTCCTTAAACATTGCTGATTCCAATTAATATCAATTGTCATTCATATACAAGCCAATTTAGACATCCAAAATAAACTCTACTTCAAAGAAACACAACAGACTAATGCCACGATCGCCTACCATCTTTAAAAAAAACAAAATGAGTTCTTCGTCAAAAGGGCCGTTTTCCCTGTGAAAAGCAAGCTTTCGGCCGCAGAGTTATGATATAAATCTTAAAAAAAGTTAACTCTTTCATTATAGAGCAGATAAGGATAATTGAGTTTGTCCCTTGAATATTATCGTGCTAACAACACGCATATAAATTACACTGTGTTTACCCCGAGCCATGTTCGAGGTACTGGCGTATAGGAAGCGGTATTCACCCCGAGCAATGCTTGGGGTTAGACAGTGAAGACATTTTAAGACAAAATTGATTTTCAGAGAAAAAAATACACATGTACAATATTTTTCGAAAATATTACCTGTGACTCCTAAGTACAAACAATGGACTATCCTGACTTTATTGTATATAGCTATTATGGAAAGTTCCATTGGTCTGAAAAGGGTTAAGTACATGATTAATATACATATGCAATAAGTAGCATTACCTCAGGGGTCATTTCCAAATATTCTCTATGGTAGCAAAATATAATACTTTCTGAAATATTCGAATCAGTGAGTGACTATGCACAGACTCATCTAGATAGATCTGTGTTGTTGAGTGTCTGAAGCCAAGTCCAAATGATGAAGAACATGCAATAAAGGTTTTGCTCCGTCAACAAATATGGCCACCAACAGCCATCTTCACTGTTACCGCATGTGTTCAGAGAGAAGAGAAGGAATTTTATCAGATGCTTGTACTTGCATTAACCAAGATGGCTAGACATGTCCCTATAAATCAGATTTGGTCTGTCAAAAACAAATATTACCCAACTACAGTCTTCTTTATAATAGTAAGCTTTGCAACCATCTTGTTTTTGCATTTCCTCCAATACTAAGGCAGATTTTCTTCAACACTTCCATGATGTTCTTAAGAGTCTAGTTGTGCACCTGGGAAAATGTAATTGGTCCGTCAACAAATATGGCTGTCTGCTGGTATCTTATTTTTCAGTGTCATCCCATAGACACACAATGTTGAAACAATGTTATATCAATGTCAATGTGATGTCAAAACATCACATTGACATTGATATGACGTTGTTTTGATATTATGTGTTCACTATTATCCCATCTTACATTACAGCAACAACTTGTAACTCTAGTAACCAGAATAATCAGAAATATATTGACCAATCTTATCATCCTGCAGTTTCCAGCAGAGGGAAGCCAAATTACGCTGGGAATCATTACTACAAGGACTCATTTATTAATGAGAAAGGTCCAAAGTTGTCTCATTGTTGTGTATATGTCTGCACCAATAAACAAAGAAGCACTGTAAACAGTTATGCACTAATCACAAGACATTATTTGTTAAGGTTTCAATCTCCCTGCCCCAAGGTCGTGGCTTTAGTGAAGTGGGAGTTGAACGGTGACATGTTCAAACTTGTGTCTGTTACATATCTCATAAACCCCTGCTGCAATTCTGAAAATATTCTCCACATATTCCCACTTCAATGAGAGGATATGCAGAGCAAGGTTTAATTCATAATGAGATGTTGAAGGTCACACTTTATTGACCACTTCTGTGCAGGTGGTATCTAATAAGCAATGCTTATCACCACTTTTCATTATCATCATCATTATCATCATCTGGTTTTGATTAATGTGCAGGTGCAGGAGCACCTTCCACATCAGTGGGCCACTCTCCAGGTAGCTGCCTAGCTGCACACAGAGCAGATGGTAGCAAAGTTTTATGGCAGGATGCCCTTCCTTTCACCAACTCAGACACTTTTGGCAGTCCAAAGAGCGACGCCTGTTCCCTACTGACTTGGGCTGTGTGCTCCACCATTGGTACCATAAAATAGTTGTGCTCTTCTGCTGCACCATGGCTACTGCACCGGGAAGTTAGTCTGTTGACTTCCACTGTGAAGCTACTGTCACCCAGGTTGTGACAGGCTAGTTTCTGGCATATCTGTCACTTTCTAGTTTTGTGTAGAGGCCTAGAGAAAACTCCTAGATGGGTGACCATACCCGGTTAATGAGCCCTTTCTACCCACATTTACAGGTGGTACTGGATTACATTGTTACCAGTAGCAGAACCGATTTTGAAAATAAGACCAATTTGGTCCTGACCGCAAGACCAGCTATTCAGACCTGACATGCATCAACAATCTTAACTTAGTGTTTGATGATCTAATATGCCCTGAGTAATATTTCATGATGTTAATTTAGGTAGTTTATGCTATCCATGTACCCTTTTCTTGCATGTTGCAGCCACACATAGTCACACAGCTTCATGCTTTCTATTTCAGTTTATTTCTTAGAATTTGTTATCATATGGGCTTGAACGTGAGAAAACCTAATGGGCTTCAACGTGAGAAAACCTAACTGTTGTATTCAACTAACAAAGTTGCATGCACACTCTGATCAGCACCTTTGTTAATCATTTCCTGGAAAGTATGATATCTAAACTTGCTCTATATTATAATTTAAACATTCTAGCCAGTCTCTGTAGCTGAGCAGGCTGGCTTCAGTCTCATTAGGTCATAAAACCTGAAGACAGGTCTTCTTGCGTTGAGGCCTATATACTTTGTTTTAGAACAACTTTTCCAAAGTCTTTTAGCCCATCCACCTACAGAACCAATTTTAAAGAACATACATCCACCCTTAGAACCATTTCCTTCAAACTTGGGTCCACCTCTAGAACACAGTTTTAGATTAACAAAAATTTTCAGCGTAAAATTGTAAAGATTTTCTTACCCAACAATTTTAACATATACTCATGCTAAAAAAAAAAGAAGGCTACCTTGAGGTATGTATGAGGTTTGTTTAATTTTCATAGTAATTTTGGGGTCACTTACATACAAATGCTATGTAGATGAATTCCTTCACCCACATGTTCTGCCAATTTATCAGACTGTTGGAAATAATTTTCTCTTCCAGTAAGACAATGCCAGCATACGTGCAATATGGCAAGGAACTGTTAGCAAGCTGGTCATTTCATATCCCCTTGACTGGCCATCCGGGTCCGGATCCATCTCCGATCGACCACCCCTGGGATATTCTAGGATGGCGGATACATGATCCAGCGGCCATATTTCCCAAATTTGAACACTAGCTGGTTGAACAATGGCAACGTATTCCACCAGGGGTGGGTTACAACTCAAAGCTTCTTTTAAGCATGCACAAACTGAGCCTCATAGAATGCATTCATAAAGGTGGCGGTCATACAAGATATGAATTTAAATATGCAAATTTATAATCATAACATGTTCATGTCTGTATATATTTTCAATAAAGTCAGTGATTTGGGGTGGCCTTCTTTTTATTAGCATGAGTATATGTTTTGGGTGCTCAAAAGAACCCTCTCATTGAGATGGTTCTTTTGAATACCCACAACGTATGTTTTGGTTGAAAAATAAGAAAATGAAATTTCGTTATGCACTCTTAACTAAAGTCCTGTCTAGAACTTTATTGTCACCTCCCCCTTGTACCTATCTATAACTAGAGTAGCCCTGACTAAATTCATACAAAGTAGTAACATCATTGAGTTAAGATGTACAATAAAAATTAAAGTCTTGGCTGAAGAAGACAACTCATGATGACATCATCAAAGCAAAGGAAGTTTACATTCAACTGTCTGTTGAAAGATATGTAGGGAAGTTAGTGTTGTGTTTTTTAAAGTCTGTCAGTATATGATATAATTTTTTGTATTTATGTTGAAAATGCTCATGATAATATTTTGTGAATGTCTCCTATGTGATAACATGAAACAATAAATTGATTGTAATGGTTTGTATTAGTAGTGCAAAGGATAAGCCCTTTACCTCATAGAGATTACAAACAGAGCAGACCCAGAGCAGGCAGCTCTTGTAAGAGCTGCGTGATCAGGGTCTACTCAGTTGGCTATTGAAATATGATATATCTGATCCTACACAAGTGGACCTGACAAATAAACTCTTTTTTCTATGTACCAACATAAAGTTTATTTATATAATTTTTCATAGTGGGTGGAGCCTAGCATGAATATTCATGAAGGAAAGAGTTAAAACATTAAAACAAGTATGGTCTTTTGTAGAGAATGAGAGGCATGTTGCAGAAGACCAGGGGAAGATTGATGGTTTGAAGGATGAGCTAAGAGATAAGTCTGCCAGAGTTAATGAACTTGAGGTAGGTTGATGCCAGAGTTAGTGAACTTGATGCAAGATTGATTGCTTTAAAGATGGGCTTAGAGATAAGTCTGCCAGAGTTAATGAACTTGAGGTAGGTCAACCTTGATCAAAATATAGCAAAAGTACTTACCAAGCAGGGTTATGGGGGTGGAGAGACATCAAGGGGGATGGGTAGTATGCTCAACATGGGTATGTAGGTGGTAGGAGAGAGCTAGGTATGATGGGATCAAGGTAGTGACAGGTTGATGACTTTGATGACACATTATCTCGTTGCAGAGATCATTTCACCAAAAAACACCTAATGGAGAGATTATTTTGAGAAAAAGTATACAACTTGGATGGGAATAGTGTTGAAGTTTTTCCATATTACCATAACTTATTTTATTCCTTTGCTAAATTTGGACTTATATTGCCATTTTGTCATGCAATGTCAATAAAAACACGATTTTATGTTAACTTTAAAACACCAAACAAAGCTGCAGCAGGAGACATTTTGTGGTATCTTTTTTCACTTAAAATGAGGCCTGGCATTGCATTATTTTCAGACACTACTTCAAGAAGTGAGACATAAAGAAGTAAACGCCACCAGACATAATGAGTTCCTGAATGCTAAACTCAGAGATGTAAGTAGACCATGTTCCTTTGTGCTTCCTTAAAATGTGTTAATATATGCAGAATAAATAATTTTGTCATTTTAACATTTACAGTATGTTATGACTGACTATCATACATTTCGAACACATTGAGGGGTCACAAGTTATATGTATTTTTTTTAAATTCATTAAATATATAAGCAAACAGTGTAGACCCTGATGAATGTTACATCATGCACCATTTCATCTGGGTTTTCACAGTTTGCCGAAGTACTCATTTTGGAGTCACCAGTATATGAAGGGTTAAGCATTGTGCTCAAAAACTTCTCTTTGGTGCTCGCAACAAGACCTTAAGGTGAACGATAAAAAAATTTCATGCTTGACTCAACTGAGCACGAAATTTATCCTGCTCATGAATGTTTAAATGCCAACAATTGTTGGTATATTAACATGTATTAGCAGGATTAATACAACATCTGGTGTTTAAGTTCAGGAAAGGCTTTATTTTCAGTATTTTTACTTTTTAGCATTAAGATTTCATGCTCAGCAGCTGAGATGAGCATGAAAAAAGTTTTATAATCTAAGGGCCAGATAATATGCCTACTCAGTTACACAGACTAGTTAAAAAATTTGGAAGTAAACTGAAAAGCTAATACATTTTCCAGTCAAATTGACAATGGATATATATTGGGTCTTGCAAATGACCCATTATTGATCTCAATGTAGAATAACTTACGAAGGGCAGATTAAATTAGTTTCAACCAGATAGAGAGTAAATTGAATACAATAATATATATGTTTCTATGTTTTCTTTTCTAGATGTCAGATTATGCCTCAATTAAAGACCAGAACATCACCTACAGAAATGAACTAGAGAACTTGAAGACGTAAGAATATACTTGCTTTCTTTCTTATCAGCCTTTAACCCTTTCATGCGCCTAGTCAGTCAGGCCAACCTTAAAATATTTTTGTTTTCCCTTACCCGACCCTGTTTTACCGATATGGGTTGGTTGGTAGGAAAATTATTTTTTTAACTTCTGAAATTCGATATACCCATTAAACTTAATTGTAAATAGTCTTACTATATAGGCAATAAAATTAAAGTCACAAACAATTTGCTAAGAATATTTTTAAAAATAATACTGTTTACATTGGACAATAATTTTCTTAAGTTTGCTATGAAATTTAAAAAAAAAATTCTTGACTGAAAATTGAAAATTTTTTTTTTGATAGGGCCTGTATTTCAGGGTTGGTCGGGTAAGAGGAAACAAATGAAATTTTAATTTAGACCTCGGAAGCAAAGAAACTTGGACTTCAGCATCATATTTGCTTCTTGTCCTTGTTTCACTTTTCAGCTAAGTCAGATATCTCTTAACCCTTTGTATTGGGAAAAAAACAAGGGCTGAGAAGTCCCATTGTCTTCAGATTTTCACATGCGTAAATATGGTCTAATATCAATTCCCAGGTAAAGTTTCAGAAGTCTTACTCTACTTTAAATATTTTTATTTTCACCTTGGGAAGAGTGGAGAGAAATTTGTGTTTAAAAAATGCGGATTAACAGGGAATGTTGTGTTATGCCAAGCTGTACCCAAGAGTTACGGTCAACTCACAGTATTATGTAAAAATCTTTAATTTATCTTATAAAATGTTGATCCACTAGAGATATAAATTTCTTTACTTTTTTTTTAATTACCACTATTTATGAGGTACATGTATTGTGCGCACATGCAACAAAGACCATAATTGTATACTGATAGAGTGCTGCCATAACGTAAAAGGATATTGTCAAATGACGTTAACGTCATGCCGTGCTCTGAGTACCCTTTACATACGTTGTAGGAGGATTCATAGCGACTGAAGTTTTCTATTGATTTGTCTGAAACTTTCAAATTATGTCTGGTTTGAATGGATCTTAAACATGTAAAAATTAGAGTGCAACGACGCTAGTACTTCTGTTTTTATTAACAAATTCTACAAACATTTTTCTCAGCCCTGGTAAATGTTAATTGTTGGCATTTTAACATGTATGAGCAGGATAAAATGTTGGCATTTTAACATGTATTTGCATGATAAATTTCATGTTTAGTTGTCAGAGTTGAGCATGAAAAATTGTTTATAACTCCTGAGCGTGATACATTTTGACATTTTGATTCATTGTAAATATTCCTCTGTTTTCAGGCGTATGGCAGAAATCATGCAGCTGAATGAAAGAGAGAGAATTCGTAAGTCGCTGTTATATTATGTGTGTGTGTCTATGTGTGTACAATAACTCAAACATATCAATGTATGGGTGAAAGTTTTCAGGATTATTTCTGAATTCAGAATTTTGAGGCTGACTTTCCGAAAGAAAGCATCAAAATCGTGAATTAGGCAGACTCTTATGGCTTCTTTGATTTAATTTCAGTTTATCTAAAGACAATTGACCATATAAACTTGAAATTGTCGATATTTGTAGACATACTGCAAGTTTTAAGATTTGATTTTCAAAAGTTCAGGATTTTGGAAATTTTGAACTTTCACCCATGCCAATGTACATTAGTGTAAGCTCTGGTTCGAGCCTCTCCGGCGTCACTGCATTGTGGTCCTTGAGCAAGACACATTTATCCTAGCTTAGTACTGGTTCAACCCAGGAAGAACCGTCCCTATATAACTGAAAGATTGTTGATGGGACGTAAAGAATCAAATCAAACAAACAAAATTAGTGTAAGTATTTAGTAATATACCCTGTAATAATGAGCACCTGAAAATGTCTCCCTTAAGTTGTCTGCTGCATATAATTGCTAAAATTTATAGACTCGTGTAAAGATAGAGCAAACAGTGTTGACCCAGATCAGACTGCTCATACACAGCTTAGGTTTGCTTTTTACTGTGTCCCTGGAACCCAGGGCATCAACAGAATATGACTCAAATGCATGTCTTACAGTCAAAAAAAATCTGCAATAAAAAATTGCAATGTTAATTACTAAAAAATTTGGGAAAACTGTCATTTAACTTAACCTCAAACATTTTCAGTTGACATTGATGATCAATAACAAATTACAGTAAAACCTGTGTAAAACAGCCATTCTCAAAAAGACCAAAAAATGGTGTTCAAGACCGATTATCACATAATGCAGGTCAAAAGTATTGCAGAATGCTCCAAAGGAAGCATTCTGCAATACTTTCCACCTTCATTAGGCTACCAGTTGTCATTAAGACCTTTGTTTTGTCTATTTTTGAGTGGCTGTTTTACACAGGTTTTATTGTAAACAAGAAATAAGCAGTAATGGAGGCTTTGACTAACTATCTCCATTGGTAAAAAGATTTTTCTTGGTGCTCAGATTACTACCACTAGAAATGTGCCTATCCAGTGAGCTGGGTTGAAATCACTGAAGCTGCTTATGAACACCTTTTATAAACAATCAAGGCATTCAGGGATTTTTTTTTTCAATTTTGGGAAGGGGCCCTTGGGCCTTTCAGATTGGGAAAATTAGCATGGTAAACCCCTAAACTGGGAAATTTGTTATAGTGCGCAATTACCCCATTTTTGGTCAATTAAAAACAAATTAGCTATTACACATTCTATTGCCATTACTATTGCCATTAAAATGAAGGAGAAATAAGATGCAATGGAGGAAGAATGTCACCATGTAGCTTGTGTGTGTGTTGACTGAATGAAAATCCCAATCTTAAAAAAAAAATATTATATTTTTTTGAAGATTGGGATTTTTTCAAAATTGGGAATGGGGCCGAATTTCTGCCCCTGAGAACACAAAAAATTCCCTGGGATTGTATTGTGATGGTGTTGGTTTCAGGATTAACGTATTCTCAATCCTGTAACCTGTAAGGTTTCTTGAGAATTTCTAGTCTGCTTAGCTTTCGTAGTAGCAGACATCATTTTGACCCAACAGCATCTGAATATCCTTGACATGCAACCAATTGGTTCTTGTTTAACCCATTTATGCCAAATGGAACTTCTCACCGTTATCAATTTGAACAATCTATTTCTGTTATAAGGGATGTTGGGTGGTATTTTTCATTTTTATTATTCAAATTTAAATAGAACAGTCTGCAAGTAAACAGTGGAGAGCCTGATTAGACGCCGCAGAATGCTGCGTCTGATCTGGGTCTGCACTATTTGCCTATGTCCCACAAAAAGGACCCTAGGCTTATATGGGTTAGTGCTGCCATTTCGGGGAAAGAAAATGCAACCAGTCTAACCATGGGCTTAAAATGTTACTGTGATGTTTTGGGGGGAAATTGTAACTTATTATATAATTTATAGCAGCCTCGTTCTGATTTACATCTGTTTAATAGGCAAAATAGTGTTTCACAAACAAGTTTTCATAGGTGTAGATAAACAAAAATTTTCAGCGTAAAATTATAAATATTTTCTTACCCATCAATTTTAACATATGTTTTGGATGCTCAAAAGAACCGTCTCATTGAGACGGTTCTTTTGAGTACCCACAACAAATGTTTTGGTTGAGAAATAAGACAATTAAATTTTCGTTACACACTAAAGTCCTGAGTTTTGTTTAATCAGGGCAAGAAGACTTGTTACGAGAGCTCCGTAGACCAACGTCTATGGCTTCTTACGTAGAGAGGGATGACGGCAGGCAGAGTAGAGCCTTCTATGAACAAGGTCAGATGGATGGAGGAAGGAGATACCATGAACAGGTCAGTTCACTTTCCAGCCTTAACCCTTTATGCACTAATGGATGCTTCCTTCTGATTTGAAACAATAAACTTTGGATGATCCATTGTATATACAGAGGGGTCACAGGTTATAATTTCCAAAATAATTAGTTTTTTATTCTGAAGACTGTTTTTGTCATAGCACACAGTGTAGACCCTGATGAAATGCCGCAGTATGTGGCATTTCATCTGGGTCTTCACTGTTTACCAAAGTACACATTTAAGAGTCACCAGTATATTAAGGGTTGAAGCTTTGAGAAAAGAGTCATATATGCCAGCACATAAGATTTTGGTACGTAACCAATATGCACAGAGGGAGGGCAGTGGCTCAATGGTAGAGTTATTGACTCGATATCAAGGGGCGGCGGGTTCGAGCCACACCGGCGTCCTTGAGCAAGAACATTAATCCTAGCTTAGTACTGGTTCAACCCAGGAAGACCTATTCCATTATAACTGAAAGATTAGTGATGGGACATAAAGAATCAAATCCAACAAACAATATCCACAGAAGCCTCGTTTAAATACTCAGGTGGGGGTATTCAGCAGGACTAAAGGTCTAAAATTTGGTTGTTGTCTTCATCCCCATTTTTACATTTTTATGCCAGCAGAGAAAGTTCTGGATAATCTCCACCTATGTGCAGGCTTGCCTGAGCTTTAGTTGCTCAAAAATGTTATTAGAGATTAATACATGGCCATCACCCGTTACCAGACATATCGGCCCGGTGTCTCCATTTTTGCACAAGGGCCTTCAGACCTGAGGGCAAATATGGAGTGCCGGGCCAATATGCCTGGTAAGGTGGCGGTGGCCACGTTTTAAACTTTTTATTACATGTTTATGCGCAGGTCTTAACATTGCGGCGACGTGAATGACGTCATTTATGACGCTGAGGGTGCACATGAGGGCCGATATGAATGCACACAAAGGCTAATGTGGGTTCACGTGAGGGCCAATATCGGTTCACGTGAGTGGGCTGTTATGGGTTTGGAATCACTAGTAGTATCAGCCCAGGTAACTAAGCTTTTGTTACTATTTTTAGTAAAACAAGAAAGTTTAGTAAGAACTAAAGTAATTAATTTTATGTACTGGCTCATATATGTTTAATTTTAGTTTGTGTTTAATGTCCCACCAACAGCTAAGGTCATATGGGAGTGGGCCATAGACTGGTGAAGCCAGGGATTGAATTCCCCTGACAGTTCATAAAAGGCTTGATATCTCAGAAACCGTTCAGATCACCACCCTTAAACCACATAAATTAGTGTTCATTATGATAATATATATTCAGTGACAACTATCTGGTTATTCCCCACACCTACCAGTTGAAATAAAAGCCAATTGTTACTGTGACTATAAGCAATTTGGGGAGCATACTCTGGTTTGACTGGCTCTTGTTTTGTAATGAAAAAAACAAACTATTTCTAATGCTTTCCTTGTCCTGTGACAATTACTAAAACTAGAGTGCCCAGTCGATGGGGTGCCATCGCAAATCCCCACACTGAAGTTTTTATCCCCCCAGCACCCCAAGTCCCACCCCGGGACATGACCCTGGCAACAGAATGAAAATTCTGTTCAATATGTTTTCTTTCATTTTTTTTGAGAACACATGCAAAGTTTGGTATAAAAATCTTTGAAATTGACATGTTAATGATATTTATCTTTTGACCTCACCCCAAGGTCACCAGTTTGACCCTATGATGAAACTTTACTTGCATTCTGTTCTGCTTGTCATCCTCGTCGATTTGATATGCTACATGACCATGTTTGAAAAAACAATTTTTTTACCATCTGGGCACCCCCAGGGCCCCAAAAGTCCCACCCCTGGGGCATGACCCAGGCATCACAATGAAAATCCGTCTGATATGTTTTGTATCTTTCATTTGTGAGAACACACACAAAGTTTGGTATAAAAATCTCTGAAATTCACTTTGTAATGGAAATTAAATGATATTTGACCTTTTGACCCCTCCCCAGGGCCCCAGGGGGCGTGGCAAAAAAAATTGCCGTTGCCCGTCCCATTCATGTGTGTAACTCACACACCAAATTTGGTTGCATTTCGTCCAATAGTTTAGGAGGAGATAGTAGAATGGAGTGGAAAGACCGACGGACGGATGGAGGAGATAACAATATCCCCTTCGCTTTTTTAAAAAAGCTTGGAGATAAAAATCTCATGTTGATATCCTTTGCAAAATTAGATCCAACAAAAGTAAAAGGATTTCAATTGTGTTTCAGTCTGGCAAGAACACAACCTTACTGCGCCAGCTAGAAGAGCAGACCTTACAAATGAAAGACATGAATCAAGAACTAGTGGATGTGAAACAGACACTTGCCCATACCCAGAAAGGTATGCCAGTCTATACAGGCAGTCATAGGGAGCGCAGTGGCTCAGTGGTAGGGTGCTTGACTCAAGACTGAAGGTCTGCGGGTTTGAGCCTCACCGAGGTCAGTGCGTTGTGTCCTTGAGCAAGACACATTAATCCTAGCTTAGTACTGGTTCAACCCAGGAAGACCCCATCCCAACGTAACTTAAAGATTATTGACTGGGACGTAAAGAATCAAATCAGACAAACAAACAGGCAGTCCTTTTATAACTCACTCAATATAACATGGTCATGATGTTGCGGCTTCCAATTCTTTTTAACATAGTAATTTATAAAGGAATTATAGGAAAATGACCATTTCATTGTCATTTTCCTATATTTTCTTTTTAAAAATTTTCCTATATAACATGGTTAACTTTTGAAACACATTCCATTTTTATTGACCCCAAACAAAGTGTTTTAATGGGACTGCACTGAACAGTGTTTTCAGTTCAATAAGCAGGGTTCCCACAAGCTCTGGAAAAATAAGCAGGGTTCCCACGAGCTCTGGAAATCATTGAAAACCTGGAAAATCACTTTAAAAAGTTCCATGCATTGAAAAATCATGGAATTTGAAAAAAAATCTGAATCATCGTGGAATTTTTTTAAATAATTTGATAAAACCACCAGTAGCCAGAAACCTAGCTGCCGGACACTTGTGTGTCCAACAGCTAGTTTTCTGGCTACTGGTGGTTTCAAGTTTTAATGTGCATGGTCTACAAGCATGCTGTTGTTGCTGCATTCCATGGTCATGGAAATTAAATTGTTGATCATGGAAAAATCATGGAATTGTGATTTTGAATTTCTGTGGGAACCCTGAATGAGGAAGTGTATTGCGTTAGCTTGGTCCATCCTTATGTCCATCATGCATACATTGCTAGCAGAATATCTCATAAAGTTTGACTATTGAAAAGTTCTACGTAAACACCTGACATTTTGTTAATTGAAACTTTTATTATGTATAAGGCATGCACCAATATTAGTATTGGTATTCTGTATATTTCAGCTTTGAGCAATGAAGTTTATAGAAAGCCTCAAGATGGTGAAACTTCTAGGTATGTTGGACTGAATTTGTTAGAAAAAAATGAAGAAAAATCAGTGAAACATGTATACTTCAGTAAAAGTCATTTTTAATCCATGACACCATTATATGTCCTCAAGCTTACTTTTGCATGGGCAACATTTATTGACGGCTGATAACCTTTCCAAACAGTTTTGACTCAGATCAGGACAGACACATTTTGTCCGGCCTGATCTGGATCCAAACCATTTGACACTCTCAGTCTGGAACTGTAGTGTTCCTAAAATATTTTTTTGAAAAAGGTAATTATGAAGATGACAATGAAGGTATGAAAAATTACTCAGCATGCAAAGTGTTAAGCTTAAGGACAAATAAGAGTGCCTTGAGTTGTTCAAGAGACAAGGTCTGTTACTGTGAATATTTTTCAAAAAAAAAATCTTTTATTTTAAATCATTTGTAAAAAATGAATTAAGTTATGTTTTCACAATAAATATGTTCAGTACAGCTGAAAACAGCATGGAAAAGTAAATTATCTTATAAAAGCAGGTGTTTTTCTTTTGTTTGTAATTATTTACGTCCCTCCAATAATTCTAGACGGTTGATTTTAGCATAAATGCTGTTGTTTTGATAGTGATAATTTGTTAAGCCTTACGAAGATGGTAAAATGTTTACCTGAATTGGAGTATTTTTACTGTATTCTTGAAAAATAGAAACTTTGTTTCTAAAACTAAAAGATCAGAAGTTACAGACTATGCAGCTTTAAAGGGGATGCTAATCAAATCCAAATGCTCTAATATTTGTACCACATTATTCAAATTTACAATTATTCTCCTTTATGTAAATGTCATATCATCAAACATCTGATAACATCTGAAGGTACCTAGTAATTTAAGTCTGGTTATGGCTGATAAAATCTCATTGTTGGAAATACAGGGCTTATGATTATCAGCAACCCTGAGCTGAAACTCAATTGTGGGAACAAGATGATCACATATGCAAAGTTTGAGTTATCGTGCAGCAAGCACAGTACCAAATATGTGACTATGGTACATATGATATATCTTAAGACTTAAGTAAATACATATCTGTCCAATGGGAAAAGCTTTTTTTTTGTCTAAACCTTCAGCTACTTCAATACTATGTAAATTCATGGTGAGACTGCACATATTTGAAGGCTTGTCTTAGTATTTGCTACTTTGCGATGAATACAAACATCTTATGATCTTGCTGAAATGTTGTGGTTACTCATTGGACATGTCATCTTTAGACACTTCCAATGAATGCTACAAATACTTTCAAGAAGAAAGAAAGAAACCTATTGCCTTTCTGCATTGAAAAAAAATCTTATCTATCATAAATCCAATTAAGCAAACATTTCAAATTGTAAATAACACATAAAATTGTGATCTTTTTCTTTACTTATGGGTTTAAACATGTGTTGTGGGTGCTCAATGCTCATTGAGATGGTTCTTTTGAGCAGCAACAACATATAATGTTTTAGTTGAGATATAAGAAAAATACCTTTTTTAATTACTCACTCTTATCTGAAGACCGGTCTTTAACAATTTTCTTATAAAATATTTATATTGACAGGCTTGTATCCTTTAACATGTCCCATCGCTCAGCAGCTAGGACGGGCGGTCTCAGCGAGGAAGACAGTGACTACGACCCTTCAGTTGGTCGAAGAAAACCAAGAAGGACCAAAACTGCGTCCAAAGGGAAAGGATATGACGGCAATGATGTGTACAATGACATTAATCTAAGTGAATCTAGTGCTCCTAAAATTTCCATGGATTTCACAACAGATGGGGAAGAATCATCCAATCAGTCGGCAGAGATAATTGCTGAAACTAAATATAGATTGAAAAGCTTAGAGAAAGAAGCACAGGTAATTACCATTTGTGTCATATAAAGGTCAGTACCATTTCACATGAGAGGGCAGGTTACAAGGGTAATACTCTTTCTGCTATCCTACATCCTGTCTATCTGTCAATCCCATGGCTCCAATCTGAAACCTTGGATACCTAAAAATTATTTATCTAGGTTTGTGAGGCTTGATATATGTGGCTAGAAGAGTAAAAGATTCTTTTAATTTTGGTTGACCAAAAGGGAATGGCAATAGTTAAAATACTATGCATTTTTTTATCCATAAATAGGTAAAATTGTTTGTGCTAGCTGCTTTTAAACTAGTGAGTGGATAGAACACAAGTACATATTGTGCATACTAGTTTATTTTTGTAAATCAGAGACACGTTGCACAAGACAAGTGTTAGAGAATGCTTTATGCAGTGGAATGTTAAATTAAACATTTCGCAGCGCTATATATAACACATGAGCCGCAAGATGAGATTTTCAACAATGTGGTTTGTGCCACCAGCAAAGCCTCAGACCAGCCTGCGCATACGCGCAGTCTGATCAGAGCCTTTGCTAGTCGTTTAAATATATGAGTGTTAAGCTTCTGAATGAACATCATTTGGAGTTTCTAAGCTCAAAAGGAGACTGCTCAGGCTCCTCTGAGTCTACACTTTTCAAAATGCCACATTATTGGAAATCATATGTTACAGCTCACATAATATAGGATTTTTGGTAGCTCAAAATTAATAAACGCTAGCTTTTAGAAGCCTGAAGAAAAGAATAGAGAGAGTAAGTTGATAATGTATAATGTTATTGTTTTTGTGCCCTAAGTTGTGGTAACTGAAATAGCAAATATACTATGCTAAAATCTGGATTTCGGGATAAATCTGTAAGTATTTTAGCTAGGACCATGAAAGCTGGTGTGTGGAAAGATGTCGCACACAGTGCAGATTAAGATGAATTGCTACATTATGCTCCAAGACATGACACCATGTTATAAAATTATTAAGGCTGTTGACTGTGATATGACCTGGTAGTCTGATCTGGTTTAACACTGTCCGATCTTGATCTGGCTTACCTGTAGGAATATTTGGGATAATACAGTGATTTTTTTGATTTTTTTCAGAATCTAGAAAAAGCTTATGTTGACTTCCACTACCAGCTGACTAACCCTGCCTCAGTACCAGACCCATATAGAAGATCCCAACATTCCCCAAGGCGAAGTAGATTATCCATAGGAGAAAAATCAGGTATATGAAATGATTTGGCAAAATACTAAAATTTTAGATTCATTCTTAAGCCATTTAAGCCTAGCTTCTTTTTCACAGGGCATCTGCAAACAGTGCTAAACCAGATCAGACACCGCAAAATGTGGCATCTGATATGATTCTGCACTGTTTGCTTACAGAATCAACTTTAAAATTTGAATTTAAATTGAAACTTACTACCCAACAATCCTTAAATCTAAAATTGATTCGTCTGATTGATTAGGGTGGAAAAATCAATTTGGCATAAATGGGTTAATCTAACAGAGGACAAACAGTACAATTAACTTGGTTTTATCGATCAATTTAATAAAGATGAACAATGTGACTAAAGTAAAACCTGCCTTAAGCGGCCACTCCAAAAAAAGACCAAAATTGGTTTTCAAGATCGAATATCGCTTAATGCAGGTCAAAACTATTGTAGAATGCTCCAAGGGGAGCATTCTGCAATACTTTTGACCTTCATTGAGCTACCAGGTGTCATTAAGATCTTTGTTTTGTCTATTTTAAGCGGCCACTTAAGACAGGTTGTACTTTATATCGCTTATAACTGAATGCCAAAATAGTGGGTTAATAAATTAAGAGTTGGTGCCAGCATATATAAGGACCTTTATTATGAGGAGTGCAGTGGCTCAGTGGTAGAGTGCTCTTTCTCATGGGTTGCTAGTTCTAACTCTACAGTAGGCATAGTGTTGTGTCCTTCAGCATGATACTTTATTCTCTGCTTAGTACTGGTGATTTAACTCAGGAAATGTCTTGACATGACTGAAAAGTTATGAGACTAGGACATAAGGCTTTAACACAAACAAACTAGCCTTCTTGACAAAGCAGAGAAATGATATATATATACAAAGATTCAAACTGGGAGCTGGATTTTCTGCCAAAATAGCAATATTCTACAATGAAAATACAATTTTCCTATTCCTAGGTACTGTACTAGATCTGTTATATGGGTAGAAATGTAGTAAAAGTTATACTCTTGACAACACATTGAAAATCCTTTCTATATTTCAGCGAGTAAAAGAGTTCCGTCCCCCACTGCCAGTCCTATACAGTCTCAGAGACCATTGTCTTCCACACCATATCAACATGGACAGACAGGAGGAGAGGGGGATGTCAGCACAGGTAATTAGCCCATAGGTTTAGATAAACAAAATTTTTGAGCGTAAAAATGTAAATATTTTCTTAGCGATCAGTTTTAACATATATTTTGGTTGCTCAAAAGAACGGTCTCATTGAGACGGTTCTTTTAAGTACCCACAACATATGTTTTGGATGAGAAATAAAAAAGTTAATTTTTTGGTAGGCACACTTATCTAAAGGCCTGTAGCCCCTTCTGATTTATAGAATATTGTATACAATAAGGTTCATTATTTAAATATTTGCATGCTGGGTAATTTTTCATGCTTTTGCTGTCATCTGCGGACTTTTTTCAAAGTTAACTTTTTCAAAAACTTCTTTCAAGAACATGATCAGAGTGTTAAAAAAATTTGGATCCAGATCAGGACCGACATTCTGTTGGTCTGATCTGGGTACAAACTGTTTGCAAAGATTATCAGCAGATGACAATAGTCGCCCCTAGCAAGGAAAGAGTTAATTTAAGGGGTCACAATTAAATGGTCCAGATTAGCAAATTTGTGTAATTATTTTTCTTATCATTCAGATTAAATGTACATTTTTAGTGCTCAAAAGAGCCGTCTCATTGAGACAGTTCTTTTGAGTACCTACAACATTAGTTTTGGTTGAGAAATGAGAAAAATAATCTTTTGATTACACACTTACCTTGAGGCCTGTAGTTTCTACTTTACATCGTATTTCTTTCCTTGAAGATTTTGTTTGTGTTGTTGCTTTACTTCCCAGTAAACAATATTTCGGTCATGTCAGGATGTTTTCCTGTCTTCCTGATTTGAACCATTGTCGTAGAGCAAATGTATTTCAACCTGTCCAAGCCCGGAATTGAACCCAAGTAGCTGGGTCTACAGCAAACACAACCACATCGCTATAAAAGCCGGCTTCTACCGCAAGGCAGTAGAAGTGTAGCATATACCTAGCCCTGTGACATTCTCCCCCACCAAATCAGACTACGTACCGGAAGTTCCAGGCCATAGAGAATCATTTCTAATAAGACTCAGGGAATTACTGCCGGCGTCTAGTGTGGGTTATTTACGGTGGGTGCCATTGTCATAGAGTGAAAATATTCAACCTGTCCCAGCCCAGATTTGAACCCACGTCACTGGATCTACAGGCAAACACTCTACCATGTCGCTGTAAAAGTCGGCTTCTACCGCAAGGCAGTAGAAGTGTATCATATACCTAGCCCCTTGCAGAGCAGAGGATATAGTGTTTTGCTCAAGGACACAATGCAGTGCCTCCGGTGAGTATTAAAGTATCTCAAGTCTAACACTCTGCCACTGAGCCACCATGTTTTATCATTATGTAATGTCAAGCTTTATGTGGTCTCTTTACCCTTAAACTACTGATTCTTTTTTACCAGATAATGTCACCTTTTTATTATGTCTGCTACATTTATTCCTCGCAGATTATCGTGGGAAAGGCTAGTACTTACAAAATAATGCTATAAGGAAGTAACTGCTTCCTCTGAGTGCATAAACCACATTTTGCACCGACATGCCATTGTTATTCTCCACTATCACCTATCCTGTTTACTTGTGTCAATCTGATGCTTTACATGTAAATTTTGTATATATGTAAACAGAATAGCATTTACCACATATTTTTTGAAGTGACATATAGGCCCAATGCGGCCGGGTGTTGAACATTAAATTATTATGTTCTTTGCTTTGCTATACACATGTCACTATAATAAAATTATCTTATCTTATCTTTATTCAAATGCATTCTAGACAACTTTTATCATAGGAACAAACAATATGATACCTGATCAGACTGCTCCTAAGGGATCAGTCTGATCTGGGTCCATATTGTTTGCAATATGAGAGCAAAGTTCATAAGCAGATCAGAAAGCAGACATTACTTGTTGTTAATGGCTAAAAAAGGGATAAGGCAATTATATATGAACATGCTTTCTGCTGTATCTTAATCTATGCCTGCTAGTGGCAACTTTTGTCCTCTGCTGATAACCTTTGCAAACAGTTTGGACATGGATCAGGCCTGACTAAAGGTCTGACCTGATCTGGATCCAAACTATTTGACACCTGATGGTATTCCCAAATTTTTTTTCAAAAAAGTTAATTTTGTAAAAAAGTCAGCATATGACAAAATCATGAAAAGCTACACAGCATGCAAAGAGGTAAACGGTCAAGTGTTCTTCTGTATTTATTTCCAGATAGCCTGCAAGAGTTGAAGGGGTCATCATCTCACAGTAAGAAGTTATCAGGAGCTGGACAAGAATACGTCCCTAAGTTTAGTCTCTCTGATGTCTCAGATGATGAACTCATGGATAAAAGGTAACTCGGCCATTTTTATGCCCCCACCCCCTCTGCCTCCCAAAGGAAAGACAGAATACGTACCTAAGTTTAGTCTCTCTGATGTCTCAGATGATGAACTCATGGATAAAACGTAACTCAACCCAGGGTTCACACAGGCTTGAAAAGTACTTGAATATACTGGACTGTCTTGAAAAGTCCTTGAAAATAAAGTTTGCCTTGAAAAGTACTTGAAAAACACCCAAAGGCTTTGAAAAGTCCTATAATTTACTATTTGCAAGAGGATTCAACACTGTTTTCTGGAGGCCTAAATCAGTATACAATTGTGGTGCATTTATTTGGTGCACCATATGCTGCACCAAATAAAGGCCCCATAATTTTACACTGATTTTCTAAAACTAATATCTTTAGTTATGGATTCTAGTATTTCAGAAGTAGAATTCTAGCGTGTAAATCAGTATTTTTCATAAGTTTTCAGTCCTTGAAAATGGTAGGAAAGTCTTTTTGAAGTCCTTGAAAAGTCTGTGAATTTTACACAAACTTGCATGTATGAACCCTGTCAACCATTTTATGCCCCCTCTCCCTTTTTTCTACCCATTTCCTCCCAGTGGGAGGACCAATCGGTACTGCCTTGGTCACATTCTGTTGAAGGTTGTAGGTCCAGACCAGCTGACTTCTGAAGAAGCTATCTGATCAGGATCCACAATATTTTCAACTCTTATTAAAGATACATCCTTACAACTGGAATGCTGCAGGTAAACAGGATGAAAATTGGGGAGGAGGGTAGTACATAAAATATTCAGCATGACAAGGGTACATCGAGGATCTACTTTGATAACTCAACGCTGACCATGCCAACACAATAACAAGTGTGATTGCTTATGTTTTTTTCAATAAAATATCGCTATTGCGATATTTTATTGAAAAATACATAAACTTCATTTATTCTGCTGATTAAACTTTTCGGTTAATCAGTAAAATGGATTTTAATAGGGCTGAACCCACATGCTACGGAACAAATTTTCCTTATGCAAGTTCTGGCTAACAAAATGGAGCTTTTTTGTACATAGCACTATGCATAATGGGCCTTACCTACACCTGAGGCTTGATTCGATTCTTGAATTGTGCTGAACTTTCCCGACTAGGTTAATACTGTGATTTCTTACATTGATTGTGACTGTGTTTTCTCTTGTGTGACATGTTAATTTAAAATCTTTGTTTTCAGTGAGGGAAGAGTAGAGAGACCTCGACCAATCACAGTGGATGATCTTGAAGCCCGTCCAGGATCCCCCAGCATCATGGTTGTACAGGGGGAGGGTTCCAGTGGTGCTACCTCTCCAAAAGATATAGGTATGTAGGCTTTATATTTAGGTGTTTAGACAAATTTATTTAGTGTTTAGTTATAGGTGTGTAGTGTTTAGATGTAGGTGTATGGATATGGATGTGTGTAGTTTTAGCATACAGGTGTATAGAAATAGGTATGTAGTGTTTAGTTACAGATGTGTGGTGTTTATATATAGGTGTGTGTGTGTAGTATTTAGATATATGTGTCTAGATAAAGGTATGTAGTGTTTAGATGTAAGTGTATGGATATATGTGTGTAGTTTTTGCATACAGGTGTATAGAAATAGGTGTGTAGAGTCTAGTTACAGATGTGTAGTATTTAGATATATGTATGCAGATAAAGGTATGTAGTGTTTAGTTCAAGGTGTCTAGTTTTTGCATATAGGTGATTAGATATAGATGTGAAGTGTTTAGATATACTAACTTATTATGATAGTAGCTGCAATTAAATGCACAAACAAAAATATATTGAATCAAATTAATACATCTATTACTAGTAAGCATTAATGTGCTTAACTAAGATATTTCTTGTTTTGAAAACCATGTTGATCCAGATCTGCAGGCTGCTTTTTTGCAATCGATTGATTTAAAAAAAAAAAATCTTGCAGGAACATAATCAGAACTTCCATACAATTTGGACCCAAATCAGGTTGAACAATTTTATTGAATTGATCTGAGTCCAAAATGTTTGCGAAGGTTATCAGTAGACAACAGCAGTTGTCACTAATAGGCTGAGTTACTTTTGACAAAGAATTTCTTTTATATTTCAACAGTGTCCATGAAAGAACCTGAACCAGTTCCAGAAGTGAAACCACCTACTAAATTACCTCCCCTGTCTCTTGATACAGCCTGGCAAACTCCAGCTTTAGACACAGCCTGGAAGTCAGGTAATACAATACATTTTTGACTATCTGGAAATTTTGCATGTTTTCAAGCTCACCTGAGCCATAGGCTGAGCTTTATTGGCCAGTCTTTGTCTGGTGTCCGGCGTCAATAAACTTTTTCTGTAAACAGCATCTCCTCCTAAACCACTTAATTTAAATTAATTTCACACAAATTTCCTTGTAACACCCTATACAAAAATTGCTCAAATGGTTCTGCTACAGGGAAAGGATTGGCTGCCAGAGCAACAGATATGAAACATTTGAGCCTCTGATACCCTCTACTAAATTGCCTAAATGGTTATGCTCCACTGAGCAAGATGGCTGCCAGACCTGTAGATAAGAAATGAGCAGTGTCATGTGATTTCCAACAATGTGACATTTTGACAAGTGTAGACTCAGACGAGCCTGTGCAGCCCCCTTTAAAGCTTAGAAACTACAAATGATGTTCAGTCAGTAGCTTAACAGTCAAAGATTATTCAAGCAACTAGCAAAGGCTCTGATTAGTCTGCGCGTATGTGCAGACTGGTCTGAGCCTTTGCTGGTCGCACATACCACATTGTTGGAAATCTCGTGTCATGGCTTAAATATCTTTGAACTACATTTTCTCCTGAACCACTTGTCCAAATTCAAAATAATTTCACAGAAATAGTCCTCATAGTGCCCTCTACCAAAATTGCCTAAACAGTTCTGCTCCTCAAAACAAGATGTTTGCAAGACCTGTAGATAAGAAATATTTTAAAAGACATCTCCTGAACTTTTGGTCTAAATTCAAAATAATTTCACAGAAATGTTCCTCATGGTTCCCTCAAATACAATTGCTTAAATGGTTCTGCTCCTCCAAACAAGATGAATGCCATACCTGTAGATAAGAAATATTTTGAAAGACATCTCCGGAACCACTGGTCTAAATTCAAAATAATTTCACAGAAATGTCCCTCATAGTGCCCTCTGCCAAAATTGCCTAAATGGTACTGTTCAGTCAAACACAATGGTTATCATGGTATATTATATCAGAGCTAGTGCATGAGATTTCCAACAATGTGGTATGTGGCATATGCGCAGTCTGATCAGAGCCTTTGCTAGTAGCTTGAGTATTCTATGATTGTCAAGCTATTGAATGAACACCATTTGGAGTTTCTAAGCTTAAAAAGAGGCTGCAGAGGCTCGTCTGAGTTCACACTTGTCAAAATGGCACATTGTTGGAAATCACATGTCATGGTTCATTTAACAGAGGAGAAGAAGGAAGAACCAGCAGTGACAACAACACTGAGCTGGGAGGAGGAGAAGAGACAGAAAGAGGATGAGAGGAGGAAGAGAGAAGCAGAGGCTTGGGAGAGAGAGCAGCGGGAGCTAGAAATGTTACAAGGAAGATCCTCACCTGTGGTATGTACCTGTACCTAGATTCAAGTGTAAACCTTAAATCTTGTCCTGATGAATACTGTAAATTCAGAAATTTTTGCAAGGGTTTTATTTTCGTGAAATTTCGTATCTCGAAGTTTCATGAAAATAAAACTCTCGGCTGCGATATGGCGGGATCACTCTGTCATTTACTGACATAGGTAAATCATGCCATAGTCGCAATTTTTAACGTCCCAAATATGTCTTTTAACTCTATTCACAAAAATAAGATTCTCATGAAAATTTCTGTATTTCAAAATACTACATTCCCTTCAGTTTCCAGCAGTTCCATTTAGTACAGTTGAATCAACTTTTAGGCTGACTTTCTAAGAACTCCTCCCCCCACCCCACCCCCTCATCTAAATACTGAATTTAGAAGCAATCCTGAAGACTTTCACCCATGCAGTTTGTATCCAATTAACTCAAAGGATTGGGGAGTTCAGTGGCTCAGTGGTAGAGTGCTTGTCTCAAGATTGAGGGGCAGCGGGTTCGAGCCTCATTGGCGTCACTGCATTGTGTCCTTGAGCAAGACACATTTATCCTTGCTTAGTACTGGTTCAACCCATGGAGACCCATCCCAATATAACATGTAAAATTGTTGACTGGGATGAAATAATCAAATCATCAACTAAAAACTTGCAGGATTCCAGTTTTTTAGCATGCATTTACAGGGAGAGTAAAATAATGTGAATCCTGATCAGCTGTTTTCAAAACAGGATAAAGCCAGTATCAGCAAAATTAGGGTTTATAAAGGGGATCACAGGTTTAGATAAACACAAATTTGAAGCGTAAAATTGTAAATATTTTCTTACCCATAATTCTTAGCATATGTTTTGGGTGCTCAATAGAACCGTCTCATTGAGACGGTTCTTTTGAGTACCCACAACATATGTTTTGGTTGAGAAATAAGAAAATTATTTTTTTGGTACGCACTCCTAACTAAAGGTCTGGGGTATGTAAAACTCTATGTATATATTTAGCAGGAGGTTGAGAGCAGGGAACCAGAGCCTGTAGCAAAGAAAGATGACATTGACCCAGTGATGCAACAGTATATGGCCATGGTACAACAACAGAAAAATCAGCCAGCAGATAAAGAGGTGAAACTTTCTTAACATTTTCCAAGCTTTAAAAATTGGGGAAATGTCAGATTTATATTGTGTCTGGTCTTCCGGTGATTCTGTCGTTCTCAGGTTAGACCAAACAAAAAACCTGTGTATAATAAGGTAACCCAACCCTACCTTAATTTACTGGCAAGACACATTTATCCTAGCTTAGTACTGTTTCAACCCAGGAAGACCTGTCCCTGTTTAACTGAAAGATTGTTGATGGGACGTAAAGAATCAAATCAAACAAATTAATTTACTGGTGAAACCAAGATTTTTTCAGGTTTTCTTGAAACAATATAATTTTATGCATTTTGAAAGGCGAAATGCCTTTCAAAATGCATAAAATTATATTTTTTTCAAGATTTCGCCTTTCAAAATGCAAAAAATTATATTTTTTCTAGAAAAAATGTAATTAAAAACATGTGTGCCTACCCTACCTAAAACTTACAGACCCGTTACCCGAAACACGCGTACTTTTTTATTTGGCCTTAGATTGAGTGTTTGAGCAAGCTTGTCGATGGGTTTGCTGCTTGTGTATGTCTTATATACCAATCTGACATATAGGTCCCTATTGTCTGTAAATATTTAAGCTCAGCTACCAAGTGAAGCTAAGATGTATCAATCTGACATACAGGTCCCTATTGTCTGTAAATATTTAAGCTCAGCTACCTAGTGAAGCTAAGATGTATCAATCTGACATACAGGTCCCGATTGTCTGTAAATATTTAAGCTCAGCTACCTAGTGAAGCTAAGATGTATCAATCTGACATACAGGTCCCTATTGCTGTAAATATTTAAGCTCAGCTACCAAGTGAAGCTAAGATGTATCAATCTGACATACAGGTCCCTATTGCTGTAAATATTTAAGCTCAGCTACCTAGTGAAGTTAAGATGTATCATTCTGACATACAGGTCCCTATTGTCTGTAAATATTTAAGCTCAGCTACCTAGTGAAGCTAAGATGTATCAATCTGACATACAGGTCCCTATTGTCTGTAATTATTTAAGCTCAGCTACCAAGTGAAGTTAAGATGTATCAATCTGACATACAGGTCCCTATTGTCTGTAAATATTTAAGCTCAGCTACCTAGTGAAGCTAAGATGTATCAATCTGACATACAGGTCCCGATTGTCTGTAAATATTTAAGCTCAGCTACCTAGTGAAGCTAAGATGTATCAATCTGACATACAGGTCCCTATTGTCTGTAAATATTTAAGCTCAGCTACCAAGTGAAGCTAAGATGTATCAATCTGACATACAGGTCCCTATTGTTTGTAAATATTTAAGCTCAGCTACCAAGTGAAGCTATGATGTATCAATCTGACATACAGGTCCCTATTGTCTGTAAATATTTAAGCTCAGCTACCTAGTGAAGCTAAGATGTATCAATCTGACATACAGGTCCCTATTGCTGTAAATATTTAAGCTCAGCTACCTAGTGAAGTTAAGATGTATCAATCTGACATACAGGTCCCTATTGCTGTAAATATTTAAGCTCAGCTACCTAGTGAAGTTAAGATGTATCAATCTGACATACAGGTCCCTATTGCTGTAAATATTTAAGCTCAGCTACCTAGTGAAGCTAAGATGTATCAATCTGACATACAGGTCCCTATTGTCTGTAAATATTTAAGCTCAGCTACCAAGTGAAGCTAAGATGTATCAATCTGACATACAGGTCCCTATTGTCTGTAAATATTTAAGCTCAGCTACCAAGTGAAGCTAAGATGTATCAATCTGACATACAGGTCCCTATTGTCTTTAAATATTTAAGCTCAGCTACCAAGTGAAGCTAAGATGTATCAATCTGACATACAGGTCCCTATTGCTGTAAATATTTAAGCTCAGCTACCAAGTGAAGCTAAGATGTATCAATCTGACATATAGGTCCCTATTGTCTGTAAAATTTAAGCTCAGCTACCAAGTGAAGCTAAGATGTATCAATCTGACATATAGGTCCCTATTGCTGTAAATATTTAAGCTCAGCTACCTAGTGAAGTTAAGATGTATCAATCTGACATATAGGTCCCTATTGTCTGTAAATATTTAAGCTCAGCTACCAAGTGAAGCTAAGATGTATCAATCTGACATACAGGTCCCTATTGTCTGTAAATATTTAAGCTCAGCTACCAAGTGAAGCTAAGATGTATCAATCTGACATACAGGTCCCTATTGCTGTAAATATTTAAGCTCAGCTACCTAGTGAAGCTAAGATGTATCAATCTGACATACAGGTCCCTATTGCTGTAAATATTTAAGCTCAGCTACCTAGTGAAGCTAAGATGTATCAATCTGACATACAGGTCCCTATTGTCTGTAAATATTTAAGCTCAGCTACCTAGTGAAGCTAAGATGTATCAATCTGACATACAGGTCCCTATTGTCTGTAAATATTTAAGCTCAGCTACCTAGTGAAGTTAAGATGTATCAATCTGACATACAGGTCCCTATTGTCTGTAAATATTTAAGCTCAGCTACCTAGTGAAGTTAAGATGTATCAATCTGACATACAGGTCCCTATTGTCTGTAAATATTTAAGCTCAGCTACCAAATGAAGTTAAGATGTATCAATCTGACATACAGGTCCCTATTGCTGTAAATATTTAAGCTCAGCTACCAAGTGAAGTTAAGATGTATCAATCTGACATATAGGTCCCTATTGCTGTAAATATTTAAGCTCAGCTACCTAGTGAAGTTAAGATGTATCAATCTGACATACAGGTCCCTATTGTCTGTAAATATTTAAGCTCAGCTACCTAGTGTAGTTAAGATGTATCAATCTGACATACAGGTCCCTATTGTCTGTAAATATTTAAGCTCAGCTACCAAATGAAGTTAAGATGTATCAATCTGACATACAGGTCCCTATTGTCTGTAAATATTTAAGCTCAGCTACCTAGTGAAGTTAAGATGTATCAATCTGACATACAGGTCCCTATTGCTGTAAATATTTAAGCTCAGCTTCCAAGTGAAGTTAAGATGTATCAATCTGACATACAGGTCCCTATTGCTGTAAATATTTAAGCTCAGCTACCTAGTGAAGCTAAGATGTATCAATCTGACATACAGGTCCCTATTGTCTGTAAATATTTAAGCTCAGCTACCTAGTGAAGTTAAGATGTCTAGATTGTTCAGATAGGACAAGTCTGCACAATTTTATTGCAAAAAGCAGTATTTCTGCAAAGCAATAGAGGCCATCTTGTTTATTTTCTTAACATCAGATACCCAGAACCAGGGTCACCGCTGTTCTTACCCGTAGGAGAAAATTCTATCTCACATACTCCATACCAACCTGTGGGAAAGATAAAAATCGAACAGCTGCATGTTGGAAGACAAGTGATGTCATTGTTATGCTAAAGTGACATTATTATGTTATGTCACATCTCAGCATATTTAGATACTACTCGGCTTGGAGTGCAGTGGCTCAGTGGTAGAGTGCTTGACTTGAGACCGAGGGGTTGCAGGTTCAAGCCTCACTGATGTCACTGCATTGCGTCCTTGAGCAAGACACATTAATCCTAGCTTAGTACTGGTTCAACCCAGGAAGACCCGTCCCTATATAACTGAAAGATTGTTAATGGGACATAAAGAATCAAATCAAACAAAAAGATACTACTGGGAGTCTTTCTTTAAACATAAAATGCAGTATTTAATGGTGAGCAAGAAAAAGAATCCATTATTCATGTGAGGATGGGATAGAAAAATCCATCCCTTGCAATCACCCTCATCACTCAGCAAGGCTTGTGATGCTAAATGGTGATTTTCAGGACAGATTTTTCTGTCCCACCCTCACACTCATGATATATTCTTATATTCCAATATGTGTAAGAAGTGAAGGCTCTCTCATGACTGCAGAAGCCAAGGCTTGTCTGATCCTTTAATGATCACATCAGAGAAATACCAAAAGCTCATGCTTGTTCACCAATGGAAGGTGCATCCTTGCAAAATGTTTTTTTTTCTCAAACAAAGCATATGTTGTGGGTACTAAAAAGAACTGTCTCAATGAGGTTTGCATAACTTGACCTATGTTTGTGGTATGAATACCAAATTCTCATGCTTGTTTATTTTATTAACTTCTAGACTGAGAAGACTGCCTCACAAGTGGATGAAGATGTCTCAATAACAGAAGAAGTCAAAAGGTTTGTAAATACATATTTATTTTATACTTAGCAGTGAAATCAATGCATTTCAAAAACAAATAAAAGTGATATCAATTACTAGCAAAAAAATATGATATCATCAGCCTATATTTTCACTGTAGCATTTTTTGGATTGCCTCTAACTTTTCCATTCACTTAATGCATTTCACTTCAGAACTTCAAACGCCAATAACTTTCTTATTTGTGAACGAAAATATCAAGTGTGGGTATGCATTTTCTCAGTTAAAATGTGATGAATATTTTGATATCAAAACTATTTGGGTTTGCTGAAATTTTTTGTTTTTGCATTTTCAGCACCTCATTTTTCAGCATGTAGCCTATAAATTAAAAAGTAATTTTACTTGTTTTGGTAAATACCAAATATATTTCATCTTGTGTGTTGAAAACACTCGTGAAAATTATGATATTTTCAACACACTCGATGAAGTATATTTGGTACTTACCTAAAAAAAGTAAATATCTTCTATATATCCCCACAAAGGGTCTGCACATACTTTACGAAAGCAGCCTGTGCTGCAATCGGACAAAATCAGGCTCCGAGGTTTAAAAAATTTTTAGCCCTTAACTCAACTGAGCACTAAATTTCAACTGCTCATAAACACTGAAATACTGAAAAATAATGATGTTTATCATATGACCTCGCGTCTGGGAGTGAAATAACGCCATGCAATAAAATCGATAAACCACTAGTGGTTTATAGATTTATGGGAAACGTTATGACGCCCATAACAACGTTGCGTAAATAATGACAAAACCATAACGTTTTTACGCCAGAAATGAGTTTAAAAGTTTTTGTCATATGATAAATAGAATCTAACATTCGTGCTCTTGTATTATTGAATTTATTAAACTTGTTGCGAAAGAGATAAAATGCTCGGCAAGCCTCGCATTTTATCTCTTTTCCCCAACTCGTTTAATAAATTCAATAAAACATGAGCACTTATGTAAGATCCTCTTTTATTGCTTTAAGTTCCTTGCATGTTGTATTCATCATGCTAATAAATGTTAAAATGCCAACAATTGTTTGCATTTTAACATTTAACACAGGGGGTTAACTCAGTCACAGTGCGGGGTGATTCTTTATGAAAGTTGTCAATGATGCTTTATGAAAGGGTTACAGGTGCTTTATGATTTCCTTAATCAGTATAAGGTAGGTGATGGGAAACCGCATTAAACATAAGATTTTTGAAGCCCGAAAGTATTTTATTTTTATTAATTCATATAATTGAAAAGCTAATGGTTTTACTCTGTCAGTCTTTGCGATGATGGTTTATGTGTCAGGGATTAATGAGCGGTTTAATTCAGATATTGTTAAAACCCATAACAAAAATCAGTATATTTATCAAAGTCCATATTCCATCAAAGATAGTGTGCACACAAGTTCAAGTTCAATCTAAATGTGTTTGAAAAAATCAATTTTCTCCTCATGTAAAACTATAAAGGGCTTATTTTAAATGACTAATATTGACAAGCCAAAAAAGTGGTAAAGAATCATTAACATATTTTGGTAACAGGTTCTTTACCTGTACGAATGATCGATAACTGGTTCTTTATGAAAGGGTTCGGATGCTTTATGAAAGAATTTGCAAAGATGTTAATGGTTTTAGAATCAGATATCTAGGCAATTAGACCTTGTACTGAAGCCCTGACTTATTTATTGATTGAATTAAGACTTAACGGCCCAGTCAACAATATATCTGTCATGTTGGGACTCCTCCAAGAGACAGGGAGAGACTAAAAGGGCCCAATCCCATCCAAATTTGCCGCAAGTCTAGCAAATCACGCCCTATCATTACGATTAAGGTTAAGATTTATTTCAATATTATGTCAGTGATGCCGAGACATAGTCTCTGATTTCGTTTAATTTAACTGTTGTTTGATTTGATTTGTTGTCTATGGTAAACAGCTGGTCAACTTAACAACAGTGTTCCTATGCACGCCTACTGTAGGGCAGTTTACCATTACTTTTGCTCATTCTTATACAAGTAACTGGCAACTTCGTCTTCTTGAATCATCAGGAGAGGAAACAACTCTCCATGAAAAATATGCTGGGTGCAATCTCCTGTCTGCTTGCATATTAAGCAGATAGGCAATTGACTGAGCTACAGAGTTCAGATTGTTAGCTTAGCATCGCATGTGCGTGTCCCGAGGGTGGGGGACAGCGGTTTGCATCCCACCTGGAAGATCACAAGTTGTTATATGTTTCCTTAGAAATACTGTTATTGACAACCTCGAGAAGAAGTAGGACCCCTTGGGTCCAAATGCTTTGAAAAGGAGGCCAGGTCCGCACTGCTCTCTGTGAAAAAACTAAAATAGAGTTTTCAGGACACCCAACCCCACCCCCCCCCCCCAGACAGAATTTTCTGGATCCTCCCATGCATCATAAATATTCAAACCCTGCTATCAGCATCCAGTACTGTAGCATTGTATCCAGGACATCAATATGTCTTTTTCGAAGCTCCCAAAAGGAGCATGCGGTGGATTGTTGGGTTTGGGGTGGCTCAGCATATTTGGAGGGACTTCACATGAATTAGTGAGAGTTGAGCCTGACAGGGCAGAGTAGGAGCATTTGATTTGTTCGTTTGCTTGTTTTGACTTGCATGGCTTGATTCTTTACGCCCGAGTCAACAATCTTTCGGTCTTGTCGGGATGGGTCTACCTGGATGGATCCAGTAATAAGCAGTCGGGAAATATATCTGTTTGCCTTAATATTTTTTCATCCCAGTCGGATCGGGACGATTTCTTATCCTTCTGTTTTATACCAGTTTCGGTGTCTTGCTCTAGGACACAACACAGTGACTCTGACTTCTGTGAGTCTCGAACTAGCAAACCTTCAATAGAGCCACTGCGCCCCACACAGGCATGAAAGATTAAGGCAAACACTGTCCATAATAACTTTAATCTTACTTGTTAGGCTGCTCTTGATAAACAAAAAGAGACATGTAGACAACAACTATTTACATGTTTTGATTCTCAAAAGAAACATCTCATTTAGACGGTTCTTTTGAGTACCCAAAGGAAATACCTATGATTTTTTTTTTCAAAACTCGCAAACTTGCCTCACCTAATGATATATCCAATCATTATATAGAATCTAACAAATAACCTATAAAAAGCAGACTATTTGTGAACCCTGTCCCACTCGGACGCCAGATACCTGCAGTTGCAATTATAGTTCTCTTCGCTGGAGTTGTTTTCTCATAATTTGAAAACAAAACATCATCTAGCAATGCACAAAGCTCGTGCAGTATTGAGATTAAACATACAGGGTACACAGCAATTGAAAACGCTCTTAACAATCGACGAACGTGGATAATAATCGCAAGAAACGGTGTTTACGATTGCCAATCGGGCGACAAATGACAATAGAACACCCCGTTTTATCGATTTTTGATCTGCGTTCGTCGATAGTATTAACATTTTCGATTGCCACATACCTGATGTGATAAAGAAAAGTGTACGGCTTTTGTGTCTGTACGGGCAATAATCCTCACTTACGCTTCTGCTCATCTAAAGTTTTGGCCATTAAAAAGCCAAGCTTCATTGGGTCCTTCATGTATATGCGAACATTATCCTTTAAGTCACATACCTCGGGGAAAGGGTGTGTGTGATTTTGGGGAGGGGGTACCCTCAAGTACTCTTTCTACAAAGGCTTGGTCCCCCTTCCCCGCATCCCTACAAAAATTTTAGGATCCGCCCTTGAATAGCGTTTGATGTAGCACGAAAAATGATTAAAGCATACAAGCTGGCTCCAAGGCGCTCCGTGCATTTTCTTCTTGAGCTATAAAAGCTAGCTAGACTTGAAATATTGGGTGTAGTTTTTAAAATTGACAGAAAACAACATAGATGCGGACAAATCTGCACCATCTGTCTGCAAAAACGCAAAAAACATGTCTTCATTCGGTGAGTGACAATCAAGCATAAAAGTCAAAGGATGACTGGACTTACGTCTGATGCAACCTCAAAAAGCTAGCCAAAAACTGCATTTGATCATTACACCCAAGTCGGCTGCTGCATATATTTGTTTAGATTATTGACAATTATATTAGCACAGAAGCAAACTGCAACAGTCTGTTCTGGGTCTACATTGTTTGTCTAAGAGGCTTCAAAAACATTCAGCATACGACAAAAGCAGACAGCTTTTGTTGTAAATGGCAAGAGGATCAAATTATCGATGTCCATGCACGTTAGAAGAAAATATTTCTAGTCTTACCATATAATAAACGGTTTTTTTGGGCGAGGTACTTGCAAAATCTACAATTTTCCGTTTTAACGGGTCATATATATATATATTTTTTTTTAAAAAAAAAGGTAAAACAGAGTTTAAGTCCATGTGTATTACACGTCGTCTTATGTTGATTGATATCTGTTTCATGAAGATGTCTTAAACTGTTAGGACTCGAAGCACGTGTGATCAATGGACAGACATCTGAGTTGAAGTTGTTACCTTGAACTTAGGAGATGGTGGCTGAGAGTTGTGCCAATACATTAGATTCCGGACCAGGTTTGAGCCAAAGTTGTGTCCTTGACTTTGGGAGTTGGTGGTTAAGTGTTGTATGCGACACACCTTCGTGGGATCAGTTATAACCATGTGAAGTTATAATAAAAATATAATGAGATTGGCCTACCCGGGCACGAAACCCATATTTACAGCGTGGCTCACAGAATTTGGGTCAACGCTGTAACTTAATAATTATTGATATCGATACAAATGCGCTTCCGAGAGTAGCCCTGTCTTTGGTGGTTGTGAACAAGAAAGGCACAGACCAGCTAGCGCATCCGCGCAGTCTGATCAGAGCCTTTGTAAATCGCTTATTGGAAAGTATCATATCTAGATGTGCTACAAGCAAAAATTTAATTTTCTAGCAAGTCTCTGTAGCTAAGCAGGATGGTTTGAATCTCACTTTGTCGGAAACACCGAAGACAGGGTTTCTCGCGTCGCGGCCCAATTATAAAGTCTGATGAGGTATGATTTTGTATTCATATGTTTTTTTTATTTTATTTTATTGATATTGATGTATTTTAACTAAATCATCATTCCTCTAAAATACTTCTTCGTTTGCCTTTTCTTTTTCTACTATCTCAAAGATGTTTGAACAGACATAAATTAATTTTCTGGACAGCATAAGATAAGATGTGGAATGGTAGCTCTTGCTTGTTTGATTTGATTTGATTCTTTATGTCGCAGTCAACAATCTTTCAGCTATGTCGGGACGGGTCTTCCTGGGTTGAACCAGTATTAGCAAGGATAAATGTGTCTTGCTAAATGACACAATGCAGTAACGCCGGTGAGGCTCGAGTCCGCAACCCCTCGGTTCTGATTCAAGCACTCTATCACTGATTTGGATAGTAGCAGTTGGTATGGATTCATAGGGGTAATTTTAGTATCTACGACGGATATCAGTCCAATGGTACCGGTACACCATCATGCTATCGGTAATATTCATATGAGAGTATAATTTTATTGGGTCCCGTAGCTCAGTCGGAGGTAAGCCCAGCTGCTCATCAAGGGTTCGTGAGTTCCATTGCGACCCAACCAAAGTCCATTATTTCCTGGAGATTGGTCATGGAAACAGATATATACAAGTACGTTCATTCGCCACCTTCCGCTGATTCAAGAAGGGTTCTTGTCAGTTTCAAGTGAGAGTATGTGCAAAAAGTACTGTTTTATACCCCTATTCCACACAGGGCCCGAATCCCACGAATTGCCACCAATTGACAAATATTTGGATTCGTGGGCTTAAACGTACTCAGTTCACGAAGATCTTAATAATAACTGAATCATCATGATCATACAATCCGTAGTCAGTTCTTCCAATTCGTAGGCCTATCAGGAATTGGGATCAAAAAATTTGAACTGTTCAAAACTTGACCACGCATTCCCCGATTCGAAAAATCGTGCTAGATTCGTAACAAATTCCTAATTCATTCTTGGACATTGTAACTGAATCGTAATCGATTCGGATGCGTTCTTAGGCATTCGTAGCTACTCTCAACTCATTCGTGGGTAATCGGGATATTAAGACAAGCAATGAAACCAAGGAAGAGATAGTAGAAGGACTTTCCCTTAGAGTAACTACCACATCACGCGCATACATTCGAGCCAGTCCTGGAAGTTGAAACAAATTTGGCAGATTCAGGAGCACAATCAGGATCAGTCAGTAGCTCCTGGCTGGTGGTTTTGCTGATGGTGAGCTACCATATTTTTCCAAGTCAAAAAGCCAGGGCCTCTCGACATTAACGTAGTTGTTTTCTTCTAGCAATATAAGTAGCTGTTTTAGACACTCAAGTTGCAGGATCAATTCTACAGCTGACAAACGAGGAACGTTCATTTTGGAACTGATCCCCCCCAAGCATGGATGGGCTTTTTTTATAACTGTCGTGAGAGGTGAGAGAAAATCTCGCGAATCATCACGAATCGTCGCGGATTTCTGTTAATTCGTACCCAATTCGTGCTGCATTCAGCGTATTCTCAACTAATTCGTGATCTATTCTTTAACTTATTTATAGGGTTATTGTACATCGTAGTGAATTCGGCACTCAGGCCGAATCCAGACGAATCCCGCGAATATTTGTAACTGTTTCTTACCTATTTCGTAGCTGAATCGTAGAACATAACGAATGAATTGGAAAAAAAATACAATTCGATTCTTGATGATTCGGGGATTTGTGGTCTTTGGGGAAATAGGGCAAGCATGCCCAGTAAAGTGTGGGATGCCCTAACATGACGGAAAAATTGTTGACTTTCCCCCCTCCTACCCCCTCTCCTACCTCCCCAGACCCTGGGGATGGGTCTTAAGGTTGAAATTCAACTTTTTTCCAGTACAGCATCAACACAACCCAACACCACCAAAGGGAGCGCAGTGGCTCAGTGGTAGAGTGCTTGACTCGAGACCGAAGGGCCGCGGGTTCGAGCCTCACCGGCGTCACTGCGTTGTGGTCCTTGAGCAAGACACATTTATCCTAGCTTAGTACTGGTTCAACCCAGGAAGACCGTCCCGCATAACTGAAAGATTGTTGAGTGGACGTAAAGAATCAAATCAAACAAACAAACCAACACCACCAAAGATATTTGTACCGGGACATCATGCGCGGATCCAGGAATTTTTTGTCTTGAGGGGGGGGGGGGGTCCAGGCTCCTCAACTTATTTTACAGTTTAAAGAGGGGGTCCAATGGTTTTATTAAACATTTTCCAGGGGGGACCCATATAGAAACCCATATAACTATAACTTGTGATCTTCCAGGGGGGTCTGGACCCCCCATCCCCCCTCAGGATCCGCACATGGACATTGTGGCATTTTGGCACGAATAGGCTAAGACGAGCCTGTGCGGCCTCCTTTTAAGCTAAGAAACTTCAAATGCTAATCGGTCAATAGTTTTTAAGCGACTAGCAAAGGCTCTGATCAGACTGCACATTATGCGCAGGCTGGTCTAAGCCTTTGGTGCTCGCACATACCACATTGTTGGAAATCTCATATTGCGGCCCATTAATTGGTGCAAAAATGCATTACGGCTGTATATCAGGACCAAATTGCATTTGTCTCATAAAGAACCTGTAACTTTTTCTCATAAAGAATATGTAACAACTTTCTAAAAGAACCTGTAACCCGAATTTTAGGCTCATAAAGCATTTGCAACCTTTCATAAAGAACCATTAACTTCGAAAATTTTTGAAATTGGCTAAAACGTATATTTAAGGAAGAATTTAAGCTTCATTACCAAATATATAATATAATGGTTCGTTTCCAAGCATGTTTTGCTCGATAAAACTATGAAATATACACATATGGCATTTGTTGCAACTTAGCATCTCTATTGTAATTGGTGAATTGTTGGACAGCTAAACTGTATGATAAATGCATAGACTATCATAAAACATGCTGCTTATATGTCTTTTAACAAAATTTGACTCTAAAACTGTCTAATATAACCATTTTCACCCCGTTTCTGGCATGAGCATCGCATCTTGTCAAGAATCATTAACCCAAAGTAAAGAATCTGTAACCCTTTTCATAAAGCATCATTGACAACTTTCATAAAGAATCACCCCCACTGTGACTGAGTTAACCCCCTGTGTTTATGAGCAGGATAAACTTCGTGCTCAGCGGAATTGAGTACGAAAAAAGATTTGTAACCTCGAGGCCAGATTGTCACATCTTAAATGATGTTTACTGTAGTAAACAATGTGGCCTGTGTGTATTCTTCATAGTACCAACAATGTTTCATGTCAAAATACACCTAATCTTCCCACAGTGTGAAGATATGATGTCACATGTAAAGAAAAACTTATCATATGTTCATATAAGGAAATTGTTTTGGCACAAAATTGTAACTATTTTCTCACCCATCAATTTAAACATGTGTTTTGGGTTCTCATTGAGACAGTTCTTTTTGAGTACCCACAATATATGTTTTGGTTGAGAAATTAGAAAATAATTTTCCATTGAACACTCTTATCTGGAGGCCGGTGAATGTTTGGGTTCAGTCCCCGAGGTTATAAAGCTTTTTTCATGCTCAACTCAGCTGAGCACGAAATTTATCCTGCTCATAAATGTTAAAATGCCAACAAATATTTATTAGCATTATAAATACAACATCTGAGAGACCTAGAGCAAAAAACTTCTTCAATTTTTGGTATTTTAGTTTTTATGAGCAGTTGAAATTTCCTGCTCAGTTCAGTTGAGTATGAAAACAGTTTTATAACCTCAAGGCCTGGTATTCACAGAGAGGAGTGCAACTTATATAACATAAATAATTTGGATGTAGAAATGTGATAAATCTGATTAAATTTCATAACTGCACCATAGTCTCTGAAAAAGTTAGGTTGCATATTTATAGTTCATTTGAATGTTTAGAAGCCACATTATGTAGCCCACTCTCATTATACATTTTAACACTAGTGCCCTCAGAATGCCAGTGCTCAGTGGAGCTTTTGAACATGCTCAGTGTATGAGATTTACAATAATGCAAGTACCAATTTAGCAATATCTTATGATGGAACATCTCAAGATAAGCTGTCAAAAGTATAAAATAGGCAGTCTTTTATTGTCATCCATTTGCATGAAAACATGTTCATTTCTACATGTTCATTTCACTGAAACAACGAAAGTAGTTGGCAATTTGTTTTAAAAATGTATGGTGAAAAACCCATTTATTGAAATGACTATGTTGTAGCTACACAATGGAATCACCTCTATGGGGCAATTCCAAAGACACATGTTGTAGGAACACATTAGAATTGCCTCATAGAATTGTATTAACCATTTTGATAGAGTGTAAAATGGAAAAGAGAGCAGCCAGTGTGAACATGGACTGGCAATGGAGAAAATAAGAAGTTTGTTTTGCATTTGCGAATCAGGTGTGGCTCACCGTCAATCACAACACCAGTGTCACTTCTGGCGAATGAAAATACATGTTCTAAGCGCAGTTCACGGGCAAGTGAGCTTGGCAGCTGTCAATCATGTTTTATGTGATTCATGAGGTTATGAGCGGTTGCAATTAAGGCTTGCTTTGAAAATGTAAATATATTTGCATGACAGCTATATCTACAAATTCAATATACCGGGTAATTAACTACTTATTTGCTAGTCTGGTAATTGCATGGTTGTATGTTTTTGAAAGTTGGAATTTGAACTAACAATAGTGGTCTGAATTATTTATTTCAGTGAATCTGGAAATAATTCACCTGATGATTTTGATTGGTGAAGAAGGCAAACAGAGAATTTTGATTGGCGAAGAAGATGAAAAACACTGTTTGTTGGACTCATGGACTTGTTTTGTCATGACTGAAAAATGTCTGTGGACTATGATAACTAAACAATGTTCACACTAAAAGCATAGGAGGAGCATAGGGCCAGATGTGCATGTGCAAAAATTTTCGGCATAAAATTGGGATTATTTATTATCCATCACTTTAAACATGTGTTTTGGGTGTTCAAAAGAACCGTCTCATTGACTCGGTTCTTTTGAGTACCCACAACATATGTTTTGGTTGAGAAATAAGAAAATTAATTTTTATTTATGCATTCATATCTCAAGGGTTGAATTACTGTATATTTCTTAAAACAACATGCCAGGGTATGTTAAGTTATAATAACAAAAGCCAAGATTAGCAAACCTTTTGAGTTATTTTCTTTTTGTCAGTTTCAACATACATTTTGAGTACCAGAAGGTATACCATGTATGTTTCCAATGAGAAATCTTTTTGACCATTATAATGCACCAGGCCTCTAGATATAGGCGTGTAATTAAAATATAGTTTTCTTATTTCTCAACCAAAACATATGTTGTGGTCTCTCAAAGGAACCATCTCACTGACACAGTTCTTTTGAGCACTCAAAGCTAATGTGAATAAACGATGTGTAAGAAAATATCAGCAATTTTATGCTCAATTTTTATACTGATCTTCACCTATGATGCGCCATTAGGCACCAAAATCAAATGATATGTTTTTGTTTCTAAACACTAAAATAACATCGGTGGATCCAGAGGGAAGGGGAGACCGGGGGTCAGGACCCCCTGAAAATCACAAAACTAATGGGTTTCTTAGCAATACTGGTCCGGATCCACTGAAAAATCACAAAGCTACCAAGTCAGAATTCAATGTAGGGCCACCTTCCGCTCGCCAGGGATACACCATTTAAATGGTGTTTCCCTGGCAGGCGGATGATGGCCCACTTTAAGCGCTGTTTGGATCGTCTCTCCCCTCACCAAAACTTTTTTAACTGGTTAATTTGGTTGAGAAATAAGAAAATAATTATCAATTACGCACTCTTATTTGGGGGCCTAGCCTGTTGAAGCAGGGCTGTTATAGCTTGATACACAAAAGTTATAAACTCTATATGAAATAGATATGAACCAGCACATGAGATATTGGTACTTATCACATTTTCAAGTAATGAAGGCTCAGGCATGCCTGCCCAAATGTGCACATAAGCCAGCGCCTTTGCTGCTACAAACCAAAATTTAGATCACTAATTCTGCTGTACTGTAAAACTTGTGTAAAACGGCCACTTAAAAATTGACAAAACAAAGATCTTAATGACAAATGGTAGCTAAATGCAGGTCAAAAGTATTGCAGAATGCTCCAAGGGGAGCATTCTGCAATACTTTTGGCCTTCATTAAGCGATAATGGGTCTTGAAAACCAGTTTTTGGTCTTTGAGAGTGGCTATTTTACACAGGTTTTACTGTATATGGCAGCACAGGCATTTATTGGAGGTTTTATTGCATATGCAATAAGTATCAAAATCTAATATAGGTTTATTCAAAGATATTTATAGTTGGTAGAAGCGAAGCAATCTGTGATCATATTAAATAAAGTAGTCCTAACTATTAAAGTACTGGTTGTGTTGTTACTTCTTTAGCATGGGTAAATTTAACTGACCGTTCCAAGGCGGTACTTCTTTTGTGGATCATTTGTGTTATGTCTTGTGTTTGTCATGCTTTTGCGTCTGTTCATTGCTGCCTTGTGGTTACCTGCTGGGAAAGGGCTGACCTCTTGGCTCTTGTTTGTGATGTTTAATTATACTTTTGTCACTTTCCCATGTGGTATCCTGGGTCAGGTGTGGTACTTGATTGTATGGATTCCTGATCTTTGTCCCCTTTCTTGCTTTGTCTATTTTTCTTTCATCCACAAGTCAACACCTACTCTAGTGTTAATATAGACTGTCTCCAGTTTAAAACATAGAAATGTCAGATTAGATTGTTCTTATTCTATTTGCATGGCTGAAGGTTTTCAGGATTATTCTTGAATTCGGCTAATTCTAATTAAGAAAGGCGGCAAAGATCAGGAATCAATACAATCAAGTACCACACCTGACCCAGGATACCACGTGGGAAAGTGACAAAAACACAATTAAACATCACAAACAAAAGCCAAGAGGTCAGCCTTTTCCCAGCAGGTGACCACAAGGCAGCAATGAACAGATGGGAAAACATGACAAGCACAAGACCATTTAAACATGAACTTGTTGATATTTATAGGCATACTGCACATTTCAAGATTTGATTATCAAAAGTTCAGAAATTTGGAAGTTTTGAACATTCACCCAAGTATACAAATACTTCTCCTAGATAGCCATACCCTTAATCCGGCCTTTAGGTTGTTGAAGGGTTATTTGTCCTAAGGACAAACTCTGTGAAGCATATGGCTCAGGGTTAGCACAGACTTAAAAAGTACTTGAATTTAGAGGGCTTTCTTGAAAAGTCCTTGAAAATTACATTAGCCTTGAAAAGTACTGTAAAATCACTCAAACCCTTGAAAAAGTCCTTGAATTCTACTTTTTTCTGTAGGACTTAGCACTGTTGATAGAAACCGAAATCAGTATAAAATTGCTGCACCAAATAGAGGCACAACAATTTTATACTAATTTTCTAATACTAATGTCTCCATTATCTCAGTCTAGTATTTCTGAAGTCGAATTTTAACACTTAGATCAGTACTTTTCATTATCTTTTTGTCCTTGAAAACTATAAGAGAGGCTTTAAGAAGTCCTTGAATTTCACTCAAGCTTGCCTGTATGAACCCTGTGGCAAGAAGATACAATATTTAAAGAAGAAAGATATTTTTAAAAGTGATTCAATAAAATACAAAGATTTTTTCTGACATATCAATATTTAAGACAGCTAGGGGCCAGTCTAGTATAATTATCCCTTCGTATACTTGAAACACATTAATTGATAGTTTGGCAAATAAATAAGACCCAGAATGTGGAATGTCATCATGTTTTGCTATGATATAAAAGTAAGAAAGACATCAAAGACCAGGAAAGGATACAATCAAGTTCCACACCTGACCCAGGACACCACATGGGAAAGTAACAAAAATACAATAAACATCACCAACAAGAGCGCCTTGGAACGGTCAGTAAAAATATTTTACTGGAGGGCTTAAACCGGTTTCACGGCACCAACCTCACCCTTAGGTCAGATGTGGATCATGACACATAGGTGTTTGGTTTGCATGAAAGACCCCTAGCTTATCAATGCATCATCTCCAAAAACATAACCCGTTTTCAATGACAGAAATGCATCACAGACTGGTAGCACAATAGGTAGTGAGTCCGATGCTGATCCATAAATCTTGACGGTAATCCCAACCAGGGCCCATACTTTCGTGGAGATTGATCGTAAAAATATTTTCTACGGTAATTATCATCTCTCTGCTGATGTAAGAAGGCTTGTAGTTAGTTACAAGTGAAAGTATGTGCATGCACTGCATGAAGTACTACTTAACCGCTTAGTATAAGCTTGTCTAGGAAAGTGTGGTTATTTACAATTAATCATTCTACACTTACTCTACTAAACCAGATGGAAGAATCTATCAGTATACAAAGAGTTTTTCCTACAGTACAGCTTTATTTCGTGATTTTTTTTAACTCTTTCCTTGCTAGCAGTGGCTTTTTTCTTCTGCTGATAACCTTTGCAAACAGTTTGTACCCGTAGCAGGACGTATAGAGGACCTCAAAAGCCAACAGCCTAATAAAAAAAGTAAATATTAGGCCCTGAGGTTATAAACTTTTTTATGCTCAACTCAACTGAGCACAAACTTTTAACTGCTCATAAAAGCTAAAATACCAACGGATGAAGAAGTTTCTTGCTTTAAGTCTCTCATATATTGTATTTATCATGCTAATAAATGTTAAAATACCAACAATTGTTGGCATTTTAACATTTATGAGCATGATAAATTTCATGCTCAGTTGAGTTGAGCACAAAAAAGTTTTATAACCTCGGGGCCAGGAATGGATAACTCATATGAGGTTTACAGTAAAAAAAGGCTCTTATATAGTTTTCATATCTACCTTCAATATATCATAACTATTACAAGCTCTGTTTACCTAATACAATCAGTAGTTTGTGGTATTTACAGTAACAAGTATGTATATAATTACTACCTCAGTGGAACATGGGTGAGTTGTTCCAATGCCCCTGGTGTCATCATCATCCTCACGGTGCCATGGTTTGGTCTGCATTGTGTGGTTGTGGCATTTCCAGGTTGTTTTCACTTTTTAGGATGTGTGGACTACCATGTTTTCTCAAATGATGATCCTAGGTTGACCTTGACTTACAATATGACATGGTCATTTCCTAATGCATTTAAATGCGTGATTTTTCAATGTCATTATACTTACTTGATAGGTAAAATCTAACCTAATGAGATAATGACTATAGATTAATACCAAATGCCAAGATTGAATTTTGACTATTCAGCCAAGGTCACTCAGATTGCCTTCAAGAATGAAAGCATCTTTTTCTCGGGAACCAGGCGGTCATTTTTAGCTCACCTGAGCCAAAGGCTCATTGGTGAGCTAATATGTTACCAGTGACTCCGGCGTCCGTTGTCGACCGTCAACTTTTTCAAACATCTTCTCCTCTGAAACTACTGGGCCAATTGAACTAATATTTTATATGGAGATTCCTTAGGATGGGAGAACGAAAGTTTTTTTCAAATGGTCTTGATCACATGACCAAGATGGCCGCCACGCCCATATATGGTAAAAACCCTTCAAAAATCTTCTTCTCTAGGACCAGAAGGCGGATGACCTTGGGACTTGGTATGTAGCATTGGGGTTGTGGGGCCTACCAAGTTTGTTGAAATGATGATCCTAGGTTGACCTTGACCTACTTAACGTCAAGGTCAAATTTGCATCCTAATGCATTTAAATGGGAAAATTTCTGAAAAGTTGATTTTTTTTGAAAACTGTGGAAGCTTTAGTCATTATTCTCACTTGATATGTTTAACTTATGAGACAATGGCTATAAATAAGTTCAAAATGTCAAGGTTGACCTTAAACCTTTCAGCTTAGGTCGTTCATATTGGAGTCCAATCAATATATTAAAACATAGTTTCCTCACAAACCATTGGCCCAATTGAACTCAAATTTCATGTGAAGACTCCTTATGATAAATTAGCCAAAATGTATGCAAAATATTTTGGTTACATGACCAAGATGACCACCACGCCCATACATGGTAAAACATTTTAAAATCTTCTCCAGAACCAGAAGGCTGATGACCTTGGGACTTGGTATGTAGCATTGGAGATTTGGGGCCTACCAAGTTTGTTCAAATGATGATCCTAAGTTGACCTTGAACTACTTAACGTCAAGGTCAAATTTGCTTCCTAATGCATTTAAATGGATTTTTTTTTAAATTTCATTTTTTGAAAATTGTTGAGGCCAAAGTCATTATTCTCACTTGATATGTTAAACCAAATGAGACAATGGCTATAAATAAGCTTTAAAGGTCAAGGTTAACTTTTAACTTTTCAGCCAAGGTCGCTCATATTGGAGCCTCATCAACACATTAAAACATAGTTTCCTCAGAAACCACTTTGCCATTTGAACTCAATTTCATATGAAGACTCCTTATGATATCTTGGCATAAAATTTTTACCAAATGTACTGGTCACAAGACCGAGATGGCCACCACGCCCATATATGGTAAAAATCCTTTAAATATCTTCTTCTCTGGAACCAAAGGGCCAATGGCCTTGGGACTTGGTATGTAGCATTGGGGATGTGGGCCCTACCAGCTTTGCACAAATGATGAATCTAGGTTGACCCTGAACTACTTTATGGCAAGGTCAAATTTGATTGTTATGCATTTATTAGGGGAAAATCTTGAAATATTCATTTTTCTATAACTGTTGAGGCCGTGCAAGAAATGTTTAACCTAATGAGACGAGGGTCTTATATAAGTACCAAGTGTCAAGCTGACCTGTGACCTTTTATCCAAGGCCACTCATTTGGACTGTCACATACCTATCTAAACATCTTCTCCTCAGAAATCACTGGACTGTTTGATGGAGCATTCATAAGATTGTTTTAGGTCACTTGACCAAAATGGCTGCAACGCCCATAAAACAAGATATGTTTCATTATAAGCCGTAGTTGATCTTGACCTATTTTAACATTATTAAGGAGATCAGGTGAGCGCTTCAGGACCGTCAGATCCTCTAGTTTTATGGTTGCTTCTTTTGGTAGGGGAACACCTATGTATATGAATGTTATTGTCACATGATCAAGACGACTGCCGCCACGCCCACATATGGTTAAACCTCTTCGAAAATCTTACCTTGGGCCAAGAGGCCATTGACTGGGCATTGTTATGTGTCATTTTGGATGTGGGCCCTATCAAATATGTTCAAATGATGATACTAGGTTGACATTGACCTACTTTATTATATAACAAGTCAAGTTTTTTTTATTCATGTATTTAAAATAGGAATCTCTTGAAAACGTGATTTTTTGATTGCTGTTGAAGTCAAAAGTCATTATGCTTATTAGAATGAGAAAATGACTAGGTAAGTATCGATATCAAGGTTGACCTTTCAGCCAAGCCAGTCATATTCTTATGTTATCAATATTTTTTAAACATATTTTACTAAGAAACCACAGGGTCGATTGAAGTGTGGTCAATGTCACTGACTTAAATAACTGCTATGCCCATATTAGGTCATTTCTTCAAACATCTTTGGAACTAAACGACCAATGACCCTGAGCCTTGGCATGTAACGTGAGGTATAGACTCTACGAAGTTTTTTTCAAATTATGATCCTAGGTTTACCTTGACCTATTTTAATATAGTATGGCCATATGCGGATCCAGAAAGTTTTGTCAGAGGGGTCCCGCTGTGACGTTTTTTTAGATGATGAGGGGAGAGAGGATCCAAATACCACCAAAACTGGACCATCATCAGCCCACCAGCAAAACACCATTTAAATGGACCAGTAGTTGCCCAACATTGAGGGCTGGCTGGGTAGCTGTGAGATTTTTCATAGTATTTCCAGACCAGTATTGCTAAGAAACCCTATAGCTTTGTGATTTTTCAGGGTCGGCGGGTCCGAACCCTCTCCCCCCCTCTGGATCCCCGCATGAAAGGAAAGTCAAATTTGACCCCAAAAAAATCATGAAAACGTGATGTAATAACTGTTGAAGTCATTATACTAACTAGATATTATTAACTTAATGAGACATTGACTATAGGTAAGGCCAGAATTTTTTTATTAGTTGATTTACAAAGCCTCCTACTCTAATTTTCCAGAAAATAAAAAAAAAATCTATTTTTTTTATGTTATCGGCCGATTCGAAATATTATTTGTTTCGTTGAAAATATAGTATATTTTTGAGGTTCTGTCTATGTATTTTTGAGAGTGACACTGTTAAAAGGGATTGTTTTGTCCAGATTTTTAGAAAAAATGATAGAATACAAAATTTTAAAGATTTAATACAGACTGTTGGTTTACCTTACTAATTTTACTGGGGGGTTTTCTGGAGATATAAAAAGGAAAAAAAAGCTCTGAAAATAAACAGTCAACTGGTCATTTTAAGAGTTTTTTTCTTCCCCTGACCTTAAATCTGAAAAAAAAATCCCGTAAATCAACTTATAAAAACATTCTGGCCTAACCTTTCAGCCAAGGTAGCTCATATTAAATTCCCCAGAAATCGGAGGGCCTACTGAAATCAAAATAGCTACAATGCCCATGATAGTTACTCCTCAAAACATTTCTTCTCTGGAACTCAAGGGTTACTCACCTCGGGTATTGATATGTTATATTGGGGATATGAGCCTTAGAAAGCTTGGACAAATGATAACTCTAGGTTGATCTTGACATGGTAAAACTTTATATAAAGGAAAGCTGAATTCTTTCATATCTCTATCTATCGTTGGGGGAGCTCAGTGGTAGAGTGCTTGACTCGATACCGAGAGGCCGCAGGTTCGAGCCTTACCGGCGTCAATGCATTGTGGTCCTTGAGCAAGACACATTAATCTAAGCTTAGTACTGGTTCAACCCAGGAAGACCCGTCCCTGTTTAACTGAAAGATTGTTGATGAGACGTAAAGAATCAAATCCAACAAACAAGCAAACAAAACTATCTATCGTTTGGCCGCTGCAGCTCACTGAATGTGTCACCAACTCTACTTGTGTTGCGCCATCTTCTTTAGGTCTAGAGGTCTGCCGACCTCTGTATTTTTTCAATCTGCTGAATCTGAGTTTAAGAATGAGGACTCCAAGTAGGTGCTGCTCACTCCAGTTTAGGATGTAAACACCAAATTCCTTAGTATACTAAGGTGCAAAAGCCAAATCCTAATACCCCGGCATCCAATTTAGGTTACCTTGCGCCTCCCATGACAATTTTTCACGGGTGCCAAATTGTTCATTGGGATCCTGAATGCGAAACGGAGTTGTCCAAAAAAATGGTATAGGCTATGTGAAAATGCATGGTTTCCAGGGCAACCCATAGCTGATTTGAGAATGGGGGTATGCCTACAAAAGTACTCATATCTCAGCTGTTACTTATCCTAGACTACTAAACGTAATACCAAATTAAAGCTTAGACGTATGCCTATTATCCCCTTGTTGCATATGCAAATTATCTAATTTGCATATTCATAAATATTTATGAAAACATTAAAAATGTAATTCACGAATGTGGGTATACGTAGAAGATCAATAATATCTCAGCTGCTGTTAACCATATCTATACTAAATTAAAGCTAAGACATAGGTGTTTCATTCCATGGTCAAATATGCAAGTTATCATATTTGCATAATTTGCGTATTCATGGATATTAATAAAACGCTAAAAAATAAGGGAAACTCATTAAAAATATAAATAGGTTGATTTCATCCCAATATTGTCATTGTCGCATGTTTTAATATAATCAATGTTACAATTTGACAAGTCCATTCATCCAGTGGTCCTATATGAATATTATCACATTTGCATATTCATGAATATACATGAAAACTTAAAGAAATGAGGGAAAATCACGTAAAAACTATAAGCCTATGGGAGGGGTTGAGGTACGATCTATCCTGCACTCCTTTGGTCTTTTAAATTCATGTCAAATTGTTCATTGGGACCCTCTGAATGCGAAACGAAGTTCTCCTCAAAGCATTTTGGTATGGGCTTTGTCAAAATACACGGTTTCCATGGCAACCGCTTATATGATTCTAGAGAATGGGGGATAGGCCTACAAATCTAATCATATATAGGGTTCTACTCATCCTAGAGCACTTAAATTGGTGCCAAATTGAAGCTTAGACGCACGTATTTCTTCCCGTGGTCATATTTGTAGATCACCCAGTTTGCATATTTATGAATATTAATGAAAACCTTAAAATGAAGTAAAACCATAAAAAACATAAATGAACATATTTCTGCACAAAAAACATCATCAAACCACCATTGTTGCCAATGTCATTGACTCAATCTGATAAGTTCTTTCATCCAGTGGTCCTATATGGAAATTGTCTCATTTGCATAATTATGAATATAAATGAAAACTTTGGTAATGAGACAAAAATATTAGAAAGATTAAGGGATGTACATATAAAATTACCAATGTTTTACCTATCATGTGTTCTATGTATACCCCATTCTTATAAGTCGCATAATGGGTTGCCATGGAAACCATAAAATTTCACATAACCAAAGAGCATTCATTTTTGAGGACAATATTTTTCTGCATTTAATTGGTCCCATTGAACAAATTTACACCCATAATAGTTAGTCCTATGTGTTCAATTTAGGTCTGATTACCCCCTTGTATACTGTAGTTTACCCATGGTTTTCCCTCATATTTAAGATTTCATTAATATTCATGAATATGCAAATGAAATAATTTTCATATAGGACCACTGGATGAAAGAACTTATCAAATTGTATCACTGATTATATAAAAAAAACTTGTAACAATGATGGTTTGAAGTTGTTTTTGGGCTGAAATACATGTTTATTTCTGTTCTTTTTTTTATGATTTTATTTCATTTTTAAGATTTTCATTAATATTCATAAATATGCAAATTAATAGATTTACATATCTGACCACTGGAAGAATTACATATGTCTTAGCTTTAATTTGACACCAATTTTAGTGCTCTAGGATAAGTAGAACCCTAGATCTGATTGAATTTGTAGGCCTACCCCCCATTCTCGAAAATCATATAAGCGGTTGCCCTGGAAACCACCATGCATTTTCACATTCCCATACCGAAAAGGTTTGAGAAGAACTTCGTTTCAGATTTAGAGGGTACCAATGAACAGTTTGAAATGAATTTTCAAGGCCCTGGGAGTGCAAGATAGATCGTACCTCAACCCCTCCCCCAGGCTTATAGTTTTACGTGTTTTTTTGCCCCTTTTTAAAAAGTTTTTATGTATATTCATAAATATGCAAATGGGATAATATTCATATGGGACCACTGGATAAATGTACTTGTCAAATTGTATCATTGATTATATTAAAACAAGCAACAATGACAATATTGGGATGAAATCAGCCTATTTATATTTTTAATGATTTTCCCTTATTTTTTTAGCGTTTAATAAATATTCATGAATACGCAAATTATGCAAATATGATAACTTGCATATTTGACCATGGAATGAAATGCCTATGTCTTAGCTTGATTCAGTACAAATTTTAGTAATCTATGGCTAAAGCAGCCGAGATATTATTGATATTGTACGTATACCCTCATTCGTAAATCACATTTTTTATGTTTCATAATTATTTATGAACATGCAAATAGGATAATTTGCATATGCAGTGATTAAAAGGCATATGTCTAAGCTTTAATTTGGTATTAAGTTTAGTAGTCTAGGGTAAGTAACAGCTGAGATATGAGTACTTTTGTATGCATATCCCCATTCTCAAATCAGCTATGGGTTGCCATGGAAACCATGCATTTTCACATAGCCCATACCAAATGGTTTTTAGGAAAACTTCGTTTCGCATTCAGGGGTCCCAATGAACAATTTGGCACCCATGAAAAATTGTCCTGGGAATGCAAGGTAACCTAAATTGGATGCTGGGGTAAAACGTCTAAATTGCTTTGGACGAAATATCAGATACGTGTTGTTCCAAATCCATATTCTCAGTGATGGTTATGCAAAGGTATTTTGCGGACTGAACATTTTCCATTATCCTAACAAATAGTAAAGATCATATGCAGAACACAGTGTCTCAGTTGGTAGAGCGTTAGACTGGGTATAGAAGGGTTATAAGTTCGAGACCCATCGGAATCACTACTGTGTCCTTGAGCAAGACACTTTGTCCGCTGCTTAGTACCGGGTCAACCCAAGAAGACAGGATGACTGAAAATTGTTTTCTGAGACTTAAAGCATCAACATAAACGAACAAACTGCAGACCTTGATCAGATGTCACATTCTATGGCATCTCAACTGTATATTTACTGTTTCTCAAGGTATCCCGTCAAAAGGGGTAAATGATAATCTTGACAGCACGTCCACCGATCCAGCTCCTTCAGCGCATATACCAAAACTTTGGATTAAACTTTTTGTTTCCTAATTTTGAGAGCAAAATTTAAAAATTCGATGAGACACTCATTGAACTTTTCGACACAGATATCGGTTTTAAGAGGATATTCTGCTTGACAGTTTATACTGTTTTGTAATGAAGAAATGGCATTTTTTTCAACTTCAACACTGACTCCAGAATCAGTTTATGTGACACGACACACTATTTAAGGTATGTCGAAGCTAAACATCAAGGCCATTGAATAGCATTTTAGGATTTCTAAATTTTGTATTGGTTAGAAAAAAGAACGATTATACTGAATTTAAGGTCGATCTCATTCATAGGTAACTTTCCCTTTTCTTCATAACACAGTATTGATTTTATGCAATGAAGGAGCTGGATTGGTGGCCGTGGACAGGTACCTGTGGAAACCAATATAAAAATGCAACCTGTAACCACTTGCAATGAATCATGGAAAACTTACATTATAATGGATATGTTCATTTAAAGAAATATTGGTGTGTTACTTTTACCCTTTACCTAATAGAGACGCCTTGTAACACTTTTGCAAACAGAGCAGACTCAAACCAGGCAGCTCTTGTGAGCTGCCTAATATGGGTGTACTCTGTTTGCTTCTGGAAATATGATTTGATATGGTCCTACACTAGTGGACACGACAAGTAATTTCTTTATTCTATGTACAAACATTTAAGTGTATTTATATAATTTTTCATAGTGGGTGGAGCTTAGTATGAATATTCACGAAAGAAAGGGCTAAAATGCCGATATGAAAGCTACTTTTGCACTTAACGACATATGAAGATTTTACTCAAAATTATTTGAAAGCGACTGGTGTCATGTTAAAATTGATGTAATTAGATTTGATAAATCCTACCCTTTGTAAAATTATCTATACAATTATGAACGCCTAAATGTAGAATACAAAGAAGAAAATCAACAACATAAAGCGCCTTATGGTAGACTATTTGGTTGATAAGATTTAACAATGGAAAGAAATAAACAGCCAGAGACAGAAAACCCAATTATTGACATTATCTCTAACCATTATCTTTAACATTTGATACCTAGGACTTTAAAAAAAAAATATTCCAATCTTTAAGAAACCTTAATTCTATGCCTGCTAGCGGCGAGTTTTGTCGTCTGCTGTCATGATGTTCTTTGCAAACAGTTTGGATCCAGATCAGGCCCGACATAACGTCGGGCCTGATCTGAATCCAAACCGCTTGACACTCTGACAGTGTTCCTGAAAGAATTTCTCAAAGAAGTTGATCTTGAAAAAAAGGCGTGAAAAATTACCCACTATGAAAAGAGTTAGTTTCCAGTTAAGCCACCTCAAGAAAATGCTGTAAACTTACTGCTGGAGGTCAACAAGGATCCGCATATGCGTTGTAATGGTGTTTCGTTGACGGGCGGAGAGAGGGCCCAGGTTGCATGCTGGCTTGGACAGACTCCGCTGGCATACATTGTTTATGGAACGAGTCCATTCTAGCCCAACTGGATAGCTGCGCGAACCTTTGTAAAACCTACCTTTTAGATCAACAGTTGGATTTCTATCTGTCATACTATCGATAATATCAGTCTTTGTAATATCTACGTTTACTGTCTATCGGATTATTGTACTAGATGAATGACGGATGTGATTTCTACATTCAGAAAAGGTAAGAAAAGTATGCAAAGATATAATAGAGTAGAGGATTGCTATTTTAAGAATAAATGTGCACGTTGCTGGATACCTTTAAATGTAACGACTCCAGGGTATGCAAATACTCCAGGCCCCGAGGTTATAAAACATCATGTTCAACTCAGCTGAGCATTAAATTTATCCTGCTCATAAATGTTAAAATGCCAACAATTGTTGGCATTTTAAAATTTATTAAAATGATAAATAAAACATCTTGGAGACTTAAAGCAAGAAACTTCTTTAATTGTCGGTATTTTAGTTTTATGAGCAGTTGAAATTTCGTGCTCAGCTGAGCTGAGCATAAAAAACGTTTGCTAACCTCGTGCCTGGTATGCATACTCCGGGTATGCTAATGGAATAAGGAAGTCGTTGAAATGCTCCTTGATCCGTTAGCATAACTGGAGCCTTTACCCAAAACGTCTTCCACCTAAGTTATCATTTATTCAAAAGTTAAGTCGCAAAAATTCTAATTTTAACCATGTTGTTTAACTTTAGCGTATCAGTTTCCAAACAAGGTCCGTATATAACAGTTAATACACAAGAACAGTGTTTAAACCAAACAACAGTCATATGCGTTGCTATGCTATACGGAATCCGTGCTTAAACCAAACAGCAGTCATGTCAGTGTGTTTAAACACTATTATATTTGTAAATACAAGCATAATACAATTTGTACAACAGTTATATTAGATGCTGATATAGACGATCCATGTTTAAACAAAATAGCAAACATAATAGTTGCCATACAAGATCCGTATTCAAATCAAACAGCAGTCACATCAGTTGGCATACAGGATCCATGTTTAAACCAGACAGCAGTCATATCCGTTGCCATACAGGATCCATGTTAAAACCAAACAGCAGTCATATCAGTTACCATACAGGATCCATGTTTAAACCAAACAGCAGTCATATCAGTTGCCATACAGGATCCATGTTTAAACCAAACAGCAGTCATATCCGTTAACATACAGGATCCATGTTTAAACCAAACAGCAGTCATATCAGTTGCCATACAGGATCCATGTTTAAACCAAACAGCAGTCATATCAGTTGCCATACAGGATCCATGTCTAAACCAGGCAGCAGTCATATCCGTTGCCATACAGGATCCATGTTTAAACCAAACAGCAGTCATATCAGTTACCATACAGGATCCATGTTTAAACCAAACAGCAGTCATATCAGTTGCCATACAGGATCCATGTTTAAACCAAACAGCAGTCATATCCGTTGCCATACAGGATCCATGTTTAAACCAAACAGCAGTCATATCAGTTACCATACAGGATCCATGTTTAAACAAGACAGCAGTCATATCCGTTGCCATACAGGATACATGTTTAAACCAGACAGCAGTCATATCAGTTACCATACAGGATCCATGCTTAAACCAAACAGCATTCATATCAGTTGCCATACAGGATCCATGTTTAAACCAAACAGCAGTCATAACAGTTGCCATACAGGATCCATGTATAACCAAACAGCAGTCATATCCGTTGCCATACAGGATCCATGTTTAAACCAGACAGCAGTCATATCCGTTGCCATACAGGATCCATGTTTAAATCAAACAGCAGTCATATCAGTTGCCATACAGGATCTATATTTAAACAACACAGCAGTCATAACAGTTGCCATACAGGATCCATGTTTAAACAAAACAGCAGTCATAACAGTTGCCATACAGGATCTATATTTAAACAAAACAGCAGTCATATCAGTTACCATACAGGATCCATGTTTAAACCAAACAGCAGTCATATCCGTTGCCATACAGGATCCATGTTTAAACCAAACAGCAGTCATATCAGTTGCCATACAGGATACATGTTTAAACCAAACAGCAGTCATATCAGTTGCCATACAGGATCCGTGTTTAAACCAAACAGCAGTCATATCAGTTGCCATACAGGATACATGTTTAAACCAAACAGCAGTCATATCAGTTGCCATACAGGATCCGTGTTTAAACCAAACAGCAGTCATATCAGTTGCCATACAGGATCCATGTTTAAACCAAACAGCAGTCATATCAGTTGCCATACAGGATCCATGTTTAAACCAAACAACAGTCATATGCGTTGCTATGCTATACGGAATCCGTGCTTAAACCAAACAGCAGTCATGTCAGTGTGTTTAAACACTATTATATTTGTAAATACAAGCATAATACAATTTGTACAACAGTTATATTAGTTGCTGATATAGACGATCCATGTTTAAACAAAATAGCAAACATAATAGTTGCCATACAAGATCCGTATTCAAATCAAACAGCAGTCACATCAGTTGGCATACAGGATCCATGTTTAAACCAGACAGCAGTCATATCCGTTGCCATACAGGATCTATGTTTAAACCAAACAGCAGTCATATCAGTTACCATACAGGATCCATGTTTAAACCAAACAGCAGTCATATCAGTTGCCATACAGGATCCATGTTTAAACCAAACAGCAGTCATATCCGTTAACATACAGGATCCATGTTTAAACCAAACAGCAGTCATATCAGTTGCCATACAGGATCCATGTTTAAACCAAACAGCAGTCATATCAGTTGCCATACAGGATCCATGTCTAAACCAGACAGCAGTCATATCCGTTGCCATACAGGATCCATGTTTAAACCAAACAGCAGTCATATCAGTTACCATACAGGATCCATGTTTAAACCAAACAGCAGTCATATCAGTTGCCATACAGGATCCATGTTTAAACCAAACAGCAGTCATATCCGTTGCCATACAGGATCCATGTTTAAACCAAACAGCAGTCATATCAGTTACCATACAGGATCCATGTTTAAACCAGACAGCAGTCATATCCGTTGCCATACAGGATACATGTTTAAACCAGACAGCAGTCATATCAGTTACCATACAGGATCCATGCTTAAACCAAACAGCAGTCATATCAGTTGCCATACAGGATCCATGTTTAAACCAAACAGCAGTCATAACAGTTGCCATACAGGATCCATGTATAAACCAAACAGCAGTCATATCCGTTGCCATACAGGATCCATGTTTAAACCAGACAGCAGTCATATCCGTTGCCATACAGGATCCATGTTTAAATCAAACAGCAGTCATATCAGTTGCCATACAGGATCTATATTTAAACAACACAGCAGTCATAACAGTTGCCATACAGGATCCATGTTTAAACAAAACAGCAGTCATAACAGTTGCCATACAGGATCTATATTTAAACAAAACAGCAGTCATATCAGTTACCATACAGGATCCATGTTTAAACCAAACAGCAGTCATATCCGTTGCCATACAGGATCCATGTTTAAACCAAACAGCAGTCATATCAGTTGCCATACAGGATACATGTTTAAACCAGACAGCAGTCATATCCGTTGCCATACAGGATCCATGTTTAAACCAGACAGCAGTCATATCCGTTGCCATACAGGATACATGTTTAAACCAAACAGCAGTCATATCCGTTGCCATACAGGAAACATGTTTAAACCAGACAGCAGTCATATCAGTTGCCATACAGGATACATGTTTAAACCAAACAGCAGTCATATCAGTTGCCATACAGGATCCGTGTTTAAACCAAACAGCAGTCATATCAGTTGCCATACAGGATACATGTTTAAACCAAACAGCAGTCATATCAGTTGCCATACAGGATCCGTGTTTAAACCAAACAGCAGTCATATCAGTTGCCATACAGGATCCATGTTTAAACCAAACAGCAGTCATATCAGTTGCCATACAGGATCCATGTTTAAACCAAACAGCAGTCATATCAGTTGCCATACAGGATCCATGTTTAAACCAAACAGCAGTCATATCAGTTACCATACAGGATCAATGTTTAAACCAAACAACAGTCATATCAGTTACCATACAGGATCCGTGTTTAAACCAAACAGCAGTCATATCAGTTACCATACAGGATCCATGTTTAAACCAAACAGCAGTCATATCAGTTACCATACAAGATCCATGTTTAAACCAAACAGCAGTCATATCAGTTGCCATACAGGATCCATGTTTAAACCAAACAGCAGTCATATCAGTTGCCATACAGGATCCATGTTTAAACCAAACAGCAGTCATATCAGTTGCCATACAGGATCCATGTTTAAACCAAACAGCAGTCATATCAGTTACCATACAGGATCCATGTTTAAACCAAACAACAGTCATATCAGTTACCATACAGGATCCGTGTTTAAACCAAACAGCAGTCATATCAGTTACCATACAGGATCCATGTTTAAACCAAACAGCAGTCATATCAGTTACCATACAAGATCCATGTTTAAACCAAACAGCAGTCATATCAGTTGCCATACAGGATCCATGTTTAAACCAAACAGCAGTCATATCAGTTGCCATACAGGATCCATGTTTAAACCAAACAGCAGTCATATCCGTTGCCATACAGGATCCATGTTTAAATTAAACAGCAGTCATATCAGTTACCATACAGGATCCATGTTTAAACCAAACAGCAGTCATATCCGTTGCCATACAGGATCCATGTTTAAACAAAACAGCAGTCATATCAGTTGCCATACAGGATCCATGTTTAAACCACACAGCAGTCATATCAGTTGCCATACAGGATACATGTTTAAACCAAACAGCAGACATATCAGTTGCCATACAGGATACATGTTTAAACCAAACAGCAGTCATATCAGTTGCCATACAGGATCCATGTTTAAACCAAACAGCAGTCATATCCGTTGCCATACAGGATCCATGTTTAAACCAAACAGCAGTCATATCAGTTGCCATACAGGATACATGTTTAAACCAAACAGCAGTCATATTAGTTGCCATACAGGATCCATGTTTAAACCAAACAGCAGTCATATCAGTTGCCATACAGGATACATGTTTAAACCAAACAGCAGTCATATCAGTTGCCATACAGGATACATGTTTAAACCAGACAGCAGTCATATCAGTTGCCATACAGGATCCATGTTTAAACAAAACAGCAGACATATCAGTTGCCATACAGGATCCATGTTTAAACCAAACAGCAGTCATATCCGTTGCCATACAGGATACATGTTTAAACCAAACAGCAGTCATATCAGTTGCCATACAGGATCCATGTTTAAATCAAACAGCAGTCATATCAGTTGCCATACAGGATCCATGTTTAAACCAAACAGCAGTCATATCAGTTGCCATACAGGATACATGTTTAAACCAAACAGCAGTCATATCAGTTACCATACAGGATCCATGTTTAAACCAAACAGCACTCATATCCGTTGCCATACAGGATCCATGTTTAAACCAAACAGCAGTCATATCAGTTGCCATACAGGATCCGTGTTTAAACCAAACAGCAGTCATATCCGTTGCCATACAGGATACATGTTTAAACCAAACAGCAGTCATATCAGTTACCATACAGGATCCATGTTTAAACCAAACAGCACTCATATCCGTTGCCATACAGGATCCATGTTTAAACCAAACAGCACTCATATCCGTTGCCATACAGGATCCATGTTTAAACCAAACAGCAGTCATATCAGCTGCCATACAGGATCCGTGTTTAAACCAAACAGCAGTCATATCAGTTACCATACAGGATCCATGTTTAAACCAAACAGCAGTCATATCCGTTGCCATACAGGATCCATGTTTAAACCAAACAGCAGTCATATCCGTTGCCATACAGGATCCATGTTTAAACCAAACAGCAGTCATATCAGTTGCCATACAGGATCCATGTTTAAACCAAACAGCAGTCATATCAGTTGCCATACAGGATCCATGTTTAAACCAAACAGCAGTCATATCAGTTGCCATACAGGATCCATGTTTAAATCAAACAGCAGTCATATCAGTTGCCATACAGGATCCATGTTTAAACCAAACAGCAGTCATATTAGTTGCCATACAGGATCCATGTTTAAACCAAACAGCAGTCATATCCGTTGCCATACAGGATCCTTGTCTAAACCAAACAGCAGTCATATCAGTTGCCATACAGGATCCTTGTCTAAACCAAACAGCATTGATACCAGTCGTGTTTAAATCAAATAGCAGTCATATCAAGTGTCATACAAGAAAATATCAGCTATTTCACTTGCCATACAAACCATTGATATTGATGTGTGAGACAATCGAACGGCCAGGCTAAATCACTTGCATACGTACTGCCAATGTACCCATAAATAATGTTTGGTTGAAGTTTTAAAAATTTTACTTCTAGTCTGCTGAATGTTTGATTGTAGTATACAATGTATAAAGTCTGAGCTTCGAGTTGTGCAATAGACCAATGTTCTTAAAGAGTGTTGTTTGTCGTAAGCTGCTCAATTCTTATATATGATATGTGGGGATACTCTGATATTTTCATACATACGTAGGCTCCGGCCATTTTTTGAGGCTCTTTGGAAAGTAACATATCTAAACTTGCTACACTTCTAGCTGGCCATGTTCGAATATTTTCCTGTCTTCCTGGGTAAAACCAGTACGAAGCACAATATAAAATGTCTTGTTCAAGGACACCACACAGTGACCCAGATGGGTCACGAACTAGCGACCCTTTAACCAATAGCTTAACACTTTGCCTCTGAGACACAGTGCTGTAGTCAAAATCTATGCTATTCAGTGGTTAAAACCAACTTGTGAATAAAATGCATATATTTATGTCTTTGATGGGCTTGATTGTAGACACTATTTAACGATTAGGATTTTCGTTGGTCGTTAATATAGGATTAAAACTAACACCTTATTTCAATCTTTCAATAAATTTAATACTCTACTGTTAGACTTGTCATTTTAAAAACTTAACACATCAAAAGTTAAGTTCCTTACAATAACTAGATGAATATATGGATGAAACGTAAAGAACTTGGCCTTGTGAACGAACGAGGTTAAACGGACCACTGGCGGGCTTCAGACTTAACGACGACTTTGACATCTACTTTCAAGGTTGACGTCTGATGCCTGCCTTTGGCTGACTCACCGCTATGGCTTGTGGTTTTCTCTAGCTCTGACTGAGTTATGGACTCGTTACTTTATTTCATTACAAATTCAACCCCACGTTTGCAGAACTGGTCCAGGCACCATTTTGTGTAGATGAGAGCTGACAAGATGATGGAATTTGGCTCAGCCTTGAGTTATTACTTTGCAGAATACATTTAGAACTGCTATTTTGTGAATTTAACATAATGCAGCATTTGATCCGTCGTATTATACTCCTTAATTCAAACTCCTCTGTCTTATACCCCTATTCCACACAGGCCCCGAATCCCATAAATTGACACGAATTGACAAATATTTGGATTCGTGGCTGAATCGTACTCAATTCGTGAAGATCTTAACTGATTCGTACAGTCCGTAGTGAGTTCTTGCAATTCGTAGGTATATCGGGAATTCGGCTCAAAAGTTTTGAACTGTTCAAAACTTAAACCACGAAATTCCCGATTCGAAAAATCGTGCGTGATTCGTACCAAATTCCTAAGGCATTCTTGGACATCGTAACTGAATCGTAATCGATTCGGAGGCGTTTTGGGGCATTCGAAGCTAATCGTAGCTCATTCGTGGGGAAACGGGAGATTAAGCCAAGCAATAAAACCAAGGAAGAGATAGTAGAAGGATTTTCCCTAAGATTAATTACCCCGTCACGCGCAGGTGAGCAGTCCTAGAAGTTGAAACAGATTTGGCAGATTCTGGAGCACAATCAGGATCAGTCAGTAGCTCCTTGCTGGTGATTTTTCCAATGGCGAACTCCCATATTTTTCCAAGTCAAAGAGTCTGGGTCAGGGCCTCTCGACTTTAAATTAGTTGTTTTCTTCTAGCTATATAAGAAACTGTTTTCAACACTCAAGTTATAGGATCAATTCTACTGCTGCTTTACGAGGAACATTCATTTTGGAACTGATGCCCCGAAGCATGTATGGGCCTTTTTATAACTATCGTGAGAGAAAATCTCGCGAATCGTGTCAAATCGTCGCGGATTTCTGTTAATGCATGCACGATTCGTGCTGCATTCGGCATATTCTTAACTGATTCGTAATTGATTCCTTAACTTTTGTGCAGCATGTTCTAATGTTATTTTGCTAATCGTAATGAAACCTTGCGCGATTCCAGCCGAATTGAGCCGATTCCCCCGAATATTCGTAACGACATCGTATCTGTATCGGGAATTGCTCTTACAACACCACGATTGGAGAAAAAAAATGAAACCTCACGAATCCCCCCGAATCCAAAAAAAAATCAATTTGTGGCGATTCGGGCGATTCGTGGCGTGTGTGGAATAGGGGTATTACTAGTATTATCTCTTCCGAAGTTTACTGTTCACAATCAATGCGGATGCTTCGTTCGGTGGTTTGAAATGTGGGTCGTCACTGCTTTGTTTATAATATTTCGTTTATGGGGCGCAATGCATACATGGGATTAACCAAGACTACAACAAAGTGTTGACATTTGTGACCAAGACATTTTTATATACTTATTAGTAGAAACTTTTGAGTAAACGTCAAGTAAACTATCTGTTCTGGGGTTTTACTGCTGAGGCGGTGATTAAGTTGTTGTTAGTTCTATGTTTGTTGTAGCTCCCATTGTGTGTGTGTGTGTGTGTGTGTGTGTGTGTGTGTGTGTGTGTGTGTGTGTGTGTATGTGCGTGTGTGAGTGTGTGTGTTTTGTGTGTATGTGCGTGCGTGTGCGCGCGCGTATATATATATATATATGTGTGTGTGTGTGTGTGTGTGTGTGTGTGTGTGTGTGTGTGTGTGTGTGTGTGTGTGTGTGTGTGTGTGTGTTTTCTTTTCTTGGATCATGCTTTTGTGGTGTAGTTCGTTGTGTCCAATTTAGTTTTGTAATCATCTTGCAGAGGAAGAGACAGCTGGTTGTATTCTTACTGTTGTGTGTGTGCTATATTTGTTTTGTCTTTGTTCAAATGTCTCTTCCTTGCGGCGCCATGTGTTGATCTGTGATCTGTGGTTGTAGCATTTCCTGGTCACACCCATTCTTTGGAGTGCTAAGAACTAGGGAATTAAGGAATATGCAAGGACACTCGTAGAACGTAAGTTGGTTCCACTGGATGATATGTCGAGTTAGTTGAATAATATTATAATCTCAGTCGTCATTGACCGCTAACAATTTTTCTCCGAGCCCGACATAATTATACTTATTTAATCTAATGGCATTGTGAGATAATTGTCATACCCTACTCAATTTCTTTAATGATTAAGTATGTACACCATGTCATGGCCACGTACTCAACACTGCTAGTCGATTAAGTTGTACAACTGTACATCCCTATGTACTGTACATAAACAATTTGACTTGGCACTGACTTTTTACCAGTCATTTAAAGTGGCACCACACACACACACACAACCCCCCCCACACACACACACACACTGTAATAAAAGCACCGCAAGCACTGCATAATACCCCGCCACTGCTTGGGGCACCAAAAGTTATTTTGTGAGATATATAATGCCTAAATAGCAACAGAACTGAGATAGACAGTGATACGACGTCCTTAGTCACAATATGTAACCTTTGATGGTCAACATATCTGTGAAGTTTCATTCAGATATTTCATATATTATAGGAGCTACAGGTCAAAAACATTTTCCAGATTAATCAAGGGCGGATAACTCATGAACTGGAAAGGTAAGAGTGACGGTCCTTCGTTGTAATATATAACCTTTGCTGTTCAACATATCTGTGAAGTTTCATTCAGATATCATAAACAGTAAAAGAATAACAGGCCAGAAACCATTTTTTTTAAAGGGAGAAAGGGCAGTAACTCCATCGAAAATGGTCGGATTTTGCCCATTAGCAATCCCATACCACTCATCCCCAATAACAATATGTATGCAAAATTTGAAAAAATTCTGTGCATAAATACTCAATTTATCGATCGGAAACAGTGAGCAAGGACGGATGAAATGAACTACAGGTCAAAAACCAATTCTCAGATCAATCAAGGGTGAATAACTCACAATCTGGAAAGGTAAGAGTGACGATCCTTACCCACAATATGTAACCTTTGATGGTCAACATATCTGTGAAGTTTCATTCAGATACTCCATATAGTAAATGAACTACAGGTCAAAAACCATTTTTCAGATCAATCAAGGGCGGATAACTCATGAACTGGAAAGGTAAAGGTGACGGTCCTTACTAGAAATATGTAACCTTTGATGTTCAACATATCTGTGAAGTTTCATTCAGATATTCCATATAGTAAAAGAAACTACAGGCCAAAAACCAATTCTCAGATCAATAAAGGGTGGATAACTCACAATCTGGAAAGGTAAGAGTGACAATCCTTAGTCACAATATGTAACCTTTGATGATCAACATATCTGTGAAGTTTCATTCAGATATTCCATATAGTAAATGAACTACAGGTCAAAAACCATTTTTCAGATCAATCAAGGGCAGATAACTCATGAATTGGAAAGGTAAGAGTGATGGTTCTTTGTCACAGTATGTAACCTTTGATGTGAAACATATCTGTAAAGTTTCATTTAAATATTCCACATAGTAAAGGAACTACGGGTAAAAAACATCTTTTAATTCAATCAAGGGCGGATAACTCACAAACAGGAAAGGTAAGAGTGACGGTTCTTAGTCACAATATGTTACCTTTGATATGAAACATATCTGTGAAGTTATATTCAGATATTCCATATAGTAAAGGAACAATAGGTCAAAAACCTTTTTTCAGACCTATCAAGGGCGGATAACTCACAAACTGGGAAGGTCAGAGTGACGGTCCTTAGTCACAATATGTAACCTTTGATGTGCAACATATCTGTGAAGTTTCATTCAGATATCATGAACAGTAAAGGAATAACAGGCCAGAAACCAATTTTCCAATACGAAAAAGGGCAGTAACTCCGTTAAAAATGGACGGATTTTGCCCATTAACAATCCCATACCACTCATCGCCGATAACAATATGTATGCAAAATTTGAAAAAAATCCGTGAATAAATACTCAAGTTATCGATCGGAAATGGTGAGCACGGACGGACGGACGGACGGTCGGACGGACAGACGGACAGACACCGAAAGGTATAACATAATACCCCGACACTAAAGTGTGGCGGGGTATAATAACTTTTATTTTCACCAGAAACGCAAATAATGGTGCTAAAATATAGAAATGGAAAAAGGGCGGTGATTGGCTCAGAGACGTGGGAGGAAGCTACGGGCTATATTTAAGAGTAAAGTGTAATGTAATTGATCAATAACAGAAGAGGAAAATAAATCACATTTATAAGACTGAAATATATTTGCTGCACTTTTTGAAACAACATCTCGCAGTTTGTGTTGATTTAGTGCACATGAGGGACCAAGATAAAAGACCCTTACGTCTTGATAATTTTTCATTGAAATTTTCTTCCCACCACACGGGTAGGAAACTTCATAAACATATTCGCCGGCTCTGTACAAGGAGCCTGACAAATCGCATAAAACTTTTAAAAATCTTGCATCGTGTAAAATAGCGAAATAAAAGAGAATGTAGTTCTCCGCTCTAGTCTTTCAACTTCATACCCAAGCTGATGTGAGCTCCAAATTCTTGTATCGTGTAAAATAGCGAAAAAAGGGAGAATGTAGTGCTTTATGCATTGTGAGGTATTTGACGTTAAAAATTGGAATATCAATGGAAGGTGCATTAATTTGTTTTGTATTAAGATTCGAGCCAAATTTTATTGAACAAATCTCTTCAAGTTTCTGATGGTCGTTTTTTCCGAAGGAAGGTCTGATCACACATGCAGGCTTTTTCATTCTACCTAAAACATGCGAAATGTAGGGATCAATGACAACGCTGAAATGTAAGAATTTAAAACTTTTATGAAATAAAAAGGGGGTCACCCACTGTGTCCTTATTTTTTAACTTTCAAGGTAAATATATTTAATAGCCATGAAATGCGTTCAACACAAATGAAAGCCTAATAAGCTTACAATTTTAATACAATAAGCCAAAATATAGATTAAATATAGATTTCAGAGCATTGATTTACACCTTATTAAACCAGATTTCTATGTTCAGGACAAGAAAAAGTTAGGTTACATTTAATTCTTATCAACAAAGGCCAATTCAGCAAGGGTGCATTGTTGATTTTAAAATTTTGAATTAGATTCGAACATACATTCTAATGTTTGATTGAACAATGTAGACAACGCAGTAATAGGCTGTTGACGATCACAATCTATTGGAATTATGTATTATGCGATAGAAATTGAAATGTCACATTAAAATGATAAATACTAAGTGCTTTAATTGGATCTATAAGAAAATCTTGAGCGCCACGGGATTCTATCATAATTCAGTTCATTAGAAGGTAAGTTGTAGATTGTGCCTTGGGAAAGTAGCAATTTAGCAATCTCAGGATTTCAAACATTTATTATGGCGATAAGAGCTCAGGATTTCAAACATTTATTATGGCGATAAGAGCATCGCCACAGAAACCTGCGACCAGGTTGAATACTAATCCGAGCCTTCTCTGATGTTTAAGTGGCTTTTCCATATTTTGATATTTGCCACTAGTATAGTGGCAAATATCAAAATAAAGAAAAGCCACTAAAACGTCAGAGAAAACTCGGACTATAGTTGAATACAAACAACCGTTCTGAGCTAGCTATGGGCCTAGTATCGAAATTTTGGATGCAGCATGCAGAGAATACATTTTCTAGACCATGATTAACATACAGGTACTCCTTCGATAATTGGGCCTCGACGAGAGCATCATCACAACAATTCAATGATCTAGCTAGTCTCTGTATCTAAGTAGGTTGGTATACGTCTTACTCAGTCGTAAACCCCGAAGACAGGGTTTCTCGCGACGCAGCCCATATATGAACAAGTGATAGTATTCTCCGATATAAGTGCGATTCTGAGATCATTCATTCATTCATTCATTCATTCATTCATTCATTCATTCATTCATTCATTCATCCATCCATCCATGATTCATTCATTCACCCATTCAACGAGAAAAAAGTAAAAAAAAAAGTGCGGCTGTCCGGATCATCAGGTGTCCGAATCGATTCGACCTACTGGTCGAGAGGCTCCTCCATGCGTACTTTAGGGACAACAATAGACACAGTAACGTTGGCTTGCGAAGATGAAGTTCCTCAATTTATATATAATTATTTCATAAAAGGGATGTCTGGTTTGACAAGTTTGAAAGCGATGTGGAACCCTGTTCTAGTTGTGGAATAAGATATTATTTTTCTTATTTTACAAAATAATGATCGCACACAGGATGAGGACCCAAACTAAACCACAAGTGAAAGACTCGGTGATTTGTCCTTCCCACCCCCCCCCCCCACCCCGAAAGAAATATATAAAACCCAGATATATTTGTGAAAACTGTTTTTCCATAAGAATATGAATAAGATTCAATTTTATACGTTTTTCCTAGTACATGTACACGAAAAAATGAATTTGTAAAATAAAATTTTATTCATATTCTAATGGAAAAACACAGTTTCACAACAATTTCTGGTTTGACGTTTTTGCGGGGTAGGGGTAGCGCTAAGACAAATCACCGCGTCATTCACCTCTGAACTTAACACTGTCTATTAGCCCCATTGGGTACCCTGACAGACAGTAAAAAGTTTCCGGTCATTATCGCCCCACCAGCGGTACGTCATTCGGATAGCGTTTCGCTGTTAGGCCGACAGTGGCCTCTTGGATTTAGATGCTTACTTGTACAACTGTGAAAGCACATTTTAGGAATGGCTAAATTGAGGGCAAAATATTTTATTATCTTATGAAATAAATCCGCATTATCACCCAAAGTGGAAAAATCCATCCATACATTTTAACCTGACCTACATGTGCCTATAACTAGGACTAGGTTCAATAATCTGAAATCTTTAATCTTTCTCGCAGCTTATGGCACTTTTTGAAGAAATATCGGTATAAGTGACGTAAAACAGAATAATCCATCGCCTTATACATATAAGTATAGGTTGAGACAGATCCTGAAATTGTGGCAGTACATGTCCTATGTGGGATCAGAGAAGATTTAAACGAGTCTATATATCCGACCAGTCTCGTTAGATCATTAGTTGCTCACACACATAATGCAATGTTTGGAAGTAGACGTAGGAGTAGGCAATTAACATGGGTTGGATACTTTTCATATTCGTCAATTGGTTTACCAGAAGAAGCTCATGAGATTATCGTTGTACCACAGTCGTCTAAGGGAAGTGAGCATTCGCTGTTCCCTTGATACACACAAAGTATTAGGGGAATAACTGAAGTCTTGGGTCATGGATAGACATAATACAAATGGGCATCGACACGAGAAAACCTGTCTTCGGGGATTGCGGACAACACAGGCGCAGACCAGCCTGCTCATCTGCGCAGTCTGATCAGCGCCTTTGCTATTCGCTTTTTGGAAGTATCATATCTAAACTTTCTACAAGCGAAATGTCAATTTTCTAGCTAGTCTCCGGCTGTAGCTGAGGAGACTGGTTTGAATCTCACTTTGTCGGAAACCCCGAAGACAGGTTTTCTCGCGACGAGGTCCAAATATAACCCTACTTAGTAGCCGAGTATGCAAAATAATAATGCTTTTATGCATCTGTCATAAGTGTATTAGTTGGCCTTTTTATGCACGCCAATTGGTTACCCGTAAATTAGCAATGGGTGTTAAGTTATCGTTACCAAGAAGGCTCATAAGGCCCTACGCATCCTCAGTTTTGTAAGAGCCACACAAAGCATGAAAGTAGATAAAGGTTTGTGAGGTATTTGAGGTGCAATACTAGAAATGTGCCTATTTAGTCCACAGGGTGGGGGGGGGGGGGGTAGTCATTGTGGGCTGCAAACCATACAAGAGTATCCAGGACAAGCCTTCGGACATGCCCAAGCTTGGCCAAACTTGTCAAAAAACCCAAAGTGGGGTGGGGGTGGATGAAAATAGAAATATAAACCACTGAATAGCTGCGTATGTGAGTTTATGATTTTAAAGCATTTACGACTTAGTTACTTTATAACGGAACGCTGAGGTGTACCAGTCAGAGATTAGAAGACTTCCGCTGCAGATCAGTACTGGAATTTCAATCGAACATCTTTCATTCATACTGTACCGATTACCAATACTCATGAAGTAGAGGTTCTGTTGTATCTGTAGATACATGTATTCTATAACAGATAGATATATGTTCACGATATTTCCAACCGTTCAGCAGGACGTACACTGTCTATTTGGTCATCTCTGTTTTATTCAATTATTCAGCAATAAAGTAAAAAAAAAACAAAAACAATATACCAGAGGAAGAGAAAGCTGGTTGCTTTGCTGCTATTATTATTATCATTATTATCATCTTACAGATGTATTGTTACTATGAATGTTCTGTGGCTCTTCCTCGTGGAGCCGTGGGTTGGTCTGTAGTGTGTAATTGTGGTATTTCCTGATCATACTCACTTCATTTTTAATACGGTAAAGGAATTATCAGGGCCTAAGAATTCAATATAAAAATCAATACGATACCATGGGTTGCTTTGCAGTGTATGCCTTGTGATATTTCCTGATCATACTCACGTAACTTTTTTGCAAAAATCAAAAATGAAGGATAAACAATTAACAGAGATGATCAATTTGAAGTTGTGTTTAGTGTATCTATCACATGGGGTAACAGGGTATCAGCTTCTTAACTTAAACCAATTTCTAATCGGTCACTTTTCAAACTCATTATTTCTGACCAAACGCTAATAAAATTGAAATGAATTTTTGCCTAAATGGACAAATGTTTAGCGGCGTTTTTGAACAGTTTTCTTTTACTTCCAAGGTTTTGGGGTTAAAAATGCAAAAATCGATTTTTAAAGAAAAAATGGTTTAGAGAGTATTTTTTTTATAAAATTGACGTTTATGTCAGTGTTTACAAACTGGTCTGCCCGACTTGAAAAACACCAAACAATTGAAATTTTGCTTATGGTAGATTTTTTATGCTTTTTAAAAAATGTTGCATTTTTCAAAAAAATCGAGATTTTAAAATTCACCAGTAGCTCCTGGTGAAATTAATAAATGCTTTTAATTTTAGTTGAACTTGATTAGTCCGTTTTTGGCGATTAAAGTTTTACGACTACTGTACACTTCCGGTTTCAATGTAAGAGTTTAAATTATCGATTTAGTAGCATTATGTTTTTTTTTTTAAGAAGAACTGTGACGTCTGGCGATAATGTATAATTAGGGAGCGCAGTAGCTCAGTGGTAGATTGCTTGACTCGAGACCCAGGGGCCGCGGGTTCGAGCCTCACCGGCGTCTTTGCGTTGTGGTTCTTGAGCAAGACACATTTATCCTAGTTTAGTACTGTTTCAACCCAGGAAGACCCGTCCCTGTTTAACTGAAAGGTTGTTGGTGGGACGTAAAGAATCAAATCAAACAAACAAAACAAACAATAATGAATAATCGCTGAAAACTTCAATGCTGTGTCGCTGATAATAAAGCGTACAGAGCAATGCAAAGTCTCTATGTAAATTGCAAGCTTAAAGCTGAATTTCAATGATTAACCTGCTATCAGTGTTTGTCTTATGTTGTTGAGTGGCATAAACGGCGAGTCCGATGGAAGCAAAACTTTTGAGGTTTATTATTCTTATATCACGGTAGCCAGTAACATCTTCAAACAAACAAAAACGTAATTAATAAGGGCTCTGTGTTATGGTTTATATCGTAGACAAAGTGTGACTTTTTGAAATGAGGGTACCTTTTCTCTAAGTTTGCCCGTGAAAATTTAATCAGCTTCTACCCAAAGCTACATGTAGGCTTCATATCTGTTTTAACATTTTGGGGTTACAGTTACACGATAGCCTGACAACCTCATCTAAAATTTACAGACTTTTGCTATGATTCAGATGACGATGAAATGGATCTTCCACATATCAAATCTTCCTAAACTTTACAGACTTTTTCTTTAATTCAGATGACGATGAAATGGATCTTCCACATATCAAATCTTCCCCTAAAACTGAGACCAGAATGGTGTCACAACGTAAATCAGTGCAAGTACCATCTCCCAGCAAGCTAGACCGGGATACCACCAGGACATCTCGTCTTGATCTCGCCGTAGCTGTAAATGTCGCGAGATTTGCATCTAAATTCAAGAAACCGAACAGAATCTTTGACCCGGAAGCAACCTTCTGCTATGACAGTTCGGATGGTAAGAAATCATTATATGGATGATTGCACGAGCTTTCTGTGCTCAGGGTTTATCCTTAGCACTGATTTTAAGGAGTCAGTGGGACGCCCATGGCCTTACATTAAGGGTACCAAAGTATAAATCAATGATCCTACTTTGGTTCATTCGTCAAAACAATGCTAATAATTTATCAAATGGATTCTGTAGGGTGTAAAGCCGGCCCTCCTCCGTGGGCACCTCCGTCGCTACTCCATGGATTGGACTTAATTAACAAGAAGAAATTTTGAATCACAAGATTTTTTTTTTATGAAAAAGTAGCTTTTGCAGTCTTTCGTAAAAATCCAGGTTCTGGCCCAGTAGTCGAGGTCTAAATAAAATGAGACGGTTCTATTAGGCACCCAAAACATATAATATGCTCAAGTTTACGAGTAGGAAAATATTTACAATATTACGCTGAAAATGTTAGTTTATCTAAACCTGTGGCCGTCACTTGATAATAAAAACAACATTTATTTAGTTGACCTTTTACAAAATGCGACAAACGCCAGTTCTTTTCGGCGAAAACACACTACTGTCAATATTCTTATTAATGACCAGAATGATGGTACATAATGCTTAACCCTTAAAGCGTCAAGAAAAAATGCATCTGAAAATGTCGTCTGCTGAAGTCGTCTGCTGCAAATAATTGCCTAGTATTACTGATGAATTAAGTATAGAAGCAAACAGTGTGGACCAAGGACAGACTGCTCCTATAGGAGCAGTCTGATCTGGGTCCATACTGTTTGTCATAGAGGCTTCTTAATCATTCAGCGGACGAGAAAAGCAGACGACATTTGTTGCGATTGGCGCATTAATACATGTTTAATGATTATCTGTGTCGGATGAAAGCTGGTTATTTTAGCGGTTGGCCACCACCTTTTGAATGCAAGAAAACCATAAACGTATACTTTGGCAAAAGCGTGAAGGCCTAGATGAAATGCTGCATATCGCAGTATTCCATTGGGGTATACACTGTTTTAAGGTAAAATGGTCTTTAAAGACTGAAGTACATCTGAATTTGGAAATTCTAATGGAATAATTCATTAGTATACAAAAATGTCTAGAAGCCAAGCAAATGCAACGTATTTCACAGATATAATGTATATTAACAGTCTAGGGATTCATTTCTAGCGACTTATTTTAGGCGACCACTGGATTAGAAGCCATACGTGTGGCACACTTGCTATTTTCTTTAGTGCATCGATGCATTTTGTTAAGCAGCTACAAAAATAGCCCATTTATGGTATTTATTATTTTATTCAAATTTAACTATAACATTATGTAAGCAAACAGTGGAGACCCTGAACAGACGTAACATTCTTTGGCTTCTGGTCTGGGTTTTCACTGTTGGCCTATGTCCCACAAAACGGACGCTAGGCCTATGTGGGTTAAATTTATTTCTAACTGCACATTCAGCCATTATCTAGGAGCTGAGACACAAATCAGACTACCCGATCTGGGTATGTGCTCCATTTTGATACCAGAAAGTACATTTTCGTGGATCAGGAGTTATTTAGTTTAGGAATTATGGTTTCATTGGACAGTAAATGCGATTTAACATTTGCATACTTTATAACAATTCATATAATAAATATTGACACTATTTCTTTATAAATTGCTAATATTTACGAATACATGTTTGTCTATTTATGATGGGTCAGTGTATACCGTAGATGGTACATGACTGGTGTCTGAATTGCTCACAACAGCTGGTCCATTTGAACAGCATGTTTGTGCAAATTATCCCACACCAACAAACACACTTAAGGAAAGATAGGGAGCGCAGTGGCTTAGTGGTAGAGTGCTTGACTCGAGACCGACAGCCACACCGGCGTCACTGCGTTGTGGTCCTTGAGCAAAACACATTTGAGCCGTGAAATGTGATTTCCAACAATGTGGCATTTTGACAAGTGTAGTATCAGACGAGCATGAGCAGCCTCCTTTTAAGCTTAGACACTCTAAATGATACTCAGTCAGTAGCTTAACACACATAGAATATTCAAGCGACTAGGTCTAAGGCTTTGCTGGTCGCACATTCCACATTGTTGGAAATCCCATGCCACGGCTCATTTGTCCTAGCTTAGTACTGGTTCAACCCAGGAAGACCCGTCCCTGTTTAACTGAAAGATTGTTGATGGGACGTAAAGAATCAAATCAAACAAGCAGAACAAAACTGAAGGAAAGGGGACATATTTATTTTGGTTCTGTTCCCGTTGGCATTTGTGTCAGCATCGACGTTTGCGTTTGAGTCGGTGGTTTTTAGCTAAAACCTATGGGCATAATTTGCTTGACGAGAGGTCTATTATTGATAGGCATCGATGTCATATGGCTGCTAAGTGTGGTGTGTTTGTTGATGATGATCATTACTAAGCAAGCTTCCTATGTTATACTCGTTACCTAAGCTTCATAAAAGACCCTATAAGTTACGTCTATTGCTAATTCTACCTCATGTACTACTAGCTATATGAGTTGTCTTTAATTTGGACTTCTTGACTCACTGCGATTAAAAACAATGTTATAGAATATTGAGAGGAATGGTAAAAATCTATTTTGGTCGATTAAAAATTCGGGTGAGATTCTCAAGAATTAAAATCTAAATGTTTTCTAACATCTAGTGTATCTACATACTATTTCTAACAAACTGAATTAATTGAGCAAACTTTTAACAGAGAGGGCTCACTTTATTTGTCTTGTAAAGAGAAACGCGCATTTTTTCACTTCTGAACGACCTAAAAGATTTACTTTGTGGTCATGTCAGAAAATGTGTGAGCTCTCCACTATCTTTTGGGCAATATATTTATAAGATTTGGCTCATATTTATAAAGACAAATTGTAAGTGTTTCAATGGGTACTAATTGTGCTCCTCTTGTTGCAGAGTTGTTTTTGTTTTGTTATGAGAGAGACCTCATATTGTCTCTTGAGACAATAACCAAGCTGATTAACTCTACCTCAAAATAACTAGATGACTTGGCTTAGTTTCACCTAAAATTTAAGATAAACGGGACGATTTTAATTTTGAAATAGTTAATTTCCCATTTCTTGATGGAGATGTTCCTAGCTCCCCTTCCTACGCAACTTATTCGTTCTGTGAGAATATGTTCTAATATTGATGGCTTCAACAAAAAAGAAACACATTTTTGACTTCTAATGTATTAAAACAAGGTTATCGATAGCATAAATTTCGTTAAGCTTTTTACTAAATTTAACACAGACACTCAGAGTTGATTGTTAAATACAATATCTATTTTAAAAAAAACTCTTCTGCAACTAGGTATATCAGAACCTGAATTTTATGGTGATTTAGTTTATAAATTTAAAAATATTTATTGAAAAGCCTAGTTTTAGTGATCAATTTTAAAAGATAATTAAACGTTATAAAAGAGTGGGATACAACATGGATATCATGCGACAATATGTATACCTGGTTGTAAACCCAGTCACGTTTTATAGCTACGGTTTCTTCTGTAATTGCACGACGGTGGTCAGGCCTCACACTCAATGATGGTGCTAACGTAAAGCTTTAATCAGTTGGTTTGTATCTGATGCATGTCTTTGGCTTGGCTCACAGTAGCTCAACTTGAGGTTTTTATTTTACCTCTAACTATCTGCAAGTCATGAGCCATTTTCTTTTTGTCACACCATAGTGTGTTAATTTGATTAGATTGTAACTCTTTATGATGCATTGCATTAGTTAGGAAGCCACCATGCGAGCTTAACATTTATTAATGTGTTTCCAGGTTATAAGTGACCCCCGTTTTTCTTTTTTTAAACAGCTTTAAATTGAACTTAGAAGAACGGCACTTAGCATGTGGATTTGAATGCACACCGCATAACTAAAACTTATTTTTGGGAGACGCCCTTATTTGTAACTGAAGCCCCAGTCCCTTGTACAAAAGAATAACTTAGTTGTTTTTCCCTGTGAAAATACCCATGTGTACCCCAATAGATACACGTGCATTGCTATGATGATACGTACTAGCCTACAGGACTATCTTTATCCAATGATTCAACGAAAATCTATTCCGCAAACCTCACTCGTCATAATTTTGACACACACACGCATGCACACACGCAATTGTAAAAGTCTATAGGGGTCCTAGACTGTGCCGTATTGAAAGCAGGCAAATATAAGGCTTAAGCATGAAACCTGTATGTACATGTAGCACCATCCATTTCAATTCATTGACTCTTTTTGCCTACGAGGTAATTGTCATGATTTTGTCGTCTGCTGATATTTCTTTCAAAATCAGTTTGTTTCTTGTTGTTGCTTTTTCTAAAATGATCTTTCGGGAATATCAGTAGAGTGCCAAGCAGTTTGGATCCAGATCATGCCCGACATTTTGTCGGGCCTGATCTGGGTCCAAATTGTTTGCAAAGGTAATCAGCAGACGACACTAGTAAGTAATGAGTTTATGACGACAATTCAAGCAAATTAAAGAGCTGACGAGAAATAGCAAATTAGGGATATACATTAAACTTAAAGAGCATCAAATATTTGCCTGCTAAAGTTATTTCGCTGATAAACTTTGTCAACAATTGAAGGCAAGTTCAGGTTAAAATGTTGGGCATTATCTGGATCCATACTGTTTGATAACCTACTTGTTTTCCTGAAAGACATAAGGAAACAATGATCTCGAAAGAAAATTCAGCCATACATTTAAGGGTCAGACAATACTGTTACTTGAATCGTTTTTTTTAAACACAGGCCATTTCAATGTATCGTCTTTAGATGTACAGTGAAGTTTATGAGTCAGTATAAGCAGTGAAACATAGCTTAATGCACGAAGATTGGGCCAGTTAAGCAATTTTAGCATGAAATTGCGATTGTATTTATCAGTTTAAACACGTGTTTTGTGTGCTCAAAAGAGCCATATCATCGAGACGGTTGTTTTTAGTACACACAACATATTTTTTGGTTGAGAAATAGGAAAAAATAATTCTCTGTTATGCACTCTTATCCGTGGGACTGACGAATTACCTCCACTGACCTGTATAAGCCATGTTTATTTATATCGCTATATTCACTTGGGGACTAATTCAAAGAAGAGCAGCAAAAACACACCAAAATTCCATCTAATCTCAGCCTATACAAAAACTCATATTTATGCGGAAAAAATAAATTCAATTACGCGGTATATATCTTAATTCATTTCTCTAATTAATTTTTCAATTAAAATCACCATTAAAGAATAATTAGCAAATAACGGGGGTCACTTAAGTCCTGGAAACACTATAGTTTTTACTAACAACAAAATCAAGGGCGAAGATTTCGCTCAAGTAAAATGCATCTAGCCCCCCCCCCCCACCCGGTTGCTTAGCCTGCCGCCCGTTCTAAGGCGGTGGTTCTGATGTTATTGTTGAATTATTGTTTTATGTACCTCCCATTGTTTGAGGGGTTCTGTGTTGGTCTTTATTTTGGTATGCATTACTTTGTGTCCTTACTAGTTTTGCAATTACCTTGACGATGAAGAGAGAGCTGGTTGCTTTGCTTTTATTGTCTTATGTCTTGTTACTGTTCTGTGGCTCTTCCTCACGCTGCCATGGGTTGTTCTGCAGCAGTGTGTGATTGTGTTATTTCCTGATCATACTTACTTACTTTTCGCATGAATATAACACTGCGGCATGATGAAGAATTGAATAAGTGGATGACCTTGTTTCAATTTTTAAGGACCTACAGCACATAGAATGCCAAACTAAAGCCAAATATTGCTCGTGTGCACCCCAGAGGTAGTCTCATTTTTTTCTTGCTACGTAAGTTTACCCAAGGCTTAACTGTTTACCCAAGAACAGCAACAAAACACATCTGTCATATCAGGCTGGCATGCTAAAATACTTGAAATTTTAGCATGCCCCAAACATATTCCCAGTCTGTATCTTGGCCAAAAAAAACTTGACTCAAGAAACGACCTCGAGAAATAGTCTCGTTTAGTGGTGACCCCAAAAATATCTACGAAAATCTCCATATTCCCCAAAAATAATCATTTTTCTAGAAAACCCCAAATTTACTGAAAGTCAAAACTTTGAACCCCTAAAAATCGACAAAGCCCATGTATACGGACCAACACTTCCAACGCAAAATGTTTCAGGAAGGTAACTTTAATTAATGACGAGGTCTTGCCGTAATCATTGTACCGTTCAGGGGTTATAGCAGACTTTCACCCAATCAGGTTATGATTAAAATGGCGTGATTGACTGATGAAGTTCTACTTTTATTTTCACAAATAAGTGTTTAAATTTTTGATAAAATTGCATTACAGTGGATGAACCAGTATATATGTAATATTCAAGGTTCAGTTTTATTTTGCGTTAGAAGTGTGGTTCTGTATATATAATATAATATAATATCAGAGTACCCCTCCCCACCCCGTCTGAGTGGGCACCATATCTCCGCAACTGCCGGGGATATTTAACCAGTTTAGGAAATCTTGATGGAGAGATGATCTTAATTTGGGGACATTGAGTCAATTTTCAAGATGCATTCAATTTATTAACCCATATAAGCAAACAGTGCAGACCCAGATCATACACCGCAGAACGCTGTGTCCGTTCAGGTCTCCACTGATTGTTTATAAAATATTCTATTAAAATTTGGAAAAAAATGAAAAATACCACCCAGCAACTCTTAAAACGGAAATGGACTGGTCCAATTAATAAGGAAGGGAACTTCCATACGTGTTAAATGGGTTAATTCAACAAATGATAGTGACGGGGATATCTATTTTCTCTGAAATCATATTAGTTATATACACGGCGTCAAAAGTTAAGCACCCGCTATATTTTTTGCTGAACATTTTTTCAAACTACCGTGAAGAAATTTTATTACACATGGAAAATATTTATCTGTCATGAAACTCTGCAAAAATATTTAAATGAAAATTTAAGAATACATTTGATATTCGTATTGTGTTACCAAATCATTAGTTTTCGCGACTCATAAAACTTCTCGCCATCACCGTATAATCTTCAAGAAGTACCCAACATCTTGAAACAAATTGTTTGCCTTTTTCACACAAAATTGTCAACATTTATTCATATACACACAGTTGCAAAGAAAACAAGTTGACCCCTATGTGCTTTTTGTTGAACTCACCATCACATACTTAGGCAAAATAGCATATTATCCCTATGCGATGCATATATCTTTATTTATAAGGTTTATCATGCTCTGAAAAAAATAGCAACTAAGCGAGTGGTGCTTAACTTATGACGCTGTGTTATTCCATTTTTGACTGGAGACCCCAAACAAACAAGTACCAAGGCCAACAGCATTTCATCAGGGCCTCCAGAGCATGCTAAGAAAATATCGAATGGTATAATATATACTAGTCAAAAGTTCTAACCGGCCACGTGTGTTTTTATCGATTTTCTAAAAAGTTTTAAGCACAATATTGATTCCATTTTCATTTCCTAATAGGCCAGCCAATTAGTAAATGATACCATAAAACGGATTAGCAAAATTCTTAAAATTGTATCCGGGAGGCTTTTCCGAATACACATACCCTCAGTTTTAAAATTCACACGATTTTGCATTGGATGGTGGGGTAATTTTCAACACTTTGGCCAATAACAACGAGTCTCATGCAGATGGAGTGTTCATTTCAGCACGATCGTGCTCAATATGAGTTTGGCTTTTGAAATGAAAACGTTTTGTGCGTGAAAGTGGGATATTTCAAAAAGTCATGACTTACAAATTGGGCCAAAATGCGAATTTTAAAAATGGGTGTACCACTATTCAAATGGGCATCCTGCATGTACTGTTGAACATGTTGTCAATATCTTTACTGTCTAGGGTACATGACACGTCTGGCTATTTCGAGGTGCAAAAAGTGCAGTCATGTCATTTTACATTTTGAAGAAAATTAATAAAATGCAGGTGGCCGGTTAGGATTTTTGGCTTGTATATAATATATAGTTTTGAAAATTTTATGGACTGTTTAAATCCATTGTCAAATGAACGAAAACCCATGTTCAAATCAGGAGATTCGCGTGAAGTTTGAACATGGGTTTGAACTTGAAAATACTTCAAATGAGCCATGCATTGTTTGCATGCGTTTATATACGGAAAGCGTTGCGGACCAGGCTTATCATTTCGCCGATGCTTTTGTTCGCAAAAACTACGGTTATGACGTTGTGATGCCATTGTGACGTTTGAAAGTTTTCAGCCGACGCCACTTTGTTTAGAGAAATCCAGTGTAAGAAAATGGACAATTTAATGTTTTAGCAGCGTTTTCAGTGCGAATTGGGTTGGAATAAGGTAAAATATGCAAGAATAAAGATCACACATGTTTGTTTCATTGCATTAACGCTTGCCGGGTCCCCCAGGAGATGTTTGAGCACTCGGCCTGTCGACCTCGTGTTCAAACAGCTTCCTCGGGACCAGGCAAATGTTAATACATGAAAAAACAAGTGTGATCCATATATTGGAGACATTTTGATTTTCTCCGTACGTCTGTCTGTCTGTCTGTCTGTATGTCTGACTGTCAATAACAAAATGTGTCCTATCTTGTGAACGCAACTTCTCCCAAAGTTTTAGCCAGAGTATTTTTGAAACTTTGCTGGGTTTTTTGTCAAGGTCAGAAGATGCATGATATTTGGCTGTAATACTCAGATTATTTTGTCACTTTTTTCGCAGTTTGAATTAAGGCAATTTTGGCATCAACGTCTACTAAACCATATAGGCACTGAGTATCTTGTGAACGCAACTCCTCCTTCAATTTAACCAAAATCATTTTGGAACTTTGCATGTGTTTCCGTGAAGGTCTGAAAACGTGTGGGAGGTTTGACTGTAATACTCAGATTAATTTTTGTCATATTTTTGCAGTTTGAACTTAGTCATTTTTGGACCAACTTCTACCAAAGTATATAGAGATTGGGAACTCCTCCTACAATTTTAACTGGATCCTTTTGAAAATTCACAGGAGTTTTGTCAAGGTCAGAAGATGTGCATGGCGTTTGACTATAATCCTTAGATTAATTTTCTTATATTTTTACAGTTTGAACTTAGTCAATTTCGGCTCAACCTCTACCGAAGCATATAGGCACTGGGTATTTTGTGAACGCAACTTCTCCTACAATTTTACCCGTATCGTTTTGAAACTGTGAATGTGTTTTGTCTAGGTCTAAAGATGTGCATGCATGGATTTTCATTATTATTGAAATAATATATGATAATTAACTTTTTCCCAAATGATGGTTGTGCAATTTTTACCCAAATCTTTTTGAAACTTTGCAGGTGTTTTGTCAAAGTCTGAAGTTGTGCATGAGGTTTGGCTGTAATCCTCACATTATTTTTTGTCACTTTTTTGCAGTTTGAACTTAGTCATTTTTGGCTCAACTTCTACCAAAGCATAATAAAGACTGGGAACTCCTACAATCTTAACAGGATTCTTTGGAAACTTGCGGGTGTTTTTGTCAAGGTCTGAAGATTTGCATGACGTTTGGCTGTAATCCTCAGATTAATTTTTGTCACAATTTTCGCAGTTTGAACGTAGTAAATTTTTGCTCAACTTCTACCGAAGCATATATGCATTGGGTATCTTGTGAATGCAACTCCATCTATAATTTTACCCTTTTCTTTTTGAAACTGTAAATGTCTTTTGTCTAGGAATATAGATGTGCATGTAATTTAGATGTATTGGAATAATATATGATAATTAACTTTTTTTCCCAAATAATGGTTGTGCAATAGTTTAAGTACTGCATTAGCAAGATATCTTTGTTGGATATGAAATCGATTTTTACCAAGAAAAATCAACATTATTTCAGTTTGAAATTGCATTTAGTGACATTTGGATATTCTGACACCAAATGGGGGGTGGGGGGGGAGGAGACATCTGGTATAGTAGAAAAAAACGATTTTAGTCTGTTGTTGCTCCCATGATTTGTTGGGGTTCTGTTTTGGTCCTTGTTTTGATTTGCACGCCGGTAGGTCGAACTTCAGACTCTATGACTGTTCCGACTTAAAGACTTATCTATTGATAAGATGGTAGGGGCCTGTTGCTTTGGTTGTTGTCAGCCCCCCCCCCCCCCCCCCCCAGGAATTTACCTGTTGGATTTCTTTTGCTCTGGTATTTAGTTTTATGTACTGTCGAATCCTTATCTTTGCTTTATCTCCTTTTTATATCTTGATTTATATGTTCTAGGAAATGATGCATGGATAAGTTACGGGTCTTTTATGCAAACCAAACATCTATGTGTATTGATCCACATCTGAACTAAGGGTGGGGTTGGCGCCATGAACCGATTTAAGCCCTCCGGTAAAATGTTTTTACTGATCGTTCCAAGGCGGTACATTTTTGTGGATCATTTGTGTTATTTTTGTCTTGTGTTTGTCACGCTTTCGTGTCTGTTCATTGTTGCCTTGTTGTCACCTGCTGGGAAAGGGCTGACCTCTTGGCTCTCGTTGTGTTTTTGTCACTTTCCCATGTGGTATCCTAGGTCAGGTGTGGTACTTGATTGTATCGATTCCTGATCGTTGCCACCTTTCTTACATTGTTATTTAGTTCATAGTGTCCTTTTAAGTTTTGCAATTATCTTGATGGGGAGGAGAATGCTGGTATTGCCTTCCTGGTGTCTTGTGGCGGCTCTTCCTCACGGTACCGTGGGCTGGTCTGCAGTGTGTGATTGTGGCATCTCCTGATCATAATCACTTTATAAAGAATATTTTTTTCCATAGAATTGCTGTAATCTGACCTTTATCGCATCATCAAGTGCATCATTTCTCCATATCCCACTTAATGAAACAAATAAATCAAACTTTCTCTACACACTTACGAGTAAGTCAAATTATTGTAAAACATAAATCTAATTTATTTGTGCTTTTAGATTTGTTTAACGCGTGTATACTTATTAAATCTCCGAGTCAGTCTGTAACAAGTAGAAGTTATTGTTTGGTTTGTGCGTCTGAATGAGAAGATAATCCACGAGCTTTAGCGAAGCGCAAAACCATACAATATCTTCTTATTACAACAACTTGCATTTGCACTTTGTGCATTATGAGATTTTTGAGACGTTAAGCATTAGAATATCAATGAAAGGTGCAATATTTAAGTTTGGATGGCCATTGATTTAAAGTAAGGGTCCATAGGGTAGAATATCAAATGTGGGTTGCATTTCTAGCACTGTTTTTTTTAATCACAGCGGGCAGAACAAAACTGGTTTATATGTTTCCAGATAAAGGCTGGTTTAAACAAAACCATATTTTGAAGTCTTTATACTTTAATATGAAAGTAAGTAAGAAGGCAAAGATCAGGAATCAATACAATCAAGTACCACACCTGACCCAAGACACCACATGGGAAAGTTACAAAAACACAAGAAAACATCACATACAAGAGAGCAAAGAGGTTATCCTGAAAATGTATTGTCGTTTAAGTTAAATTTTGGGGGTGCAGCATATAACCCTTAGTTTCTCAAATACAACTTGAAGACTATATGGGTCAGTTCAAAATGAAATCAACGTAATTGACATGTGTGCTCAGTGAAGACTCGGACCAGTCTGAACTTTAAGCTTCACATTTATTGCTAACCAGAGATTCCTAACCGACAAGTTGATTATATAAACGTGAAATTATTTGAAACGTTTTCGGTAATGATCGCTCAATGCCACTTTGACTTTCCAATGATGACCCAAGTGTATATTGTTAAAATCTTTGATCTCTCTATGAATATGTAAAAGCCGTGGGCATATTGACTTAATACCAAATAGCTATACAAATGTTATAAGTGCTTGCGAAATTTAATTAATAACTATGTCGAGGCTGGTGAAAATTGATGATGGACAGGGCGGATAACGAAGGCCCAGTTTCGTTTATCGCAGGATGAATATGGATGAATATGGATGAATTGGTTTTCTTTGTTTGTTAGTTAAACCAGGAATAAGATAAAACGTTGATATAATGTACATTTACGTTACATGTGTAAAACGTCAATATTTTGTTTATTCGCTTCATATGATGTAAAACGCCAAAAGAGTGTATACGTATTTCATATGTAAAACGCCAATATAGAATAGATAATGTTACATATGTAAAACGCCAATATATTTATACACTATAATATATGTAAAACGTAGATTAAGTGTTCATATATGTGTTTCCGTTTCTCAGACGATTGATTAAAATTAGACATGTTTAATAAAATGTTTTGTTAAAATCGCAAATTTGATGGAAAATGCGAACTGCGGTTGCGTTTTCAAAATACTTTTCAGCTTTTCAGAGAATGACAAATCTCTATATTGGCTACATTCCTTAATTTGTATAGCCCCTATTTATTTACCGTTTTAGGACCAAAGAAATGTTCCATTAAGTTTGATACAATTAAGTCAGGATGATCCATTGAATATGTTAAGGGGTCACAGGCTATAAATTCCAAATATTTTTTTTTCTCTGAAGAGCGATCATTTTTTGTATAAGCAAACAGTGCATACCGTGATGAAATGCCATCTGGGTCTTCACTGTTTGTCAAAATAGCCGTTTAGGGGTTTCTGGTATCCAAAGGATACATATATATCTTTAACTGAAGTCGATGCCAACCATGTACCTTATCCATAACATGGCTCCAATATTCATAAGCAATAAATCTATGGACACCGCGAAATTGATATAAATGAAAGTTTACGAAAGATAAGATCTGTTATTTGTGAGATCGTTCATCTGTGAGACTAACAATAGTTTCATTTCAATTTTATTCACAAAACATCGACATAAGCAAAAATGAAATATATCATGTTATAGAATGAATGATGGCCGATCGATTTCTTTATTTGTTCAACTTTAAGTGGTATACAAACATCCTTAGAATAATAATAATCATTGTCATTTCAAGATATCTTGGAATATAGGCTTTATCGTGGATGATTCAGTCTGGATTTTTCAATCTATATCATTTATAAGTTTACATACTCGTGTATATATAAATTGTAATAAAGACAATAAAGGATGGTGAAGCCTTATTTGTGTGATTCATGAATTCTGTGAATGATATCTTAGGAAAACAACTGCAACTGCTTACAAGCTGTATCTTATGTGTGTCGCGATGTAAGAAAACGAAGATTCGAAATAGACCTTTGACAATATAGTCCCACTGGATAGCTGTGCATGATATTTTATTTATTTATTTATTTATTTATTTATACAATATTTAAAGGGGTGTACACTTTTAGCTGAAATAACCATTCTACCAAGTGGTCCTCTATAACAAAGCTATATACATCAAAACATTATTTACAAATCGCACATGTTTTAAAAGGATGCATGGATGCATTAAAACAGTTCAAACAGTTCACATCGTTAAAGCTTGAAATAGCACATTCATTGAAAATAATTATCTAATTTATAATATATAACGAGGCAATCACAGCAATCACCGAACATACGAGGGATGTTCGAAAAGAATTGCTTATTTCTTTCTGGAGACTTCAAATTTCACGTTAGCTCAAAATTGCTCATTTAATGCCATCAAAGAACTCTCCGTGGCTAGAAATGCAAAGCTTCAACCGATGTATCCATTTCCTGAAGGCGTCACGGTACGCTGATTTGGGCACAGTAATAAGGTACTGATGAATAGCAGATCCAAGAGCCTGTTAGGACTAGTATTTCCGCCCAGCAAGGAATTATTTCAATTTCGGAAACATAAAGAAATCACATAGGGCAAGATCTAGGGAATACGGGAGGTGAGGCAAAACATTTACTTTTTCTTTCTCCTAAAACGCCGCAACTATTTTGGAGGCAAGAGCAGGGACATTGCCATGTAGAAGACGGATATGTTTAAAACCAGTCACAGGGCGTCGTTTCTGATAATATGTTTCGGCTTCTCCAGTACTATGTCTTTGTAGTGCTTTACGGTGATTTTTTTTGCCATTTTCCATCGGCACTTTTGTTGCGACTCCTTCACCATTGCATTCCAAACCTTCCTTGCACTCAAAGACCGTTTGGCAATTATTGGGCGTCTGCTATGTTTAGAGGCCCAGATTTTATTGCTAAACTTTCTGGCGGGCTCAAAATAATAGACCCAATTTTCATCACCTGTGGACATTGGCAAACTGATTTTTGTGACAAGTTTAAAACATTTGAAGCATCTTTTTGGCCACTTAAACCCGTTGTCTGTTTTGTTCATCAGTCAACAGATGTGGCACCCATCAAAAATCTTTTGGACTTTAAAATGCTTCTTCAAAATAAGGTGGACCGTTGATAGTGATATGCCTTCTTTTCGTGCAATATCACGAACTGTAAATCTGGCATCTCCTTCAATGATTTCCTTTATTTTTGAAACGATTTCTTTACGAGATGAAAATTTTAGCCTACCTGATTTTGGTGCATTTTTGGTGGACTCTACACCAGATTCAAATTTATTTTTCCAGCTCCTAACTGTGTCATAAGACACACAAGAAGGTCCTTAAGTAGTAGAAAGTTCAGTCATCAGCTGCTTTAAAGAACAACCAAGTTTTGAGCGAGCTTTGATGTAAGCCCATATTTCATATTTCTGGTTGACGCTTCTGCCAACCATTTTTACAACAGTGGTCAATGACTGCGTGTTAATATGGCAAATTTTATGTCTTACATTTAATCTAACATGTACATTTATTCACCGTTCTGTAGACCTTGAATAAACCTAGATAGGTATATATTGGTTTTTATCGTGCCCCACGTGGATATCGAGATATAGGGCAAAAAGCAATTCATTTCGAACATCCCTCGTATGTCAAACCGTCCAATCGGCGGAGACTCAGGCGCCCTTCGAATCGAATTAAAGTTCCTACTATAGTTCTTACGCAATAGATGCGCACGCACGTTTACACCCGAACGGCTCAAGTTGGAACTTTTAGTTGGTTGGCAAGTAAACAAAAATAATAGCCCTGTATGCTCCACTTCAATTCTTCATCGAAGAGAAAAACGATGTTATAAATTGCACAGCGCTTTCTAATAATCAAGTACGAATAAGTGGGACCAAAAATTATGCTCAGCTAGGTTTATTTTACAAAAACATATCATTTTGAGGCTACTGACCGATCTTGAACCCATCGTGCTAGATAGGTCTAGAGTAGGGAACCAGCCTATCTACTAGAGTAACGGTGCTAGTAGGTTCGTGACGTCACCCTAGTAGCGACTATAGGTGTTCGAATCAAACTTTAGTTACTATAGTAGGGACTATAGTTCGATTCGAAGTGCGCCTCAATCATGCCCTGCTGCAGAAGAGCTTTTAAGTCAACATTGTATTAGATAATAACCTCTGGGTACCTGCAATAGAAGTTTGAAATGCTACATGTATAAAACGTTATAGCGCTTGCAAAGTTTCAATCACTATAAATGTCTCAGACGACTGGTTTAAAACAATGATCGAATGGGCGGCAAACAAAGGCCTAATTAGTTTACAACAGACTGATATTAGTCTTCAAGAGCATTTCTCAATATAAGCCGAATAAAGTGAGCCCTCCCTAATACAATTGTTCAATTAATACGATAACAGTTTCTTTGGTGGGATTATGAGGCAATATAGAATAGAGAGTAAAGCAATTATATGTAGACAGACTAGATGCCAGAAAACATTAAGTTTATTAAGAATTTCACTTGTCTCTTTGATAGACCAAAATAGATTTAACCATAATTCTGTTCGAAACCATTTCATAATATTTTATGACATGACTTTTAATCTCAGTCAGGCAAAATGTTATGTGTTTAGATATCTAAGTTAAAGTGCATTTATTTGAATAAGCAATACATCGTGATAGATATTGTCTTTTATGAAGTTTAGGTTATCAGTAAAACATAGGAAGCTTGTCATGGTATTTATCTACGTAGCAGCCATCTGACACCGAAGCCAATCAATGATAGTCCTCTCGTCAAACAAATTATACTCATACGTGTAGCGTTTAGCACTGCCAAGCTCTTGCTTTAGGATGTTGATGTAATATATTCTCCCAACAACCAAAACATTGAAAGCAGCCTTGTCTGCAGACGCTTACACAAACTTCCTGTCAAATTCTTGGATACCTTTCTTCAAAAGTCTAAAAGTAAATTTAGATTTAGACGCAAGAAAATCTAAATTGTTGCAATGAAATGAAATTATTTTATCAATGATATTAAAAAATATCTAGTTTTCAAGTTTTCAAAGCATTAGGTTCGACATGCTCTCGCTTGCATCAGTTGGCAATGGTGGTATAAATTTACATATTTGATCTTTTAAGTTGTTTGTTAAATGCAAAATTGGTATTTTCACGCATATTCACCAACTTTAGTCTTCTCAATCCTTTTTAAAATGTAAAAAAACACAGATATGATACTTCTTGCTTCTGCTTCAAATATTGATGTTGGTCGTGGTCCCACATTTAGACCTTTCTTATGAATAATCAAACGTTTACACATATGATACATGTTGGAACTGATCGCAAATATGCATAAAAAACCTCCTTTAACCTTTTGTATTCGGGAAACTCTCAAACGAGTACTTTTGCAAACAGTGAAGACCCAGATGAAATGCAGCATACTGCTGAATTTCATCAGTGTCTACACTGTTTGTAAAGGTAACGTAGATCTTCAGACAAACGAATATACTACATTTTTTGAAAATTATAACCTGAAACCCCTGGATATGTATACTGGACTATCACAACTTTATGTTATCAAACCTAAAGGAAGAATCCATCGGTTTACAAAGGGTTAAACGCCTATGCTGATTTAACCAGCATGGCCAGGGGCCCAATTTCTAGTCCTAGTATTCATTTAAATCTATAGACGAGCAGCGATAGCTCAGGCGTGTTTGCACAGACTCACTGAAACCTTCGATGCTCATAATGCACATGCGTAACAAATTATGTGTTGACTGATATGTAACCTCACCATTTTAATTTGTTTGAAAAGTGTCAGTATATAAATCATATTTATGGAGCCAAAAGAAAAACATAGGGTATGAACTGTATAACAATGGATATCATACTAAAGCTAGTTTTGAGTACTGATCATTCTATAGTGAAATCTCTATAAAACATGGAATCAGAAACTTCTCAGAACAGTGATCAGTGTGCGGTATGCGGTGGAGATATCAATGAAACTGACCGAAATACAGCTACAGACAGTGGCGCCACCAATGAACACGAATCTGATAACACATTAGGAAAGTCCGACAAAACAAACATTCGGACTATGACAAGGTCAGATGAGGACAGAAAATCCTCAAAGAAGGTCGCTATGAAAGAACTACAGAAATTAATGGCTCATGTATTTGATGATATAAATGATGTGACAATTTCAGATGAGGATGACAAGAAAAAGACTGTGCAGAAACCAGCGGATAAAGGAGCAGAAACGTATTCTCAACTGTGTAGAAAGTATAAAAAGGTGCCCATTAATAATGTGATGCGCCAGTTTGGTAGAGGAGTTATCTCCCTGGATGGTTATGATCTCAGCACGAGAGAACTGAAGGCTTTCTTTGTTGCACTGTTGGTAAGTTGTATTTCCCTTTTGTGGGATATGGGAAAACTTCGTTACCCAATATTGGAACATCGTCAAGCAGTGCAGAACCAGGTGAGATGCAACCTATCAGTGGCATCTTATCAGGGTTTGTACTTTGTGCTGTCTGAAGAAAACTCACTTAAGAAACCAAAACTTAGTTCACAAGGCTAAACTTAAGAATTAATTATTTAAGTTTGTTTTTGGTTTGGGCAATTGAACGGGATTTAAGTTTCCGTATAACGTGTACAGTAAAACCTGTCTTAAGCGGCCAATCAAAAAGAAGACCAAAATTAGTTTTCAAGACCTATCATCGCTTAATGTAGGTCAAAAGTATTGCAGAATACTCCAAGGGGAGCATTCTGCAATACTTCTGACCTTCATTAAGCTACCATTTGCTATTAAGACCTTTGTTTTGTCTATTAATTGAGGGGCTTCTTAAGACAGGTTTTACTGTATAATGTCTGATAAAACATTCAGGTTAAAATGTTCATTTCATATATTAATGAATTCAGGTACTTTGAAATAAATTAACTGTAAATGAAATGAAGCTTTGAGCCTGAATATGGGAATAGGTGCATCAATAAAATCTACAAATTATACCCCTCATCTATCTACGGCTGCATGCCGTTCCCTATTGTTCATTTTGCCACATTTTTGCTGGCGATAGACGTTTGTCACCAGCGATTAACTAACTTTTCGCTTTTGACAGACGTCTGCAGCAAATAAGGTCTAAGATGCAAATTATGAGTTTGTTTTCCCTCAATAAGCTATAGTATTACATGTATAACTATATTTGTAATTCGCTTTCTTTTGTTTGAAGTACGAGTACTATAGTGTTTGTCTACATGGAATATTAATGAAGTATTAAATTAATACGTCATCTTTATTTTACATTAGGATTCCTATGTCAACAAAGATGAAGCGACACTGAATAAAAAAACGGCAAGTACCTTATTTCCTTTATAACATAGGAGTCGCCGCATGAGATTTCCAACAATTTGACATTTTGACAAGTGTAGACTCGGACGAGCCTCTACAGCCTCCTTTTAAGCTTAGAAACTCTAAATGGTGTTCAGTCAGTAGCTGAACAATCCTAGAATATTCAAGCGACTAGCTAAGGCTCTGATCAGACTGCTCGTATGCGCTGGCTGATCTGAGGCTTTGCTGGTCGCACATATCACATTGTCGGAAATCTCATGCACTGGCTCATTATTATTAGTATGTGTGTCTGGTTGAGTAGACAATTCCTGGTCCATGCGCGGACCCAGAGGGAGGGGAGCAGGGGGTCCGGACCCCCTGAAAATCATAAAACTATACGGTTCCTTAGCAAAACTGGTCCGGATCCCTTAGAAAATCACAAAGCTACCAATCTAGCATTCAATGTTGTACCATTTAAGCCATCATCAGGCCGCCAGCGAAACGCCATTTATATGGTATTTGGACCCCCCTCATCAACTGAAAAAACCATGTCAGAGATGGACCCCCTCTGACAATACTTTCTGAATCCGCGCATGTGGTCAGATGTCCACCTATTTTATCAAGTTCAAAGACACAAGATAAGTTCATCGTATAGATTGTTTTATTGAAACCTTCAGACATTGGGTGTTCAGTGATTATTCTTAAAATTAAAACTACTTTTGTTACCGCTTGCCGGACCGACCCAGGCCCCATTGATCGTACATTACTTTCATTGTCAACTCAAATGAGCATGACATTTGTCATCCTCATTAATGTTAAATTCCAATAATTGAGGTTCAGAATCATGGAATTTTTACTAGCGCTTTTGTCCGCTTTTGTATAGAATATTTTAAAGCTGCATAGTCTGTAACTTTTGATCTTCTTATTTTAAAAATAATGTTTTTATTTTTCAAGAACACAGTAAAAATACTCAAATTCAGGTAAAATTTTTTACCATTTTCGTAAATCTTAACAAGTTATCACTATCAAAACAACTGCATTTATGTTAAAATTCAACGGTCTAGAATTATTGGAGGGACGCAAATAATTATAAACAAGAGAAAACAACACCTATTTGATAAGATAATTCACTTTTCCATGCAGTTTTCAACTGTACTGAGCATGTTTATAGTATAAACATAGCTTATTTCTACTTTTACAAATGTTTTAAAAAGAAAATAAAAATTTTCGAAAAATGTTCATAGTTACAGAGTATGCAGCTTTAACGCCTATGGTACATTTTATGAATACTTTCACTGCCAACGGGAACTATTGTGTGTTCATATACTGATATTATACGCTCAACTTTTCAGGAAGGTACAACAGACCCCAGTGACCAAGAGAAGGAACCAGCAATTGAGTTAAGTCAGTTAGAGCTGGGAGGCAATAAACTCGAGGCCAGGGAAATATCATATCTGGGTGATTTTATAACAGAATATCCACCACTAGTCAGTATTGTAAGTAAAATGCCTCGTATGAAACCAGGCCCAACATTATAAAAAAAACTTTTTTCATGCTCAACCACACTGAATTTCAACTGCTCATAAAAACTAAAATTCTGACGACAATAAAGATTTTACTAACCTTTAAACTCTGAGATGCAATTATCCTGCTCATAAATGTTAAAATGCCAACACTTGTTGGCATGTTAACATTTATGAGCAAGATAAATATCATGCTCAGTTAAGTTGAACATGATCTTTTTATAACCTCGAGGTCTGGATGACATAAACGTGTAGATGGTATGAAGATGCAGAGCAAAAATTTTCCCTCTTTTGTGTCACAAAAAATGGAAGTTGGAAAAGAAAGAATCTAGCGTTAAAATACTGGGCCTATAATGTAATAAAAAAACTCATTATTACAATATCAACAAATTGGCGTGTGTGCTTAGCTAAAGCTCAGATTGGAATCCGCATACACTCATTCTGATGGGAGTTTCCATTGAGCATATGAAAATACAGTGGTTACTCAGCTACCGATAGAGCACATATCAGAATCTAAGCTCAGACTAGGTTGATACTCGGGCTGATCGGAGTCTTTAATTGACTTACATGCAAGTTCATTTCTTCTGTCATGTGTAACGTAAGTTGAATGTGTGTGATCAATCATGCGGTTGTTGTTTTTTCAATTCTCTTTTAGAATTTTTTCTAACATAATACTTCAGCAACATTTTTTGCAATTTTAAAATTTATCAAAAGTTTCCTTGGTCACCCAGGTAAACCGCATGTCTAGATCTCGGAGGGTATTGGCTACCGGAGGTAAACAAAGGATTTTTGGGTTGGACATGGTCTGTATTGAGACGATTTTATTTCATTTAGATTCGTTTTGGGGATAAGCACAACGTATAGGTCGATAGTATACAGAATTATGATAACTCTGAAATCATTACATGTTTTGGAATTTACTCTGTTCGAGTTTAAATCGCATTTGAATTCGGATATGCAGTATTTTGGACGAATATTTCGAATTCATCAGTTAATATTCATATCTATTATTTTATTTTACATGATTCACAGCCACCGCTGGAATGTATAACCTCTCTTTGGAATAAATCAGTCAAATACAATTCAAAACTACATGTAAAACACGTATTTATTTGCAATTTTATGACGGTGGTATCATGCTTATAGGTAGCTTTCCGTTCGGAGGTATGTTGGGTAGCTGTCGGAGGGAAGGCATGTGCATGTTAACATTAATTTCGGAGAAGGGCAAATTGATTATACTCATTACAAAAGCTCTCGCATACGGAAACAAAAGTGTAACACTCAAACACTTTCAAAAACAAGTGGTTCGATTTTGGGGGGATATATCAAAGGAGAAACAAGCTCAAATAAACCAATTTGTTAGAGTTTTTGGTCAACATTGAATGTGTGTTTTTGTGCATTAGTTTGTTTTGTTTGTTTTGGCATACCATATCTATTTAGCCCTTTGCATCACATTAAAGAAACGATCTGGCAGTAATATAACATGCCAAAGCATTATACTATGAAATGGACACATACTTTTTTGTAAAGGTGACGGATCAAGTAGCAATGCAATAAGTATACCAGATGTTTAGATGAGCAACTGTAGGGTCTAATCAGTCTTCACTAGATGCATAAATTAAATAGGTGTTTTTGCATTAACCAACATAAGTTAATCCTCTTCAAAAACGGCCTTTGGGTTAAAACAAGTGTAAATGACCAGGAATTGCCACATTCATAGACAGACACATGTCTCCAAGAGACAGGGACACTGGAACACAGACAGATAAGGAATACGCTCAAAAGTCAGAATACAATGCGCAAAGCATTCAGCTCCCTTTATCTCAGTGAAAGTATTGCCAAACTAGAAATGACACAATGTAAGCGTTTAACACGAAGTGCTTAACACGAACCCCCAGCAAATACAACAAAAATAGCGAGTATGATCAGGAAATAACACAATCACAAACTTCAGACAAACCCATGGCACCGTGAGAAAGAGCCACACAGCAATCACGAGACACTAGGAAGACAAATTAAGCAAAACAACCAGCTCTCTCTTCCCCATCTACTCACTCTCTACGCTCTCTCTCTCTCTCTCTCTCTCTCTCTCTCTCTCTCTCTCTCTCTCTCTCTCTCTCTCTACTCGCTCTCCTCTTTACTCTATCTCTCTCTATCTCTCGCGCGCTCTCTCTCTCTCTCTCTCTCTCTCTCTCTCTGTAACTCTCTGCTCTCAATACTCTTGTCACTCTCTACTCTCTATTCTCTTTCTCTCTCTACATTTCTCTCTCTCTCTATCTCTTTGTAACTCTCTGCTCTCAATTCTCTTTGTCTCTCTCTACTCTCTATTCTCTTTCTCTCTCTACTCTCTGTCTCTGTCTCTGTCTCTCCCTCTACTCTGTCAGTCTCTCTCTCCATCTCTCCATCTCTCTCTCTCTCTCTCTACATCTCTCTCTACTTTGTCTGTCTGTCTCTACTCTGTCTGTCTCTCTTGTCTACCTCCCTATCTCTCTCTCTACTCTGTCTCTCTGTCTCTGTCTCTCTCTCTCTCTCTCTCTCTCTCTCTCTCTCTCTCTCTCTATACTTTATTCTCTACTCGCACTCCTTCTCTACTCTCTCTTTCTCTACTCGCACTTCTTCTCTACTAGTACTCCTTCTCTCCTCGCACTCCTTCTCTACTCGCACTCTATCTCTACTCTCACTCCTTCTCTACTAGCACTCCTTAATTACTCGCACTCCTTCTCTACTCTCTCCTTCTCTACTAGCACTCCTTCTATACTCGCACTACTTCTCTACTCGCATTCTTCTCTACTAACACTCCTTCTCTACTCGCGTTCCTTCTCTACTCGCACTTATTCTCTACTCGCACTCCTTCTCAATTCGCACTCCTTCTCTACTCTCTCTTTCTCTCTCTCTCTCTCTCTCTCTCTCTCTCTCTCTCTCTCTCTCTCTCTCTCTCCATCCTTCTCTACTCGCACTCCTTCACTACTCACACTTCTCATTTACTCGCACTCCTTCTCTAATGTCACTTCTTATCTACTCGCGCTCCTTCTCTACTCTCTCTTTCTCTAATCTCTCTTTCTCTACTCACACGCCTTTTCTAATCTCTCTATACTATCTCTTTCTCTACTCGCACTCTTTTTCTCTCTCTCTCTCTTTCTCTTTCTCTTCTCGCACTCATCTACACTCTCTTACTCTACTCGCACTCCTTCTCTACTCTCTCTTTCTCTACTCACACTCATTCTCTACTCCCTCTTTCTACACTCGCACTACCACTCTACTCGCACTTCTTCTCTTATATATATATATCTCTCTCTGCTCTCTCTTTCTCTACTCGCACTCCTTCTCTACTCTCTCTTTCTCTACTCGCACTCCTTCTCTACTTTCTCTATTTACACTCCTTCTCTACTCTATCTTTCTCTACTCGCACTATTTCTCTACTCTCTCTTTCTCTACTCGCACTCTTTCTCTACTCGCACTCCTTCTCTACTCGCACTCCTTCCTTACTCTGTCTTCTCTTCTCACACTTCTTCTCTAGTCGCACTCCTTCTCTACTCGTCTCTCTCTCTCTCTCTCTTTCTCTCTCTATCTCTTTCTCTCTATATCTTACTCTTTCTTTTTCTGCTCGCACTCCTTCTCTACTCTCTCTTTCTCTACTCATACTCTTCTCTTCTCTCTTTTCTCTACTTGCACTTCTTCTTTACTCGCACTCCTTCTCTACTCTCTCTACTCACTCTTTCTCCACTTGCACTCCTTCACTACTCTATCTCTCTCTCTCTCTCTTCTCACTCTTTCTCCACTTGCACCCCTTCTCTACTCTCCCTTTCTCTACTCGCACTCCTTCTCTACTCTCTCTCTCTCTCTCTACTCACTATTTCTCTACTAACACCCCCTACTCTCTCTTTCTCTACTCGCACTCCTCCTCTACTCTCTCTTTCTCTTCTCGCACTCCTTCTCTACTCTCTCTTTCTTTACTCGCATTTTTTCTCTACTCTCTCTTTCTATACTCGCACTCCTTCTATACTCTCTCTCTCTACTCCCTTTTTCCCTACTCTCACTCTTGCTCTACTCTCTCTTTACCTACTCTCACTCTTTCTCTACTCTCTCTTTCTCTTCTCTCTCTCTACTTTCTCTACTCGCACTCTTTCTCTATTCGCACTATTCCTCTACTCGCACTCCTTCTCTACTCGCACTCATTCTCTTCTCACACTCCTCTACTCGCACTCCTCTACTCGCACTCCTTTACTACTCGCACTCCTTCTCTACTCGCACTCCCTCTTCTCCTACTTGCACCCTCTACTCGCACTCCTTCTCTACTCTCTCTTTCTCTACTCGCACTCATTCTCTACTCCCTCTTTCTACACTCGCCCTACCACTCTACTCGCACTTCTTCTCTTATATATCTCTCTCTCTCTGCTCTCTCTTTCTCTACTCGCACTCCTTCTCTACTCTCTCTTTCTCTACTCGCACTCCTTCTCTACTTTCTCTACTCACACTCCTTCTCTACTCTCTCTCTCTTCTCTCTCTCTCTCTACTCGCACTATTTCTCTACTCTCTCTTTCTCTACTCGCACTCTTTCTCTACTCGCACTCCTTCTCTACTCGCACTCCTTCCCTACTCTGTCTTCTCTTCTCACACTTCTTCTCTACTCGCGCTCCTTCTCTACTCGTCTCTCTCTCTCTCTCTCTCTTTCTCTCTCTATCTCTTTCTCTGTATATCTTTACTCTTTCTTTCTCTGCTCGCACTCCTTCTCTACTCTCTCTTTCTCTACCTATACTCTTCTCTTCTCTCTTTTCTGTACTTGCACTTCTTCTTTACTCGCACTCCTTCTCTACTCTCTCTTCTCTACTTGCACTTCTTCTCTACTCGCACTCCTTCTCTACTCTCTCTCTCTCTCTCTCTCTCTCTCTCTCTCTCTCTCTCTCTCTCTCTCTCTCTCTCTACTCACTCTTTCTCCACTTGCACCCCTTCTCTACTCTCTCTTTTTCTACTCGCACTCCCTCTCTACTCTCTCTCTCTCTATCTCTCTCTACTCACTATTTCTCTACTAACACCCCCTCCTCTCTCTTTCTCTACTCGCACATTTCTCTACTCTCTCTCTACTCTCTCTTTCTCTTCTCGCACTCCTTCTCTACTCTCTCTTTCTCTACTCGCATTCTTTCTCTACTCTCTCTTTCTATACTCACACTCCTTCTCTACTCTCTCTCTCTACTCCCTTTTTCCCTACTCTCACTCTTGCTCTACTCTCTCTTTACATACTCTCACTCTTCCTCTACTCTCTCTTTCTCTTCTCTCCCTCTACTTTCTCTACTCGCACTCTTTACCTATTCGCACTATTTCTCTACTCGCACTCCTTCTCTACTCGCACTTCTTCTCTTCTCACACTCCTCTACTCGCACTCCTCTACTCGCACTCCTTAACTATTTGCACTCCTTCTCTACTCGCACTCCCTCTACTCCTACTAGCACCCTCTACTCGCACTCCATCTACTCGCTTTTAAGTTTGATCTCTTCCTCTACTCTCTCTTTCTCTACTCTCTCTTTCTCTACTCTCTCTCTCTCTCTCTCTCTCTGTCTCTCTGCCTCTCTCTTTCTCTGTCTCTGTCTCTCTCTCTGTCTGTCTGTCTGTCTGTCTGTCTGTCTGTCTGTCTGTCTGTCTGTCTCTCTCTCTCTCTCTCTCTCTCTCTCTCTCTCTCTCTCTCTCTCTCTCTCTCTCTCTCTCTCTCTCCTCTACTCTCTCTCTCCAATGTATTTGGTAATTAACTTAAAATATCAATATAATGAGATGAGTGTTCGGCTCCCATGTTCAGTCCTCCTTAGACTAGCCACTAGCCTGATATCATATTCTTTTCAATAAATGATAATTTCATTTTAAATTAGAAGAGATGAGACCAGCTATATGAGATCAAATAATACTGTATGAAAAGTCAAGTAAAATTGACAAAAAACATCAAGGTCTAGGAGCTAGACTAAGTCCTCCTCCGTCAAATTCCAAGTACGCCATCCGATGGTAAGGAACTGTAATAACGTGCTAGCAGGGAACATTTTATCATGGAATCGACAGAGGAGTTCTCTGTATGCCTTAACAATGAGGCCCTCTCACGAGTAAGGGTGTATTTGTACAAGCCATTTCTAGGGAAAGGGAAAATGCCAAATTGAGGGGTACAAAATTGTCAGAGAACAGGGAAATAAATAAAACATGAAACATGGAGACAAGCCAATATTTAAGAAGAACAAGGGAACAGGTACCTCCTGGAAGGGCCTCTATTATAGATACAAGAACAAACATCACAACTATAAAACTACAAAACTTGATCTGTTCAAAAAAAATATTGTACCCAACCTCCAAACGAGTAGCAGCTAGTTTACAATCCGATTGTCCATCTCTTTCTGAAAAGGACGTCACCCAGGTACATTTCTTGAACTAAAGAAAATTTAAAAGTCGTACTGCAAATAGTTGCAGAAAGATCTAATTAAACATTCGATTTTACAGAAATGGGAAGCTATCTGCCTTTATTAGTACAAATATATAACATGTTACAAATACATGTGGTTTTATGCATATGGAAATAGCTAGAAACAGTGTTTTTGATTGCCGTTTGTCGCCAAGCGGGCGACAAATGACAATCGAAAAATCGGGCGACATATGGCAATCGAAAACAATGTTTCCAACGCTTTTTGATCTACGTTTGTCGATAGTTTAATGTATTTGATTGCCGCTTATCCGGTGTACAACTTTTGAAAATATCTTTAAGATATACAACTCATCTTTATTGCTTCTTATAGAATGACAAATGATTCGCGACATGTGATTTCCAACAATGTGGCATTTTGAGATGAATAGACTCAGACGAGCCTGTGTAGCCTTCTTTTAAGCTTAGAAACTACAAATTTTGTTCGCTCAGTAGCTTACTCTTCATATAATATTCAAGCGACAAGCAAATGCTCTGATCAGCCTGTCCGTATGTGCAGGCTGGTCTGAGCCTTTTCTGTTAGCACATTCCATATTATTGGAAATCTCATGTCGCGGCTCAAATAATATTGGTTAAAAAGATGCCATTGTGGGGCTTGGGCTGCTGTTACCGGAATATGAGGACCTGGGGACGGAATTACACTGTCCCCTTAAAGTTAATTTTTTCAGGATGCGAAAAATAACGTTTTAAACTGATTAAAATCAAATAGTTTCTTTTTTTTCTGTAGATCACAATGGTATCTTTGACCACAAGTACTGCATCTATCCAGGCAATTTATTTAGCATGTTAAACTATCATTACTTAACTTAAATCTCCCTTAACTTTAAAGAGGCATTGTAATTCCGGGCCCTGTACTACTATGGAAAGTTTAAAAACGTTAAAAGATAAAATAACAGTACGGATTACCACCGAAACTGCAATATCTTCAATATTTTACGGGTATTTGTTATATGATTTATTTAGTCCACCTATACAAAAATGCAGTGAAAATCCAGATAAGCTTACATGTATACTAATACTTTTAAGAATGAACTGACAACAGACCAAAAGGGTAAATTGCTGTAAAATACATACGTGTGGTATGCAATGGTGCAAAGAGTACAGCTATAAAACGTACGCAAACTGTACAGGGTTCATTATTATGGTTTTTATTTTGTTTGATTTTATTCTTAACATCCCAGTCAACAAATTTTCAGTTATGTCGACGCATTTAACTAAGATTAAGATGCGCGGACCCAGAGAGGGGGTGGCAGAGGGTCCTGACCCCCTCCCTGGAAAATCGGAAACCTTTAGGGCTCTTTAGCAATACTGGTCCAGATCCCCTGGAAAATCAAAAGCTACCAAGCTAGCATTCAATAATGGGTAATTATCTCCCCGCCAGCCTTTTGCTGTTGGGCTGATGATGGTCCGCTTTTAGTGGTATTTTGATTCCTCACTCCATTCATCTAAAACAAAAGTGTGTCAGAGTTTAGTTGGACTTCGTCTGACAAAATTTCTGGATCTGCGCATAATTAAGCGATAATAACAACATCACATACGATGTTTTGTTGTATAATTCATGTGCATTTTTCTCACTATATTTTTACAAAACCTAAGAAAGCGTATCAGTGCAAAGCTACTAGAAGGCGGTACAAGACATGGACATACCCTATCCCAGCCAGCACACAATGTCGAGCAACCATCGGCCCACCAGCGAAATGCCATTCAAATGTTTTAGATGTTGCATAGCAAAAAAGGAAGGTGGGGGGGGGGAGTTGGCGACCGGCTAGAGAGCCTCAGTGAAACCCATTCAATTTTTGTGGTGTTTTTTTGCATGTGTTGTTTTTGTACGGTTTGGGGGGGGGGGGGTAAACTGTTGGTATAGTTTGTTTCATTGAATAGAATGCTAACGGGCGGTGCAACAAAAGGGTGTTTCAGTGGACTAGGTGAGTTGCATGTTTCAATGGATTTGATCAGGGTATTGAACTGAGCGGTCTGAGTGCTTCCCTGGGCTGGGCGGTTTGGGTGTTTCAGTTTGCCTAGGGAGTTTGGGAGTTTCAATGGGTTGGCTGGTTTGTGTATTTCAGTGTACCGTGTGCGTTTGGGTGTTCTGTAGCGATTCAATAGACTGGAGGTTATGGGTGTTTCAATTGTCTGGGTGGCCTACGTGTATATATGTTTGGATCAAAGGTTTACTAATCATGTACACGTGGCATCTTAACCAATAGTTTCCTCGCATTTTGACACTCCATTTACACAACAAAATGCGCCTCAATGTGAAACTGCATTTTGTAACCCTGTTCATGTTGTTAATACACTGCGTTGCCAGGTAAGATAACGAGTATATATATGGCACATGTTCTTGCCTTCTTTCAGGGACCATTCCCTCGCCCCCACCCCACCCAGCCATCATATCCCCTTCCTATATCAAGGGTACTGGTTTCACCAAAAATGTATCAGTGCAGAATTTAAATAAATATGTTTTCCCAGACTCACTAGACAAAAACATGCATAATGACACCGACTGAAGATGAGCGCTTTTCACAACACATCACAACTGTAAAATCTCTCAAATTCCCTTCTCTATTTCGCCCCCATGGTAGTCTTCCATTTGTAGCATTACATATCTTTTTTGTACCATGGCATGCTTAACATATATCAGATTCAGGCACTAATTGTGCGGCAATTTGTATCAATCTCCGTAATCAAAACCACTGTCACTCCGATAGCAAGCATGTCAGCTGTCAAGTTTCCTCTGAACATTTTGCTAACCATAAAAACGATATCAACGTAAGCAAATTTCAAATATTGATGTTTTAATAGCATTTTGAGACACGACTCTTATAAATCATGCAGAAGAATGATATAGAATTGTGGCGACACAAGCAAACTGTGTCAAAGGTTGATGTAAATCCAGCTATGATCAAACGAATAGCATTTTTTCATTGAAAATTTCACGATCGTCGTTTGAAAAGTCGCCCAGAGTCCTACGGACATGGGTCAAAAGCATTTAACACATTCCGAGTCCTTAGCATTCAATATAGAAGCAACCTGTTTGCTGCTTTCGTCTCCGAGAAGCTTTCTATAGGAAATAAAAACGGATAAATACAGACCCTGTCCATCCACAATCGCAATGTTTACCTCCGATAGCCAATACCCTCCGAGATCTAGACATGCGGTTTACCTGGGTGATGATAGGTGAATCAACTAAATTGGAAATCCTCTCAGGTGAATCCTTCGTTTCTATAAATGAGGGAGTTCATATGGTTGTATAGTAAACCTGTGTAAAAGGGCAACTCTCAAAAAGATCACAGCTTGGTTTTCAAGACCAATTATTGCTTAATACAGGCCAAAAGAATTGCAGAATGCTCCAGGAGCATTCTGCAATACTTTCGATCTTCATTAAGCTAGCATTTGTCATTAAGATATTCGTTTTGTCTATTTTAGAGTAACCGCTTTTCACAGGTTTTACTCCAACAACGGCAGAATCTAGGGCGAATATTTGGTACCAGTAAAATGCATTTAAGCGCCCCCCGGGTGCTTACGCTGCTGTCCGTTCTAAGGCGGTGGTTCTGTTGTTGTTGACTTGTTGTTTATTGTTACTGCCATTGTTGGAGTCTGTAATTGTTCTATGTTTTGTTGTACGTTACTTTATGTCCATTCTAGTTTTGCAATCATTTTGATGGGGAAGAGAGAGCTGGTTGCTTTGCTTTGTTTGTCTTCCTGGTGTCTCGTGATTGTTGTGTGACTCTTCCTTGCGATGTTATGGGTTTGTCTGCAGTTTGTGATTGTGGTATTTCCTGATCATACTCACTTACTATTTTACTGTGTTCTTTCAGCTTTTAAACAGATGCCGATTGTGCCACAACTCTGTGAAGGAATTGGCGTCAATTATTAGAACAAACAAAACTCTACGGAAACTAGATCTTAGTGGTAAGTATGGAACGTTTCTTCCTAGTATTAAAAATGAGCAATTTATAACTTGCTGTGATTCAATAAAATTATCCTAAGAGTAACATGAAGTAGCTACTTATGATGATGCTATAACTGGATAAAATTATTACATACTGACCAACAAACAAACTAAACTCGTTGGCTTTAGACAATACTTGCTATGCTTTTTGTTTTATCATGTTGCAATGGGCCACTTACAATATAAAAAGGTATTGTTGGATTTCCAAATTACGGTTGTTGAATATGGGCTTTATGATCATAACCAGTGCATACCCTTCCAATACACGTGGTCTATATCTGTATCTGTAGTATACTGGAAATTTGCTCAATCACTAAGCAGAACTGATCTAGGGGATGGGCGTGGATGACGTAGTAGAACGAAATAGCGTCCTTGAAACCGTTCACAGTGTCTGAATTTACTGCACTTTCTGAGAAAGAATTTTAGTCTCTAATGGTTCTTTAGTAAATGTATGTGTTGGTTGTAATAACTTTGATTTGTTTATTGTGTCCGGATCTTGATGATCTTATGTTGAATACTATGTGATTGGTGGCAGGGATACCCACCAGGCCGTTGATGATCTTGAAGAACAATGTTAATCTTTGTTCTCTGTGTGCAAGAGGCTTCTACTGACCGTTCCAAGGCGGTACTTCTTTTGCGGATCTTTTATGTTTTTTTTTCTGTCGTGTGCTTGCTTTGCCTTTGTGGGCGTCTGTTTATATGTTCCTTGTTATCACCTGCTGGGGAAGGGTTGACCTCTTGGCTCTCGTTTGGGGTGTCTAACTGTGAGTTTGTCACTTTCCGATTGGTATCCTGGGTCAGGCGTGGTACTTGATTGTGTCGATTCCTGATCTTTGCACCCTAACTTACTTTTTATCCTAGTTCATTCGACATGGATGTTGCACTGCTTGTGCTTTGATAATATTTTTGAATAAATCTTGCTCATCTTCTATGAATATTTTTGATTCTGTCTAAACCTTTCTGCGAGTATGAATACCATACGGTTGCTGAATAATCCAGAGCAGCACCAACCAGGGATACATATGCCGTTTCTTTGATTTTTTTTTTATTTCAATGTTTTAGATTTCTTCTGATGAATCCCAATGTTACAAATTTCACTTGAAGATGAGATTTCCAACAATGTGGTATGTGCGACCAACAAAGCCTCAGACCAACCTGCACATACGCGCACTCTGATCAGAGGTTTCGCGTGTTGCATTAATATTATATGAGCGTTAAGCTACCGACGAACATTATTTGGAGTTTCTAAGCTTAAAAGTAGGCTGCATAGGCTCGTTTGAGTCTACTCTTGTCAAAATGCCACATTGTTGGAAATCACGTGTCATGGTTCAATTTTATTTGAGATGACCATCTTAAATTAGCACTGATGGCTAAACAGAGATGATTCTACATATACTTGTTCGAGAATATGTTATTTCAACGTTAGCTGTATCTTTGTCTGATTAATTTACATTATATAAAACTTGGAGGCATTAAATTCCCCATTCCCCATTTATTTGCCCAAAATTCCAGAGCTTTCAAGTCTTCTTGGTGTTTTATTTGGCCTTGATGTGTACAATAAACAATCATCCACTAAATGTCTGGCTTTGGATTTAGCGCAGTTTGGGAGATCATTTTTTTGCCATAAAAGAGCAAAGGTCTCCAGTCATACAAAGGGTTAAAACTCACTTGCAATGGTGGACTTATTTTCATAACATGATCAAATTGAATAAATATTACTCACAGTTAAAGCGTAAAAAGATTAAAGAGTGTCATACAAAAGTATTTATATTTAAGCCACAGTTCACTCATGGTGTCAACATATATAGATTAACACATAATAATCCGATTAATGCTTATAATAGCACAATGTCATTTTGGTCAAAGAAATAAATAATTTTTCTACCTGATTTCAAAAACAAAATTATTCATAAGAGTATGTATAGCCTGACAAGATTGACCTGAGAATATGATAATACAATGACCTTTCCCTCAACCTTTAAACCTTATAATATAGCATTCTCTTTATCTTTGCTTGCAGAAAACAATCTCACAGACAATGAAAGTCCATTTATCGCTGATATTATTGAGGTAAGGTTTGTCGCCTAGAATAATAAGGCCAGCACACTATATTTATTCTCGGACCCAATATACCCGGACTGGTCACTGACATACAGGTAAATGTATACACTATAACACAGTCGCTTATCGCGCGAAGATCGGTAAAGCGCGGATCAAACGTGACTCTTGTTTTTTTCGGTGGCAATCCCATGGCGTCCGTTTTTATCCACGGATAATTGATAGATCCCTTTCCCCTCCACAAATATTTGAAATACGTTGTCGAGGCTGAGCTTTCAAAACTGAAGTATGTTGAAGATTAAACATTCATTTCTCCGTTAACTTCTTATAATCTTGGGTATGTTAAGAATCAATTTTATTGGCTGTAGTACTTTAAAATAGCGCTAAAATAAAGCCAAGGCAACATAACTTTGTATTTCCATCAGTGACCAGTAAGTTTTTACTGGGCCCAAGATTTATTGTATGTATTGCATATGCGCGAAATCCTCCTTTAAACGTCTATGTTGGTGTATCCAGCGGGACAAGAGTTCTACAGTTTAGTCTGAGCCCTCATCTACTTTCCATGCGCGGATCCAGAGGGGGGTAGGGGGTCTGGACCCCGCCCCGCCCCCTTTGGAAAATCACAAAGTTAAAGGGTTCCTTAGCAATGCTGGTCCGAAACCCCTGGAAAATCACAAAGCTATAGGGTTCCTTAGCAATCGTGTTCGGAACCCCTGGAGAATCACATCACAAAGCTATATGGTTACTCAGCAATACTGGTCCAGAACCTCTGAAAAATCACGAAGCTACCAAGCAAAGCCAGCATTCAATGTGGCCATTATCGACCCGCCAACGAAATGCGTTTCACTGGCCGGTCGATGATGGCCAATTTTTAGTAGTATTTGCATCCTCTGTCCCCTGATCAACCAAACAAAACGTTGTTAGAGTTTTAATCCGTGGGTTGGTGCCTGATGCTTGGCTGTAGCTGGGCACACCTTGACTCAACTGAAGGTTTTCTTTAGCTACGACCATCTGTGAGCACTGAGTGGTTAGCCCTTTTCTCTGTTTCATCATAGTTCGTTAATTTGATTATATTGTTTCTCTGCGGTGAAACATTGCTATAGTTAGGAATCCTCAATGCGAGCTTAACATGTTTGTGCTTCAACTAAAGCAGAATCTAGGGCGAAGATTTGGTACCAGTAAAATGCATTAACCTGCCTCCCCTCCCCCAAGTGGCTGCTGCCCGTTCTAAGGCGGCGGTTCTGTTGTTGTTAATTCGTAGTTGATTGTTACTCCCATTGTGGGATTCTGTAATTGTTCTATGTTACTTTGTGTCCATTCTAGCTTCGCAATTATCTCAATAGGGAAGAGAGAGCTGATTGCTTTGCTTTGTTTGTCTTCCTGGTGTCTCGTGATTGTTGGTGGCTCTTCCTCACGATACCATGGGTATATCTGCAGTTTGTGATTGTGGTATTTCCTGATCAAACTCACTTACTATTTTGGACCCCCGCTGACAACACTTTCTGGATCCACGCATGCTTACATACTTTGTATAAGCAAAAAGTAAAGGATCGTTTGATGCGGCTGATGCAATAAGTACCAAAATCTCGTCTACTGGCCCGTAACTATACTGATACAGGAGTGTGACATTGTTCTATACAAGATAGGGTCCTATTATGGAATGAACAGAGATGTGTTGTTATTGAGTGTATTGTTCTTGTGCTTAAAAGCTCACCCGAGCCGAAGGTTCATGGATGAGCTAATAGTATGCCAATGACTCAGCTATCTATATACTGCTCCGCCATCCATTCATTCATCCATCACCATTTTCAAACCTCTTCTCTGAAATCGTTAGGCCAATTAAACTCAAACATCTAGATGAGACTTCTTATGATAGGCGAACGAAAATTGTTCAAATCGTCCTGGTACCATGACCAAGGTAGCTGGCCACTGCACCCATATGAGGTAACTAACATTTAAAACTCCTCTACTCCAGATTCAGAAAGCCAATGGCATTGAGCATTGGTATGTAGCGTTGAGAATGTGATGGCTATCAATCATGTCCAAATTATGAACCTAGGTTGTTTTTACTTAACGTCAAGGTCAAATTTTATTCCTAATGCATTTCAGTGGGAAACTGTGATAAATTGAAAATGCCATTGCTTGTGACACTTTAGGGGTTAATACTGATGTCTTGTCATTTTCAGAATAATGAGCAAATAAAAGAATTGGTGCTAAGAAAGAATAACCTTGGAGAAAGTGTAACTATTATAGGTGAAGCTCTAGGTATGTATTGTATATGTAATAGTTATACCATAGGTTGTCCGCCTGTACGTGGAGATAATCTACGAGCTTTAGCGAGTGGATTATCTAACGTATATGTGGACAAACATGGTATAAGTATCTTATACCACAAGTATCTTATACCACCTTCATCAGTGTACCTTGCACATCACGAGATATTTCATGTTAAAGTTGGTAAGGGTGGTATAAAGTCTACACTATAAAACAAAATGACACAATGCTATAGGGGTTTGACATTGATAGTGGTGGCTATTTCTTGAGTTTTTTTTCAGTAAAAGATGGGAGCTTCCAAGCATTTTTAAATCAATATCATATCAAGAGACAGTTATCAATTTCAGTGAGATAAGCATTGTATCATATAGCTAATACACAAGTCTTTACATGTGATTTTGGTACTTATAGCATTGCTGAGAAATGAAGAATCAGGCATCAGGTAAACGTACCCAAAAGCGCAGACTTGCCAGAACCTCTGCTGCTCGCATACTATATGCAGATTATGCGTGTGGATTAAGTATCACCTCTAGTTCAGTTGGATACGTCAGCTTGGGCTTTTAACCCATTTAAGCCGGATTGGATTTCCCATCATTAACAATTGGATTGTTCATGTCCATTTTATAGGGGTGGTCGGGTGGTAAATTTCCTTTCCATTCAACTTTTAAAAGAACGTTCTCTAAGCAAAAAGTGGAGACCCTGATCAGACGCCGCTTTGTGCTGTATCTGATTTGGGTCTGTGGTATTTGCCTTTGTCCCATATAAAAGGGCACTAAGCTTATTTGGGTTAAATAATGTGCTAGATATAATATTCTCAAGTGCTGACCTGTATATATTTCTTGCCATTCTCTGTTGATTGTGGGAGTAAAAATGTATAAATAAATTCTTCAAACATATGGTATATTTATGCATGATTATAGGAGTATGATTCTATAAGGAATTCGATCTAAAATACCCTAGGTATTGGGCATATAGTGTGTGTATTTTTTATCTTAGTTAACATAGTTCATGCGTGCTGATGTTGGATATATTAAACTGCATTTATGATTATTGTATCCATGTGATCCATGTGATCCTTGATGTACATGGCGTTTGTTCGAAGAATACATTTGCACAACACAAAATGGCAAAAATGAAGCTAGGAGTGATTTTAAAGGGAAAAGTTCTTCAGTGTCCCCCCCCCCTGCACAGTGAAAAGATGTGGATCATAATCATGTCTTTTTATTCAGTGCTTTTTGGATTGATCATTGAATTGAATTATTGTGCCATTATTTTTTTTCAGTTAATAATGATACACTACTCGTACTAGATCTCAGCTGGAATCACATCCGGGCTAATGGTGCAATAGGGCTGTGCAAAGGGATTGCAGTAAGTATTTGTATATATTTTGGCGAGTGTATGTTCAAATGTAAGCAAAGAAAAGCAACTGCAACAAATAGAAACCAATTTTTGACTGTTAATGTACTAAAAAATAGTAAGTGAGTATGATCAGGAAATACCACAAACACAAACCACAGACAACCCCATTGCACCACGAGGAAGAGCCACTCAACCATCACGAGACACCAGGAAGACAAATTAAGCAACCAGCTCTCTCTTCCCCATCAAAATTATTGCAATACAAGAATGAACATAAAGTAACGTACAACAAAACATAGAGCAATTACAGACTCCCACAATGGGAGTAACAATAACAAAAAGTCAACAACACCAGAACCACTGCCTTAGAACGGACAGCAGCCTAAGCCACCAGGGGGCTTAAATGCATTTTACTGGTACCAAATCTTCGCCCTAGATTCTGCTGTTGTTGTTCAGCTCGCATGGAGGCCTTCTAACTAATACAATGTATCATCATGGAGAACCACTCTAATCAAATTAACACGCCATGATGAAACAAAGAAAATGGCTCATGACTCACAGATAGACAGAGATAAAGAAAACCTCAAGTTGAGCCACGGTGGGTCCAGCTACAGATAAGCATCAGGCACCAACCCACTGATTTAAGCTTTACGTCAGAGCTGTCATAGAGTCTGAGGCCTGACCTACTGTCGTGCAATTAAAGAGGAAACCATAGCTATAACCCGTGATTGGGTTTAAAACCAGACATGCAAACTGTCGCATGATATCCAAGTTATATCCAACCTTTATATAACGTTTTACAATCTTTTTGAATTGATTACTTAAAGTTGATTATCCAACAATTCGTTTGTATTTATAAACTAAATCACCCTAAAATATAGGTTCTGATATGCCTTGTTGCAGAAGAGTTTTTAACCCAATGTTGTATTTAACAATTAACTCTGAGTGTCTGTGGTAGAATTTAGAAAATGCTTTTCGAATTAATGATTTCTATAACCTTGTTTTAATAACTTATTAAGTTTCTGTTGTTGTGGTCATCAACATTAGAACACACTCTAGCGAAACAAATAAGTTGAGAAATATATACACCATAGGAAGGAGAGCGAGGAACATCTCCATCAAGAAATGGGAAATTTACTATTTAAAAATTAAAATCATCCAGTTTATCATAAATTTTAGAAGAAACTATGCCATTTATTATTGACAAGTTCAAGTCCAAAAACGGAGCTTCAGTATCAGAAATATTAGCTTTAGTTGATTGAAGTTCAGTTATATATATGACCTACCATTTGTTCAAAATAAGGATTATCAATATTAAGTAAGTCATTTAAGTATCTGAAGGTGGAGTTAAAAGCTTCAATAATATCAGTTTGATTATTGTCTGACAGAGACAACATAAAGCCTCTCATAACAAATCAAAAACAAATGTGCAACAAGAGAAGCACAATTAGTACCCATTGGAATACCTACAACTTGTCTATATAATTTCAAGCCAAATCTTATAAATATAATGTCCAAAAGATAATGGAGAGCATCACACATTTTCTGACCTGACCACAGTTTATATCGTTTAGGTTATTCAGAAGTACAAAGGGCATTTTATCATTAAACACCAAAGAAAGTGAGCCCTGTCTGTTAAATGTTTGCTCATTTAATTCTGTGAGTTTTTCTTTGATTATATTATGAGGCAATGCAGTATAGAGAGTAGAGAAATTACATGTAGACAAACCAGATGCTAGAAAACCTCTAGACTTCAATTTGTTAAGAATTTCACCTGAATTTTTAATTGACCAAAATAAATTTTTACCATTTCTTTCATAAACTGTTGTGCAATATTTAATGACATGGTTTGTAATCGCAGTGAGGCAAAAAGTAAAAAAAAAAGACAACCCAGTAGTTGTACATGCACTAAAAATAGCAATAAAACGTGACTTATAGGGACGTTAATGAAGTTTAGGTAACCAGTATAACGTAGGAAGCTTGCTATGGTCCTCACCAACAAACAACCCAAACTTAGATGCCATATGGCACCGATAGATTTCTCATCAAGCCTGTTATCCTCATATGTTTTTGAAGCGCTAAGTTCTTGCTATAGGGTGTTTATATATTACCTTTTTCAAACGACCACAACATTGTTAGCAGCCTTATCTGCAGGGGCCAAAACAAACCTCCTATGGATTTCCTGGATCCCTTTCTTCAAATGTCTAAAAGTGAATTTAGGTTTAGGTGGCAGGAGCTCTAAATTGTTGCAATAAAATAAAATTCTACCATCAATAATCTTAAAAATATTTAGTTTTCAACTATTTAAGGCATTAGACTCAACATGCTCTCGTTTACACCAGCGATTACAAAATTCTTGTAAGTCTCCTCACGACATGATTTGGAGTCTATTGGCGAATGAAACCTATATTTAGGTCCCTTACATATAATATACTTAATTCTTGAATCAGTTATGATTTTTAAATCCCCTGTGACTATATGACCAGCGGGTTGATAGCAATACTTAGAGTCTTTAAAATCTCAAGAGTCAGGAATAAAATTTTTAATATCAAGTTCTGTTACTAATTTGCTATAGTTAAAAACAGTATTACGAATAGGTCTATTACCTTTATAACAAATCATAGGGGATTCCTTATTTTCAAAATAAGTAGGAATAGAAGAGATAACAGATTTATCTTTAAATATAATGGGTAAGTTAATGAATTCAATCCCCTTGTTGACAAATTGAATTTTGATAAAATGCCTGATATGATTAATTTTGGAGTCTATATACGAGGGATGATCCAAAAGTTTTGATCGTTGCCTTGTAACTTTGTCATGAGACATTTTTGAAAGGCATACTATGCACCATTCAAAAGATCTAGTCATTACCTTTATAATGATGCTAATATTTTCTCGCTGTACTGTTTTGATTAATAATTACAGCACATTATATATGGTCCACTCCATACCACTGGCCTTTTTTCGTATTATAGAATAATGATAATATTTCAATCTGAATCTTTCGAGCCCTGCATCTTTAAAACTAAAAAGTAAAACTGCATTGTCTTTTTACTTTTTGTTACTTGTAATGTCCATTCAAATGTTAGAATGGCGACAGGTTATGTCGATTCAATATTAAAAGCTCAATGTGGAATTCTTATGACGTCATTGAAATTGACAACTACGTCATTTTAAATAAATTGCAGAACTTTCATTTCCGAGAATATTCTATTTTTGTCTATCAAGTTGGGCTAAAAACATGCCGAACCAAATTTCGGCAAAATATTTAAGACCAATACTATTTTGATTACAAAATGTCTCAATCTTAAGTGGAATATTGTAAAAAGTTTTACTTTTTAACGAAAAAATGACTGATTTTAAATAAGAATTTTCAAAATTGTTATTGGTTTCTGATGAATGCGTTTAGCTCAATTTAATCCCATATTGCATCATTTTACGCTATAGTGTACGTTTGGACAGTTAATAGGGTTTTATTTTAGATATAAACATATAAATTTGTGTACCTCCGAATATTGACCTAATTTGTGGACTCGTTTTAATTTTCTTATGTGGGTTACTATCAGTCTCCGACGATACCGATAATTCATGATTGCTTAAGACAAAATTCAGTTTATCTTCTTTATTTAAAACAACTATTACCTTTAATACAGCTGTTGTTACGGCAGTAAGGGCCGGTCAAAACTTCAAGTGGTCCAAAATTTGATTATAGCTGACAGTCGCATAGCCTTATGATCAAGGGCCTAGAAAACCCAAATCATACAGAATGCTCGCCATATCTTCAGAACATATTCGCTTACGGATGATCATGGAACAGCCATAAAAACAAAATGCTGAGATTGCACTTATCAAAATTGTGGCGTCTCTATCATGCACAGTCTGCTTGATAGGTCAGTGCAATGAGGGCATGACTGCTTTGGGATAGATTCTCGGTCGCTGCTTTAAATTACATACTATATGTCATAGCAGTGTATAGACAAAGAATTTATAATTATGTGGTAAAATTTTCAGGCATGTTGCATAGCAGGTTACAGAGATATCACACCAGGATCAGAACTTTAAGATCATCCCTCGTATAGCCAAAGAGCATGTTGAGTGTAACACTGGGTAAGAAGTGCTGCATCATCAAGTCGATGAGCTCTGTCAAAGAATTTATTAGCCTCAATATCCAAATTACGAAGTGAAGATATAGAGAGTTACTAAACGTGAAAGGGCCATATGTCAGCCTGAATGTTTTAAGATGATACTTAATTCTGAAAGAGTTAAAACATGTTTATTTTATCGTTTTAAAAACCTAGGCTACCAATATTATACACCTCATAAAGCATTTTCAAAATTCTAGCAAAGGCAATCAAAGTTGATCATTTAATACAGTTTTGGCTTGAAAACTTTTCTGTAACATGGCATATCAGAGCCAGCATTTTATGACAATTTACTTTGTAAACTCAAAAGAATCGTTGGAGAGACTTCTTTTGTTGAACACCTGCTGGGAAAGGGCTGACCTTCTGGCTCTCGTTTGTCGTGTCTAACTGTGAGTTTGTCACTTTCCCATTGGTATCCTTGGTCAGGTGCGGTACTTGATTGTATTGAATCCTTAACTTTTCACCCTCACTTACTTACATATGTATTATGCAAGATCCTGATCCCAATCACAGGTTATAGCTATAGTTTCCTCTATAATTGCAAAAAGGTTGGTCAAGTTTCAGACTCGGTGACAACCCTGGCATTTGGGTGTGTGCCTGGTGTTTGTCTACTGCTGGGCCCACCATGGCTCAACTAGGGATTTTTCTAGCTCTGGGTGTGTGTTGAGAGCCATTTTCTTTGCTTGATGTGATGTGATTTGCACCAGAAAAAAATATAGGACCCAGTCAGTAACCGAGGTAAACATTCATTTTTTCTGGTGCATATCACATGATGTACACCAGCTGGAAATGCCATAACGGTTTTCTTATATCAAGCCAAATACATCAACAGTCAACCTACAGCCTGCTAAATGGTGTACTAAACACCAAAGTTCACATGAATTTCTGACGTTTGTAACAAACAGAAAAGACATACCGCCGTCTTACGTCACTAAAACATAAACCTGACATCATAAATTAGTGGCAAAGCTACACATGTTTTTCCGCTGACAAAAACTAAAAAAAACATTTTTAGTGTATATCAACAGATGTAAATCTATATTACTTTTATATTCTTCTGAAATATACTGTTTTGACCAATCAGAAGTCTTCCAATTTAGGTTATATAATATGTGTGTAAGTTATTGTATGGTTTGTGCGTATGTATGGGAAGATAATCCACGAGCTTGAGCGATTGTATTATCTCCCGTACATGCGCACAACCATACAATAACTGCCAAATTGCACCAGCATGCATGTGCTATTTGTGCATTGTGAGATATCTGATGTAAAACATTCGAATATCACTCAAAGGTGCAATAATTCATGTTATTGTAAAGCATTACATTAGGGTGCATTTTACCAACGCCACATTTGATTGACTCTCATACAAATGCAATGCTACCCAATCAAAATTTCTTGAGTAAGTCTTGTCTATGGAAGCGTCTCATTGTATCTTTTTCCACAACTCGTTTAATAAATTCAATAAAACATGAACACTAATGTAAAATAGTCTGTATAAGATGACTCACTGATATAACTATTGCAGCTAAATAGGGGTCTGGAGACATTGTTGTTGGCGTGGAATGGTTTTGGTTACGAAGGATGTGCTGCCATGGGTTGGGCCCTTAATGTAAATACCACCTTACAGTCGTTGGATCTGACATGTAACAGAATACATCCACCTGCGTTGTTTGAGCTTCTCAAAGGTTTAGAAAAGAATAAAATGTTATCTTCAATAAAGGTAGGTTTACTCTAGTATAAAATACTAATTGAGCCTGTGTCTAGCAAAAAGGAAAAGTAAGAAAGACAGCAAGGATCAGGAATCGATACAATCACGTACCACACCTGTCCCAGGACACCAAATGGGAAAGTAACAAAATCACAATAAACATCACAAACAAGAACCAAGAGGTCAGCCATTTCCCTTCAGGTGACCACAAGGCAGCAATGAACAGACGTAAAAGCATGGCAAACACAAGACATAAATTACACAAATGATTCACAAAAGAAGTACGGCCTTCAAACGGTCAGTAAAAATATTTTACTGGAGCGCAAGTTGGCAGACTCAGATCCGACTGTTCATCCGCACAGTCTGATCAGAGTCTTTGGTAGGCGCTCTATCTGTAGCTGTGGGTCAAACAATTCTTCAGGCGGAAAACTAAGACTCTGTTTGGATTGTGAGGATGGGAAGACCGACTTTATTCTCGCATACCAGAGAGGCATTTCCGTTGTTTTTACTCATGTGAGATTAAGAGTATCCTTCATATGTATTGTTGTGGGACAAGGAAATCCCACCTGAGGACCAGAGTAATTCGTCAGAAACGAGGCTATGCCGAGTTTCTGACGAAATTATTCAGGTCCGAGGGTCGGATTTCCTTGTCCCACAACAATACATCATGATGGATACTTTTTCTCGCCCACTTTGTGACTTTTTAAGGTTTTATATGAATTCTGCCAGTTCCGCATAATTTTTCAGATCTTTTGCGTTTGTTCCAATCTAAAAAATAAGTTCACCAACGAATTTTCCAGATGCAGAAATGGGTGTAAACATAGTTTAGCACCTAAAAACGGAAGCAAAATAGCATTTCAAGCGTCGGTTTTGTTTTTTATTGGGGTTTGAAACTAACGTTGGTGTCAGTTTCTATTGACAAAGACGTCGTGGCGCCAAACTGTGTGTCAATAACGTGCGTCACATTGTTGTTGCATTTTAGTGACGTCAGAAATGTTTTTGACGTCATTCAACAATGCGAAAATGGCGGACGCTCTAAATATTGCCGTTTTGATATTTCTACATAATATTTAGGCGAAATTTGCTCTGAAAACAGCCTAAATTGTTATAATTTGGAGTCACGTGGATGGGATAAGCAGGTCATGTGGATGGGATAAGCAGGTCACATGGATGGGATAAGGAAATTCCGCACGGCGTTTTGCCTATGGAACAGCTTGTCTTGAGCGATAAGTGGGCGAGAAAACTCTATTTCACACACCCGTACCAGCCCGTGGGGAAGATAAAAAAAGAAGAGCCGCACGTCGGCCGCACGCTACCCGCACGTCGTTCCTTTACGTCATTATAATGTTAAAATGACGTCACTATGTCACATCTCAGGGTATTCAGGATTTTCTGGAAGTCTTTTTCATGTTTTTCCAATATAGTGGTGAGCAAGAAAAATAATCCATTATTCGTATGAGGATGGGATAGAAAAATAAGTCCCTCCCAATCACCTTTTGTCATCACTCGGCAAGCCTCGTGATGCCAATGAGTGATCCTTGGGATGGATTTTTCTATATCTCCTTCACACTCATGATATATTCTTATAATCTCGCTAATCACGCATGCCAACTTGTACCTTATGCTGGATACTGGCATATCAATGATTTTATGTGAAGACTTATTTGAGAACTTATGTAAGAACAAATTTGACTTCACTACAGCTGGTAATTGGGACTGTGTGGCGGCGGTAGAACATCTCAATGCCCTTTACTATAGTGTAGATTTTAATTTCTTGTCCTTTGGGATCGTGGGTTCTATCTGGGTACTTTGAAATTATTAGAGGGTCACTGATGAGGCCTGAATGGCCGAAACTAGCTAGTCTGGCCCAGAAACTTGCACACTCTAGTTTCAGTTCTTCGGTGCATTCTTTGCTTCAAAAGGATAGCCTTTTTAGATACATATTTGTTAGTGCTCTAATAGTTTGCTCAGTTTCACCAGCCATAGCTAAAACTAAAAACATGCATGTTAATTATATAACAATTAGCAATGAATCAACAGCAGCATATGCTGTGCATCCTCAAAGGTAGGTCTGAATGAGAAGGGGTTTGAACACCCAAAACATATGTCTAAATCAATGGGTAAGACGAGAGGTCCAATTTAAGCTCTAAGTTTCCTTATCCTATGATGGACTAACCAATCAGCATACAACATGCTTATGAGGAAAAGTTTATTTTATTTTTCAGTTAGGTCATAATCCCATTACAGCACCCATGTCAACTATCATGCTGACGAGGTTCTTGAAAGCCAAAGAAAGTAACTTGAAAGAGCTAGACTTAGAGGTAATTATATGTTCCAAGATAAGAGTGTGCATTAAACATTTATTTTTCTTATTTCTCAACCAAAACATTTGATGTGGGCACACAAAAACCCCTCTCAGTGAGAAGGATCCTTTGAGCACAAACTATTTAAACTTTTACTAACAGATAAGAAAATATTCAAAATTTTACTCTCTAAAGTTTTGTTTATATCAAAAATAGTTAGTGAGTATGATCATGAGATACCACAATAAAAAACTGCAGACAAAGCCGTGGCATCGTGAGGAAGAGCCACACTACAATCACGAGACACCAGGAAGAAAAACAAAGTAATCAGCTCTCTCTTCCCTATCAAAATGACTGCAAAACTAGAATAGACACAAAGTAACACACAAGCTATGTATGATACTGAAATTGCTAACATTAAATGCATCTTAGTTTTCTAGCTTATATACATAGAGGATCTTACATTAGTGCTCATGTTTTATTGAATTTATTAAACGAGTTGGGGGAAAGGAGATAAAATGGAAGACTTGTCGATCATTTGATCTCTTTTTCCCAACGAGTTTAATAAATTCAATAATACGACAGCATGAATGTTAGATTCTATTTATCATATGCCATTAAGATTTCTTTGAAATTTCATTTTTGGCATAAACAGTTATAATTTTGTTAGTATGTTTGAAACGTTGTTATGGACGTCATAACGTTTCCCTAAAAACTGTAAACCACTAGTGGTTTATCGGTTCTTTTGCATGGCAAGTCCAGGCTTAACGTCATATGATTAATCTCTCTAGGCAAGATGTTGTTGCTAAAACAACTATCTGCTTAAATTACATATTAACTGCGAGGAATTCATAAACACTGTACTTTTCTTTAGACATGATTAAATTTTCATCTATGACTTTCATATGGTTTTACATAGCTGGCAGAAACTATCTGTAGGTACAACGTAGTGCATTTTGAAAATTTTGCATACAGATATTCTTTAATGCAATTTTATACTTGCTATCAATAAATTCAGTACATTTTGTAAGTCACACATGCCAGTTCTCAAGTATTGTTTTCAACCTAATGAGCGCACATTGTACATATTGTTTTAGAATAATGATACCTTTTTTTTGAGTAAATTCCATATCAGCTGGATGCTTGTTATTTTTTCCTGAACTTTTACCTACATCCAAAATTAGTGTGTGCAACACTCACAAAAACTTGATCACCTAAATAAAATTAGGCCAACAAAAATTGAAAACTGAATACTTGATATAATTGAGTTGTTTTATAATGAGAGCTAATGAAGATGAAATAAGTCGTGCATACCCTTAGCCTTGGCTTAAGATGTATATGTATTCTGTTTTCTGCCAGATCCCGACATTCTCAGAGGACTGGGATATAATAAATATTAAAGTAATAATTTATATCTCATCACCTGTGGAATAAATAACATTATCATATGAGTGAAATAACGCCATGCATTAAGACTGATAAACCACTAGTGGTTTACAGATCTTTTGGAAACGTCATAAAATGACGCTTTTAACGTCACGCATATGGCTAAACCATAACGTTTTCACGCCAGCTAATATGATTTCAAAATAATTTGAATGTCACATGATAAATAGAATCTAACATTCGTGCTCCTTTTTTATCGAATTGATTGACCACAAGGCATTAACAAACAGACGTGCATGAAAGCATAACAAAACAAGACCGAAATAACATAAATGATCCACAAAAGAAGCACTGCCTTGGAACGGTCAGTAAAAATATTTTACTGGAGGGCTTAAACCGCTTTAACGAAACACAAACCAGGCTATCTAGAATATTGTTTTTTAGCAGGCGACAAATTTAGCTATTGTACTTAATAGAGATTTAATACCAAAGGCGCTTATTAGAATGCGCAGATCCGCAGGGTTGTCTGTGCCTTTGTTATTTGCATGCAACAGTTAGGTTTTCTCGTAGTGATAAATGTTAAATATAAACTGGTCAAAATAAGTTTAGTCAGTTTTTCCATATGCAAAATATTAAATTTCCAAAGTCTAGTTGTTTATTTCAAAAATATCTAAAACAATTGAAAACTCTTACTTGCCTCAAGTTAGACAACAGTCTCTTAGGTGTAATTATTACACACAATTTTAATTGCAAAATACAGATTATCTTTCCTTATGTGCTAAATTTTAAAGAGTACCTATATTTTTGCCAATTACCAACGATAGGACATTAAACGAGACTTTTATTCAAATGTGTAAGTTTCTATAGAAAATTGATCAATGTATGTGAAGCTAAGCACCTGTTGAGTAGAAACGTTTCTGCTATTACACTCATAATTTTATACATTTATTAGGTAAAACGTAACAATAAAATAAACATGAACGTTTTTGCATTAAGTCTATGGTAAAATATTATCTGGGGCTTAAAAGTTAGAAAAAATGCAACGATCAGGAATCAATACAATCAAATACCACACCTGACCCAGAACACCACATGGGAAAGTGACGAAAATACAAGAAAACGTGACACAAAAAAGAGCCAAGAGGTCAGCCCTTTGCCAGCAGGTGACCACAAGGCCACAAGGATCAGCAAGACAGCATAACCGCATGACAGACACGAAACACAAATAACAAAAAAAAAAGATCCACAAAAGAAGTACGGCCTTGGAACGGTCAGTAAAATATTAACTGAAGCGGTATTTTGACCAGTTTATTTTTTTCTCTGTTTCAGGGAATTGTAGTTGACAAAGAATTTGACAATGTGTTGAAGGAGATTCAAAGTAACAGAATATTCCTCGTGCGTTATGAGGCTGCCTTGCCCCTCACTAAAGGCCCAGTTTCACAAATAGACCCAAAGAACATATTCAACATAGATCCTATTCGTATATTATATTTTATGAAAGAACATCTGCGCACCATCGATCTGTTCTTAAAATTTGACAAGGATTGTAGCAATTTCCTAAGCCGAGATGAGATGAAATACGCCTTTGAGGTAGGAATCTTACGACCCTGTACTTGTGTATTTTGTTTGATTGTTGTTTGTTTTGATTCTCTACACAGTGATCAGAAAATACCATGCTCACAGACAACCCATGACACCATGATTAAAATCTTATTGGTTGTGTTATAATAGAGCAACTGTATACAGTAAAACGTTTCTTAAGCAGCCACTCAAAATAGACAAAACAAAGATCTTAATGACAAAGTGTAGCTTATTGAAGGTCGAAAGTATTGCAGAATGTTCCAAGGGAAGCATCCTGCAATACTTTTGACCTGCCTTAAGCAATAATTGGCCTTGAAAACCATTTTTGGTCTTCTTTTTGAGAGGCCACTTTAAGAGGGTTTTACTGTATTACAAATTGATTAGTCAAGATAATTTGAAAATTCTATTATCAAATATTGACCAATGAGATCAAAAAGTTAAATGGGCACCTTGTGAACAAAACATAGCAGCGTATTTAGCAACTGTGTAAATCTTAATTTCATTAAAAACAACATAACTATAATTCCCATGAATGTTCATCAATTCTGATATGTGGCGGAAGATATTAAATGTACTGGTTTATTTAGAGGATATGCCAATGAGTTTGTAAACTGAAGAATAACGTTAAATTCCATCCAGAAAGTATTTGAGCAGCCGAAAATTATCCATACTTCACTTCGTACAAAGGCTAATGAAGACTAAGTATTAAAGAAGAAAAATAACGTCAAGCTCCTGTGGGTTTTGGTTTGTTTTAGTTTGATGCTTTATATCCAAGTCAACAGCTATGGTCATTTTTGGATGGTCAGTTCACCTAACCACACTTTTTCCCGGGCAAGCTTGACTAGTTAACCAGTACTTCGTGCACATACTTGCGCTTGTAATTGGCAACAACCCTTCTTGAGTCAGCAGAAGGGAGGAGAATGGCCATAGAAATTATTTCCTGATCAATCTCCAGAAAAGTATAGGACCGGGTTGGGATTGAACTCATGACCCCTGGATCTGCGGTCAGACATGCGGCTCGATACTGTGGATGAGATAAGGTTCAGATTTGTCATATGAAAACGCAACGTTGCTATATACGTCATTGCATAACGGTAAAAAACTTTTAATTTATAGTACATTAGTTTGTTATGCCTTCATAACTTTACATTCTACACCTCTGAAATACCTCTTTTTTCAGATGGAAGGATTTCCAATCAGTAGTTCTGCTTTAGATGAAGTCATGGGATATCTTGATATTAACAAAGATGGAGAAGTTGATCTTCTGTAAGTATGATTCTCATCTGATTTGGACAGCTTGATATAATGGTACTTATCTGTAATATCACATATAACGAAAAGTCATTCTTTAAACATGCATGTATTGTTATCTCATGGGACTAGAGGCTAAAAATTTGCTCTAAGCCCTTATCTACGTACACGTTCCTTCTTTGGATATATGAGCAGTGAGTCTGAGCTGTTTACAGATACGATTTATACTCAAATCTCATTTGCTGTCTTTTAAAAAACAACATGTTTAAGATTTCAATAATGTATAGACCATAGCTTATGATTCAAAAATTAAATAAATTCGTTCTGGTTCAATAGAATTATGAGTCGATCCAATTTTGATGCAACACTCTGGCTTTCTTTTCTTACTGCAAATATTGCAGACTACTGTTGTAAGCTTTGAACATGGCCAAGTAAGTTATACATTAGGCACAAACTGTTCGTATTTGCAATGACATTCTTGCGCAATTTAAAAGTCGATCTAAGTAAACCCAATAAGTTTTTAAATTTATATATCTTTATATATTAAAATATATACATGTACATGTATATGAAAAAAGATAAAGCATTATTAACGTGGCGTGAAGTAAAAATAAACAGGTATATGACCCCTCGTTAAACAGGTATTTGACCTCTTGTTAAGTTATGTAACACTCTTTCAGAAAACGAAACTATCTTCCATAGCATTTGTTGAGAGTTTCTATAGCACCTGTTAAAATGTGTCTGTTAAGCATGTAGGTACTATGTAAAACACAAAAAATGTTTGGCTCGCATGGAGGTAAGAGTTAAAATAGTAAAGAAATATGAGCCGTGGTATGAGACTTCCAACAATTAGGTATGTGCGACAAGTAAAGGCTCAGACCAGCCTGCGCATAAGCGCAGACTGATCAGAGCCTTTGCTGGTCGCTTTACTATTCTATGACTGTTAAACTACTGACCAAACCTCATTTGAGGTTTCTCAGCTTAAAAGTAGGCTGCACAGGCTCGTCTGAGTCTACACTTGTCAAAATGGCATATTGTTGGAAATCTCATGCACTGGCTCATATGTCACAGTGTTGTCTTAAGTTTGCTTCATTTCAGCAAGGATAAGGATTGAACCATTCCAGATTATATCAGTCTATTGTGCACTTCAAAATGATATTCAAGGGTTATTAAAACATCATGCTACAATCTGCATGTCTGGTTGTAAACCAAATCACAGTTATAGCTATGGTTACCTATTTAATTACACGGCGGTGGGTCAGACCTTAATGACGACCATGACGTAATCCTTTCATCTGGTTGTTGGTGTCTGATGCTTGTCTTTGGTTGGAACAATCGTGGCTCAACTTGAGGTTTTCTTTAGCTCTGATTATTGGTGAGTCATGAGCACTTTTCTTTTTTCATCATAGTGTGTTAATTTGATTAGATTGCTTTTCTTCGATGATGCATTGCATAGATTAGGAAGCCTCCATGCGAGCTAAACAAGTTTGTATTTTAATACATTTGTTTGTTTTAATACATTTGTACATTTTGTTTGTATTTTAATAATTTTACAATATCAGTATCTAGGGCAGAGATTTGGCACCAGTAAACTGTATTTAAGCCCCCGGTGTCTTAGGCTGTTGTCTGCCCCAAGGCAGTTGTTCTGATGTTGTTGATTCATTGTTTATTGTTACTCACATTGTTTGTGGCAGTTCAGTGTTTGGTCCTCGTTTTGATATGAAGTGCTTGGTGTCCTTTCTAGTTTTCTAGTAATCATCTTGAGGGGTAAATGGTTGGTTTGATTTAATTGCTGTCCTTATGTCTTGTAACTGTTAGTGTTCTGTACCCCTTCCTCAAGGTGCCATATGTTGGTCTGCAGTGTTTGATTGTAGTATCTCCTGATCATACTCACTTGGTTTTTTGGAACTACTTATGTCTGTGGCTGATATTCACCATTTTCATACGCATTCATTTTAACTCTCCATTCATCACCTGCTCAATATATGTGCTATTTACCACTAATTTAGTGCAGAAATCATTTAGCTAAATATAGTGGTAAATACGAATGTAGTTAAAAGACAGAAAAATATTACATTTTAGCAAACTTAAGGGAAAGATTCTGAGAGAAGTAAGGCGTATAGACATTTGTATAAAAGACAATCGTTACAGGTATTATAGTTAATTATCCCTGGAATTGGAAGCCTGTTTTTTCACACAATAGTATAGAAAGTAAACCCTTTACCTGGTGGATAATTAATTTAATAATGGAGTGTGCAGAAAGGGACATTTGTTAATTTGTAAGATGTGGTGGTATTTACATAATGAACCAAAAAATGGATTCCACCAGGTCCAGGTGCATACATTTGATTAACATGCAGTATCATTTCCAACATATGGTCAGAGGATATACTTAAATACAATGTTGGTTTGCAAGCGCTTCTGTGACAGAGCATACCAGAGCTATTATTTTCTAGTGATAAAGTTTATAAATTCAAAAGAATTGTTGGAAAGCAAACTTTTTACTGATCAATTCAAAAACGATAATCAAACGTTATGAAAAAGTGGGATATAACATTGATGTTATGTGACAGTCTGCACGTCTAAACCCAAACATGCTTCATAGTTATGTATCCTCTTTAAGTGTACGACAGTAGGTCAGATATTAGACTCAATGGCAACCCGTGACTTAAACGTTCATTGGTGGGTTGTTGCCTGATGGGTGTCTTTGACAGGTCCTTCAATGCCTTGATGTTTTCTTTACGTAGCTCTGACTTTTCGTGAGTCAAAGGCCATTTTCTTTGTTTCATTATAGTATGTTTATTTAATTTGATTGTTTATGTTTGATGATGCAATGCATACGTTAGGAGCTCTCTAGAGGAGCTTAACAATTTTTGATTTTAACAAAGTGCATCTAGGGCAAGTATTTGATAACAGTAAAATGCATTTACTCACACCCCCTGCTCTCCCAGATGCTTAGATTGTTGGTGGTTCTGTTTTTGTTGATTCATTGTTTATTGTTGTTTCTATTGTTTGTGGGGGTTCTGAGTTGTTTTGTAATGCAGTACTTAGTGTCTTTTCCAGTTTTGCATCTTGATTAAAACGAGAGAGCTGGTTGCTTTGCTTAAATTTTCTTCCTGGTGTCTTGTGCCTGTTATAGTGTCTAGTGGCGCTGGTCTGCAGTGTGGTTGGTCTGCAGTGTGTGAGTGGTGTATTTCCTGATAACACTCCATCAATCTGTTCTTTGACAAAGATTCAGCCTGTAAAATATATTTAAGCTGCCAAGTGGCTATGGCTGCTGACAGTTCTTAGGTGGTTATTCTGTTGTCATTAATTCATTGTTAGTTGCTGCCTCCCTTGTATGGCAGTTGTTGTTTTGTTTCAGTTTTGTGGTTTCGTTGTGTTGAGTTGTTCTTGGTCTTGGGGACGTCGTGTTGGTAGGTTGAGGGGTTGCTTTGCTTTGGCTGTTTTCGGTTGTGGTGGCTCTGTTTGTGTTCTGGTGCCATGTTCTAACAACAACATAACCTAGGGTGAAAAGTTGACCTGTAAAATATATTTAATAGCCCAGGTTGTTGTCCATTTTTACGTAAGGATTCTGTCGCTGTTTATTCATTTTTGTTGTTACCCCTAGTGTGTGCGGGGTTTTGTGATAGGTCATTGTTTTGCGATGTGATTTTTGATTGGTCTGCAGCCAGTGGTTGTGGCATTGGTCATACTCACTTTTAGAAAATGCTTTTACAAAATTTATGATATTGATAGCCTTATTTTAGTAACTTAGCAATTAAAAATTGGTTTCGTTTGTTGAAATCACTTACATGTGAACATACTCTTGCAAAACTAATAAGCCATGAAATGAATACACCATAAGAAGGGGTGCTAGGCACATCACCATCCAAAAATGGAAAATCAACTGTTTCAAATTTAAAATCATCTCGTTTGTCTTAAAGTTTAGATAAAGCTATTTCATTTGTTATGGACAAGTCCAAGTCCAAAAATGGGCTTATGTATCAAAGAATTTGCTTATTTAATGGAAGTTATGTTTGATACATATCTGACCATTTGTTCCTAATAAGGAGTATCAATATTCAGTAAGTCATCTAGATATCTTGGAGTAGAATTAAATGGCTCAATAATCTCAGCCAGATTACTGTCAATAAGAGACAACATGAAGCCCTCTGACATAACAAAACAAAATCAAACCACATATTTCCAACGCTTTAAATTTGTGAAAAAAATCAGTTACAGCATGAATACGATTTATGACCATCCAATATTTGTACCACAACATTACGTCCCACATCATTTCGACTCCTGTGGTGGAGCTCACAGAGATGACGTAGCCAGCCAGCACCACTCATAAATACGCTAAACCAGGATCAAGCACAGTTTTGTTATTAGATAGAGCACAAATAATTCATAATTGTGCAAGCCATATAGTCATATAAAAGCACAAGCACTTTGTTCGGATAAGAATACAGAGGGATTTTATTTTCAACGACTTTTTCTTTTTGTGTATGGAATTAACTGAAATAACGGTGAGCTAACTAGATCCAGTGATAAGGTTATAAATCAGGGGCCATGTTATTTTTGATGTGTAGATGTATGATAAGTTGTCAAATCAACTCGGGTTTTTGACACTCTTGCGGTTTCTTATCACATCAGGAATCACAGGAACTAGTCACAAACCCTTAGAATAGAAAAAGTAGGCCTATATTTACTTTTATAGAGAAGGACTGTAACGGTTGTTTTGGGGGTACCCTTTATGACTAATCAAAACAGTCAGAAAACTCAACTTATATGAGCAAACTTATAGTGTCCTGGCTTCAAGAGAAACAAGTCTGTCTAACGATACCAACCTTTTGTTCTTTCGTTGAGTTAGTCCCATGAAATAATCAAGAACAGCACGGATATATGCGTCTTCTTGAAACTCGTCTGTTTGCACTTTCCTCTGGTGATGGTACAAAACACAGTTCAATCGTTCTTTTCTGACTTTCATCAAAGAGATGCCGATTCAAAGTGATAAGTCCTGGTTTTCAAAAGTTTTTTTCTATATGCAGTCACCAAGTTCTTGAGGATTTATTCCAAATGAAAGCCAAACGGCGACTTTTTACAGAAATTACGCCAACCTTTTTCTATCTGACCTCCATGTTTTTTCGGAAATCCCGTTCAATATAGTGCTGTGACGTCATCGACACGGTATGATTTTGCGATTTTATCAAGGGAAGTAATGCAATCTATTGAGTGTAATGATATAAACTGAAGCACTCTGAAAATGCACCACGTCAATATGGGGATTTTCCCAACGGATTTTGCATTTTCCATGTGACGTATTTGTAACCTCGGCTTAGCATTAACCAATCAGTGATCGCGAAATTTTCAGAGCTGAACTTTTGCAAACATGGCAGAGTGCAGGTAGAAAAGGTCGGCGTAATTTCTTTAAAAAAAGTCGCCGATTGGCTTTCATTTGGAATAAATTCTCAAGGTTTGACGACTGCATGTAGAAAAAAGTTATTGAAAACCAGGATTTACCACATTTAGCGGCATCTAGTCGTTCGAAATCAGGAAATAGCGATTGAACTGTGTTTTTAACAGTCTCCAGAGGAAAGTGCAAACGAACGAGTTTCAAGCAGACGCTAAAATCCGAGCTGTTTTTGATTATTTCATGGGACTTATTCAACGTAGGAACAAACAGTTGGTATCGTAAGACAGGCTAGTTTCTCTTGAACCTGGGGCACTATAGTTTTGGTTAAAAAGTTGAGTTTTCGGGCTGTTTTGATGAGTCAAACAGGATACCCTAACAACTTGCGTTACAGTCCTTGTCTATGTTTACAGATACACACGCCTACATTTTTCATAAAAAAGTTTGTGACAAGTTCCTGTGTCAGGAATGGACTGTGTACCTTTATTTACATTTTTTTGCTTCCATTTAATATTAGTTTGTTTTCACAGTTACTTTCTCTGGTTTCACAAAATGGAAGTTCTTGAGTATTGAGTTTTCTTCGCAGTTGGTACTTACTACACTTTTGTGTCTACAATTTAGCACATAACGTACAAAACGGGCTTATAAATGTTTCACGTGATTTTTTAAATGTTTCACGTGATTTTTCCTTCCCTATGTATCGCACCTCGTGTTAGATTATGCATTACATGCCAGAGTGTCCAACCAGTTTTTGGACCTATTTATAGCGTGTGTTATGCTGGGCAAGATACATGCATACCTTTTGGTGCAGGAATACCAGATATCTTGCGCATGGCCTATGTAATAACTGTTATCTGAATGGATGATATCTGTGGCGATATGCCAGGCGTAATGACGTTTTTGTACCTACATTTTGTCTATACAATTTAAAGCCTAATCGAATAAGCATAGTTGTCAAAAGATAATAAAGAGCATTACTAACTTTCTGGCGTGAGTACAAATTATATCCCTTTTTGGCTGTCCAAAAGTGAAAAATTGAGTTTCTCATTTCAAGCCAAAAGAAGAAAATTTCTCTATTAGCAGATTGTTCCATTGATTCAGTAAGTTTTTCTTTGATTAGATTATAATGCAATGTAAATTAGAGAGTAGAGAAGCAGCTTGTTGCAACGGAAGGTGGGTGCCTAGTAGAAGAATTATTAACAAAATTACCTTTTTTTTCTAGCAGAGTCACCTTTAGAAAATAGTTCATAACATGTGGTTAGAAAACTCTGACAAATAAGAAACTGACATTTGGAGCATATCAGACTACAACCTATACTTTGTTATAAAGATGTTTAGATACAATGCGAGGAACGTTTCCATTACTATATTTGTTGGGTAATATGTGTCAGTTTATATATGATATATAATGAGTTTATTTTATCAACACCTTATCTGTAAAAACTCAGAAAAAGTAGAACTCATCTAGCATAACCCTAGATATGTTTACAACTGAGTAATCTTTTGTTTGTTTTTCAATAAAACCTTATATGATCATTTACCACATGAAATCGCGTCTTGGAGTGATACAACGTCATGTAATAAAAATGATACACCACTAGTTGTTTACAGATTTTGTAACATTATAAAGTTGCGTAAAAGAAGACAAAATTTTGACGTTTTTACGCCAAAAAGGTGATTTGTGATTGATCTTAATGTCATATGATAAATAGAATCTAACAGTAACATTCGGAGTCCTGTATTATTGAAATGTATTAAAATCTTTGCGAAAAAGTGATAAAATGCTAGACAAGCCTCGCATTTTATCGATTTTCCCAAACTCATTTAATAAATTCAATAAAACAAGAGTACTCATGTAAGATCCTCTATGTACATAATATATTGGTGTTTATTGGATTGTCAGGCAATGAAGGCGAAGACAGAAAAAGGCTACTGAGTATGACCAGGAAGTGCCTCAATCACAGATCAACAATGGAACCCTGAGGACGAGACACAGAACACAGACATTAACATCACAATCAAAGCGACGCAGCAAGTTCTTTCTCTCTCTCTCTCTCTCTCTCTCTCTCTCTCTCTCTCTCTCTCAGCAAGATGATTTGATTGCTTAGTTGGAAAGGACACCACGAACTACACGACACAATGTATCCACAAAAAAACAGACACACAACGGCAAACCTGTGCAAATAAACAGACAGGTCATAGCCATCATTCCTGGCATACACAAAGTATGGATGTAGGAAACATCTTAGACAAAACTTTAGATCTATAGTTCCGCTGATACGTCAGCATTGCCATTTGTTAATGGTCTATGCTAAGTACCAAAATGCCATGTTCTGTCTCCGTTTTGTTTTTGATAATCAGGTAAAGTGTCTCATATAAACGCTTCCAATGAACATCCGAAAAACTGTTTTTATTGATATGAAAAATAATTTGGGAATGGCAAGTCCAATCTAGAGATATGTTTTTGTTTTCCTTTTTGAAGGTAAAGTGGATTGTGACAGGTTTATGCCTTACACAGCACATGCCTAAGAGAATTATTTCGTCATTGAAAAGCATAGTGTTCTATCTTCTAAAATCTCAGTATTTCACATTATACTAATTCTTTAAAGTCGGAACTGATTAATATTGGGGATGTTGATTAAACGAGTATTTCACTCTTCAACTTATTTCGTTGCAGTCGTCTTAAGACAAAACTATTACAAGAGGTTAAGTATATGGATTCTCTACTGAAAGGCGTTCGTTTCAGGTATACTTGTAGATTGCTTCTTATATGCTTCAGCTTATTCGTGTCGTCGCTTATTGTTTACAAACTTTTAGGCTAGAAACAAACTGATTCCAAATAACAAACGCCAAACAACGTCGATACAATAGTGATACAACGCACAGCGTAACATCACGTTTGTATCGATGATGCTTAGGCGTAGTGTTTTATTGGACCAGCTTTCTGTAGTATTGTATAAGCTAGATATATATGCTTATTTGTAAATTTGTTTATTTGCTTCTTTATAAACATTCGTTGCTTGCATTGCCAGAATATGTCTAACTGTCTGTAGTATTGTATACGTTATTTGTACAGTATGTGTTTATTTGCTTTATTTGTTTATCAGCTTCTTTATAAACTTTCAGTGCTTGCTTTGCATGTAATTTACTGCTCCTTAATATAATGTCGTGATATTGTGACAAAAATCGTATTTCTTTCTTTGAAGAGTCTGGCAAAAAGTTTCTACTGTACCCTGATGAAATGCCACATCATGCATTTTGCGGCAATTCATCTGGGCCGTCACTGTTTCCTAATCACTTATATGGAAAAGGTTAAATAAATAACCAAAAGAAAACTTCATCAACAGAACCATAGGCTCTGTATATTGAGGCTGAAAAATTGCCTAAAGCTAAAATTATTACTTTGATCGTGTCAAATAGCAAAAATTAGAATGTTGTGCTCCACTCTGGTTCCATGTGAGCTGCAAATTGTTTACGGTTTTATCTAAATCATTTGTCGTGAAGTAAACAAACTTCATGTACCTCACGACAAAAAGGATTCAGACAAAACCGTTCACAATTTGCAGCTCACATCAGCTTAGATAAGAATTTAAAGAGTGTAGGGAATCGCTACTTTCTCATGTTTTCCATATTTTACACCATAAAAGCACTAAATGGAAAACTTTAGGTTTAAGGTGATTTTTCAGCCTTCATATACATTTTTCTAATTTCATAAAAATTTATAAACTGTTAAAACAATTCTTGTTGTAAAAGCTAGACTCATGGCAGTTTCTATATTTAAATAGAATTAGTCTGCAACTATGAACATTTTTCGAAAAAAATCTATTTTCTTTTTAAATCATTTGTAAAAGTAGAATTAAGGTCACTGCCCATCGCAATAACCGTAACTCTAAATCATCAAGGGAGGTAATACTCGGTAGCGTTCGATTATGACAAAGTATGATTTTACGCAACTATGATATGTTTTTTTACAGACAGTAATGCCCGTTACACTGCACGTTGGTAATCTGAAAGTGATTGATATCACATTAAAATGCAAACAAAATTTTAAGCATAATGAACAACAAAAGTTGGCATTCTTTACGGATACTAAACGATGGACGCTCAGCTCTGTGAGAAGAAAAAAATCAGTCAGTGTAATGGAACACACATTATACCAGGGAAATGTCAGTCAACTGTTCGCGGTTTTTTGACAGTCCACAACAACAATAATAATATAACTACTTGTATATAGATCTATATATTATGATTTTCTGGTTTTATTTTACCTGCATTAAAATTTCACCGCGACAGACTATCTCGTCACGTTCTCTAGCGTCTACTTTGAACCTGACGTGCGCTAATGACGTCACTTGGTCTTATGATGTCATTATGCGTAAACGACAAGTATTGAACTTGACGTTGACGTTGAGAGCCCCTCGCTTTAGTTTGCGTCCTAAACAATTTGCCTTATGTCAAATGTGTTCCAATAGTTAGCTACAAGGGATATCTTAAACTAAGGTTGACCCAAGTATAGTCGTGATCTAAATTATAGTAGGCTTTTTGCGTCCCCCCAATAATTAGAGACAGTTAATATTTAGCATAAATGCTGTTTAGTCAGGGGCGATCGGGACTCCCGTGCGAATTTGATGCCGATTTATGGTGACCTATACCAAATCAAACTTTAGGGGATAACTAATGAAAATCACCTGGTCACCCATCTGGGTTTCACGTCTGGACGTCATTATGACGTCATCAAAATAACGTATATTGTATCAGTGCAATTTAAACGGTATGTCCATTGTAGTCTATGGCGATCAGGAATTTCTTGCATTGTGTTTCCCAATTTCAGTCGAAATGCACCAAATTTAATCTAAGGAGGTTAATAATTAAAATTAACATGTCGCCCATAGTGTTTTCGCATCAGAACAAAAAGATGACGTCATTGAAATGACGCCTCATCTGAAATACCACATATATATGCGTTTTGTCCATTTCCAACGCGTGGAAATATTCCTTTAATAAACTGGCAGCCTTATCATGACTGAATACAAACTCTTTTAAATCGTAACATACAAAATATATTCAGATAGTGTGAAGTCAGTTCAAGGGTGGGACGTAAATGCCGTCATAATTTACGTATAAAAAGACAGTGGGGTGAATGAAAAACACACAGTGTTTTTGATAATGAACGGTGTAAATATAATATATATTAAATAGAATCACGTTTCAAAGCTTTTGGATTATCTGTAGCTGCTTATCATACACTCAAAGAAAAGATAGTAGTAATAATCATTTGCATACACTATCAACCAAACTCATTATAGTCCGATTTTGACCCCTGAAGGATCAAACGTTAGAATAGTCTACTTAGTAGTAAGTTCATGATATGGAAATAAGGATAAACCCTCTACAAGTTACCCATTGTACTTCGATAGCACGGCCAATAGAAAACTGTTACAATCCGATTTATCTTTCGCATAATTATAGGTAGGATCGTCTTCAAAGGTCAAAATCCGACAATAAGGCATTCTTGTTGATACGGCTAAAGAAATATCTGAATCCACATGAAAATAGTTGTTCAAAAGTCATAAGCATATTGACAACTGGCAATATCTTACACGAGTCCTCTTCTGCTCCACGGCAACACAAATCAGTACAATATAAATGGTTTACTTTGTACTTACACCGAGATGTTTCGCATACAGACATGCTGCAACCACATTTTTTCAGCTGCAGAGGGGTTTCAGGGGCATGAGGCAACATGCGCGGATCCAGGAATTTTTGTCAGTTTTATATAGTCCTCAGCTTATTTTACAGTTTACAGAGGGGGTCCAATGGTTTTATTGCTGAGAAAACTACTTATACTCTACCAAGGATCCAAAGGGGGTCCATTATTTTCCAGGGGGGGGAGGAAGGTCAAACTTTTTCCAGGGGGGGGTCCAAATGCTAGTTTCTTTAGAAACCCATATACGCACTTGTTATTTTCAAGGGGGGGGGGGGTGTCCGAACCCCATATCCCCCTCTGGATCCGCACATGGGCAATGTCATCATAACGGGACAATATTTATCACAGTCCCGCTTCTAATCATAATTGTCAGGCATTGATTTGTCAGGATTAATGACAGATGAGGTTTTCCAAATGATGCACTGGTACTGCGCACGTTTGACACCTTCGAGAAACCAAGCTCTTGGAAGTGGTAGTTTTTGCAATTCAGCTTTTTTTCTCGTAAAATATCCACTACGTCAACGCAGTGAGTCGAACAATATCGGTGACTGGCTAATACAAAGTAAGAAAGACGGCAAAGATCAGGAATCGATACAATCCAGTACCATACCTGACCCAGGATACCAATGGGAAAGTAACAAACTCACAGTTAGACATCACAGACGAGAGCTAAGAAGTCAGGACAATTTACAAATATATTACTCTAGTGCATCCGTCACAGTGCTTTCTAAGGGCACTGAGCCGAGGTGAAAGAATACTTCGTGTATAGAGTCTCTTGCATTGCTGAATGCCTGCCAATATGATTTCTTGCTCTTTCCTGACATTGAACTAGTTAATATCAGCACCTGAAAGTGCATGGAATTCGATCAGAGCCCTGGTTGTGACATCACCAATGGCACATTGACATCTTTAACAAGTGTTCTGATCTTAGAAACTTGATGATATATGAGCAAGACTGTTTAAGAAAATGTAAAATATCAACACTCTGCAAGTGTTTTATATTTGTTTTATTTAAGCGGCGAAAACAAAATTTGCTCCTCTGCAAAACTGGGGGTAGGGTTGTGCATTAGCTCATATAAGACAAAATATTTAAGATAGAAAAGCAAACTTTGGTTTGTATTCGTCGATTGAGTTTAGGTTTGTTGAACTTATCTAAATCGATATTTATTTATATTCCATAGGGAACAATGTTAAACACATATGGTAATTTTACTCTTCATTCAATATTTCGGCCAAAGGCCTTTATCAAGAAAAACATGCACTTCAATGTCAACTACATAGTCTCTGTTCCACCATCTTGTAGTTGACATTGAAGTGCATGTTTTTCTTGATAATGGCCTTTGGCCGAATTATTGAATTAAGAGTAAAATTATCATAATAATCTAAAACGGTTTTGAAACCGACTCAGAGGAGTCGTTAAACTAAATGACGAGAGCCAAAATTACCACTTTTAAATTATAATTAAGTTCATGTAACGCACATAATACAACATGTAGCCGTAAACAGCTGTCATATGTAGTAAAGTCATCCAGTAATTTGCAGACTATTAGAATGTTCATTGATTAGCTAGTTTTAATGTCTTTTTTCTGTAGCTCAAACTTTCAATTTTATTATTCTCAAATTGATAAAGTAACATATGTAACAAGCTGTTACAGGCTAACACCCATGCTAACAGTGTGCAAACATCTCATATTTGATGCACCTTGAAGTGGTACATACGATAGAGTATTTCTTAAGAGTTTGGGATGGAGCAGGTCATTACTCAGCTTGCAGTCAAAATCTTGTTTGGTGATTATTCTGGGGTTTTTTATGAGATGAGGAGGGCAATTATTTTACCAGAGAAGCAGAAATAATAATCGATATTGTATATGACTTGGATAAGGATTGGTTTAGAATATTTACATTAGAAAGGGACGTTTACTAAATTGTAATGTTTAAATGTGAAACGATTATTTTCTATGTTCCTCTAGGATGTATCTTTGTTTTAGAATTATTCATATTAGGAAATATTAAAAACAAATATTCATAACATCTGTAACAAAGGTACAGGGGCTTAATAATCATCAATACCTAAGATTTAAGCACCAGAGGTTGGAGACTTCAGCTAGCAAAACATGCAAAATATATTCATTTTATCCTGAAATATCATCTCTTACATCAAGTCAATGTCCTTGCTCATTTACTATGTCATGTAACATATGTTACAACATTTAACAAGTGCTTCAATCTTGTTGTTAAACCTGCAAATTCTGTAATTGTTAATAATATGAGCAAGACAATCCCAAATATGCAAGATATCCAACAGCAGCAAATGTTTTCATATGGTTTTACTTAAATGATGCCTACCAAATTCGGCTCCTTAAAATTGGGTATAGCCTTTGGGTTGTTTAATTGCACGTATAAGACACTATATTTAAAGTATAAAAGCAAACTTTGGATTTTCTCTAACCAAAATAAGTTTGTTAGTACAAAATAATCAAAACAATTTGAGAAAATGCACTAATCAGCTAAAAAGTAAATGATATTGGTCACAATTTCCATGTTTAAAAGGTAATCTAATTAAAGTAACGTACATAACGCCATAGGAAGCTGTAATTTTGCTCCAAAAGAATTTATATGTAGCTAAAGTCGTCAATATGCAGACCATATAAGTAATTAAAATAATTAGCCTTCTTTCTGTAGCTCAAACTTTTAATTTTCTTTTTTTTCTTCTAAATTTAATATGGTAACATATGTAACAAGCTGTCAGAGACTAACGCCCCGGCGAACATAGTGCAAACAGCTATTAAAAGACGCAGCTTGGAATCCTCTTTTTGATAGGATAAGCTTGCAAAATCCCCCAGTGGGAGCAATAACATTCTCAGCCATCAGTCTAAAGGTGGCCTTATAAGCTTGGTATGTATAGGAAATCTACGGTATTTTGCATGCAAAATATAGTTATTGATAAATAATTCATTGTCAAAGTCAGGTAAAGCATTGATGTAACCATCATATGACTAAAATAATTGATATTATGTTAAAAAAGCGTTCGTGTTGGATAAATATGACCATACCAACACAAACTATAGCTTTTATTAACAGGCAGTTTCTTATTATGGCCGCCATATTTATGACGTCATAACTAGCCTCAGACGCGGATTTGAGATGGGTGACCACCTTTAAATTAAAGGTAAGACTCCATTGAAGGTTTTGATATAGGTCACCATAAATCGGCACACAAATCGCACGGGACCTATTTTTTGTCCCTAAGGGCCCTGACTAGTTGTTTTGATACTGATAATTTGTTAAGATTTACGAAATTGCTCAAATATATACCTGAATTTTACTTTTTGCTAGGTTCTTGAAAAATAGAAACATTTTTTCTAAAATTAAAAAATCAAAAGTTACAGAATATGCAACTTTAAGTGATATACTTCCCTTTTTCGTTTTTCACATAGCTATACTTTTTAATTAATCATTATATCTTTACCGTTTGTACGCTGGGTACTTTTCATGCTCTTGTTGTCGTATGCTGGCTTTTTCAAACTTAATTTTCAAAACACTACCAGAGTGTCAACCGTTTTGGATCCAGATTGGGCCCAACGTTCTGTCGGTCCTGATCTGGGTCAAAACTGTTTGCAGAAGACAACGTCATCGCTAGCAAGGAAATAGTCAATTGATCATTCAATTTTTAAAGTTTTCTTTTGATTTGTTTTTGCACGACCTGATAGAATTTTAGGTGTTTACTATTATATTCAGTAGTACTTTTGTAGTCACTACTTATATCTTATTTCTAAAGCTTCATCAATAGGTGTCTTTGATTTCTATATAATTAGCATGCTTGTCCAACTGCTATGTCTAACGGTATTTCTTTTCTTTCAGCTGTAGCATGCATTAAATCGCCATATATGCGTAATTGAGTAACGTTAAAATGATAAAGGCTGTAGCAATCGTAGCTTAGTTTAAGCATATTTTATTGCCTCAAATTACAACAATGGGTCTCGCAACATTAGTATTGTAATCATAGCTATATGCATTAAGCTTAATGACAATTTAACGCACTAAAGAACAATCAAATAATGCTGTTTCATACGATGGCGAACTGCTCTTGAAGGTAATAATTCGCCGTCTTTGGCTTTAACAGAGGCTCTGGTTTCGAAAAGGGAAGCAACTGACGAGAATTATTGCTTCTGTTCATCTCAGTATTCTCCCTTTAATGAGTATAACTACTATTAAACAGTAATTATTATACATGTACATGTATTATCTGTGCAAGGAAGCACAATGATGCTGATTAGACAGAGTAGATGCACATGCTGATCTGCATCTTTATTGCTAGCAGGTTTTCTAATAATGCAGGTTTCCCCATGACCTGCCTCTAATTATGAGGCAGAACATTTGATTTATTTTACTAATCGCATTTTCGAGCAACAAAAGTTCAGTGTAGACTCGCCAAAGACTTCTTGAGTCCTACAGCACTATTATGACCATTTTTTACATTTGCCTGTTTGTAAACATTGAAATCAAAACATTACGGTCTCATATTCAGCAGTCACTGTTTGATATAAGCTTGTTTTGCTCAGTAGGTAGAGTATTTATTTTCCATTATGCGCAGGGTTCGAATCCCACCAATGCCTTAATTTTTTTTTCATTTTTATTATATCATATTTTCACATGTATCCTTTAAGCATTATTGGAAAACATTTTAAACATTTATACACAGTGCCCATCAAATGAGACATTATCGAACAAGAAAACGCATTATGCGAGATGCCACTGAATGCGTATGCATTGTTTATATCATATACCATAAAAGCGATATTCAGCAACAAAAATGGTTTGGAAATGATTATGAATTACACGTCAATCTATAAATAATTTAATTCGAAAAAAAAAACACACAAAAAAAGTACAGTTTTGGGGTTCAAACTCGCAACCTCCCATCTATCCCCTAGTTTTTTGCCAAGTAAGAACTTTAATTAGTTGCGCGATGTTGTAGAACTGAGAAAATAAAATTATATATGCCAGAAACATAATTTGAAAAACAAAAGGAATGCCCGTGAGTCACGTTCAATTTTTTTGGCTGTAAAGATGCTTAAATTCAGCTCACGAGTATTAGCATGAATTATCTACCATGACCAGAAGAAGTACTGGGCGCAAAAGAAGAAAAAGTAAAACATCGCCTAACACAACGCCTGATTCAGAACTACAAGCTGCCAAGAAATCAAAACAACTTGAATCGACATCAGAGTCTGAATCGAAGGTCAAGCCAATCGAAAACACCGAATCAGTTAATACAAGTGACCAAAACTTATATGATAGTCAAGCCATAGAAACTCTTTCTGAAACCACAGAACCTACATGTCATTCTGATACGGACCAATCAACGGACACTGAAAAATCAACGAATATTTCTCCGCATCAAAGTACATTGGAAACAGGTATTATGGATGATTCGATGTTTCAAAGTCAAGCTCAGACTCAGCAGACGCAGCAGGAAGCTGCACAGTTAACCAGTACTCCTATGTACCAGATTCCGCAAGGATTCACGCATATGTCTGCGATACCACAGTTGCCACCAATGCAGCCTATGGCCATTCCTCAGCCTGGTTTATCAGAAAGTGATGTTTTTCGGATTGCCTCAGTCATGAAGCAGATGTTAACAAGTGAGATTGAGAAATTAGTAAAAGAAAGAGTTGAAAGAGAGACTGCCGATCTAAAAACTGCAATCAGTTCACTGCAGGCTGAAAATCTAAAATTAATTGACAATGTCAGCAAGATGGAGGTAACACTAGCGACGAAAGTCGACGATTTAGAGCAATACAGTAGGCGCTCATGTTTACGCATTGCTGGCATCGAAGAGAAATAAAATGAAGATACCAGTGAATTAGTCTTGGAACTCGCAGACCGATTAAATATAGATGTCCGACCAGAAGATATTGAAGTCAGCCACCGAGTTGGCCCAATACGAAGAAGACAAAATGCTAATGTCGACGGTGCCGATGATTTAGGAATGATGGTTGATTCTCAACCCTCGAAAAGCAGGGAGATTATCATTAGATTCAGGAATCGCAATGCACGTTTAGCTCTCTTAAAGGGCCGTGCTGTTCTGAGGAAGAGAAGAGAAAAGACATACATAAATGAAGACTTAACTCAAGCAAGGAAAGCCCTTGCCTTCCAGTGCAGACAACTGAAACGTGATAACAAAATTCAAAAGACCTGGGTCTATAATGGAAATATAAACATCACGGATAATAATGGAAAGAACGTGAAAATTTCTCACATTTCAGAACTTGTAAAATATGGTGTCCAGATCACGTAAATGGAACACGAATTCTCTCTTATTCATATACTGATAACCTCAGAATGGACGGACAATAACTTAAAAGGTTAAATATACGGCTGAACTACTGCTTAGTTAAAGCTACTGATGAATGAACATGATCTTGAACTGGGCCAGCTCACGTGATTGCCATTAGAACGATATGTGTGCTAGAAGTGAGGACCCTGTCAGAATGCGCGGAAGCACATGCTCGTCTGGGTCTCCACGGCTGGCAGACAAATTGTTAAGGTTCCCATTCTTCCCATGTTGTGTGCTGGTGTATCAGTGGCGAAAGGCTCTGTTGAAATTTTGCAGAAACGCAGACTCATCTGATTATTTTGCAATTAATGCCGAAGCATGATTCGAAACGATGGCTCTGGTGGGACTGAGCAGACGCACAGACCCACCGGGGCTCTCGTAGCTTGCCTAGCCGATTGACACCAACATCTCATAGGCCGGCTCATTTATTGGAAGATAGTTGGTTCTTAAGGCCTGTATTATATTATAGTCTACTAACTGTTACTCAAAATTATCTCCATAATCAACCTTTGTATTCGGGGCACTTTTGCAAACAGTGCGGATCCTGATAAAGTGCAACGTAATGCTGCATTTCATCAAGGACTACACTGCTTGTAAAGGTAAAAAAGATCTTCAGATAAAATAATACAATGTTTTCAAAACTATAACCTGACACCCCTAGCTATGTACAATGGGTTATCCCAAGTTTATTGTATCAAATCAGAACGAAGAATTTATTAGTAACATTGAAGGGTTAACATTGCTAGACCGCTGACATCTAATTATTAGTAAAACAGCAACAACAAAAACAACAACAACAACTAGGCACAAAACTTGTTTTGACCGTATATGGATCTTGTACTATAGAAAGTCATATTTGTCTATACATAATGTACGAGTTGCCACCGTGTGACCCCATTTCAGAATGTTTACAACTACTAATTCACTAATACACACTACCATTCTTAGTACAAATCTTAAATTATAACGGTCTTTACCATAAAGCACGAGAAGACATTCCAAAATAACACCAGTCCGGGCATGAGAAAACGTATCCTTTCCCATGAGCGCTCACCAAGGTGGATATTAGCGTATCTTAAGTTCTATATCTGAAAATTTCAGGGTTGTTGCAACTACAATGTATGATCAGGCAGTCGGTTTGGACCGCCTGTGAGAAGTGGGGCACGTTTTCTCATGACGGCGCTTACGAATCCCATTTTCAACCCATATTTCATATTTACCTACCAAACCATGCATGGGCATGGGACGCATGGGCATGGGACATTTTATAGGCTCGGGCCGGGCCACGATGTTGCGGAACTCTCTTTTTTGTGTGTGCTTGTCTCGGCTGGGCATGAGCTTTTCTTGCTCATCAATGTTGAAATGCCAACCTCTGTTCGCATTTTGGCATTTTTTTGCGAGATGAATGCAACATATAAATCATTTTGGAGCAAGAAATGTCCTTGATTTTTGGTATTTTCGTTTTTTGTGAACGGTTGAAATATCATGCTCAGTTGGGTCGAGCATGGATGAAGTTTTTTTTGAACCTCTTGACCTGGTCTATGTTAATGAGCAGCTTAAAACGATATTTTAAAAGGAGGTCGTTATTGACATGGTACAAATGTGCAAATGCATGTCGTAGGACCTGGTACCTTCGCTTGATATTTCGTTTCGATCAAGCTTAGGATGCTGGAGCCTCCGACATATGAGCCGCGACATGAGATTTCCAACAATGTGGTATGTGCGACGAGCAGAGCCTCAGGTCGGCCTGCGCATACGCGCAGTCTGATCGGAGCCTTTGCTTGTCCTTTGAGTGTTCTATAAATACTTAGCTACTGACCAAAAAGCATTTTGAGTGTCTAAGCTTAAAAGGTGGCTGCGCGGGCTCGTCTGGGTCTGCGCGTGTCGGGATGCCACATTGTTGGAAATCACATGTGTTTTCTCTGATACTGTCTACCAAGTGGTCCTATTTGGTATTCTAACCCCTTAGGGTATTGCTTACTTTTGCAAACCATGGATACCCAGATGGAGTGTTGTATAATACATGTACGGCACTTTATCTGGGTCTACATGTTTGCTAGTGGCCTCTCAATATAGTGTATATACAATGGATCATCAGGGTGTGTTGTGTCGGGCTAGAGGGAAGAGTCCATTGATGCATAAAGGGGTAAATAGGGCTACCAGTAGATAGTTTCATCGAAGGTATAAAATGTAAGCTGTCAACAACAAAAATCCAGTTTTCGTTGTCTTCCTTAGACAACGTGTATTGGTAATAGATTCGTGCTGACCCGCATCTGACGGGGCTAACCAATATCTATAAAACTTGACTTTACTCGTTAATATGCCTTTAATTTATAAGCATATTATCAGAAACATGCCATCACATTTAATAGTACTATAGAATGTTCAATTGACTTACCAAATTTGTTTATGATTTTCCACCCACAACAGTAATTGTCGTTCACGGTCCGGTAATTAAAGGTCATAATCGTGTGTTTCGTGTAGCCGATTTATTGTTGTATACTGTTCGACAAAATTAATGCATGGGAAACCAATCCTTTATATGTCTTATATATATTATTACAGATTTTGGTTCCTTCTGAACATGTCATCACAGAGCGGTTGCTTTGCCATGCAGTGAAGACTCAGATGAAATGTCGCCAAATGCAGCATTTCTTCGGGGTCTAAACCGTTTGACAAAGCAAATCGATTATAAGATAAAGAAATGTAATATTTTTGGATATATAGATTGTGACCCTCAATATATAAATGTATATCCTGATTTTATTGTACTAAGCTTTGTGAAAAAGCCCATTCGTCTGAAAAATGGGTAATATATTAACTGCATGCAGCCTTCTATTAAAAATAATCCACATATAACGGAAAATATGCTTACTTTGAAAACAATGTAAATAGATTTGTATCAACATTGTTTATCATATGGCGTCGCTTCTGGGAGTGAAATAACGCCATGCAATAAAACCTGTAAACCACTAGTGGTTTATTGATTTTCGGGAAACGTTATGAAGTGCATAACAACGTTGCGTACATAATGACAAAATTATAACGTCTTTATGGCAGAAATGAGATTTCAAAGTAATCTTAATGTCATATGATAAATAGAATCTGACATTCGTGCTCTTGTATTGTTGAATATATTAAACTCGTTGCGAAAAAGAGATAAAATGCTCGGCAAGCCTCGCATTTTATCTTTTTTCCCAACTCGTTTAATTAATTAAATAAAACATGAGCTCTCATGTAAGATCCTCTATTTCTGATTTCACCTTGTAAAGATGAAAAGAAATCATCATAGCAAAAAGTTGCATTGGCCTCTTAAATTCAACTTACAGTGAAAAAAAACATCCAAGTATCGCAGATATTTTATAGATTAAAGAAGATGTACAATTCTTCTAATGTATTTTTTTTCTCCTACATGGCAAACTTTTATAAATTTCAAATTAGCCTAATTAACGTCCATATATTGTAAAAACAACAATTTCATCCCTTTTTTATTACAATGTTTACCTATTTACACATATGGTTTTCAAACTTTGTACATATTTGTTTGTTTTGTTGTTTAGCCATACCCTTTCTTTCCTTCTGTCATCTTTCGCTTTATTGCTGCCGCGCTCCTGGCAATATTTACATTCAAATTGTTAATTACTATTTATTACCAAATTATAAAAAACATGCCTCCGTAGAAATGATGTGTCCACTCTTGCCAAGTTCTATATTTGTTTCACTTGTTGATTGTATTACTTAGATGACTATAGAATTAAACATTTATAGGGCAAGAATAGGACTACACCATTATCGACATTCAAAAGTTAAAGGGCTCGGAACACTGAATAATTTTGAATTAGTTACATTTCTTGCAATGTTATTGTATCAATCAGGAGACATCGAAAAAAATCCTGGACCTAGTTCAGCTAGTAGCACTGAATCTGATGATTCATTTCAGTTTCCCCCTCTTCAAGGTAATCTTTCCATGGTTCACTATAACGTTCAAAGTCTTGCTAGCAAAACTGATATAATTGAACCTGAACTTACTAATTTTGATATTATTTCTCTGACCGAAACTTGGTTGAATGACTCTATATCTAATGAAGACCTTAAGTTTAATGAGTTTCAAGATCCATTTAGGAGAGACCGTGTAGGTGATAGTCACGGTGGTGTTATAGTTTATGTTAAGCGTGGTATTCCGTGTAAACGCAGACTTGATTTAGAATTAGTTAATATTGAATGTGTCTGGATCGAAATAATTGTTAAAAACAAAAAGTTACTAATAGGGACATTCTATAGACCACCCACTGCTTCTCCTGTTGTACTATCCGATATAGAAAATTCAATTGGTTTTGCTACTGATACTGGTGTTGAGGATATAGTTGTGACTGGAGACTTTAATCTAAACATGCTAAATCAACATTCACGGATGAAAATTACAGATCTATGCCAAACATATAATTTAACACAACTAATAAATGACCCTACCAATTATACGGAAACGTCTTTTTCCATTATAGATCTAGTGTTGGTCAGTAATTCTCATTCAGTTGAAATGTCTGGTGTAAGCGAACCATTTTTATCACAAGATGTCCGATACCATTGTCCAGAATATGTGATATTCACTTTTAAGAAGCCAGTGTTAAAGTCCTTTTTACGTGAACTATGGTTGTATAGCCAAGGTGATTTTAATTTGTTTCGACAATTTGTAGCTGACTTTAACTGGGATTCTATCAAAAGTGAGGATGTTAACCAATATGCTTTAAACTTCACTGATAAGCTCATTAACTTAGCTCAGGACTGCATTCCACACAAACAAGTTAGAATTAGGCCACAAGATTTACCATGGATCAATGGCACAATCCGCAAGCTTATGCGAAAACGCAATCGACTCTATAAAAAGTACAAACGTAATAAAACTGTAGAAAATTATGAATCATTTAAGGATATAAGAAATAATGTAACTTCAAGCCTTCGTAAATCTAAGAAAGAGTATTTAAAATCAGCAAGTCTAGCTACGTCAGATTACTGGAAAACCCTTAAATCGTTTATAAAACCGTCAGTCAACACTTCAATTCCTCCCATCTGTCATAATGGGTCTTATATTTCTGACAGTAGCGATAAGGCAAAATTATTAAATGACTTCTTTGTAAGTCAAACATCATTAGACGATTCAACTGCCACACTCCCAAATACTGATCTACCTGCCAATAACACACTTCACAATATATTAATTACAGAAGAGGAAGTTCGGTCTGTTCTACAAACACTAAAACTGGGGAAATCTTCTGGTCCTGATAATATTAATAATAGAATTTTGAAAGAAATAGCATATCCTATCTCCAAACCGTTGTGTGATCTTTTCAATTATTCTTTATCACATGGTATTTTCCCTGACGTATGGAAACAAGCAAATGTGTCTCCACTGTATAAAAAAGATGACCCTTCTCTTGTATGCAATTATAGACCAATATCTCTCTTAAGTTCGATTGGTAAAGTTATGGAAAAAATAATTCATAAGCATATGTTCAATTATTTTAATGACCATTCTATAATAACGTGTTTGCAATCCGGTTTTGTTCCTGGAGACTCGACTGTAAATCAATTAGTTGATATTTATAATACTTTTTGTAAAGCCCTAGACAACGGTTTGGAAGTACGGGCTGTTTTTTGCGACATAAGCAAAGCTTTCGACCGCGTTTGGCATAAAGGTCTCATACACAAACTGAAAAGGGCTGGTATAAATGGGTTATTACTCGATTGGTTAAGTGACTATCTTACAAATAGGAAACAAAGAGTTGTCATTCCATGGGGAAATTCTGATTGGCAGTTTATCAGAGCTGGCGTACCTCAAGGATCTATTCTCGGCCCACTGCTATTTTTATTATACATAAATGATATTGTTACTGATATACAATCATGTGTTCGACTTTTTGCTGACGATACCAGCTTGTACATAATAGTAGACAACCCTATCAGTGCTGCAGAAATGATTAATACTGATTTAGAAACTATTCATAGATGGGCGGAAAAATGGTTAGTAAAATTTAATCCCTCTAAATCTGAATCACTTTTGGTTTCCCGGAAAAATAATAGAAATATGCACCCACCATTAATAATGAATACAGTTTATATCAATGAAGTTCAACATCATAAACACTTGGGTGTTATTTTATCAAACGATGGCACTTGGCATGAACATATTAATTTAATCACTTCTAAAGCATGGCAAAAGATATATATCATGCGTAAACTAAAATTTATGCTTGATAGGGACTCTCTGAACAAAATTTATATTTCCTTTGTACGACCTACTCTTGAATATGCTAATATTGTATGGGACAACTGTACACAATATGAGGCAAATGCAATTGAAAAAATACAAACAGAGGCAGCCAGGATAGTTACTGGGGCAACCAGACTTGTCTCTTTAGATATGTTATCTAAGGAGACCGGCTGGGAATCATTACGGGACAGACGCTACAAACATAAAATGTGCCAATTCTACAAAATGATAAATGATTTAACACCTACCTACTTAACGTCTTTAGTTCCTTCAACTGTTGAAAACACATCAGCGTATAATCTACGTGACTCTCAAAACATTAGGCCTTTACTTACAAGAACACAGCTATATTATAAATCTTTTTTACCGTCATGCATTAGAGAATGGAATGAAATTCCTCTTAATATTCGAAATTCAACCTCTCTCTCAAGTTTTAAACAACAGCTTAACAATAACAACATTAAGGTACCAGTCTATTACAGTTCAGGCAACCGATTGCTACAAATACACCACACTAGGTTAAGAACTAATTGCAGCTCTCTTAATCAGCATCTACACTCTAAAAATATCATTGGCGACCCATTATGTGCTTGTGGCAGAGTAGAAACAACAAACCATTTTCTTTAGAATGTCCACAATATATTCAAGCTAGAAGAGATATGATCACTACATTGTCTACTTTTTGTGTTCCGAGTCTAAATAACTTATTATATGGAGTCACAACTCTTAATAACCACCACAACAAGTTAATATTTCAATCAGTTCAGAAATTCATTTCTGACAGCAAACGTTTTAAATTAGATTAAGGAGCGTCTCTCTCTCTCTCTCTCTCTCTCTCTCTCTCTCTCTCTCTCTCTCTCTCTCTCAACTTCTATATTGACCAATATGTAATGCATATAGAGTAGTCATAATGTTTTGATGTGAATATGCCTATATGAAAAGACAGCATTTTCTCATAGAAAATTTCTATTAATATGATTGATGATTATTTGATCTTAAATCGGTATTGTTTTCACCAGAACTTATATATTTATAGCAACTTATATATGTTGGGAAACGGATTTGAATAAGTCGTCAAGACTTCTTTCTGAATCCCGTTTTATAAACTCTGTAATAGATTGTATGTATGCTCTTATTTGTACACATGTAAAGAGTTTATCAAATAAAATATGTTTAAACTAAACTATCCCCTACACTACGAATTCTCCTTGTGATTGGGTTGTGCATATAACATCTTAGATGTAATAAAATGCATGCATTATTCTAAAAATAGTGAGTTAAAAATAGCTTTGTTATTGGTTAATATTATTGTAAAAACAGAATGTCAACATAGTCAAAATAGCGCTGTAGGACTATAAGATTGTATACACATGCGCGGATCAAGAAAGTTTTGTCAGGGGGGTCCAACTTAAATTTAAATGACGTTTCACTGGCGTGCCGATGTTGGTCCAACATTGAATGCTGGCTTGGTAGCTTTTTTTTCAGGGGTCCAGACCAATATTGCTAAGAAACCGTATACTATATTTTTTTTATTTCAGGGGGGTCTGGACCCCCTGCCTCTCCCCCTCTGGATCCGCGCATGATACACAAAGTAAAGGCTGCTTTGGCGCATATATATGCGATGATTACCAAAATCTCGTGTGCTGGCCCAGTAGTTAATCTGAGACGTACTCCTTGATTTCTTTCAGTGAATTCATAGAAGGAGAGAGGAAACTCAAGCGCCAATTGATCAAAGAGAGAGAAGACGCTGCAAACGCTGAGAAAGAGAAAGATCATAAATTTTCATCAACATTTTCTCCAGGACGGGCAGACCCTCCAAAAACTGCACCAGGAGAAGTATCGACTCCAAGACAGCAAAGAAAATTACCTCCCCTGAAAAATCCTAAAAAGCCATAGTCACGAAAATCTGTGTTGAATAACTAAAATGGTATAAAGTGAAGGAGTCACTGACCGTGGTGGAGCAAACATCAAAGGTTTTAAAGTAACTGTTTGCTTTAGATTGAAAAAAGCAATTGGTGCATCAGCTGTGGTGAAAATTTACAGGATTTGGGTTTCAAGCTTTTAAAACTAAAATTTCTGTATGTTAAAGTCACTGGTTTTGACAATAATATTAGCAACCAACCAACGCAGAACGGGGCAACACGAGAGTGGGTTGCTTCACGACTAGTGAGGCTCTGTTCTGTTCTATTCACGCCTGTTCATCTTCAAATACGAAAAGAAAATATTTTCGAAATCGCCCAGTTCCAGTATCTATACGAAGTCGATACGGGGAACCAATCTAGATCGAACTAAGAACCTATTTCTACTGTTGAAAAATATGTCGTGATCATCATTAGCATTGAAAAAATACAAAAAGTAAAAGTGAATCGCGAAGATGCCAGTTTTGTTGATATTAAAGTCATATTTTAGCCATAAGACTGAGGGTTTTTTTTCTATCACCAGGAGCTTAAACGGTAGTGATAGCTCTTTCAGGCAAGCGGCTGCGTGATCCCCATGACGTGGCGTTACAATTCTTTTAACGTTATGTCACGACGTGCTAAAGTCTTGAGCCAAACTCCAACTGCCACGTGCATCGTCGCGCCTTTGAAATGAGCCGCGACATGAGATTTCCAACAATGTGATATGTGCGACCAGCAAAGACTCAGATCAGCCTGCGCTTACACACAGTCTGACCAGAGCCTTTGCTAGTAGCTTGAATTTTCTATGAGTGTTATGCTACTGACTGAACATCATTTTGAATTTCCATGCTTAAAAGGAGACTGCACAGGCTCGTCTGAGTCTACACTTGTCAAAATGCCACATTTTTGGAAATCACATGTCGCTGCTCAAATTACAAATCCTCATGGTATCCAATAGGAACTTCCGTTCAAGGGTCCCAGCGCCTTTAAAATAGCTTGCGTGATTATTTTATTTCCTTATACTCAAAGCTTTTAAACTAGCGATACAAGATTTTCCCTCCAGTAATTTTCTTACTGACCGTTCCAAGGCGATACTTCTTTATTTGTGTTCGCCGTTGACAAATATTGAGCCACTTTAGTCATGCACCACTTTTTCAGGGCCCACATTTTTTGACAAAAATGCTCGAATCGAACATTCTCTATGATAATTTATCTGTAAACATTTTCATGTTTGATGACATCGAAAAAAATATTGAAATCACTCATGCGAGTCATTCTGCTACGTCAAAGGCAATTTTTGACAAAAATGCACGTGCAACCCGAGCGTCTATATTTTCTATTTTTGTTTGGCGCTAGGCATTATTCATGGTGATCGTTGTGACAGAAAAACATCAAAAACAATTATTTTATTCAAGTAAAACCCATTTTTTCGGTCGTTGAATTTAGTAACACCATTACTTTTTGAAGAAATGCTCATTTTGACGTCATATTAACGTTAGTTACAATAATCAAACAGGTTTTCCATCGCAAATTGTTTTGTTATGAGTCATTTGTTGACATAGAAGTATCAAAACACTAAAACATCTTATCATTGACACGTCTTATAGCCTTGGTAGTAGTGACGTCATCACTATGACGCCAATAAATTCATTATTTTTTTACGAAAATAAACGGCGGATACATGGTTGTTTAAAATGAAATTATAAAAGAAGTGTTTTGATAACTAGTTTACTCAGAATAATACGAAATTTTAACTTACTTTAAAAAAAGTACTTAAACCATCTTTTTCAAACCTTGGCCAGCTGGGAACCAAAAAGGTAAAACATTTAAAAAATGATGAAGTTAACAAACACATTCTAGTCTTAGATAATGCCAAGATTAAATCGGCTCTTATCTCTGGCATAGCAGAAATTCGACCCTGAAAAAAAACGCAATGTGATCTGAGTTGCCCTCGAAAAAATGCAATGTGAATTGGTGTTTTGAGGGTAGTGCCCTTCGAGATCCATTTGCTCATTCGTTTCTGATCTGATAACAATGAAATTTCCATGGCTAATGCAAATATAGATACACTTGACGTTGGCAGTCTCAGAATGAAAATATCACATTTCTTTTTTGAGTATTTTGACATTTATAAGTGGTGCGTAACTTAAGTGGCTCACTGTATTGCCTTGTATGTGTCTTGCAATTTTGTGGTCATCTGTTGGGAAAGGGGCTAAGGCCGTCGTCGCCAGTCCTGCAGGAGCAGCATTTGCTGGACCCACTTTTTGGCCGAGTATGCTTTCCATCGTGTTCCTTTATCTCGTTTCGGTTCTTTTTTCTTTGAGCTTACATCTGATTCTATTTAATCATGCGACAATTTACTGAAACACTCCGAGCGTTGCGCACATTGCCAAGGTGTTAAACAAGCTGCCACAGAGATATGGGTTATGGGTTATGGTTCGTGTCGCGGCAAAACCTAAGGTAGTTGCATTTCAACGACAAAGGCGCAGACCAGCCTGTGCAGACGCGCAATTTGGTCAGCGACTTTGCTGTTCAATCTCTGGAAAGTATAATTGATAAACATGTTACAAGCAAAATTTCAGCATTCTAGCTAATCTCTGTTACTGAGCAGGTTGATTTGAGTCTTGCATGGTCGAAACCCCGAAGATGGGTTTTCTCATGTTGAGACTCATTTATCAAAGTCATGATAATTTCTGTGATCCAGTTTTGTTTCCCTCATATTGACAATTTGCTTTTTTTTCTATTAATGATTCTAAATGAAACAACATATTAAAACCCATTAAAAACAAACATAGAAGCGCTAAAAAATAAAACAAAATCTCGGGAGGGGTGGGGATGGGGGCCCTAACGATATGGTGGAATGATACCCCTCTAGTGCTCTCCACCCTTTCGTGCCTTCGGCACTCGATGGTTTCCTCCGTCGGACCACTTTAAAATACACAGCGACGGCCCTGAGTCTGAGCTGACCCTCAAGGCGCTTCTGTATGTGACGTTTTCTTGTTCTTTTGTCCCTTTCCCATAAAGTGTTCTGGGTAAGGTCTGATACTAATTGTTTCGATTCCTGACATTTGCGTTCTTTCTTACTTTTTATACTCACACGAGTACCGACTCACAAGAAATAACGTATACTGTGCTATCCTCTCAGATCAAATAGTGGTTGGTTGCTCATTAGGTGTGCCTATTAGGTGTGCCTATTTCATATTACGGCTTTAATTACATAGTTTTCATACGCATGGGTAAAATGTGTTTTTTTTCACATGACGTCGCATCTGGGAGTGATATAACGTCATACAATAAAATCGATTAACCACCAGAGGTTTACAGATTTACGGGAAACGTAGTGGCGTCCATTATGACATTGCGTAAAAGATGGCAAAATCTTGACGTTTTCACACCAAAAATGTGATTTTAAGTAATTTTAATGCCGTGTGATGAATAGAATCTAACATTCGTGCTGCCGTATTATTGAATTTATTAAACTCGTTGCGAAAAAGAGATGAAATGTTCGGCAAGCCTCGCAATTAATATATTTTCCCCGACTCGTTTAATAAATTCAATTAAACATGAGGACTCATGTAAGATCATCCTCTATTTAGTACTTAATTCAGGGAAAATGTGAATGTGTTGAGTACCTAGTAAGGCTAGAAGTTCAAATGTCGCAGGGAGGAAAGAAAATCCAGACCCCGAGGTTATGAAACTTCTTTCAAGCTCAACTCATCTGAGCTCGAAATTTATCCTGCTCTTAAATGTTGAGATGCATACAAATGTAGGCATTTTAACATTTATAAGCAGGATACATACATTATCAGAGAGCTTAAAAGCAAAATATATCCATATTGTTCAGTATGTTAGTTTTTGTGAGCAGTTGTAATTCTGTGCTCAATTGAGTTGAGCATGAAACAAGTTTTATAACCTCGAGGCCAGGTGTCCGGAATAACAATGGTGTCACTTAATGTAACAATGTATACAAGCATAGTTAAACGCATCTTAAAGAGTCACTTAATTATGCAAAAAGTAGGAAGCTATTAGGATTAGAAATTGATAAGGGACCTTCTGAACCCCAATCAAGTATATTACAAAAAAATCATCAGACATACATCGACCCCATTCTAAGAAAGTTTCTCATCGTAGCATATACCTTTTACACATGTAATATCCATAATATACATTTCACTCAAATTTTAATAAAACAACTTCAGTGGGCGTCCAAATGGTCACAAACTGATAGTGCATAAGTATATTCTTATGACAGCCAAGGCCAGAATTTTTTATTAGTCGATTTACGAACCCTCCTAATGTAATTTTCCAGAAAGTAGAAAAAAAGAAAATTTTACTTCTATTTTTTTTTATTTTATCCGCTGACTGTAAATATTATTGGCTTTGTTGAAAAAAATATTTTTGAGGTTCTGTTTGTGTATTTTTGAGACACTGTTAAAAGTGGTTGCCCTATGTAGGATTTAAAGATTTAATACAGACTGTTGTTTTTTACTAGTTCAACTGTTTGTTCTGGAATTATTTTTAAAAAAAAAGCCTTGAAAGTGAAAAAAGGTCATTTTCAGAGATTGTTTTTCTTCCTTTCTTTCCCGTCCCACAGACCCTAAATCTGAAAAAAATCCTGTAAATCAACTAATAAAAATATCTGACCCAAGCATAGTGAAAAAGTAAGGTCATAAAAAGTAGGTGAGTATGCCAAGTACCAAGCACAGAACCGGGGGCCCACAGGTTTTGATAAACAAAACATTTCAGCGTAAAATTGTTAATATTTTCATACCCATCAATTTTAACATTGAGACGGTTCTTTTGAGTACCCACAACATATGTTTTGCTTAGAAATAAGAAAATTAGATTTTCGTTACGCACTCTTAACTAGTTCAACCCACACAAACAATGGAAGCAACAATATACGATGAATCAACAAAAGAACCACCGCCAATAAAACTAGAATTATTTTATGTAGTTAGTGCCACCTATTTGTTCCATCACTGGATAAGGATTAACCTTAAGCTTCCATCATCAATGATTCTTTTTTGCATATCTGGTTGCCTGTCTATTCATCAATTTCTGCAATCCATCCCTGCAAAAATAGTAAATGAGTATGATCAGGAAATACCACAATTCCAAACTGCAGACTAACCAATGACATCGTGAAGAAGAGCCACACAACAATCACGAGACACCAGGAAGACAAACAAAGCAAAGCAACGAGCTCTCTTCCCCATCAAGAAGATTGCAAAACTAGAATGGACACAAAGTAACGAACTGCAAGTTTGGATACTGTGGCATCAGCTACGTCTCGCCATAGCCTTCAATGTTTGTACAATTTACGACTGGCGATAGGCGAAGGTTCATAACAAACCATAGAAACGTTGTGTAGCCATACAGAATATATACCCGTGCTTGTTTAAAATGTAACTCCTTTTACGATAGAAAAATGCTAGCATCATAGCCAGAGGCGAGTTCAATAATGCGAGTGCTCGCCGAGCGCTCGTTGATTGGTACCTATCTTTATTCATAATGTGTAAAGCCGGACATCAGTACAACGAGCGCCCGAGAGCGCTCGCATTATTGAACTTGCCTCTGGTTCATATATGTATGGGTGTATTATTGACAAAGTGCAACAAGAAAATCATTGGCTTATCACCATTTTCTCGTAAACTTGCACTCTGTGCTAATGCATTTATACACTAAACATAATTCTATATCATAAGGAACAGGAGTGGGCGAGTATTTCGTCTCTTTTTTACGGCTTTACCATATTCTAGTAATTGATAAGGCGTTGGTCTACAAAAATGAAAAAGTGTTTATTTGCATTGCATTGAAATGGCCAGGCGTGCAGTATAAAAAACTTATCGACTTATAATCAAGTGCTGAGTATATGTTTTATATTAGCAAGGAGTGCAGAATCAGATGAGATGCCATATGGATTTTTTCACATATCATCTAGGTCTGCACTGCTTGCTTATGTCCTATTTGTTAACCAAGAAGCACACATGGTTTGAAATTGAGCGTTTTTCGCGTATAAATCTAATAAGCATCATTTGTTTGTGTACCAATGAGCAACCTAACATGTATGTCGTCACAATGAGGGTACTCACTTACATAGGTCCAGATAGGCAAAACATTGCAGCGTAAAATCGTATCTTATCATTTGTTTTGGGTGTAGAAAAGAACTGTCTCATTGAGACAGTTCTTTTGAGTACGTACAACATATGTTTTGGTTGAGAAATAAGACAATTAATTTTTGATTATGTACTTTTATCTGGAGGCCTCTAGTGACTTACTTTGTTCAAGTGCTATTCTTTTGGAACATACATTGTTTGTGTTTATGTTGGAGCCTACATTGTAGGCCTACATGTGGATGTTGTATACACGTTTTTCTTTTGTTATTATATCATTGTCATGTTTCTTCATATTTTGTTTTCTTTGTTATCAATCAATTTATTCTGCTGGCAAACAAAAAGTAAGCGAGTATGATCACAAGCCATAGCCACTGGGGTGGTTAAATGCATTTTACCGGCGCTAAAGCTTCAACCAAGATTCTTTTGTTGTTAAAACACAAAAGTTGTAAAGGCTTCCTACCTAATGCAATGCATCATCACATAGAAAATATCTAATCAAATTAACCTACTATGATGAAACAAAGAAAAAAGCTCATACCTCACAGATAGACAAAGCTAAAGACAACATCAAGTTGAGCCATGTTGTGCCCAGCCAAAGCCAAACATCAGGCACCAACCAACGGATTAAAGCTTTACATCATGGCAGTCATTTAGTCTGAGACCTGACCTGCAATTTTAGAGGAACCCATAGCTATAAAAAAATGATTGGGTTCAATACCAGGAATGAACACTGTTGCTTGATATCCATACAAAAGTGAGTACGATCAGGAAATAACACAATCACACACCGCAGACGAACCCATGGCACTGCGAGGAAGAGTCACACAACATTTACAGAAAAAGACATCCGTAAGACAATAAAAGTAAAGCAACCAGCTCTTGCTTCCTCTTCAAGATGATTGCAAAAATAGAAAGGATACAAAGAAATGCACAACAAAACAAAGAAAAACACAGAACCCCCTCAACAAATGACAAGCACACCAAAAAACAACAGACCAACAAAATGCACTATATGATTGTCAAATGCAAATCCTGTCGAATCCCACTAGTTATGATGCTTAATTATCCTTTAAATTGATTACCAAAATCAGGCTTTTAAAATCAATATTTTGGTCTATTGTTACAAATTCTGGTGAAGTATTAGATAAACTTAAATCTAGGGATTTCAACAGCGACTAGTTTGTCTTCATATGATTTTTTCAAATCTTTACACGACTTTACCTCATAATTTTATTTAAGATAAACGTTTGATCTAGTTGAAATAGCTTTCCAAAGAGAAAGCTTTACATATCTTGCATGTAACGACAGAACGTGGTTTTCACATCAGGACAGGCAAAAAATACCATGCATGAACTTGTCAAAAATGTATGTGATGCGCTGATTCTTTTGTTGGACAATATTTTTATACAATATGGCACTAAGTCGTTTACTTATTAGACATGTTGTAGGGATTCCAATGAGCACTAGTTGTGCTCCCTTGGTGGCAGATTTATTCTTTTTTTGTTATGAGAGGGACTTTAAAATGTCTCTTTCTTATGAATAACCAGGCTGATATTATTGACGCTTTTAACACTACATCTAGATATATGGATAAATTTTTGAACATAAATAATATTTATTTTGACAATATGGTATGTCAAATATACCCTTTGGAACTCCAACTTAATAAAGTCAATACCTTTGATACTGAAGCCGCGTTTTTGGACTTTTATTTGGTCATATCTAATGATGTTGTTTCTACCAAAATTTATGATAAACGTGACGATTTTGAATTTGAAATTTAAATTTCTTTTTTGTAGATGGCGATGGTCCTCGCTCTACATCCTATGGAATTTATATTGCTCAACTCATCTGATTTGCTAGAGCATCTAGCCATGTTACTGACTTCATTACATGTAATAAACTGTTAACTCATAATCTTCTTAAACAAGGCTATCAGTATCAAAATATTCACAAAACTTTTCTAAATTTGATCACCAATACTATCATTTGCAATCTGATTAAAGTAAGAAATAGGGCTAAGATCAGGAGTCGATACAATCAAGTATCACACCTGACCCAGGATACCAATTGGAAAGTTACAAACTCATGGTTAGACATCACAAACGAGAGCCAAGAGGTCAACCCTTTCCCCGCAGGTGACCACAAGGCATCAATAAACAGACGTGCATGAAAGCTAAACAAACACAAGACAGAAATAACATGAATAATCCACAAAAGAAGTACCACCTTGGAACGGTCAGTAATTTTTTTTACTGCAGGGCTTAAACCGGTTTCAGGGCACCTACCTCACCCCTAGTTCAGTTGTGGATCAAGGCACACAGATGTTTGGCTTGCATGAAAGACTCTAACTTATCAATGCATCATCTCCTACATCATATAAATCAAGATATAAAAAAGAGACAAAGCAAAGATAAAGACTCAACAGTAAATAAAACTGAATACCGGAACAGGAAAACATCAGTGGGCCTTACAACAGCCAAAGCATCAGGCCCCTACCAACTCATCAATAGAAAAGTCTTTAAGTTGGAGCCGTCTTGGAGTCTGAAGTCCGGCCCACTGGCGTACAATTAAAGAGGAAAGCAAAGTTGCCAACCGTGATTGGGTTGATCAGCAAGCACGCAGTCTGTTGCAATACATTAATGTTATAGCCTATCGTTTTATAACGAGAAATTAAAACCTGATCTAGCCACAGATAGATCTGAAAGGTACCTGTAGGCGTTTGTCTTCTGGCGACCTTTGAATTGACCAATCACATTGCATCTTCCAAATATCTAGAAGCGAAATCGATGTTCGTTCGCCTTTGGTTGTTTTCCATTCGACCTTAACAATAGGTAAACAAAGATGGTGCCATCTTTAAAATGCTGTTGAATGACAGTACACGTTAGCTTTGTTAGTGTTTGTGCATTTTGTCAAGCCTCCCACTCTTACGAATTGGACAAATCCATTTCTATTTAAACGGTAGTTGGATGGTATTTTCGTTTTTATATTCAACTTTTTATAAAACAATCTTCGCCTTATCAGTGGAAATCATGGTCATTGCATCTGCACTGTTTGTCAATTTTCCATAAAAAGGACACCAGGTTTGCACTGTTTTTACAAAGGAATGGCAGTGTGGAAAACAAAACAAAAACAATGTAAAATTCCTTGTCTATATCAGTCATATAAGACAAGTTTGTTGAGGATTTCATCACAAAATGATCACTGCGAGTGAAGACTCGTATGGCAAAGAGTGACAATTAAAATTTGGTACCAGTTACTCGGACCAGTTACCACGGCATCAACTACAAACTGACGTATTTTCTTGAAGATTTGATATCTTATGTTTAAAGAAAGCTTTAACAATTGTCTTGCAAATTAATATGTGTTAATTGTAGCTTTTTCTTTTCCTGTCATTAAAAGTTGAACTTAAGAATATTTTTTCAAAAAAGGTCATTTGGGTGAAAATTTCTCGGTAAAATTCAAAATTGTAGAATAAAATACTATTTAATGAATACCTTTGAGTACCAGTACCATGACAGGGATTTTGTGTATATGGTGTAAATTTCTTTAGCTGATTGCAAGAAAAACAGGTATGCCTGGAAACGATCAGAAGACTCCACAATCACATACCAACTCATTGCACCCACATGACATTGAAACAGTAACAGCCCATTATAATTTCTGGCAGGACCAAGAACTGTCAGAACATGCTTGGTCTAAGACAAATGGGAAAATTGAAACCTTAGAAATTACTTTCTTATTAGAATAACTCACCACATGTGTTTCTTCATCAGCATATAACCTAGACGTTAACTACACTGTACATTTATTTATAAGTTATGACGTCTACATCTTTCATATTTTATCTAAAGAACAACACCCAAATGCTAAAGGTAAGTTAGTGGCCATGTCACTTTGGTTTTGTTTCCATCCATTTTGTACATGCAAACATTTAACATGAAGCCGTGACAATGACAATGTCTTAATTTTAACCCAATGTTATGACTGGATCTTAAAGAATCAGGGTAGGTTGTAATCCATTTAGTATGTGGTATTCAAATGAAAAGTGTTAACACTTTTTTCTTTTCAAAAAATGTCTGTAAATTTGGGATTTGGACATCCTCAACAATTTGCTTCAAACAGCATCATATGATTAACCGTTTGTTTAAACAAACTCTGCCTAACTAATCCTTATGTAGCATTCCTTGATTAATACTTAGCTGCTCAAGGAATGCTACATATGGATTAATATTTAGTTGCACACCCAAACTAACTTTGATATATTAGGAATTAAATTTTCGTGCAATTTGGACACAATGGTAAAAATCAATTTTAAGGATGAAATAGAACAAATAGATAAAGAACTAAGAGTATGGTCTAAAAGGAAACTTACTCCATTTGGGAGAATAACAGTCTTAAAAACTATTGTTATATCGAAATTAAACCACCTATTTATTGCACTGCCAAACCCAACTGAAGAACTTGTAAATAATTTACAAAAGAAATTCTTTCATTTTGTTTGGCAGTCTGGAACAGACAGGATAAAACGTGACACACTAATGCAAGAATATGATAAAGGGGGCCTAAAAATGATCACTTTAAAGAATTATATGTTGGCACTAAAATCAACTTGGATTCGCCGTTTAATAGTTAATTCTTCAAAGTATGTATCAATTTTTGAAACGATGTATACTAAAATAAATGATTTAATTAATCAGGGTTTGGAATTTACTAAAAGATTGAAAAGGAACAAAAACATCATATTTTGGAATGATGTTCTAAACTCCTGGATAGAGATCTGTAACAAACAAAACGAAACTAAATCAGAAGAAATAGGATCAATAAACATCTGGAATAATAAAGATATAACAATAGCAAAAACTGATTCTTTTACAGGAGATGGTACGAAAAAAACATATATTTCTTTAAAGACCTACTTAACAAAGATGGGACCCTGATGAGTTTTAATCAGTTTATCAATAAATATGAATTACAAATAGAGTTTATGCAATACTTTAGTGTTAGAACAGCGGTTTTAAATAACATAAGAAGAAAACAAATCCATATTGGTCCCGCTCAATTAACAAATAACAACATGCCATTTAATTTCAGAATTGTTTTAAAGAGCAAAAAGGGCTGTAAAGATATGTACAAAGTGTTAAATGAAAAAGAAATAATACCAAAAAGTCAAATTAAATGGAATATGGTTTTTGGTAACGAAACTTTAGATTGGTGTCAAATCTATAAAATTCCTGCCAAAAGCTGCGGTAATACGAAATTGCACTGGTTTCAGTGTAGAATACTTCATCGAATTTTGGCTACTAATGATTTACTGCTTAAATGCGGCATAAACCAAGATAACTGATGCACTTTTTGTCAAAGAGTTCCCGAGAAGATTGAACACTTATTCTGGTACTGCAACATCATTATGGATTTTGGGAAAATATTGAAAACTGGATTTACGAAAAAAAATCAGTACTTGGTGAACATCCTATAAATCTATAAATTATATTTTGATCTTAACAAGATTTTATATTTGTAAATGTCGCATAAACAACAAAGAGTTAAATATTGCCACATGGGTCAAAGAAATGAAGTTTTTCTTACATATTGAAAAAAATAGCTATTAAAACTGACCGTTTTGACAAATTTGCAAAAAATTGGCAGAAATGGATGAAAATATTTGATGATAATTAAAGCTCACTTGATTTTTTGTACTAAAATGCTTTCTAAAATGCTAAAAGCGAAGATGTGTGGCATAAAATATTCTTCAAATTATAAAACCATATCTATATAGATATCTTTACGTCCTTGCGATTTTATGAAAACACTCTGGTCGTCATAATACTTACTGTCCAAATATTTGCAAGGAAGGTCAACCATGTTCTGAGTTCACGCAATACGAATCAGCTCTACAGCCCACACAACCTATCCCAACACGGGGCATTATACTTACCACCTACTGCTCCTTGTCATTTCAATGCACGATGCTGCAGCTACAATAGGAGGACATATGCGTATAAAAATAATATGTTTTTTTCTTACCTATTTGCACATTTTAATCCACCAGCAGAAGTTGTAACCCCTCACAAACGAAAAATACGAACTGCAAATGCTACTTTGAACATGTTCAATGCCAATAACCATGTCACTAGAAAACCTTTCTCGTATCCGAACAGAGTTCAGATCAGCTTGAGAATCTATGTATTCCTATCAGTGCAGTCATTCTGCTCTGCGCTGATAGCATATTGAATGTAGCAAGTCAATATTCAAGAATCTAACTCGTTCATGTCGTTTAGCATATGTAATTTAACTGTTTTAATGGCTAACGCGAAGGTAGTTTTTCTGGTGACTGTGTTTATATATTTAGTTAAAATGCTTGAGTGAGCTGATGTACAGTAGCTGTCCAAAAGACGGACACAAATGTTAATCCGCTTCAGGACAGCGCTGGTTTAGAGTTGAGGACCTGGGTAGCGAGTTTTGGTCATAGTTTATGTTGGTTATGGATCTTAAGACCCCCCCCCACCAAAAAAATAACGCATAGTGATTTAGAGGTAGAAAGAAAATTTATGATCTTCTGTTCAAAATATAATGAGGATAAAAAATGTGATTACCAATTGATCACATTCTCATCTTTTCTATACGTAATTTAATTCACTAACTAACTGGTGAGTTTTGTTTTGGTTGGGCGGGTGTTTTATTGTTGTTCGTTTTTAGTAAGAGATTTAGTAGCCAAAGTTTTCTATTATTAGTGATTTTCAGACCCCTAATCCAGGCCCTCAGAGCTTGTGCAGCGTCACAACACCGTGAGTACGCTGTTTGAACATTTTGAACCCACCAACCCAGCTCATTCTTCGTATGCATCAATGAGGTAGGACTTTCTGTTTCCTGCTTATGGAGAATAATGATTACTTAGAATTTTGGGTCAATTTTTTCGCGGGAAACAGGTCCTATCTCTTTAAGGCACACCATTGATTATATGCAATTTGGGAGATGGGCTGGTGGCGTAATAATGTGTTAGGAGCACCTGGTGTTCATCTGTTCTGCTCAGGCTTAGGTTGTATTTTATTATATAATTTACATAGACGTACATATAATTTTTGACATAAGGATGCATAATAAATGCATCACTATGTCCCTTTGAGTTTGCTCTTGTTAGGCACATATCTGCTAAAAGCGCACCAGCAGAACTTTAACTTCAATATTCAAGACAGCTTTACAAATATGCAAAGATACTTATTCTTTATACGATAGAAAATAAAAGCGCGGATGTGCAAAACGCATACCAGAATGGACTCTTATCGTATTGTACTAAATTCATAGTTTATTAGTGTAATAGCATGGACATAGAATTTTTATGTTAAGTCATATTACATGTATTTATTTATTTATTAACAATCCTGTAATATTATTGTGAAAATGTCAGTAGAAAAATAAAATAAATTATAAAAAAAATATTTAGTTGCACAAATATACTCCACTCAATTAATCAGAAAGATGACAGTTAGAAAAATAGCATTGCATATCAAAATCTGACCAGCTTTTAATGTATTGACAGTATGGTATTCTCAAATTAAAACACATTTAAAGATTCCAGCATATGCACCAAGTCTGATTATTTCAGCCCATTTCCCATTCAAAAGCATGCAAGTTTTTTTTAATTAATATGTGCCTTTTGAAATTGTAATGGGCCCAAAGATCTGCAGAGCAAGTTTAATAATAGGTTTGAATAGCTTATAAATTGAAGCCAAGCCGAAATTAACACACTTTAGCTTAAATAAATTACAAATAATTTTCTTACAATATGATTCTAGTCCCCAGGAGGGAGCCAGGGTACTCTCAATTTTCTTGCTACATATGCTTGGCCCTAGCATCTACTGTTTAAAAAAAATATCAGGCATATCAGATGTACAAAGGAAATGTCTGAGAATTTAGCATACCCAAAAAATATTCCCATTCTGTTCCATCAGAAATCCCAAAACAGGTTCTTTGACAAACATTGACAACCCAGATAGTGAAATGCCACATGATGGTGATATTTCATCCGGGTCTGCATGACTTGCTAAAATAAAATCTATCTCCAGGGAAAGAATACAACATTTTTGGGGAAATAGAACCTTTGACCCCTCAATATGTATAATGGACCATCCTGATAACTGTTTCAAACTTTGTGGAAAATTCCATTGGCCTTTGGCCATCCTGACTTAACCTGTTAACTGTACCAAACTTTATTCAAGTTTATTGGTCTTAAAATATTTAATATGTGGCTTTTGATGAAAAGTAGGAACAAGTGGGAATCTTTTCAAGAAAACAGAAGGAAAGTAGAAAGAATCTGATGATAAAAAGTAGAACCTTTCTCTCTAAATGAGCATCTTTTTTCTGAAAAGTTAATACGCAGTGGCAGAAAAATGTATCTGTGACAGATGACAGCCATAACAAAATTGGAAGCTGCTCAATATTTGTCTCTTAATTTATAAGGCTTGATGTCTACTGCGCCAAGACCCCAAGAAACTGTAGAGTAAATGCTGCAAGTTCTGGATAATAATTATATGATGATGACAATGACAAGTATGATAATTATAAATATGTCATTTTATGACAAAAAAGAGTAGGAATAGTAAGTTAATAAATAGTAGGAATAAATAATAAGTAAATAAAAGTAAGAAAAAATAGGGAGAAAATATAGGTAATGTTGGAATACTTGTAAGCTTGTCATTGATTAAGGCTTAAATCACAGTCAACAATATATCAGTAATGTTGGGATCTCGCAGGGAAAGGGGTAGAGAAAAGAATGGTAAAATCATAAAAATTCCTTGACCCCCTCCTAAATTTGTCTAAAGTGAAGCAAATTTATCCTGTCAACGCGCCAAATATGTCAGTGTCACCTCTCTGTAAGCTGCATGATTAGAGAGCGCACCACCCTACCACCCACTTTTGTTAGTCTGCCTTAACCTTTGATCTAGAAAAAAATCGGCCCAGCCTCAATGTTCGACATGTGATATAAGTATACCAGAGTGCCCCCACCCAGTCCTGGGTTCAGACGGGTCCCCATCATTATAATATATAAGAGCCTAGATTCGGAATCTTTAAGGTATAAATAACACTTGATAAGCCCAACATTAATTTAGAATGTTCTCAAACTGTGCTCATATATGCGTTACCGTGAATGTCTCATTTCGTACACGGTAATGCAGCAAATCTGTGTGAAGCAGAAAAACCTACAGTAGACCTAGAGAGCGCAAATCCAAATGAAACAGTATAAAGATAAAAAAAACAACATTTTGAATAGCAATCTAGTGTAACAAATGCAACTTAACTGGTAAAAATGCTTCGAACTACAGACCAGTGTCACTAACCTGCATCTGTTGCAAAACCCTAGAGCATATATTGGTGAGCAACATCAACAAGCACTTATAACTTTATTGTTTATGTATATTAAATCGATGGCAGAAACCGTACTTCGATTATAAACTAAAGATAACAAAAAATATATGCTGATGACATTATTGGGGGGGGGGGGCTCTACAAAGTGATTACCTAAAGATAGTATTTCATAGTGTGATCTTATAAGAACTATATTATGTGATTCACATCTAAGTAAGGTTTCTAGGGCGAAGATTTGGTACCAGTAAAATGCATTTAAGTCCCCGGTGGCTTAGGCTGCTGTCCGTTCTAAGGCGGTGTTTCTATTGTTGTTGACTTTTTGTTTATTGTTACTCCCATTGTGGGAGTCTGTAATTGTTTTATGTTTTGTTGTACGTTACTTTATGTCCGTTCTAGTATTGCAATCATCTTGATGTGGAAGAGAGAGCTGATTGCTTTGCTTAATTTGTCTTCCTGGTGTCTCGTGATGGTTGAGCGGCTCTTCCTCGCGGTGCCACGGGGTTGTCTGCAGTTTGTGATTGTGGTATTTCCTGATCATACTCATTTACTATTTTAGATTATGGAATAATCAAGAACAGTTGAGTAATATAATGCATGTTTATGCTTATACAGCAGCATAGAAAATAAGTTTTTCTATTTTTTGAATACTGCTATAATAAGGATGAAATATAGACAATATGAAATATAGAAAATCCACAAGAAATCCAAGACGCATTTAGATAACAAAAACTTACAAACTGAGCTAAATCTATTATTTTCAGTGTTCATATTTATGGGCAGGGAACCAAACCACTGAATGTCACTGCACAAGAATGATATATGACGAAATAACTGAAGTATGAACCTAGTGTTGCAACAAAGATGAAAGAACGATAGTTTGTGGTGTGAGAGTTGTCTATGCATATGCCAACCGAGAGGAGCTGACACAGAGCACACACAAACCTCACATCAAATATGTTCTGATTAATGGATTGTGACATAGCTATGATTTCCTATGATGTCCGAATTGGCAACGTCCGTGAAAGTATAAAGGAATAAGGCTTACAAGGAGGACTACCAAAATTTCACATCAAATATAGCTGATAAACAATGAAGAATGAAAGTATGACAACAGGTTCGATAACGGCTATGCAGCTACAAAGAACTATCTACAGCCAGCACCAAATCTGATGTAAGAATTGGCAGTCAAATAAGGTGACAAAATATCTGGTTCGACGAATAATATCAACATTATGTTTCCATGCAAACAAACAAGACCAAAATAAGAACCAGATGTATGCACTAAAATGTCAAATTTATATAGATTTATTATTATTTATCTTTAATTTAGAATGATTTCATATAAAATACCTTATGAACTTCGATACTAAAAAGTATGTGTTCGCAAGAATCTATAGAGTTGCTTTAATTGGAAGCTGTTTTGAGAGGTTCTAAGAAACATACTATAAATTTTGATCAGTGACTGAACGAAAAGAACATATGAAAAATATATATCAAAATAAGTACAGACACATATGTGATGATGAAAATTTACATAGTTTCATAAATGCATGGTACTAAAACCAATATGAATTTTATAATAATTGAAAATGAAAGCAAGTTTATAGCTATCAATGATTGGCAAATAACATACAACTACAAGAGAGATATTATGCAAATCTCCAAAAAACGGACATAAAATATTGCCATTAAATGAGTAAAATTATGAAGCAATATAATGCGAGTCTAGAGTTGGCAAATGTCATACAACTCTGTTTACTGAGCTCTTATGACACGTCCAAAACAGACAAAAGAGAAGCAACAAAACAAAGGTAAGCCATATTTCAACTTTAAATTTGCAAAATTTAGCGAATAGTCAATTATAGGATATGCAAATGACGCCTATGACGGACAAACTCGCGAACAATTTCAACGCTAAAACTAAAACAGGGTTATTCTGTTCAAGTAAAATGCAATTTTCAATTTATACAATTTTAAATCAAAATTAGAATGCAGAGGACAATTAAAAAAAGTCAAAAAATCAAAAAAAATCATAAGGCTGGGCTACCCGCGAAAAATACAGAAAAGCACATGGCTAATTTGCAAACCGATTTACTGTCAGCGCCAGTGTGGTAAAAATATATGATAGATAATATATATGCCGAAAGATGTCCGCTGCTAGGTAATATGTACAATACACAAATAAGCTACATGGTGGAGCCATTCTTACCTCCTTATATGTGGAAGTGTCAGGATCTACTACTTGACTGACGACTCGTGTTCCTTCTTCGTGCTCATTCTCCCGTCCACACGTACGTCCTCTGATTGACTGATTTAAAGTTAATGTTTGTGTGGCGCCATCTTTATCTTTTGGGTAAGCCTAAACTCCGAAAAGTTTTTCAACGACATTCAACCAAAACATATGTTGTGGGTACTCAAAGGAACCGTCTCAATGAGACGGTTAACATATTTTAAAACTGATGGGTGTGAAAAAATACATACAACTTTTTGCTAAAAAAATGTGTTTATCTGAATCTATGGTTTTTACTGGCCAAATCTTCGCCCTTGATTCAACTGTTGAAAAATCACAAAAATAGTAAGTGAGTTTGATCAGGAAATACCACAATCACAAACTGCAGACAAACCGATGGCATCATGAGGAAGAGCCACACAACAACCACGAGACGCCAGAAAGAAAATTCAAAGCAAAGCAACTTCCCTCCCGCGAAAGTGTTTTTTTTCTTCTCGAATATGCAGTCTCCCTAACTAAACCGATGTACCATGACAAAAGTAATAAAAATAAATGAAACCTCCTGTGATGAAACAATAAAAGCCTCTTAACTCACCGACAGTCAGAACCTAAAAAACATATGGACCCAGATAAATATGATTTAATTTGGTCAATTTTACATATTATCATTATCTTGTACTATCAGAAATTTACCATTTACTAATGTAAGCATTGAATGGTAACCTGAAAGTCCACGTTGTAGTCATGGAGTACGACGAGGCATGGAACGGCTAAGAATTCGGTTATTCAAATCGTCTAGACCCCATCATTTATTGCAAAAAACCGCAAATTTACAGTCTAAACCCCAAAAGCTTCATTTTCAACACTTCAAAAATTGAAAAGGAAAAATGTTTTATCGTAAGCAATAAAACGGTCATAATTTAAATGATAAACGATTTTCAGACCCCACCCCGATCCTGTCCCTTTTGTATTGTTTCATGAATGAATAGCACTTATAGAAAAAGTTCCTAAACTATATCCCTGTATCTCCAAAATTTTGCCTTAATGCGCCAATCACAACAAAAGTCGTCTGCTTTTCTCGCCTGCTGAAATGTTTAAGAAGCCTCTACGGCAAACAGTGTGAACCCAGATCAGACTGCTCCTATAGGAGCAGTCTGTTCTGGGTCCACGCTGTTTGCTTCTTTACTTATTTCATCAGTAATGTTAGGCAATTATTTGCAACAGACGACTTCAGCAGACGACATTTTCAGATGCATTTTTTCTTGGCGCTTTAAGGGTTAATTCTTCATTGCGGCGCCATGTGCTGGTGCTTGCTTGTGGCATTGCCTGGTCATACTCAAAAATGGAGAAAAATTGGGACTTTGAGCTGCAGAATCCGAATCAAAAACAAGTTAAAAAGTACACACAGACAGACAAAAGTAGAGCTGTGCCTTTGGTGGCTAACCTCCATACGAGCTACACAATTTTATGTTTTAAAACAACAACAGAGCCTAGGGCGAAGATTTGGCGGTGGTTCTGTTGTTGCTGACTCATCTATTGTTTTATGTACCTCCCATTGTTGTGGGGGTTCTTTGTTGGCCCATTACCTTGTGTCCTTTCTAGTTTTGTAATCAGCTTGACGAGGACGAGAGAGCGGTTGTTTTGCTTTTTTCTTTCTTTCATATGTCTTGTTACTGTAAAGGTTTTGTGGCTCTTCCTCACGGTGTCGTGTGTTGGTCTGCAGTGTGTAATTGTGGTATTTCCTGATCATACTCACTTACTTTTTGGACTTTCGCTGTTCTGGCTGTTCTATATGGAGCCAACATCACAAAGACCAAGTCAGGTTGTTTGAAATTGTGCAAGGAAGGGCTTCCCGTTGTACCAACAACAGAAATAGACATATTAACAGCGTATCGTCCGTTTTATACATATAAAGTGGGAAGCCCTTAACTTGTTTTTCATCATGCCGACTAAAAGTAAAGAAGAAGGCAATGATTAGGAATCGATACAATCAAGAACCACACTTAACCCGAGACACCATATAAGACAAGACAGAACAAGCTTTATTTTGAGTCGACGAGACACATATCATAAACATAGGCTCCAAGGAGCTTTTGAATTGACAATTTTAATCCATTTAAGCCGCATGGAATATCCTTCTCTTATCAATCGGACCAGTCCATTTCCATTTTCAGGGTAGTTGCTTGGTATTTATCACTTTCATTCAAATCTTAATAGATCATTCATTAAGCAAACAGTGGAGACCCCGGTCAGACGCCGCGTTCTGCGGCGTCTGACCTGGGTCTGGACTGATTGCATATGCCCTACAAAAAGGACGCTAGGCTTATATGGGCTAAAACAAGTGTATAATATTACCATATGTACAGAAGCTACAAACAAGAATTCTGTAAAAATTATACATCCATATATAGTGTAGATCTATATTTCATAGTGTGATCATATACTTATATTATAATTTTTTCAACAAAGCATAAAATGATCATACACACATTTTATATTGGATTGATAAAAAATGTGATCTGTGAAAAATATGGCTGGCGAAGCAAAAAGCGTAAATTTTCATGAAATTTTGGAATCGAAAGTTTGTGGTGATTTTAAATCTCCCGTCTCCAAAAGTCCTGAATGATTATGCCACCCATCAACGAAAAATCAACATGTTTTTTTATATATTGCACCGATCTTATACAGACATCGCCATCGCAAAGTGCAATAAATGGAACAATTGTTACAGTGTTTCATTGTTGCGTTTTTACTCACATCCATCTATTTATTGCATTAAGGCTCAGAGTGATCAATGTCTTTATTATCCGCTATCTTCAAACAATAATAGATAAACATAACACATGATTTACCGTGTCAATGCGGCCGAGCATACCGGTTCGAGTCTTGTCGCTGATCAAAACCCACAAAGACATTTATACTTCATCGCAGGGGCGTTTTCGTATATTGCGGTTCATTTTGAAAACTTCTTTTCGCAATAATCTGTCTTGCATAAGAAGTTGACATTGAAATATATTGGTTCTATGAATGGTAAGAAATTGATTGCTTATCAGATTAAGATGTTCGTAAGCATATCAATTGATCTATATCAATAAAGTTCAGTCATATTGAAAACTGACTTAATAATGCCGAATGATGTATTCTTAGGCCAACCGAAAAACATGTTTGTTTGCCTTTACCCATCTTATTAAAAATGGTATGCAGTTTTATTTTGCGCTGTGTTTAGTTAGGTGCTACACTAACATGGACTCGATTCATAATTCTGTTTCAATTCGATATACGAGGGGCATCCAATTTTCTATAGCGCAGTGTAGATACATGCCTCGTTCAGATAAGCACGTGTTTTGCTGTTCACGTGTACTAATGTAGAAAAAGTGATAGCAAGAGGGTTAAATCTATCTATGTTTAAAGTGTATTTATTGTTTACTGTTTGTAAAAAGACAGTATAAAACGTATTTCTAACCCATATAAGCCTAGCATCCTTTTTGTGGGACATGGGCAAACAGTACAGAATCAGATCAGACGCCTTTTTGTGGCGTATGGTCTGACTCTTATCTGGGTCCACACTGTCTGCTTACAGAATGGTCTATTTAAGTTTAAATAAAATGAAAATACTGTGTGTGTAAATGGGTTGGAATAGTCTGTTTTGCTTAGGGATCGGTATGATATAGAGAGGAAACGAAGAATCTCTTATGTATGGCCTTAAAAGAACTACTTTTTGGATAATTTTCATTGGATAAAATAAATAGTAATATATACATAATGGAGCCCATTCTCCTGAATTCGCGATATTTCAATCGGACAAATCACGTAAATAAAGTCGAATCACGTTCGAATCAACGTCTTTAAACTTTGTATCAACGTGAATTCTGAGTTTGTTGCTAGCATGGTTATAAACTTCTATTGTAGACTTGATACCGCCTACATCCATGTCATTTTCAATGCGGAACGTATTTTTCCTGTGATCCGTTTAGCGTCTTAGAATAACAACAACGCTTTTTGGTGTATTTTGACAACTTTAACGTCACTGATAAGGAAATATTTTCAGTAAAAATAATGAATCAGGCAGTTAATGTGTTAGTGTGTTGGCATTATAATTGGGCTTAGATTTCTTTCGGATTATGTAATCATCGGAAAGGTTAGCCTTACGATTTTCTCCTTCCTTTCTCCTATAATTTTGTTGAAATTGTTAGTTTCAAAATGATTGTGAATAAAAAATAATACTATCAATAACAAATAAAAATGAATGTATGGTGAACAATGAAAATTGCAAACGTATTTAACAAAACGTACTTAGCAATGATTTTAAAATTGGGATTCCAATGAAACTCTGAGATATTTTTGTTCGGAGTGGCTGCTGCCAGTTAACTGGTAGCAGCGATTTTACGTTAAAATGGCTGCTGCCAGTTGACTGGTTATAGCCATTTTAACGTGAAATCGCTGCTGCCAGTTCGCTTCAGTATTTCTATTGTAGTGTGTATAGAAAGTTATTTTGCATCGACTGAAGTAGCAAAATGTTAGTGAATGCCTTACTTAATGAGTTGTTTAACGTGTTTCCGAATTTGTTTCATGTTAAAGTGTGAGTATGGGCTATGTTGAGCTTCCAAAAACGTAAAAGAGTGACTATATAACAAACAAACAAACAAATATGTTGTTGCTAGTTTTGATTAATTTTAAAAGCGCACATCTTATTATTACGGAAAATAATAGTTTGAATCCCATCGCCTTTTTAATGGACCCAACAATGCAAGAATTTAAACTAAAACATCTTCTGCTGAAATTATTTGAAATTACAATCTCCTATCATTCTTCGGCAGTTCATACTTTGCAATGTCACTTCATGTACAAAAACCTTAAGAGTTTTTTTAGTCGCTGTGAGTGCGTAAGCTGTTGATAACATCCTGGTCGTAAACCCCGAAGAAATGTTTACTAACTTATGAGTACGGAGACGTTTACGTAATGCAGGATGCACAGGACGATCGTAGTCAAATATGTTTAAATTATGTCACAAAAGGGCCTAATGTATTTGCTAACATTAGTCGTTAATTTTATTGTTGCTTTCTATACAATGTTTGTACGATATATATATGTTCTTCAAAAGCAAAATAAAATTAATAAAACTTAAAATCCCATTTTGTTTCCAAACCCTCTGTGAATAATTACATGCGCGGATCCAATGGGGGAACTGCGGATCCGGACCTCAGACCCTCCATTTTAAATTGTGCAACTTTGTCTGAACCACCCTGGTCTCCAACTAGACACCCTCTCCCCTCCTGAGACACATTTCTGGATCCAGGTTTACATTATTGCATGTATAAACACTGGTTTGCACCATGCGCCACCGACTCAAACCTTCTTGTCAAAATAAAAATAAAAATTTAACTGGAAGCAGCGAATTTACGTTAAAATCGCTGCTACCAGTTAACTGGTAGCAGCGATTTTAACGTAAATTCGCTGCTGCCAGTTAACTGGTAGCAGCGATTTTAACGTAAATTCGCTGCTGCCAGTTAACTGGCAGCAGCGATTTTAACGTAAAATCGCTGCTGCCAGTTAACTGGTAGCAGACCTTGCCATTTTTGTTTAAAAAAGGAAAAACAACCAACTTGGAGTTTCAATAGGAATTGAAAAAGGGAACTCATGCTTACGAATCGAACAATTTTAACCTGATACGTCACTATCTGATCCCCCCCTTTAATTATAGTCACTCTTAGCGTCGTTTTCAGTTCGGATTAACCAATGATCATCCGCTTGCGCGGCGAGCACCTTAACATCTTTTTTTCACTAATTGACATGATGTAAGAAATGAAACAAAGTGGGTAACACGAGCTTATTAACATGGAAATTCTTAATCAATTGTGCCATCCAAGCTTTAACCCTTTACTTGAAACTTTAAACTACAGTAAACCTGTGTAAAACGGCCACTCTCAAAAAGAACACAAATTGGTTTTCAATACTAAATATGCAGGACAAAAGTACTGCTCCGAGGGACATCTTGCTTTCATGTTTGTACTTCTTTAAGGTATTCACAAGACTTCCAAAGAAAAGCATGGGGTTCCTTTCGGTGGGTGGGCGTCTTTGCATCAAACGTTTAGACTGCTATTTGAAAGCAATTATGTATGCTGCGGTTTATTATGACTACCAGTTCGCGGTTTGAAAAGGTCATTTAAACCTCGTAAACTGGTACGTACAGTGTACTTTCGTAAACAGTTCAGACCCAGATTAATCCCTTTGCATTTTCCATAAAGTTTGATACAGTTAAGTCAGGGTATTTCATCGTATATATTGAGGGGGCACAGGTTATACTTTCCAAATAAAATTTGTATTTTTTCTCAGTAGAATGATTTCCTCTAAGCAAAGAGTGCAGACCTGATGAAATGCCGTCTTATAGTGCCATTTCATCTGGGTCTTCACTGTTGAGAAAGTACTTGTTTGAAAATGACAAATGAAAAGGGTTAAGGTGGCAATCGTAGTCTGCATATTTACTAAAAATCTTGATATACAGAAATACATCATAAATGGGAAATTCTAGCCTGTAGTCCTTGGGTATACCATCTTGTCATTCCAAGGGTTGCGATTCGCTTGCGAAAGGTAGATACGACAAAACCTTCGCAGGTGAAGATGTGGGTATACATGTGTATAACTATCCAGAAAAGCCCATTAGGATTCAAAGAGATTGATTCGTTAAAACCTCAATAAAAGAGGATAGATAGAATAAAGTGTAGCATGTTATGATTGAAATATTTTAGAACTTTAAAAAAACAAATACATGTATTTATTTATGGGCATTTAGAATTTTACTCAGTTAATTTATTAAACCAACATCTTACTAAATAGCCTCGCCTAGGAAAAGGTTACCTTATACTTAACGAGTTGCACGCATCTCAAACCTAAGTCAGATTTCACAATATCAGTCATTGCTTCTCATAACATACACCAGTTTTGGGATAGAGAGTCACAGTGTAGGCACTGAATAGCGGATAACACCGGATTTTTAAAAAAAAACATTTAAGAAGTAAAGACGCATTTTCACGAGTATCATCAAAAGTTAAAAAGCACTTCCTAAAATGGTATTGAAACCCTAACTTTTGAACTTCCAGTTTGACATAATACAGCTCAAGAAATCAGGGCTTATAGCATTAATATCTTGGGTTTCCGATAAAATGAGATTCAAACCAGCCTGCTCTGCTACAGAGACTAGCTAGACAATTGAAATTTCGCAGATAGCACGTCCAGATATGATACTTTCCTATAAGCGAATAACAAAGGCGCTGATAAGACTGCGGAGATCCGCAGTCTGGTCTGCGCCTCTGTTCCTCGCAAACCCCAAAGAACAGGTTTTCTCGCGTCGAGGTCCAGATAATTTTGGGTGTGTAATATACTCAGTATGTCCGTCCGTTATCAGTTAGCGGAAAAATCTACAACTCTGTAAAGGTTTGATAGATGAACACTGATAGGATCTAGACACTATGCTTGCAATCCGTTCGTCCGTCAGTTTGCTATCAACGGCTTGCGTCTTTTCATGCCTAGTTAGCACTCTACTATAAAGAATCTCCAATTTGTGAATTTGCATTAAGCGCCAAACTTCTAATCTTATCCTTAGTTAAACGCGTCTTTTCATGCAGAATTAGCGCTCTATCTACGATAAAAAGATTTTTTAATTATTGAATTCATTAAGCGCGACCCTTCAAATATTATCTCAGTAATAATAATGAGATCTCATGCGTGTACATGTTTATTGACGGTTGGAGAAAGGATTAAATGTGGCTTTGCTGTAACCTATAATTTACCAAACAAAAACGTTACTTTTTAGCACATGTTTAATTTATCGGAAAGGGAGAAATAATGACTGAAGTTCGTTAGAAACATGTGCAGCATTAAAAAAAACTTCGCCCACCGGGGGACTCGAACCCACGACCCTCAGATTTCCGAGGTACAATCAGTCCTAAAAGTCTGATGCTCTACCGACTGAGCTAGGCGGGCTGTTGTGACGGGTCGCCATCACAGATTTGAGAGCCCATCACAGATTTGATAATCTACTCTGAGAATTCAAATTAATTTACTTGTTTCTCATGTATTTCATTCTTTATTATAAGATTGCTCAAAACATGTCTTCAAAATGTTAGATTTCATTTAAAGTAGAAACAATTTAACTGAGTAAGTTTAAAGACATTGAAGTGCATTTAATGCAATTTCTTAATTTCACACTGTTTAATTAATCTGAGAAGCGAAAAACTCTATACCTTAGACATTTTTTGAATTTTATTTTGAAAATTTTCCAAACTTAGATGAACACTGATAAGGCCTAGGACCAGTCCTTTAGTTAAGAGTGTATAACAAAAATGTAGTTTCTTACTTCTCAATCTAAACATATGCCTTGAGTACTCAAAAGAACCGTCTCAATGGGACGGTTCTTTTGAGCACCCACAGTATATGATAAAAATGATGTGTTAAAATATTTACAATATTGTGTTTGTCTAAACCAGTGTAAGATCAGACATTTGGCTTGCGAAAATAGTTTTCTTTGTCAGAGGCCTAGTAGGCCGAGACTAATACAACAACAGATACTCCATCCACTTTCGCATGCCTCTTAAAAATTTCGTTAATGAATATTCATCGTAGGCTCCACCCTTTATGAATAACTATAGATGTATGAATAAACTTTCACGTTTGTACATAGAACAAAGAAATACTTGTCAGGTTACTAGTGAAGGTTCGTATCTAATCATATTTCCATAAGCAAACAGAGTAGACCCTGATCAATGAGCTCTCATAAGAGCTGCCTGATCTTGGTCGGCTCTGTTTGCAAACTATATGGAATAATTTTTATGAATCTCCAAATGTGGGTACATCTTGTTGAAGGCGACCTTGCTCCATTAGATCTTGAAATTGTCACCGTGTCAGTGGTCATACTGAGCTACCCACGATACCACAAGGATAGACCCAGAATGGCAGCAAAAACACAGTAAAGCAGCCTGCTCTCTCTTCCTCAGCAAGCTGTTTGCAAAGCTGGAAAGGACACTAAGAACTACACAACAAAACAAGGACCAAACGCAAAAACCCACATACAATGGGAGCAACAATAAACAATGAAATAAATAACAACAGGTGATCACCGCCTGAGAACAGACAGCAGCTGAGGCAAGGCAAATCACTCTTACCATCTTATGTAAAGAATCTTCAATTCGTACTCATTTGTTATTGAATTAATTAAGCGCCAAACTTCAAATCTTATCCTAAGTTAAAAGCATATTTTCGTGTACTGATATTATCTCATTTTTCTTAAATATCCTATGAAAATGGGGGCATGAAGGGGGTTCAAGCGAACCCCCTGAATCCCTCTGGATTCGCCACTGCAAGGCTACACCCAGAATACAGACAACCATATGACAGCAAAAACACAGTTAAGCAACCAGCTCTCTCTTCCTCAGCAATCTGATTGCAAAGCTAGAAAGGACACTAAGAACTTCAAAACAAAACAAGAACCAAAAGCAATAACCCCAAATACAATGGGAGCAACAACAAACAATGAATTAATAACAACAGAATCACCGCATGAGAACGGACAGCAGCTGAGACGCCTGGCCTGAGGGCTTAAATATATATTACTGGCCAAATGTTCAACCAAGATTCTGATGTTGTCAAACCACAACAAAAACTGTTAGGCTCGCACCGAGACTTTCTTATTTATGCCACGATTACCAGGGGGGGGGGGGATCAAATCAACTTAAGTGACTGTGGTGAAACAAAGAAACTGGCTATTGACTCGCAGACATCCAAAGTTAATGAAACCCTAGATTGGGCCATGATTGACTGAGCCAAAGAAAAATATTAGGCACCAGCTGACAGATGAAAGTTTTAGATAAGGGCTCTCATTCAGTCTGAGGCCTGACCCTCCACCGTGCAATAAAAAAAAGCGAAATCGTTATTGTTTTTATAACCAGGCATACAGATTATCCCATAGTATCCATGTTATACCCGACTATTTTCTAAGGTTTGGTTATCTTTTGAAAACTTTATGAAAGTTTGGCGCATAAAAGAGATGTTGTTTATTAGAAGACCTGAAAGAATTTCGGGTGTGCACTATATTCGGCATGCCAGTTCGTCCGTCCATCCAGCCGTGGTCAGTTAGCAAAACTTATTGGAATATTTTGATGTCTCTACTTGAAGTCAAAAATAGTAAGTGAGTATGATCAGGAAATACCACAATCACAAACCGCAGACAACCCCGTGGCACCGCGAGGAAGAGCCGCTCAACCATCACGAGACACCAGGTAGACAAATTAAGCAAAGCAACCAGCTCTCTCTTCCCCATCAAGAAGATTGCAATACTAGAATGGACATAAAGTAAAGTACAACAAAACATAGAACAATTACAGACTCCCACAATAGGAGTAGCAATAAACAAAAAGTCAACAACAACAGAACCACCGCCTTAGAACGGACAAAGTCTGTCAGAAGCAAAAACCCACCATGCTCCAGCACTTTGAGCCAGTAGAGTGTTTGTGATATTCTCATCAGCACGGTTACACTCGGCCCACGTCAATGTATCTGGCAACCATGGAGAGACTTCTGAATCTGTCTGCCACTTCATCTCAGTGACCCATACATTCAGTAGCATGAATCGGCATATATTATCTGCCCACGATCAGCCCATCTGTATATCAATATTGCACGTAGGAGACAGATAAACAACCAATTTGTTTGTTTCAAAATGTTTTTGAAAACAGAACACGTTTTTGGGCTTATTGTAATCGACTGAAGCACAGCTATATTATATGAAGCCCTAATTCCGCCATTGTCGTTTTAGTTGAAATGTGTTCAGATACATGTATCGTAATTTTGATCTCGTAACCATACTCCACCCACCTACCTACCCACCAAAGTCAAAGTTTATTTGCGTTAACCGTACGCCACCAGCAAAAGTCATTTTTTTCTGTAAACCGTACCCCACCCACCAAAGTCAAACCTTATTTTTTGTTAACCGTACTCCACCCACCAAAGTCAATGTTGTATCCGATTTTGGCCAATCCATGTGCCCGAGACAGAGAGCAACAAGGTGGCTGGACGTTGTTCTGAAAAGTTTCACAAAAGACATAAAAAAATTCTCGTATTAATGTCATTCCGATATATATGGCCAATGCCCGTGTGGAGTGCCGTGACATGCTGATCCGGGTCTTTTGTTATTGAACAAATATTGCTATCGACTGGTCAAAAGTAGTTTTAAAAGCTTAATTTACTAATCATTATATTCAATTGTTGATATTATTGTTAGTTTGGAGTACATTGTCAATTGTTTAATTTACAAATACAACAAAAAACAGGAGTGGATGACATTGTGTGCAGGTAAAAAATGAACACAAGCGCTATAAGAAAATGGCACTTACGGTCTGTATCTAATTTAAACTCTGTTTGTGCAATCGGCAGACTCATTAGAATCTTCAATGTTCAATCCAATCTCTGTAAATACGACAATAGTCCTAAAATCAAGATCTAGACATCCGTAGCCTCACTAGATAGCTCTGTGTGCACATTTAGCTTTACCTTTTGTTGACTAGAAACCTGCAAATTGGTATTTGGCAAACAGTGATGACCCAGAAGAAATGCCGCAACTTGGGGCACATTGCGTCAGGGTTATCACTGTTTGCTCGAACACTGCGAAATTTCCAAACGAGAAAGACATGTTATGCTTATTGATGATCCCATTGTTTGGGGTGTGTTTTTTGTAATTGGTCATTGTTTTGAGATGAAATTCTTAATGTTCTTTCTAGTTTAGCAATCATTTCACTGAAGAAGAGACAGTTGGCTGCTTTTGCAAATTGCTTCCACGCTCAGTGTCCTGTGTGCCTTGGGTTCCTGGCCAAACCCACTAGTTTTTATATGCGTGAAGTTGGCTAGTCAATCAACAATCAACAATCGACATTCAATGTCTAGCTAGACAATCGACATTCAACTCAACATTCAATGTCTAGCTAAACAATCGACATTCGGTTCAACATTCAATGTCTAGCTAGACAATCGACATTCGGCTCAACATTCAATGTCTAGCTAGACAGTCAACATTCAGCTCAACATTCAATGTCTAGCTAGACAATCGACATTCGGCTCAACATTCAATGTTTAGCTCGACAATCAACATTCAGCTCAACATTCCAGTTAGCAATGAGTCCGAACTCCTGAAGCCGAATCTTGGCGAATGTTGAGCTAGACAATCGACATTCAGCTCAACATTCAAGTCTAGCTCAACATTCGGCTCCATAATGAATGTCTAGCTAGACAATCAACATTCAGCTCAACATTCGAGTTAGCAATCAGTCCGAACTTCTGAGGCCGAATCTTGGCAAATGTTGAGCTAGACAATCGACATTCAGCTCAACATTCAATGTCTAGCTAGACAATCGACATTCAGCTCAACATTCGAGTTAGCAATGTGTCCGAACTTCTGAAGCCGAATCTTGGCGAATGTTGAGCTAGACAATCGACATTCGGCTCAACATTCAATGTCTAGCTCGACAATCGACATTCGGCTCAACATTGAATGTCTAGCTAGACAATCAACATTCAGCTCAACATTCGAGTCAGCAATGCGTCCGAACTTCTGAAGCCGAATCTTGGCGAATGTTGAGCTAGACAATCGACATTCGGCTCAACATTCAATGTCTAGCTCGACAATCGACATTCGGCTCAACATTGAATGTCTAGCTAGACAATCGACATTCGGCTCAACATTGAATGTCTAGCTAGACAATCGACATTCAGCTCAACATTCGAGTTAGCAATGCGTCCGAACTTCTGAAGCCGAATCTTGGCGAATGTTGAGCTAGACAATCGACATTCGGCTCAACATTCAATGTCTAGCTCGACATTCGGTTCAACATTGAATGTCTAGCTAGACAATCGACATTCAGCTCAACATTCGAGTAAGCAATGCGTCCGAACTTCTGAAGCCGAATCTTGGCGAATGTTGAGCTAGACAATCGACATTCAGCTCAACATTCAATGTCTAGCTAGACAATCGACATTCGGCTCAACATTCAATATCTAGCTCGACAATCGACATTCAGCTAAACATTCGAGTTAGCAATGAGTCCGAACTTCTGAAGCCGAATCTTGACGAATGTTGAGCTAGACAATAGACATTCAGCTCAACATTCAATGTCAAGCTCGACATTCGGCTCCATATTGAATGTCTAGCTAGACAATCAACATTCAGCTCAACATTCGAGTTAGCAATCAGTCCGAACTTCTGAGGCCAAATCTTGGCGAATGTTGAGCTAGACAATCGACATTCAGCTCAACATTCAATGTCTAGCTAGACAATCGACATTCAGCTCAACATTTGAGTTAGCAATGTGTCCGAACTCCTGAAGCCGAATCTTGGCGAATGTTGAGCTAGACAATCGACATTCGGCTCAACATTCAATGTCTAGCTCGACAATCGACATTCGGCTCAACATTGAATATCTAGCTAGACAATCTACATTCAGCTCAACATTCGAGTTGGCAATGCGTCCGAACTTCTGAAGCCGAATCTTGGCGAATGTTGAGCTAGACAATCGACATTCAGCTCAACATTCAATGTCTAGCTAGACAATCGACATTAGGCTCAACATTCAATGTCTAGCTCGACAATCGACATTCAGCTCAACATTCGAGTTAGCAATGAGTCCGAACTTCTTAAGCCGAATCTTGACGAATGTTGAGCTAGACAATCGACATTCAGCTCAACATTCAATGTCTAGCTCGACATTCGGCTCCATATTGAATGTATAGCTAGACAATCAACATTCAGCTTAACTATCGAGTTAGCAATCAGTCCGAACTTCTGAGGCCGAATCTTGGCGAATGTTGAGCTAGACAATCGACATTCAGCTCAACATTCAATGTCTAGCTAGACAATCGACATTCAGCTAAACATTCGAGTTAGCAATGTGTTCGAACTTCTGAAGCCGAATCTTGGCGAATGTTGAGCTAGACAATCGACATTCGGCTCAACATTCAATGTCTAGCTCGAAAATCGACATTCGGCTCAACATTGAATGTCTAGCTAGACAATCAACATTCAGCTCAACATTCGAGTTGGCAATGCGTCCGAACTTCTGAAGCCGAATCTTGGCGAATGTTGAGCTAGACAATCGACATTCAGCTCAACATTCAATGTCTAGATAGACAATCGACATTCGGCTCAACATTCAATGTCTAGCTAGACAATCGACATTCATCTCAACATTCGAGTTAGCAATGTGTCCGAACTTCTGAAGCCGAATTTTGGCGAATGTTGAGCTAGAAAATCGACATTCAGCTCAACATTCAATGTCTAGCTCGACAATCGACATTTGGCTCAACATTGAATGTCTAGCTAGACAATCAACATTCAGCTCAACATTCGACCTAGCAATGCGTCTGAACTTCTGAAGCCGAATCTTGGCGAATGTTGAGCTAGACAATCGACAATCGGCTCAACATTCAATGTCTATCTCGACATACGGTTCAACATTGAATGTCTAGCTAGACAATCGACATTCAGCTCAACATTCGAGTTAGCAATGCGTCCGAACTTCTGAAGCCGAATCTTGGCGAATGTTGAGCTAGACAATCGACATTCAGCTCAACATTCAATGTCTAGCTAGACAATCGACATTCGGCTCAACATTGAATGTCTAGCTAGACAATCAACATTCAGCTCAACATTCGAGTTAGCAATGAGTCCGAACTCCTGAAGCCGAATCTTGGCGAATTTTGAGCTAGACAATCGACATTCAGCTCAACATTCAAGTCTAGCTCAACATTCGGCTCCATAATGAATGTCTAGCTAGACAATCAACATTCAGCTCAACATTCGAGTTAGCAATCAGTCCGAACTTCTGAGGCCGAATCCTGGCGAATGTTGAGCTAGACAATCGACAATCAGCTCAACATTCAATGTCTAGCTAGACAATCGACATTCAGCTCAACATTCGCCAAGATTCGGCTTCAGAAGTTCGGACGCATTGCCAAATCGAATGTTGAGCTGAATGTTGATTGTCTAGCTAGACATTCAATGTTGAGCCGAATGTCGATTGTCGAGCTAGACATTGAATGTTGAGCCGAATGTCGATTGTCTAGCTCAACATTCGCCAAGATTCGGCTTCAGAAGTTCGGACACATTGCTTACTCGAATGTTGAGCTGAAAGTCGATTGTCTAGCTAGACATTGCATGTTGAGCTGAATGTCTATTGTCTAGCTCAACATTCGCCAAGATTCGGCCTCAGAAGTTCGGACTCATTGCTAACTCGAATGTTGAGCTGAATGTTGATTGTCTAGCTAGACATCCATTATGGAGCCGAATGTTGAGCTAAACTTGAATGTTGAGCTGAATGTCGATTGCCTAGCTCAACATTCGCCAAGATTCGGCTTCAGAAGTTCGGACTGATTGCTAACTCGATTGTTGAGCTGAATGTCGATTGTCTAGCTAGACATTCAATGTTGAACCGAATGTCGAGCTAGACATTGAATGTTGAGCCGAATGTCGATTGTCTAGGTCAACATTCGCCAAGATTCGGCTTCAGAAGTTCGGACGCATTGCTAACTCGAATGTTGAGCTGAATGTTGATTGTCCAGCTAGACATTCAATGTTGAGCCGAATTTTGATTATCGAGCTAGACATTGAATGTTGAGCCTAATGTCGATTGTCTAGCTCAACATTCGCCAAGATTCGGTCTCAGAAGTTCGGACTGATTGCTAACTCGAATGTTGAGCTGAATGTTGATTGTCTAGCTAGACATTCATTATGGAGCCGAATGTTGAGCTAGACATTGAATGTTGAGCTGAATGTCGATTGTCTAGCTCAAAATTCGCCAAGATTCGGTCTCAGAAGTTCGGACTCATTGCTAACTCGAATGTTTAGCTGAATGTTGATTGTCTAGCTAGACATTGAATGTTGAGCCTAATGTCGATTATCTAGCTAGACATTGAATGTTGAGCTGAATGTCGATTGTCTACCTCAACATTCGCCAAGATTCGGCTTCAGAAGTTCGGACGCATTGCCAACTCGAATGTTGAGCTGAATGTTGATTGTCTAGCTAGACATTCAATGTTGAGCCGAATGTCGATTGTCGAGCTAGACATTGAATGTTGAGCCGAATGTCGATTGTCTAGCTCAACATTCGCCAAGATTCGGCTTCAGAAGTTCGGACACATTGCTAACTCGAATGTTGAGCTGAATGTCGATTGTCTAGCTAGACATTGAATGTTGAGCTGAATGTCGATTGTCTAGCTAGACATTCAATGTTGAGCCGAATGTCGAGCTAGACATTGAATGTTGAGCTGTATGTTGATTGTCTAGCTAGACATTCAATATTGAGCCGAATGTCGATTGTCCAGCTAGACATTGAATGCTGAGCTGAATGTCGATTGTCTAGCTCAACATTCGCCAAGATTCGGCTTCAGAAGTTCGGACACATTGCTAACTCGAATGTTGAGCTAAATGTCGATTGTCTAGCTAGACATTGAATGTTGAGCTGAATGTTGATTTTCTAGCTAGACATTGAATGTTGAGCCTAATGTCGATTGTCTAGCTAGACATTGAATGTTGAGCTGAATGTCGATTGTCTAGCTCAACATTCGCCAAGATTCGGCCTCAGAAGTTCGGACTGATTGCTTACTCGAATGTTGAGCTGAATGTCGATTGTCGAACTAGACATTGAATGTTGAGCTGAATGTCGATTGTCTAGCTCAACATTCACCAAGATTCGGCCTCAGAAGTTCGGACTGATTGCTAACTCGAATGTTGAGCTGAATGTTGATTGTCTAGCTAGACATTCATTATGGAGCCGAATGTTGAGCTAGACTTGAATGTTGAGCTGAATGTCGATTGTCTAGCTCAACATTCGTCAAGATTCGGCCTCAGAAGTTCGGACTCATTGCTAACTCGAATGTTGAGCTGAATGTCGATTGTCGAGCTAGACATTATATGTGGAGCCGAATGTCGATTGTCTAGCTAGACATTGAATGTTGAGCTGAATGTTGATTGTCTAGCTCAACATTCGCCAAGATTCGGCTTCAGAAGTTCGGACGCATTGCTAACTCGAATGTTGAGCTGAATGTCGATTGTCAAGCTAGACATTCGATGTTGAACCGAATGTCGAGCTAGACATTGAATGTTGAGCCGAATGTCGATTGTCTAGCTCAACATTCGCCAAGATTTGGCTTCAGAAGTTCGGACGCATTGCTAGCTCGAATGTTGAGCTGAATGTTGATTGTCTAGCTAGACATTCAATGTTGAGCCGAATGTTGATTGTCGAGCTAGACATTGAATGTTGAGCCGAATGTCGATTGTCTAGCTCAACATTCGCCAAGATTCGGCTTCAGAAGTTCGGACACATTGCTAAGTCGAATGTTGAGCTGAATGTCGATTGTCTAGCTAGACATTGAATGTTGAGCTGAATGTCGATTGTCTAGCTCAACATTCACCAAGATTCGGCCTCAGAAGTTCGGACTGATTGCTAACTCGAATGTTGAGCTGAATGTTGATTGTCTAGCTAGACATTCATTATGGAGCCGAATGTTGAGCTAGACTTGAATGTTGAGCTGAATGTCGATTGTCTAGCTCAACATTCGCCAAGATTCGGCTTCAGGAGTTCGGACTCATTGCTAACTCGAATGTTGAGCTGAATGTTGATTGTCGAGCTAGACATTGAATGTTGAGCCGAATGTCGATTGTCGAGCTAGACATTGAATGTTGAGCCGAATGTCGATTGTCTAGCTCAACATTCGCCAAGATTCGGCTTCAGAAGTTCGGACACGTTGCTAAATCGAATGTTGAGCTGAATGTCGATTGTCTAGCTAGATATTGAATGTTGAGCTGAATGTCGATTGTCTAGCTCAACATTCGCAAAGATTCGGCCTCAGAAGTTCGGACTGATTGCTAACTCGAATGTTGAGCTGAATGTTGATTGTCTAGCTAGACATTCATTATGGAGCCAAATGTTGAGCTAGACTTGAATGTTGAGCCTAATGTCGATTGTCTAGCTCAACATTCGCCAAGATTCGGTCTCAGAAGTTCGGACTGATTGCTAACTCGAATGTTGAGCTGAATGTTGATTGTCTAGCTAGACATTCATTATGGAGCCGAATGTTGAGCTAGACATTGAATGTTGAGCTGAATGTCGATTGTCTAGCTCAAAATTTGCCAAGATTCGGTCTCAGAAGTTCGGACTCATTGCTAACTCGAATGTTGAGCTGAATGTCGATTGTCGAGCTAGACATTGTATGTTGAGCCGAATGTCGATTGTCTAGCTAGACATTGAATGTTGAGCTGAATGTCGATTGTCTAGCTCAACATTCGCCAAGATTCGGCTTCAGAAGTTCGGACACATTGCTAACTCGAATGTTGAGCTGAATGTCGATTGTCTAGCTAGACATTGAATGTTGAGCTGAATGTTGATTTTCTAGCTAGACATTGAATGTTGAGCCTAATGTCGATTGTCTAGCTAGACATTGAATGTTGAGCTGAATGTCGATTGTCTAGCTCAACATTCGCCAAGATTCGGCCTCAGAAGTTCGGACTGATTGCTTACTCGAATGTTGAGCTGAATGTCGATTGTCGAACTAGACATTGAATGTTGAGCTGAATGTCGATTGTCTAGGTCAACATTCACCAAGATTCGGCCTCAGAAGTTCGGACTGATTGCTAACTCGAATGTTGAGCTGAATGTTGATTGTCAAGCTAGACATTCATTATGGAGCCGAATGTTGAGCTAGACTTGAATGTTGAGCTGAATGTCGATTGTCTAGCTCAACATTCGTCAAGATTCGGCCTCAGAAGTTCGGACTGATTGCTAACTCGAATGTTGAGCTGAATGTCGATTGTCGAGCTAGACATTGTATGTTGAGCCGAATGTCGATTGTCTAGCTAGACATTGAATGTTGAGCTGAATGTCGATTGTCTAGCTCAACATTCGCCAAGATTCGGCTTCAGAAGTTCGGACGCATTGCTAACTCGAATGTTGAGCTGAATGTCGATTGTCTAGCTAGACATTCGATGTTGAACCGAATGTCGAGCTAGACATTGAATGTTGAGCCGAATGTCGATTGTCTAGCTCAACATTCGCCAAGATTTGGCTTCAAAAGTTCGGACGCATTGCTAGCTCGAATGTTGAGCTGAATGTTGATTGTCTAGCTAGACATTCAATGTTGAGCCGAATGTTGATTGTCGAGCTAGACATTGAATGTTGAGCCGAATGTCGATTGTCTAGCTCAACATTCGCCAAGATTCGGCTTCAGAAGTTCGGATACATTGCTAAGTCGAATGTTGAGCTGAATGTCGATTGTCTAGCTAGACATTGAATGTTGAGCTGAATGTCGATTGTCTAGCTCAACATTCACCAAGATTCGGCCTCAGAAGTTCGGACTGATTGCTAACTCGAATGTTGAGCTGAATGTTGATTGTCTAGCTAGACATTCATTATGGAGCCGAATGTTGAGCTAGACTTGAATGTTGAGCTGAATGTCGATTGTCTAGCTCAACATTCGCCAAGATTCGGCTTCAGGAGTTCGGACTCATTGCTAACTCGAATGTTGAGCTGAATGTTGATTGTCGAGCTAGACATTGAATGTTGAGCCGAATGTTGATTGTCGAGCTAGACATTGAATGTTGAGCCGAATGTCGATTGTCTAGCTCAACATTCGCCAAGATTCGGCTTCAGAAGTTCGGACACATTGCTAACTCGAACGTTGAGCTGAATGTCGATTGTCTAGCTAGACATTGAATGTTGAGCTGAATGTTGATTTTCTAGCTAGACATTGAATGTTGAGCCTAATGTCGATTGTCTAGCTAGACATTGAATGTTGAGCTGAATGTCGATTGTCTAGCTCAACATTCGCCAAGATTCGGCCTCAGAAGTTCGGACTGATTGCTTACTCGAATGTTGAGCTGAATGTCGATTGTCGAACTAGACATTGAATGTTGAGCTGAATGTCGATTGTCTAGCTCAACATTCACCAAGATTCGGCCTCAGAAGTTCGGACTGATTGCTAACTCGAATGTTGAGCTGAATGTTGATTGTCTAGCTAGACATTCATTATGGAGCCGAATGTTGAGCTAGACTTGAATGTTGAGCTGAATGTCGATTGTCTAGCTCAACATTCGTCAAGATTCGGCCTCAGAAGTTCGGACTCATTGCTAACTCGAATGTTGAGCTGAATGTCGATTGTCGAGCTAGACATTGTATGTTGAGCCGAATGTCGATTGTCTAGCTAGACATTGAATGTTGAGCTGAATGTCGATTGTCTAGCTCAACATTCGCCAAGATTCGGCTTCAGAAGTTCGGACGCATTGCTAACTCGAATGTTGAGCTGAATGTCGATTGTCTAGCTAGACATTCGATGTTGAACCGAATGTCGAGCTAGACATTGAATGTTGAGCCGAATGTCGATTGTCTAGCTCAAAATTTGCCAAGATTCGGTCTCAGAAGTTCGGACTCATTGCTAACTCGAATGTTGAGCTGAATGTCGATTGTCGAGCTAGACATTGTATGTTGAGCCGAATGTCGATTGTCTAGCTAGACATTGAATGTTGAGCTGAATGTCGATATTCTAGCTCAACATTCGCCAAGATTCGGCTTCAGAAGTTCGGACACATTGCTAACTCGAATGTTGAGCTGAATGTCGATTGTCTAGCTAGACATTGAATGTTGAGCTGAATGTTGATTTTCTAGCTAGACATTGAATGTTGAGCCTAATGTCGATTGTCTAGCTAGACATTGAATGTTGAGCTGAATGTCGATTGTCTAGCTCAACATTCGCCAAGATTCGGCCTCAGAAGTTCGGACTGATTGCTTACTCGAATGTTGAGCTGAATGTCGATTGTCGAACTAGACATTGAATGTTGAGCTGAATGTCGATTGTCTAGCTCAACATTCACCAAGATTCGGCCTCAGAAGTTCGGACTGATTGCTAACTCGAATGTTGAGCTGAATGTTGATTGTCAAGCTAGACATTCATTATGGAGCCGAATGTTGAGCTAGACTTGAATGTTGAGCTGAATGTCGATTGTCTAGCTCAACATTCGTCAAGATTCGGCCTCAGAAGTTCGGACTCATTGCTAACTCGAATGTTGAGCTGAATGTCGATTGTCGAGCTAGACATTGTATGTTGAGCCGAATGTCGATTGTCTAGCTAGACATTGAATGTTGAGCTGAATGTCGATTGTCTAGCTCAACATTCGCCAAGATTCGGCTTCAGAAGTTCGGACGCATTGCTAACTCGAATGTTGAGCTGAATGTCGATTGTCTAGCTAGACATTCGATGTTGAACCGAATGTCGAGCTAGACATTGAATGTTGAGCCGAATGTCGATTGTCTAGCTCAACATTCGCCAAGATTTGGCTTCAAAAGTTCGGACGCATTGCTAGCTCGAATGTTGAGCTGAATGTTGATTGTCTAGCTAGACATTCAATGTTGAGCCGAATGTTGATTGTCGAGCTAGACATTGAATGTTGAGCCGAATGTCGATTGTCTAGCTCAACATTCGCCAAGATTCGGCTTCAGAAGTTCGGACACATTGCTAAGTCGAATGTTGAGCTGAATGTCGATTGTCTAGCTAGACATTGAATGTTGAGCTGAATGTCGATTGTCTAGCTCAACATTCACCAAGATTCGGCCTCAGAAGTTCGGACTGATTGCTAACTCGAATGTTGAGCTGAATGTTGATTGTCTAGCTAGACATTCATTATGGAGCCGAATGTTGAGCTAGACTTGAATGTTGAGCTGAATGTCGATTGTCTAGCTCAACATTCGCCAAGATTCGGCTTCAGGAGTTCGGACTCATTGCTAACTCGAATGTTGAGCTGAATGTTGATTGTCGAGCTAGACATTGAATGTTGAGCCGAATGTTGATTGTCGAGCTAGACATTGAATGTTGAGCCGAATGTCGATTGTCTAGCTCAACATTCGCCAAGATTCGGCTTCAGAAGTTCGGACACATTGCTAACTCGAATGTTGAGCTGAATGTCGATTGTCTAGCTAGACATTGAATGTTGAGCTGAATGTTGATTTTCTAGCTAGACATTGAATGTTGAGCCTAATGTCGATTGTCTAGCTAGACATTGAATGTTGAGCTGAATGTCGATTGTCTAGCTCAACATTCGCCAAGATTCGGCCTCAGAAGTTCGGACTGATTGCTTACTCGAATGTTGAGCTGAATGTCGATTGTCGAACTAGACATTGAATGTTGAGCTGAATGTCGATTGTCTAGCTCAACATTCACCAAGATTCGGCCTCAGAAGTTCGGACTGATTGCTAACTCGAATGTTGAGCTGAATGTTGATTGTCTAGCTAGACATTCATTATGGAGCCGAATGTTGAGCTAGACTTGAATGTTGAGCTGAATGTCGATTGTCTAGCTCAACATTCGTCAAGATTCGGCCTCAGAAGTTCGGACTCATTGCACACTCGAATGTTGAGCTGAATGTCGATTGTCGAGCTAGACATTGTATGTTGAGCCGAATGTCGATTGTCTAGCTAGACATTGAATGTTGAGCTGAATGTCGATTGTCTAGCTCAACATTCGCCAAGATTCGGCTTCAGAAGTTCGGACGCATTGCTAACTCGAATGTTGAGCTGAATGTCGATTGTCTAGCTAGACATTCGATGTTGAACCGAATGTCGAGCTAGACATTGAATGTTGAGCCGAATGTCGATTGTCTAGCTCAACATTCGCCAAGATTTGGCTTCAGAAGTTCGGACGCATTGCTAGCTCGAATGTTGAGCTGAATGTTGATTGTCTAGCTAGACATTCAATGTTGAGCCGAATGTTGATTGTCGAGCTAGACATTGAATGTTGAGCCGAATGTCGATTGTCTAGCTCAACATTCGCCAAGATTCGGCTTCAGAAGTTCGGACACATTGCTAAGTCGAATGTTGAGCTGAATGTCGATTGTCTAGCTAGACATTGAATGTTGAGCTGAATGTCGATTGTCTAGCTCAACATTCACCAAGATTCGGCCTCAGAAGTTCGGACTGATTGCTAACTCGAATGTTGAGCTGAATGTTGATTGTCTAGCTAGACATTCATTATGGAGCCGAATGTTGAGCTAGACTTGAATGTTGAGCTGAATGTCGATTGTCTAGCTCAACATTCGCCAAGATTCGGCTTCAGGAGTTCGGACTCATTGCTAACTCGAATGTTGAGCTGAATGTTGATTGTGGAGCTAGACATTGAATGTTGAGCCGAATGTTGATTGTCGAGCTAGACATTGAATGTTGAGCCGAATGTCGATTGTCTAGCTCAACATTCGCCAAGATTCGGCTTCAGAAGTTCGGACACATTGCTAACTCGAATGTTGAGCTGAATGTCGATTGTCTAGCTAGACATTGAATGTTGAGCTGAATGTTGATTTTCTAGCTAGACATTGAATGTTGAGCCTAATGTCGATTGTCTAGCTAGACATTGAATGTTGAGCTGAATGTCGATTGTCTAGCTCAACATTCGCCAAGATTCGGCCTCAGAAGTTCGGACTGATTGCTTACTCGAATGTTGAGCTGAATGTCGATTGTCGAACTAGACATTGAATGTTGAGCTGAATGTCGATTGTCTAGCTCAACATTCACCAAGATTCGGCCTCAGAAGTTCGGACTGATTGCTAACTCGAATGTTGAGCTGAATGTTGATTGTCTAGCTAGACATTCATTATGGAGCCGAATGTTGAGCTAGACTTGAATGTTGAGCTGAATGTCGATTGTCTAGCTCAACATTCGTCAAGATTCGGCCTCAGAAGTTCGGACTCATTGCACACTCGAATGTTGAGCTGAATGTCGATTGTCGAGCTAGACATTGTATGTTGAGCCGAATGTCGATTGTCTAGCTAGACATTGAATGTTGAGCTGAATGTCGATTGTCTAGCTCAACATTCGCCAAGATTCGGCTTCAGAAGTTCGGACGCATTGCTAACTCGAATGTTGAGCTGAATGTCGATTGTCTAGCTAGACATTCGATGTTGAACCGAATGTCGAGCTAGACATTGAATGTTGAGCCGAATGTCGATTGTCTAGCTCAACATTCGCCAAGATTTGGCTTCAGAAGTTCGGACGCATTGCTAGCTCGAATGTTGAGCTGAATGTTGATTGTCTAGCTAGACATTCAATGTTGAGCCGAATGTTGATTGTCGAGCTAGACATTGAATGTTGAGCCGAATGTCGATTGTCTAGCTCAACATTCGCCAAGATTCGGCTTCAGAAGTTCGGACACATTGCTAAGTCGAATGTTGAGCTGAATGTCGATTGTCTAGCTAGACATTGAATGTTGAGCTGAATGTCGATTGTCTAGCTCAACATTCACCAAGATTCGGCCTCAGAAGTTCGGACTGATTGCTAACTCGAATGTTGAGCTGAATGTTGATTGTCTAGCTAGACATTCATTATGGAGCCGAATGTTGAGCTAGACTTGAATGTTGAGCTGAATGTCGATTGTCTAGCTCAACATTCGCCAAGATTTGGCTTCAGGAGTTCGGACTCATTGCTAACTCGAATGTTGAGCTGAATGTTGATTGTCGAGCTAGACATTGAATGTTGAGCCGAATGTTGATTGTCGAGCTAGACATTGAATGTTGAGCCGAATGTCGATTGTCTAGCTCAACATTCGCCAAGATTCGGCTTCAGAAGTTCGGACACATTGCTAAATCGAATGTTGAGCTGAATGTCGATTGTCTAGCTAGATATTGAATGTTGAGCTGAATGTCGATTGTCTAGCTCAACATTCGCAAAGATTCGGCCTCAGAAGTTTGGACTTATTGCTAACTCGAATGTTGAGCTGAATGTTGATTGTCTAGCTAGACATTCATTATGGAGCCGAATGTTGAGCTAGACTTGAATGTTGAGCTGAATGTCGATTGTCTAGCTCAACATTCGCCAAGATTCGGCTTCAGGAGTTCGGACTCATTGCTAACTGGAATGTTGAGCTGAATGTTGATTGTCTAGCTAGACATTGAATGTTGAGCCGAATGTTGATTGTCGAGCTAGACTTTGAATGTTGAGCCGAATGTCGATTGTCTAGCTTGACATTGAATGTTGAGCCGAATGTCGATTGTCTAGCTAGACATTGAATGTTGAGTTGAATGTCGATTGTCTAGCTAGACATTGAATGTCGATTGTTGATTGTTGATTGACTAGCCAACTTCACGCATATCTAGTTTTTTTTTATGAAATAAGTAGAGATTTCCAATTTGGGACCTCTAAATATATGTTTAAACCTAAACCAAACCACTGTGTTTGGTTTTTGCTTTGTTATGCATTACTTAGTGTCCTTTCTAGTTTTGCAATCATCTTTGCGAGGAAGAGAGAGCTGGTTCCTTTGCTTTAATTGTCTCGTGAATATTACTATTCTGTGGATCTGCCTCGCGGTACCGTGAGTTGGTCTGCCGTGTGTGATTGATGTAATTCCTGATTGTACTCACTTACTTTCTAAATGTTCTAACTAGTTATCAAGCAAGAACCGGGTTTAAAGAATTACTTCTCGGAAGGCAAAACAAAAATAAACCGCTTTTTCAAGATGTGGTTCCAATAGATTGATTAAAATTCATTGTTTGTTTTTATATCATAAATATTCCTGATCATATCAGGTGGCACGTGTGTGCATGGATTACTTAGTTTCAATAGGTAATAGGCTCTTCACATTGTGAATTTATTTATTTTATTCATTTGTTGTTGTTTTTCGACAGAGATAAATTCAGTACAGTATGCCAGTGCATACTCAGATGGTATCCGAATTGTGCAGTATCTCAACGGGGTCCACTCTGTTTTGTTTTCTTTAAATCTATCCTCACCAATCATAATGGATTTGGAATTTCAACCCCACAAACCACCATAAAGCGTTTTCATACATATACCGCCCGAGTTAAATTTTAATAAAAATAAAAAAATCTTGGGTAGGATATAGGTATTACGTAATCTTAGCTACTCTTGTAATTTCAAACAGTCCCAACAAGCATGTTAATGTCGGCTCATCATCGAATAGACGTTCTAATGTCTTCCCAATGGCGGATCAATATCATTTTCTAGTCCAACTTCTTATCAAAAGGGACCCAGGGTCTACGCCGTTGTGGTATTCAGTCTCTTTTTTACCATCCAATAGTATTGGATTTTAGAAATTAACTCTTTATCTGCCAGTGATTCTGATAATCTTTGCAAACAGTTTTTACCCAGTTTATCGGGCCTAACCTGGATTCAACTTTTTTTTAAATCTTGGTGGTAATCCCGAAAGAATTATCTGAAAAAGTTAATCTTGAAAAAAAATCAGCAGGCGATAGAAAATCATGATAAATTCCCAGCATGCAAAGAGCTTTTCAAAACAATTATGCCATTATAAAATACATTGAACAATGATATTATTATGCGTCTCACTCAGTCTACAATACAACTATATTACACATGATACCCTGCTGTTGCATAACAATGACATGCTATCGGATACATTACTAATTGGGGTAGGAACCTTTCTATACTTGTTCAGAATTGGAACTTATCGATGGCGTATAAAAGCGGGCCACTAACGGCCCGCCAGTATAACGCCATTTTAATGGCGTTTCGCTGGCGAGCCTTGCCGTTCGTGGCCTAATGTTGCATGCTGGCTTGGAAGATGTCGCATTGTGTCAACGTCGATGCAAGTTACTTCTAATAATGTTGACAAAACCGACTTAAATGCAATGGATGCTTTAGAATAGTCTCGAATGAAATGCTTGATCCATTTGTAACAATGTTATCTTGTAGAATAGCTCGAACCCAGTATACTGAGTCCGAGAGAATAGTGACAAAGACACGATTTTTTCTGTGTGAGATTGTCGGATCCCAAAGCATCTTTATTATACACGTAATAAGTGATTTGACAATGTGACCATAACTTCCTAACCTTTCCAAGCTTAAAAGAATCGGGATCGGAGTTTTGTGCTTGGTCCTTGTTTTGTTGCACGGTGCTTTGTGTCCTTTCTAGCTTTACAATCATCCCGCTGGGAAAAAGAGAGCTGGTTGCATTACTTTTATTGTCTACTGGATGTTATGTTGCTGTCATTGTTCTTTGTCTCTTCCTTACGGCACCTCGGGTTGGTCTGTTGTGTGTGATTTTTGGCATTTCTTGGTCATTCATGTACTTGCTTTTTGTGGTTTCAAACATAGATTCCAAAATGCCTCTAACCAGCGTCTGTACGTGCACTCTGAACAATTCTTGATTGTACTTTACGGCTGGGTCCTTTGACTTAAGAGCACGAGGGTAGATCATTCAAGTGTCGTTTCGTTTTAGCCCGTTTGATCGTTGCGTCGATTCATGGCAGATTGTAGGTAAAGTTTATGTCCTTTTTGATTGAATAAACCTTACGACAGCCTCTAAAAACATGCTTTGGACCATCTTGTCCTACAAAGGGTAGCGATTCATTATCTTGACCATCGGCCTAGCAGATGAGGCGAAAATAGTACCAAGCGGTTTGACCAATAACATTTCGCCTTACAAATCGAAGCAAAACGAGGCTGCCATCATTTCGGAAAACTTCACAGAACGTTTCAGGTCATCCAGCAGCTCTGGAATGTTGAACTATCCCGCGAACAAAAACACACACATTATTTTCCATTCACTTTTGTCGTTAATCATAAACAGCCGTGGTGCATTGGATGTTACGATTAGTCTGATTGGTAGTTACGGATTTGGGGAAATTCCCGGCGTTTTGATTGGTTAACAATAGATTTCCATGTCATGAGGCGAATGACTCGTCGAAAGGTATACCGCGACGAAACCTTCGCTTATGAAAATGCATATCATCAGACCTTATCGTTAGTCCATCATAAAGCGTCTTTTTAACTCGATAAGAATTACTGTTATTATATATTCTGTATTTTACTGTCATTCAATTTCTTTCAGAAGAATGGTTTATTACCATTTTTAAGTTTTTTAATTTTCTCGGATTAATATTATTATCTCCAATATTGTTTACTTTTATGGCTTTATCTATCCAATAAAACTGCTTATTTAAATTGGTTATACCTTGCTACCTGTATACCATCAAAGGGCCCTGGCACGAACTTCCCATGGGCTCTCGAAACCTGATCAGCCCATTCTCAAAAGAGTGCATGGCTTTAAAATAATACTTCTATGAGTGTCGCGGCTCTCGAAGATAGTATGCTTTTCCAACTTTTCCTTTTTAAAAATATAATAATTGAGCCACGACACGTGATTTCAAACAATGTGGTATTTTGACAAGTGTAGACTTAGACGAGCTTGTGCAGCCTCTTTTTAAGCTTAGAAACTCCAAATGCTGTTTGGTCAATAGCTTAACAATCATAGAATATACAAGCGACTAGCAAATGCTCTGATCAGTCTGCGCGTACGCGCAGGCTGGTCTGAGCTTTTGCTGGTCGCACATACCACATTGTAGGAAATCTCAAGTCGCGGCACATATGTTACGCGCATTTATGCATGCATGCACAACTGTTCAGCAGAAAACTAGATACGTTTTCAATACGGATATCATTTTATACCACCGTTACCAATTCTCGTAATGTGCAAGGTCTACTGGTGTAGTTGATAGGTGGTAAAAATTAGTTATACCTTAGTTATCCACCTGTACGGGAGATAACCCACTAGCTAAAGCTCATGGATTATCTCCACCAACAGGCGGATAAGCCTTGGTATAACTACAACGTGCTCGCTATGTTTTCTTTCAAAACGATTTAACAGTAAATTGGTATCATATAATTTTGTATAGGTTTCATATTTTGTAGCCTAATAAGAAGTTATTTCCTTTTGAACACATCGTTATGTATTTTACATTTCAAAACACTTGAGTGGCATATTAAAAAGATATGATAATTGCATATTGACTTGTTGTGTAAACGATAATCTGATACTATTGAAGATCCAGTGCTCTAGCGCATGCGCGGATCCAGAAAGTTTTGTCAGAGGGGCTCTAACTTTGTTGTTCGTTTTTTGAGGCAGGAAGAGAGGATCCAAATACCACAATAAGTGGACCATCATCGGCTCGCCAGCGAAACGCCATTAAATGGCCTTTCGCTGGCGTGTCGATGTTTACCGAACATTGAAAGCTAGTTTGATAGCTTTCGAGAAAGCCTATATTTTTGTGAATTTTCCGGGGGGAGGGGGTCGAGACACCCTGTGCCCCCTCTGAATCCGCGCATGTAGCTAACATGCATTTGAATTCTTTAAAGAAAATACACTGTAAAAATGGTGGCAGCTGAACTTCCACTAATCTTGGTGTAGACTGCGGGTGCCATGTAAAGGGTTGCAGCGTATTTTGTTCTTACGATCCTCTATACTAGAATATATTTCTGCCTGTTTATAAAATTCTCACTTGCCAAATATACGTAAAGTCACTCTTTAAACGTTCTTGTGCAGCTATCTAGCGGAACTACAGATATCTATTTTGTGAGGCTTCCTTGACACCCCAACTTGTACTTTATGTCTGCGAGAGGCGATTATTATGCCAAGCGCGGACACCCCATCATCGCCCCAGGGGAAATCACAAAGCTGTAGGGCTCCTTAGCAATACTGGTCCAGATCCCCTTGAAAATCACAAAGCTACCAAGACAGCAATCAATGGTGTGCCATCATCAGCCCACCAACGAAAAATGGCGTTTCGTTAGTGGGCCAATGATGGTTTGCTTTTAGTGATGTTTGGATCCTCTCTCCCCAGTCACACAACAACAAAAACAGGTTGTCAGAGTTGATCAGAATCAGGCAAAAATTTCATGAGTCGACCTCGTTCGACTTAACATACGAGAAAAGACATTAAATCGTATTTTGTTAAAATCTGTCAAAAAAGAAATAAATGTATTTTCTTTTCGGCTGTAAAAGGGTTTCTATTTTTATACCATCCATGTAATAATAAATGATTAAATTTATGATACCGAATATTAATAGATTATTAATGGGCCTCAACGCGAGAAACCCTGTCTTCGGGGGTTTGCGAACAGCGAAGGCGCAGACCAGCCTGCGCATCTGCGCTGTCTGATCGGCGCCTTTTTTATTCGCTAATTGTAAAATATTATATCTAAACTTGCTACAGGCGATATTTAAGCTTTCTAACTAGCCTCTATAGCTGAACAGGCTGGTTTGAATATCATTTTGTCAGAAACCCCGGAGGCAGGTTTTGTCGCGTCGGGGCCCATTTGTATCGAATAAAAATGCCCATTGCCAATGGATATGGTGTATTTAATTTTATGGCTGTTATTTCTTTAGATAGCTTTGGCTCCAGTTTTGCTCAAATGACTGATATTGTACAAAGTCTAATACATTTTAATGACGAAATTCCAAATAAATTATGAAATTCTATTAATTATTCGCAAATAATGGCTTCTCGTATACTTGATAAAACGGTGTTAAATAAAACATTACATACAGTAAGGACACGTAAGCCATTTACGGTCAGTGAATGCCCTGGTCAGGCTGGAATATCTGAGAAAGCGTGTCCCCATCTATCTTCAGCATGACGTACAACATGGTATTTCGAATATATATCTACTCGAGGGAAATTTTAACATCATAAATGCTGCTATATCCTAACCTTGCATAGTTTGAAATCAGCAACGATATTTTTCATTCTAACTTGTGGTGATGCGGATTTTATCTGGGTATTGGGTGTGGGTGGAGAGAGAGAGAGAGAGAGAGAGAGAGAGAGAGAGAGAGAGAGAAAAGTCTCAACGCGAGAAGCATGTCGCATGATACAGTCAAAGAGAGCACATGCGTGAAGCCTTGATCAATCTGCTCAGGCCTTCCTGTACTATTATCACTGATAGAAGCAAAACCATGTATTGTCAATCAGTCAATTATTCACCGGAGGCACTGCCTTGTGTCCTTGAGCATAGAATATTATAGACCCGTACCGATATAACTGAAAAAGTGTTGACTGGGACGTAAATAATCAAATCAAACAAATATACAATTATAAGGAAATAACATACAATTATAAGGCAGGTCACGTGAGTTTACGACCAGGTAAAACCACAGCGGGCTGTTCAGCTTCACCGATTTCTTCTATAGCTGTGGTCAATGATATTCAGCCAAAAGCAATGACACACAGATCCGACTGCGCATATGCGCAGTCGGATCTGTGTCGTTGCTTTTTGCGTTTGACTTAAATACCTTTTCTTATGACTGGACTCAAAAGTAATGCAAGCAAATTTGATGGAGGCTACCGTTGGAAAATAAAATGGGTTTACTCCTGAATAAATTACTATTTGAACTTTGGAATTGAAATGAACATCCACAATGAAAAGGCAAAACTCGTTCAGTAGTTTAAGCAATGATTACTTTTAAAGTTAAATAGTGGTTGTTGATTTTTACCAAAAGCAATCAAATAAATGTTTATATATCAAACCCTTACATGATCGTGTAAAATAAATTCTGGGATAGAAATATGTGTCTAAAACTACTGAAGAACATGGAAGGTATTTACTATTATTATTGCCATTTATAGCTGGTTTTTGTCATTATTGCAGCTACTGTTGTAGATCAATGTGTACTCAATGTGTACTGCTCTGAAAGTTAAAACATATTTTAAAGGTACAGTAAAACCCGTCTTCAAGATCAATTATGGGGGGGGGGGGGGGGTACTTTGATATTTTCATACATTCGTAGGCTCGGGCCATTTTTAGGGGTTCAACATTTTGAATTTCAATATTTAGGGGGTTTTTCAGAAAAATGAATATTTTTTAGGATATGAAGATTTTGTGGCTATTTTTTGGGGTCATCACGAAATTTGACTATATTTAGAGGTCATTTCTGTACATTTTAGGTCTTTTCTTAAGGTCAAGGTACAGAATGGGGGATATTTTTTTTTGGTTGCTAAAATTTCAAATAATTGTTTTGGGTGCTTGAAATTCCCGATATTTTTGGGGGGTGAACTGTCGATGCTGGGTCCGCGTATGCGTATGAAGAAAAATGAGAGTACCCCCTCTTGGAGCTGACGATCCATATGAATCATTTACTCTTTTCATTCTGATGGTCTATTCCATACATATTGATACAATAGCTATGAACAGTCCATTTTGTAAATTTAGGGATTGCCGGTCGAAACTTCTATAAGATGATGTATTTCTGTCCCTGACTTAGCAGATAGTGTAGACCCTGATGAAATACAGCATGATGCGGTATTTCATCCTGGTCTTCACTGTTTACAGGTAATCCAGAATGAGGTGTTATCATGGTCTAAAGACGTCTGCTGCAATTAAACGTTAGGGTGTTAGGAACGAAAAAAAAATGTTATCAAATTTGTGAAACTAGACTATGGCTACCTATTATTTCTAATCTGTTCTTTCTTTCAGGCAATGGGCTAATCACTGTGAGCCCGATAGTTCTGTATGAGAAACGATAACCGCTCAGAAGACCTCACAATGTCGTCTGTAAAAAGTGGCGGGAGTCCTCGGCAGACGAGATCTCGTCCCAACTCAAAGGACACCATAGAGCAAAATGGCGAGTCTACACGCGAGAACAAGGTCAAGGCCACTACGGTGACTAGTGAAGGGCTAGGGGCAAGGCAGATGACCCTTTATTTAAGTCGGACCACATCGATGTTAAAACCTGGTAGTGCATCACAACAAGAAACTGATGATAACTCTGAGAAAAAAGACTCATTGCCTGTTCAAAATGGACTTTCTCACGTGGCATTACAGCGAGAGTTCACCTTCACCGGATATGACATCATGGCTGATAGTAAGTGTATCATTTGTTTGCACCAGTGTTCAGCAGGCACGTGTTGTCGGAATTAGATGTAATTTACGCTTCCACACCTTATTGCTGTTAATTTTCAAATGTTTCTTTTAATAACTGATTTATCTCTATGTATAACTAGCATGCAAACAGTACGGACCCAGATAAGACTGCTCTCTTTAGAGCAGTCTGGTCTGGGTCCACACTTTTTGCTTTAAAGGCTTTTAAAATACATCAGCAGAGAATTATTTGGAATTAATTTTATACTGTTCGAAAAACGTCCAGTCAAGTTGGGTCGCGTCGACGTTTTTAAGCGTTTGCTTGTTGGGCATCTTATGTAACTGGAAGGGAATATGCTACAGTGATTTATACAATCTAATCATGAGTCTTGGAACCATTGTGTCAGCTTAAGCATGCTTGCCCATTGGTGGATTTAAAAGATGCGAAGATTCTTTCCAGGTATTTTAAAAATTGCAATAATATCATGCACGTGAGCGACAGCGGTATCATATTTTTTTACATTTTAATGTCAATGAACTTGTCCACAATCATCTGGCCCCGAGGTTATAAAACTTTTTTCATGCTCAAATCAACTGAGCACGAAATTGCAACTGCTCATAAAAACTAAACAACTAACAAATAAAGAAGTTTCTTGCTTTAAGTCTCTCAGATGTTGTATTCAACATGCTTATAAATGTTAAAATGCCAACAGTTGTTGGCATTTTAACATTTATTAGCAGGATACATTTCGTGCTCAGCTGAGTTGAGCATGAAAAAAGTTTTTTATAACTTCGGGGCCTGGTATATCACCACAGCTAGTATGATAAATTGAAGATGAGGTAAACACTGATCTTTTTTTGTCTTCCACACATGTACACCTTATTTGAGGGCGATTCAGGGGAAGACTGATTGGAATTGCCTATTACAAATATTGGTTTAATCATTTGTGTCTGGTTTTAGAATCTTTTTTCTCTGAATAAGATTATCCCACAGCGTCTCTCTTATATAATGAATGAATTAACAAATTACCAACACTTCATAACCAATCCATGCTCTGAGATCTGAGCTAACGTTTCAAACGTTGATTCCAAAACCCCTCTGCAAAACCGTCTGTACGTGTATTCTGAACCGTTTTCTTTTACTTAAACATCCTTTGACTTAAGGCCACATGGTAGAGCTTTTGACGTTAGTTTTAAGCCATTTGATCGTTGTGTCGATCCATTCTATTTGTATTTTGTTTATGTCATTCTTGAGGGAATAGTTTCTAAAACCCCTGCTTGGATTTTGAACCACGTATCATCTACTGACATGTGACATAAGTTTAGATAAACAAATTTTGGGGGCGTAAAATTGTAAATATTTTCTTACCCATCAGGTTTAATATATGTTTTGGGTGCTCAAAAGAACCGTCTCAATGAGACGGTTCTTTTGAGTACCCACAACATATGTTTTGGTTGAGAAACAAGAAAGTTATTTTTTTCGTACGCACTCTAACTGAAGGCCTGATGTGACTAAGGTCTCAACCTATAGCCATCTTTTAGGGCGATCGTGTCTGTGCATATATGATTTATAGCTATGGTTTCCTCTTTATTTGCACGACGGTGAGCCAGTCTTCAGACTCAATGACGCGACTGACATAAATCTTTCATCGGTGGATGCTTGTCTTTGGCTAAGCTTTGCTTAGTTTGTCTTCCTGGTTTCTCGTGATTGTTGTGTGGCTCTTCCTCACGGTGCCAATGGTTAGTCTGCAGTTTGTGATCGTGGTATGTCCTGATCATACTCACTTACTGTTTTTCAACTTGGGGTTTTCTTTAGCTCTGACTGTCTGTGAGTCAAGAGCCATCTTCTTTGTTTCATCATAGTATGTTAATTTGATTTTACTGTTTATCTGTGATGATGCATTGAATCAGAATATGGGCATTTCTGTCTTACATAAATCTCCAAGTATTGTTTGAAGCCGTATTAAATATGAGAGGTATGGGATTGGGAGCAAAGAGTATATTACTGAATCCTAATATTTTCATTTCTAATTTCATTTCCTATCAAACGATTATATTAATTTTGCAAGCAGTTTGGATTCAGATCTGGATCCAAACTGTTTGACTGCTTGATGGTATGCGCGTGCGTGCGTGCGTGCGTGCGTGCGTGTGTGTGTGTGTGTGTTGTTTAATTTTGTTGTTATTTGTTTTTCTTGTTGTTGTTTTTGTGGGGGGTTTTCCAGCATGCAAAGAGTTTATAAGAAAACAAAATGTATCTTTTGAAAGCTAATAGCGACATATTTATACTTCTCTCATTGAGGAGCAGTAAAACCTCAGACTAGTCTCAGTGAGATGGTTCTTCAAGTACATAAGGCACAATTTTGACATAGAATGGAAGCTACTCATATTTTTTTTTATTGTTTATAGTTTTTGCGGAACAACCACTCTTAATCGAAGTAATTCAAATCGACAATCTGGTCCCTTCGACTCCGAGGTAGTAAGAGGCGACTGAAGGTATTTCCCAACTAGGGGTGCTCAATATATTGGATTATATCAATCGTTTTGCTTTCGACTTAATGATTCAAACGGATATCAGGGGATTCGATAAAATATTTATGTAAAGATATGGCTAAACAAACACCGGAATTCGCTACGATTGAATTCTAAAAGTAAGAAAGTGGAATGTCTTTGAGCTTTTAGTGTAGAATAACAAACTATAATGTATCAAAGTTGTGTAAATAAACAGGTAGAAGTGTAAAAGTTGATTAATTTACCATATTACTCCACACTATTGAAAAGCAAAATGATATTAGGTAAACAGAATTAAACATATACTTCAATTTGAGGGTTAAATGGATAAGTGAGTAAAAAGTAAGAAAGGGTGCAACGATCAGAAATCGATACAATCATGTAACACACCTGACCCAGGATACCAATGTGAAAGTGACAAACACACAGTTATACACAACAAACGCAAGTCAATAGGTCAGCCCTTTCCCAACAGGTGACCACAAGGCACAAATATACAGACGTGCACAAAGACATAACAAACATAAGACAGAAAAAACATAAAAGATCCACAAAAGAAGTACCGCCTTGGAACAGTCAGTAAAATATTTACTGGAGGGCTTAAACCGGTTTCAGGGTGCCAACCTCACCCTTATTTCAGATGTGGATCAAAACACATAGCTATTCGGTTTGCATTAAAGACCCCTAACTTATCAATGCATCATCTCCCAGAACATAAAATCAAGATATAAAAAGGAGATAAAGCAAAGATAACGACTCAACAGTAAATAAAACTGAATACCGGAGCAAAAGAAATCCAACAGGTAAACCCGGGTGGGCCCGACAAAATAGCCGAAGCATCAGGCCCCTACCATCAATAGATAAGTCTTTAAGTCGAAACCGTCATAGAGTCTAAAGTCCGACCCACCAGCGTGCAATTAAAGAGGAAAGCAAAGTTTCCAACCGTGATTGGGTTGACCACCAAGCATACACCCTGTTGCAATACATTAATGTTATGGCCAAATTTTGTTTAGTATAATGGGAAATTATTTTAATGAGCTGCGCTGAAAAATTATTAGAGCCAACAATCTTCTTCAATTTATACACCAAGATACCATAGAATTCAGGTTCCGAAAGTACACTCAGTGGCCATAAGTGAGTTCCCAAATCAGCTAACAAGAAATTGACAAAAAATATGGTCTGAAACAATGGTCTTTTCTAGCCAATTAAGACAATTTCCACAACTGATAATTGCCCTGGATCAATATAGAGGGTATATGTTTACGCCATCACCAAATCATATGATGTCATCATCTGTTGCTATGGAGATATTTTGTATCACAAACATTGGCTCCATTCCTTCAAAAAAAGATAGCAGATGTTGAAAAATTGCTGTAAAAATGTCAGATTGTAATATATTTTTTATTAAAAATTTGCAGAAATATTTGAAATGTACTGGAAAACATTCTGTTAAAGTTCAAATTAGTATAGACACTGAAAATAAAATAATGCAGGGCAGAGAACTGGCTGGAAAATAATGCAATGAAAATGATCCGATGGCAGTATACTTTGGCTGTAAAAACAAACTAAATAAACAAATGCAGGAATATGGGGTATTTATGTTTTGTTAGGTATCATAACAGTGTTCTACTTAAAATAATATTTTTGAATAAATGTTTATGGATATAAGCTATGGTTGGATCCTAAGAAAATCTTCAATTTTCACTGTCAGTCCTGATATTGGTGCCACAAGCAGCATAACCAGTGATATAATATTTGTGTAATAATTATTTCAGTTGAAAGTACCATTTGGGGTTACATTTTTACAGAACATTTAATTTTTTAAGATGAACTATCCTATGATTTCGTATGAAAGTTTGGGTACCCCCTGGTAAAGCAAAATTTGGCCAATGCGCTAGGTTTCGCTGGGTGCTGTCTTTTCCATTTGAAAGACTGAAACATTTAAAGACTAATTGCTTCAAACACTCATACATAGACCCTAGAAAGACTGATACTTGTTGCGAAGTTACCAAGTGGATTTATTCAATGATTTAGATTTTTTGGTCAGGGGAACAAATACCCCACCCACCCCTAATATGACGGTGAATTAATTAGGAAGATATGAACACATCTTGTTCACAGCTCACAATTATAACATATTTGCACCATTATCATCAAAAATATATAGAAAATAAGAAATATCTATAGTCATGCAAAAACGGAAGAAGTTTAGAACCCACATCAAATTTTCAAACTGTTTCAGAAATCAGGGGTGGTCGAAAAGAATAACACCCACGAACTCTAGGTGATATTATTTCTATAATAATTTAGCATTCTTAAGTTGAAAAATAGCAAATAGTGATATGTTCAAAATTTCAGATAAGTTGCATTCCTCGTTTTCAAATTATACTAATTTTAAATGATCTTAAATTTTTACAAATGAAACAACGTTTGCCATTTTGGGAACTCAATTATGGCCACTGAGTGTACTTGGCGCAAAAGAGATTTAAGTTGAACTTGGAATTTAGATATCAAGTCAAAGCATCGTCAATAAAATTTATAAAATGTTTATGATACCGATAGCCTTGTTTAAGAAGTTTCTGAGTTACTAATTTATTGCGAGTGTTGAAGTCAGTAACATAGCTAGATGCTCTAGCAAATCGAATGAGGTGAGAGGTATCGACTCCACTGGGTGTAGAGCGAGGAACATCACCATCCAAAAACGGGAAATTGACAATTTAAAAATCAAAGTCGTCACGTTTATCATAAATTTTGGTAGAAACAATATCATTATAAATTGACAAATACAAGTGTAAAAATGCGGCTTCGGTATCAGAGCTATTAGCTTTATATAAGTTGGAGCTCTGAAGGGTATATTTGACTTACCATATTGTCAAAATAAACATTTTAATGTTTAAAATTTCGTCCAAGTAATATAAATTGATTTAAATGACAAAAAGTACACTCCATAACGTTTTATATTGAATTATCCTCAAAATATGTGAGGGTAGGGATAAATTGTGCTCTCCTGAAAGAAAATTAGTTGGGTAACCCCCATTTTTTATTCCTTTTTTTCTAAAAGGTAATATAAAAGTCTATGAATTATAACAAAACTTTGAGAATTTTAATGCCACATTTTTTAATATACAATTTAATCTAAAAATCGTATTCCTATTTAAGGGGAATTACAAAAATATATGATTGAATATCTTGTCACAGCTTGGGAAAACAAATATTTTTGTTACTTTTCCTACAAAGCTTGATAACGTGAGTAATAATTAAGATTAAAATAAAGAAGCTGGATGGCGATTACAACTATTTAAACTTAATATTAAGGACATGGTTTTATTTTCAGAAAATGTGTAAAATGCTGAAAAGTCCATGTGAGATTATGAACAATCGAGCGTGGTGACATATCATTTTCATTTAATAAATTGGCAGTCCACAGTGATTTTATTTGGACATTTTTACCGCCTTATATGGGAGTCATTCCCAATCCAAAAATAGCCTTTATTTTCCCAATTTCATTCGTTTTAGTACTTATTTTCTCAACTTTTATGACATATTTCCCAAATGTGAAGGAAAGGGTAGCTTCCCTAAATCCCAAATAAAATCACTGGTCCATATTTAAAACAGGCTGTATGCGAAGAAAAAAATATTATAATGTGGGAATTATTATCGTCTGCCCTTAATAAGTATTTTTGTATAATAGAAAAATACCAAAATTATCCATATAAGCCTCACGGCTTCTGTCCGATCGTACGTGTATGATATTGTACTTATGTAAAACTCATTGATCAAAAATACGCTTTAAACAAAGAAGTTGTAAGTTGTCTCAGTCAAACTTTATTTTACTTGAACACTTGATAACTCGAAGCGATAAGTTATCTTCCACGAGCTTACAGATAGTTTTTGTATTTTTAAATACAAATGAGATATTCATTTTTTGTAAGAACAAATAATAAAATGGTATGACAAAAACGTAAACTTTGTCACTGTAAAACGAAAATACCTTCTAGACAATATATACTATTGTTATATGACTCCTATAAAAGACCTCCTCTGATTGGCTGAAACTAGCTTGCACTGGTTGTGACAAATCTTGATGTCAAACAGTGATGAGCTCAAGACAGGTAACATAACTGACACAGAGCTAAAAATAGATTGAACTAGATCTAGCCCATGTGACATTAAGTTTTGTCACTGCTACCTGAGAGCTAAAAATAGATATTGCAACACTGGCTGATTTCTTATGTATATTTCACAGGTAAAAAGTTTCAATTCAGAATTTGTTCATTTTATGAGAACAGCATTTAACCCATTTATGCCAAATGGAATTTCAATACCGTTATCAATTGGAACAATCCATTTCTGTTTTAAGGGGTGTTAGGTGGTATTTTTCATTTTTATTCAAGTTTTAATAGTAAATTATGCAAGCAAACAGTGGAGACTTGATCAGACGCCGCATTCTGTGGCGTCTGATCTGGGTCTGCACTATGTGCCTATGTCCCACAAAAAGGACGCTAGGCATATATGGGTTAAAATGCAATTATTTTGCTTATCTCATAAGAGTTGCAGAAATTTGGGAAGTATATTGTTGAAATAATCTTCCTAGGAACATCTGACTTGAGTAAATTTATAAATATGAAAATAAAAGAGAGACAGTATCATATAACAAAACAATTGGTGCATTCTTTTTTGGTTAACATCAGGATTAGTCAACCCTCGAAAGTGATGTTCACCTCGGCTTCGCCTCGGTGAACATCACTGTTCTCGGGTTGACAAATCCTGATGTTAACCTCAAAAGAATGCATCAATTGTATAATGATATAAAGTTAAGCATATTTGGATTATGTTGCTAATTTTTACCAGAATACCATTTTTACAAAATTATCTATTGCTCATTAAAAAGTACGGTTATTCTACTATCCAAAAGTCAGTAATATAGAACTCTACAAATCCTGATGACGTCATAGGAACGCGTGAGAACTGTACCTGCTAAAACACGTCCGAAAACGAAAATAATGATTTTCTCCAAAATTTGGGAATGATTATGCTGACTGTCTGTCAAAGTTTGCAGCTAATCAACCATGTTAAATCACACCGGCATAGCTGTATGGCTATGGCATTTTCGAATGGTTTTAGATAATGACACATTTTTGCTCTTTGAGCCTAGGCTGCATTAAGGATAATAGCTAGGAATGCTGTTTCCTGGATCTTATCGTCTGTAAATGCCACAACGATTCTTCTCACATACCAAGCAATATTTTGCAGCAAATGGGGACATATTAAACAGTCAAATAACAAAATAATTGCATAAATTGCATTTCACTAACACATTTCATGACCAAAATGTGTACATTTTTGCTTTCAAAATGCTCCTTACCAGATCTTCTGACATGTAAAAATTTGCTGTCAAAACTTAGAGGGAACATTGGTCTAAAAAGTCTGAAAAACTTAGCCCTTTCCTATCCGTTGTTTGTACACAGCATCGAAGTTTGGCATTTTGCATACTAAGAGTTGACCCATAAAAACCGTTCTTTTCAGTCAATGAATATGTCTCGGAATACCAAAATTTCGGTTTTCGACTCAAAATAAGTATGGTAGACCAAAGTAAAAAGCATTTTATGTTAGACCATCAGACTTTATTAGTTTTGGTCATTGGAAGAACAATATGCTTAACTTTGTGTCAATAGTATAGAACAAACCGACCTAATTCAGTGAACTGTTGATGCCGAACATCCCACATCATGATAGATTCGCTGGTATATGAACACACCCTATAAAAATCGTTTTGCCCTGTTGATAAACATTTTAACTATTTTAGGCTCGGTATGGTTTCTACGGTAAAAGGTGACAAGGTCACCGCACAATCTTAAAAGAAAACCATTTCATTTTTAACGGATATCTTGTCAAAGGTTATAATCTAATCTCGCCTATTATTTTATTATTTACGTATTCTGTTTTTTTTTTAAATAATCATTAATGACCCATATCACGAGAAACTCTATCTTAGGGGGCTGTGTTATAGTTAAACCATGGGTTGTCCGCCTGTACGTGGAGATAATCCACGAGCTTTAGCGAGTGGATTATCTTACGTACAGGTGGACAAACATGGTATAACTTTTTTATTCCACCTACATCAGTGTAGACCTTGCACATTATGAGATATTTCGTGCTAAAGTTGGTAAGGGTGGTATAAAATCGGGCAAGGTGCAACCAAGCTTGCTCAACTACAGTAACTGGGTCTAGTTAGAAACTTGGAACATTTTGCATTTTATTGCTTTTTATGTGATATGGTAATGCTCATATGAGAGAGATGGCCGCCATGGCACCAATACATGGTAGGCATCCGTTATTAATAATACTTTCAGTTACCCAACAAAATTGAAGCCTACATTCTGGTGTTTGAGGGAGGCATGTTTAAAATGATGTCTTAAAGGTTAATGTTTAGCATTTTACATTAAGGGGTTAGCAACATTGAAAGCAATTCAGTCCGAAATGCATGCCCTGCAAAGATTGTATATGAGAGAAATGAAAATCCATTAAAATGATGGAGGACAGTCTGTGTTTAAAATTTTCATTTGGTGAGGTATATCGTCGGATATACGGTCGGAAGTTTCGTTTTACGGCGACGAGCGAGCGGAGCGTAAAACGTGATTTCCGGACGTACATCCGACGATATTCCTCCCCAAATGAAAATTTTGAATATGGTTATCCCCATTCTAATGAACGTCTGCAGTTTAAGCTCAAATTGGAGCGTTACAAGCCGCATAAAGCCGCACGTCTTCCAACCAAATGTGACGTAATTAATGACGTCAAACTATTTCCGACAGTATATCGCAGGATATACTGTCGCAAATTTTTGACCTTATCCAATCAGACGTCGCTTTACAAACTCATTTGCATTAGAATTTATGCTATGTGCAGTCACACAGTAGAGAGGAAGGCAACGATCAGGAATCGATACAATCAAGTACCACACCTGACCCGGAGCACCACATGGGAAAGTGACAAACCCAAGAAAATTCAGCACACAAGAGAGCAAAGTGGTCATCCCTTTCCCAGCAGGTGACCACAAGGCTGCAAGGAATATATATAAGGCAGCGACAAATATGAACGCATAAATAATAAAAAGGATTTTCAAAAGAATCACTGCGTTGGAACGGTCAGCAAAACAAATTACTGGAGGGCTTAAACTTGTTTAAGGGTACCAACCTCGCCCTTAGATCTGACGTGAATCATGACACATAGAGTTTTGGTTCGCATGAAAGATCCCTAACTTATCGATGTATCATCCCCTAGTTAATACAAATTAAAGTATAAAAAGGAGACAACGATAAGGACTCGACAGTACATGCTACTGAATACCAGAGCAAAAAATCCACCAGTTAAACGCCGGTGGGCATGATCAAAGACATAGCATCATGCCCCAACCCTCTAATATATAGATACGTCTTTAAGACGGAGCATAGATTCTGCGGTCCGACCCACTGGCATGAATTTAAAGAGAGAACAAAAGTTGTTAACCGCAATTGGGATGACCATCATTGATGCAGCATGTCGCAACCGTTACTGTTATAGCCAATCTTTTTATAATGAGAAATTATTTTACTGAACTGAGCTGAAGAATTGTTAGTGCCAAACATTTTCTTTCATTTACACACTAAGTCACCATAAAAAATAAGCTCCGAAAGTCCCTGGTGCACGAGAGATTTAAGTCCGACATTGAATTAAGATAGCAAATCATAGTATCGGCGAAAAATTTTAGAAAATGTTTTAGAAAGTTTATGAATCAAATAGCCTTGTTTAAGGAGTCTCTCTGTTAAAAGTTTATTACGAGTCATTAGCCCTTATCTAAATATCGTGTGTTACTTTGATTAGATTGTTTCTCTGTGATGATGCATCGCAATGGCTAGGAAGTCGCCATGCTAGCTAAACAAGTTTTTTAACAACAACATTATCTAGGGCGACGATTTGGTGCAAGTAAAATGCATTTAAGCCTTCCCACCACCACCACCACCACCACCAACCCCAATGCCGTTCTAAGGCGGTGGTTCTGTTGTTCTTGATGTATTGTTTATTGTTGCTCCCATTGTTTGTGGAGGTTCTGTGTTTCGTCCTTGGTTTGTTATTAAGTAATCTGTGTTCTTCTGGTGTAGTTATCATCTTAATGGCAAAATGGGGACTGGTTGTTTTTCTTTGACTGTCTTCCTGATGTCTTGTGACAGTCAGTCTGGCTCTCCCTCCCGGTGCCTTAGAGAGGTCTGCAGTGTGAGATTGTGGTATTTCTTGATCATACTCACTTGCTTTTTTGAAGTCTGCAACATTGGTAGTTGCTCTAGCAAACCGACTGAGTTGATGAATTTAAACTCCATAGGAAATAGAGCGAGTAACATCACCTTCTAAAATGGGAAATTGACAATTTCACTATCAAAATCGACACATTTGTCTTAAATTTTGGTAGAAACTATATCATTTGAAACGAAGAAATGCAGATCCAAAAACGAGGCTTCGGTATCAGAGGTTGTTAAGTTTGAGCTTAAAGCAGTCAACTTTCGTACATTAACTCCTTTTAGTAACTTATGTTTTACTAGTAATGTCTCGTGACTTCTTTAATAATTTCAAATGCAGTATAATTGTCATTTAGTCCTTTTTATGTAATTCATGTCATGCGAAAGTGATAAATATATATTTTAAAGACAATATTTCTACGTGAGAGGGCTTATGACGAAAGTGCGATTCAGTACATTCACTGAGCGATCGTTTGTAGTTAAAATTATTTTGAGACAAAAGAAGGGCAAAAATCAATGATCCGATTTCTACAATAAACGAACTGATTTATAATTATTGTTAACCCGTCTCGTATATCATAATTTGATTTTCTTATTTTGGTTATCAAATGACTGATAAGATATAGACCACTAGAAAAAGGAATTTCAGAACTAAGCAATGAGGTTATCCCAGAATATACACTGAAGGTGCTATATACACTTTTATAAATAGCGTGTTCAAAGAACCAAGTAAGCTGGAAGCAAGCTGTTAATACTCTGTACGTGCCAAGAAGTAAATCTACAGATTTTGAAAATGCAGCAATGCATGCGTACAGATTGACGTTGGTGATGCGTCTTCATTTTTGTATACAATGGATTTCTCACATAAATGAAAATATTAAGTATTATATTTATGAATATATATAAGAATATATTTACATGCTAAATGTTTAGGCGGCATGATCATCTCTGATCAGACAAAGTGTTGTCTGGTCGAGATTACATTTACTATTTTTGGATCGGATATCTTATATTCATCATTTTAAACGTTAGCAAAAGCCCCATTTTCCTTTAACAAGGTCACTGGAACTAATTAAAAATTCATAAACGAAGCCAACTCGACCTGCTATGTGCATAAATGGATAATAAAAGCGTACACTCACATGTTTCGCATGCTTCTTGTGTTTCTCGTGTTTCGCATGCTGAATCCTTCTGTCTGGTCTGCAACTTTTGCATTCATCATGATGACACATTTTATGATTCTAAAGGTAGGTTTCAAAACGAGGATTTTTATCAACTCTGTCATGCTTTTTTTTTTCTTTTTTTGCTTTGATTTAAGGATACTGTTGTATTATATGTCTTTGTGCGCGTCTGTTTATATGTGCTTTGTGGTCACCTGCTGGGAAAGGGCTGACCTCTTGGCTCTCGTTTGTGGTGTCTACTGTGAGTTTGTCACTTTCCCATTGGTATCCTGGGTCAGGTGTGGTACTTGATTGTATCGATTCCTGATCTTTGCACCCTTACTTACTTCATATTTTGGTATGCGAAGCAGTCAATGTAAGAATGGTACATTTCCGCATTAATTCCTTCTAATAAGCACAAATTGATAGCATCGATGTCGACTTTGTATACTGAATCTTAATATCTATCAAATTCTGTGTGTTGGGATGAAACAGGCACACAACCTTTAAACAACGCCATATCAACGTTGATGCGACGGCATCGACGTTGTTTCGACGTTGTTTTAGCGTAATGTGCCTTCTGGGAAGGGCTTTCGCTAGTCGTCTACACAATTGTCCATTATCATCAATTGACTTATTATGTATGCAAAGCTGCGACTTTGACCTCTAAATGAACGAAGGTCAGTAAGAATCCATTCAGCCCCGTTCGATGATACGATATTTGGTCAAGCATTGAATCACAACAGATTTGTATTTTTTGCTGTTGATTCTTTGTTTGTTGCTGATCTTAACCCTTAAAGCTCCACCTATAATTTGCAGCAGACGACAATTGCAAATTTTTCCGCTGTTCAAAAATAACAAATAAGGCATGATATTTCATAAGAATCGTCTGCTTGCAGACGATTCTCATGTAATATCATACCATATTTTTGTTGAAAATTGGGAAAGATGTCGCAAAATTTGTCGTCTGCTGCATTTGTGATTGGCGCTTAAATGGTTAATAATGTGTGAGGGATTTGTGTGTGGTTCTCGTTTTGTAGAATAGTACTTAGGTAGTGTCCTTTCTAGTTGCGTAATCATCTCGCTGAATAGGAGAGAACTGCTTGTTTTTCTTCCATTGCATTTTTGTTGTCAGGTTGCTGTCAGTTTTCCGTTTTTCTTCATCGCGTGGCCGTATGTTGTTCTTTCATCTCTGATTATGACAGCTACAGGTCAGCAACAACAACAATAAATAAACAACAACAGAATCAACGCCTCCGAACGAACATCAGACGAGGCCACCGGATTAAATGTGTTTTGCGAGCCAAATTTTCACCTTAGATTCAGATGTTCACTTACAGTAGAATCTCGAAAATTCGAAGTCCTCGGATCTAGAGTTTGTATTTCGAATTATCTGTAGTTTGAATTGTAGGGAGGTAGACATAAAATGCATACCCCCATCCCTCCCCCAACACAAAAATAATATTATCAGTTTTCCTATTGAAAATATGTTTTGTGTGTAAAAGTAACGTCTCATTGAGACGTTGCTTTTACGCATACAAACATGAGTTTTTATAAATACATGTAGTATAGTAAAATAGTTCTTAAATAAGCCATATTCTCTGAATCCATGGTGTCCAAAATTTGTTTCGAATTAGAAATTATTTCGAAAAATCGGAGTTCGAATATCGAGGTTTTACTGTATATATGTTTCAGATGATCCCTCGGAAGAAGAGAAACTAGAAGGGGAAGAAAAGGAGAAACAGGGGAATGTGCAATCTTACATCTCAGCTTGCCGCCATCTCGGCCACATACCAGTCTCATTTATTGCCAAACAAATCAACAACACTAACCTCTCCATGAAATGTCATCCTCTAGGACCAGAGGGCGCTCGAGCCATCTCTATAGCTCTTGTGGTAAGTAAACATACCAGTCTCATATATTGCCAAACAAATCAACAACACTAACCTCTCCATGAAATGTCATCCTCTAGGACCAGAGGGCGCTCGAGCCATCTCTATAGCTCTTGTGGTAAGTAAACATACCAGTCTCATTTATTGCCAAACAAATCAACAACACTAACCTCTCCATGAAATGTCATCCTCTAGGACCAGAGGGCGCTCGAGCCATCTCTATAGCTCTTGTGGTAAGTAAACATACCAGTCTCATTTATTGCCAAACAAATCAACAACACTAACCTCTCCATGAAATGTCATCCTCTAGGACCAGAGGGCGCTCGAGCCATCTCTATAGCTCTTGTTGTAAGTTAACATACCAGTCTCATTTATTGCCAAACAAATCAACAACACTAACCTCTCCATGAAATGTCATCCTCTAGGACCAGAGGGCGCTCGAGCCATCTCTATAGCTCTTGTGGTAAGTAAACATACCAGTCTCATTTATTGCCAAACAAATCAACAACACTAACCTCTCCATGAAATGCCATCCTCTAGGACCAGAGGGCGCTCGAGCCATCTCTATAGCTCTTGTTGTAAGTTAACATACCAGTCTCATTTATTGCCAAACAAATCAACAACACTAACCTCTCCATGAAATGTCATCCTCTAGGACCAGAGGGCGCTCGAGCCATCTCTATAGCTCTTGTTGTAAGTAAACATACCAGTCTCATATATTGCCAAACAAATCAACAACACTAACCTCTCCATGAAATGTCATCCTCTAGGACCAGAGGGCGCTCGAGCCATCTCTATAGCTCTTGTGGTGAGTAAACTTACCAGTCTCATATATTGCCAAACAAATCAACAACACTAACCTCTCCATGAAATGTCATCCTCTAGGACCAGAGGGCGCTCGAGCCATCTCTATAGCTCTTGTTGTAAGTAAACTTACCAGTCTCATATATTGCCAAACAAATCAACAACACTAACCTCTCCATGAAATGTCATCCTCTAGGACCAGAGGGCGCTCGAGCCATCTCTATAGCTCTTGTCGTAAGTAAACATACCAGTCTCATATATTGCCAAACAAATCAACAACACAAACCTCTCCATGAAATGCCATCCTCTAGGACCAGAGGGCGCTCGAGCCATCTCTATAGCTTTTGTAGTAAGTAAACTTACCAGTCTCATATATTGCCAAACAAATCAACAACACTAACCTCTCTATGAAATACCATCCTCTAGGACCAGAGGGCGCACGAGCCATCTCTATAGCTCTTGTGGTAAGTAAGCATGGTGACGTCTGCTTCAGGTTTTATTATAGTTGAGGCCCTGGAAGGGTTTATAGGGATACAGGGATATTGGCCTAAACTTAAAGGGATACGGGCTAGTTTTGTAAATATTAACTTGTTAAACATTTAACGGGATACGGGATACTTGGATCAATTTAGGGATATGGGGATACAATGCTTCCTGAATTTTGGGGATATTTGCCATATTTATTTTAGGGATGTGGGATATTCAAGTTTCAAAATAATTAAAGGGATATGGGAAACTTGGACCTCCGTTCCAGGGCCTCATAGTTTATTTGTCTTTTTAAACATATAACACTTCACTGCCAGCCGATATTGCGGCTAAAAATAAATAATTTTCCGTTGGCTACAACGTTTCGCTTAAACCATGGGCTAATTTTATAGCGCAATCGTTAAGAATTTGCAGTCAACTGCCATCAAAAGCTCAAAAACGCTCATATGTTATCATTAGCCAAACACCTTTAAATTGGCTTTCAATATCCTAAACATTAAAATGGCTGTTTACAGTCAAATGTTACAAGCCGCAACGCTAAAATGGCTATTTACAGTCAGGGTTATTATTGCACATACATACTTGCATATATTGGCGAGAGAATAATATAAAATTGGAATGCACTGCAAATATAATTCATACAATGCATAGAACCGAAAATAAAACATTGTTTTATTCAATCATTTTATTAGTTGTCAAAGTAATTTAAAAGCTGAATTAGTTATTTACCCTAATAAATGACGGAATTAGCTTATCAGACTAGACGAGGGTCAGTGTTGAAAGGTTTCTATATGGTTTTAAAACACTTTTATCATATTTTCAGACCAACCGAAAAGTGGAATCACTAACTTTAGAAGACGACGCTATAGGGCCTGATGGTGCTGTCCACATAGCTGATATGCTCAAAGAAAACGATACTCTTACACAAATAGTAAGCACTCTTTATCAATCCTATCACATGTAGGGTAAAGTCAGGTAACGACGGACACGAGGTAAATTCAAACAGCGACATTTTTTTGATTCATATTTTAATTACTGGAATGAAAAAATAAATTAACTTAGCCAACAGTGAAAATCCTGATGAGACGGCTCATAAGGAGCCGTCGTCTCATCTGGATTTCCACTGTTTGCAAACGTATGTCCGAATTTACCTGATGTCCGAAGTTACCCGACTTTACCCTATACATTACGTCCCAAATATGGGATATAAGTCCCATAATGGGACGGTATCAATAAGTATAGACCCAGATGAGCTGCAACGTTCGTATTACAGGTCAAGAAGTGACCTTTAATCAATTTTTCTAGTAAATTGGACATTTGTGCATTTTAGTAAAAGATTGGAATCGAATTTATTGTTTTGGACTTAGATTTCATGTAATGGCATACAATTGGAGATACAATGTTTGTTTGGTTAGTTTATTATCTGGGTACATTCCGTAAAAAGTATCCACGTATTTACATCTATCTGACAAGTATGACTGACTTGCTGAGGAAAAGAGAGCTGATTGCTTTACTTTAATTGCATTCTTGCTTTTATTTGTGTGCCTTTCTTTGACTGTTTTAATGGCTCTTACTCAAGGTGCGCTAGGTTGGTCTGTGATATGTAATTTTGTCATTTACTGGTCATACCTACTTGTCTATTGGTGATAAACGGGTATATAAAACAAAACATGTATATATGAGCAGGTAATGACACATTCAAAGATCTCATACATGTGCGGATCCAGTGGTGGACAGGGGTCCGGATCCCCACCCCATGAAAAATCACAAACATATCGGTAGGGTTTCGCAATACTGGTCCGGATCCCCTGAAAATTCACAAAGCTACAGAGCCAACATTCAATGTTGGGCCATCATCGGTACGCCCGCGAAACGCCGTTTAAATGGCGTTTTGCTGGCGTGCGGACGATGACCCGCTTTTAGTTGTATAGTTGTATTTGGATCCTCTCTCCAATCATCAATTCAAAAAACGGGGAAAACAACAAAAAACGTTGTCAGAGTTGCAGGGTTGGACCACCTCTGACAAAACTTTCTGGATCCATGCGTGGCATACCTACCGATGGCACCAAGAAGAAACTTAACTAGAACACAGATCAGAGGGTTGAAATTCCGTGCCATATTAATTAATTTTCATATATCTTTAATATTTCAGCGCATAGGTGAAAATTTGATAGGCACCCGAGGTTTATATGCATTTACTGAACTTCTCAAAACTGGAAAGCCACTTCATACATTAGATATTTCAGGTGAGTGCAGGACCCGAGGTTACAAAACTTTTTTTCATTCTCAACTCAGCTGAGCGAGAGCTTTATCCTGCTCATAAATGTTAAAATGCCAACAATTGTTGGTATTTTAACATTTATTAGCACGATGAATACAACATTTGAGAGACTAAAAGCAAGACACTTCTTTAATTGTCGGTATTTTAGTGTTGATGAGCAGTTGAAATTCCGTGCTCAGTTGAGTTGAGCATGGAAAAAGTTTTATAACCTAGGGGCCAGGCTTTGTACTTGTTCACGTATTTTTGAACATTACATTTTTTAATAAATTTTGACATAGATTTTGAAAATATCGTCAATGTTATACAGCTTCTAGAAAATAGAGAAAAACATGTTTTGAGATGTGGCCCCCACCAACTTGATCAAGAAAATCCTTTTGCGTACAGTTGTAATTTGCCATGACACGACAAAACCAATTAAATAAAAATGAGTGTATGCCCATCGAAGACTCAGATCAGTCTGGGCATTCGCCCAGTCTGATCAGAGTCTTCGCTGTGCGTTCAGTGGGTAACTTATCAATTTTGTTCGGTCACTGAACGTCGGAAAACAAATATATGACTTCTAAGTTATTGAAACAAGGTTATCCATACCATAAACTTCGTAAAGCTTTTTCTAAATTTTATTACAGACACTCAGATACAATACATGTTTAAAATCTTTTCTGCAACAAGGCATATCAGAACATGTATTTTATGGTGATTTAGTTTATACATTTGAAAGAATTATAAACACTTTAAAAGAGTGTGATAATATTACATGGATATCATGCGACAGTCTGCATGCCTGAATGTAAACCCAATCATTGTTTATAGCTATGGTTTCCTCTTAAATTGCATGGCGGTGGATCAGGCCTCAGACTCAATAGCGGCCCTGACGTAAAGCTTTAATCCGTTGGTTGGTGCCTGAAGCTTGTCGTTGGCTGGGCCCACCGTAGCTCAACTTGAGGTTTGCTTTAGCTCTGACTATCTGTGAGTCATGAACCATTTTCTTTGTTTCATCATAGTGTGTTAATTTGATTAGATTGTTTCTCTGTGATAAAATACTGTATAAGTTAGGAAGCCTCTATGCGAGCTAAGCAATTTTTGTGTGTTAACTACAACATAATATAGGGAGAAGATTTCGCGCGAGTAAAATGCATTTAAGCCTTTCTGTCCGTTCTAAGGAGGTGGTTCTGTTGTTGTTGATTTATTGTTTTATGTACCTCCCATTGTTTGTGGGGGTTCTGTGTTGGTCTTTGGTATGGTATGCATTACTTTATGTCCTTTCTAGTTTTGCAAGCATCTTGACGAGGAAGAGAGAGCTGGTTGCTTTGCTTTTATTGTCTTTTGGATGTGTTGTTACTGTAAATGTCATGTAGCTCTTCCTCATGGTGCCGTGGGTTAGTTTGCAATTTGTGATTGTGGTATTTCCTGATCATACTCACGTAAATTTTGATTAGATAAAAAGATACAGTTGCCAAGTACATGTAATTGTAGACACAGGCTCTCAAAATATTAATCCAATGATGCAATGGAATCTTTCTTTTTTTACAGGTAGCAATTTAGATGACTCAGACGCAAAATATATAGCACAAATTTTAGAGGTAATCTATCTATCTATCTATCTATCTATCTATCTATCTATCTATCTATCTATCTATCTATCTATCTATCTATCTATCTATCTATCTATATATCTATCTATCTATCTATCTATCTATCTATCCATCCATCCATCCATCCATCCATCCATCCATCCATCCATCCATCCATCCATCCATCCATCCATCCATTCATCCATCCATCCTTCCATCCATCCATCCATCTAAATTCCTGTATCAAATTATTTGAGCCCGTGCATGAGATTTCCAACAATGTGGTATGTGCGACCAGCAAAGCCTAAGATCAGCCTGCGCATATGCGCAGTCTGATCAGAGCCTTTGCTTGTCGCTTGCAATATTCTATGAGTTCTTAGCTACTGACTGAACACCATTTGTTGTTTCTAAGCTCAAAAGGAGGCTGCACAGGCTCGTCTGAGTCTGCACTTGTCAAAATGCCACATTGTTGGAAATGACATGCCGCGGCTCATTTTATGAATCTCCATATGTTGGATTGTTCTAATTCTTTAACAATATGGACCAACACGCTTTGTTTATTGTTACTCCCATTGTGGGAGTCTGTGATTGTTCTATGTTTTGTTGTATGTTATACTTAACTACTAAAGAAACCTGACACATATTGTGTGTCATTTTTTGGTAGTAAATGAATACGATGCACACTTGTCTTTTTATTGCGTAAAGCTGAACAAAGGTATACTAAGATGCATTTAGATTATTTGAAAAGATGAGCTAATTTCAGACGTCAGCTATCAAAACGTCACGTAACCCCTAAAATCAATTTTCTCAAGAACAAAGAAATCACACAAAAATCACCAGAAAGAGCTTTAGTGTGATTCTTTGTTATTTGATTGACATCTTTTTGGCATTCAAATAAAGCATGCAAGCATTGTTCAACCCAAAAGCCTATTTTCATTTTCTTAACGTCAATTGTTTCGTTTTCAGCGTTTTATGAGCTTTTAAAAAGCACTGCTACTTTATCAACTTTTTCACTTTGTGTGATTTTTTGGAATGCATTTTGACAATGATTCAGTCCTTTCGAACTCCGTAGCTGCCGCCTACGTCCATTTAGCGACGCCAAGCGTTACAAAAACATGCTGATATGTGTATACTACAAAGGTTGAAATTCATACGCGATTAAAGTAAAGTGTAGCCAATTGGCACTATAACAAAGTAGACAGCACACACAAAACGGCGACATACGTTGACAAAGAAAAAAACGGTTATTATCGATAGTTTACGTTGTTCCTTAATTGACGTTTAACTTGGTTTATTCCGCTTTTACCATTTAGCGTGACGTGAAACATAAGTTCTGATTTTTGAAAATGCATTCTCTTACAATGATTGGTTGACTCCAAGTCATTTCAGTTTCTAGAAATTGCTTAAACAAAGGAAAAAAGCACTGCCGTTTAGACAACGTCAAAAGCAAAACTTAAAACCCCCATATCATACATCACGGCAAGAAATTGCAAATTTTTAAAATGCACTTATGTCTGTAATGGTATTGACATTGCATACATGAAAAAAATGTTTCACAAAATATCTAGATATACATTCCCAAGGCAAAAGTGATAAAAACGGTGTTTTTGACGTCATGTTCTAAATTTAATAAATATATTTTTCGAAGAATACTTTCTAATGTCTTGTTACTAAAATAAGCAAATCGGCTTAGCTCTATGATTTGTCATTTACGAGTTTGAAGCAAGTAAAAAGTGTAAGGTTTCTTTAGTAGTTCAGTATACTTTATGTTCATTCTCGTATTGCAATCATCTTGATGGGGAAGAGAGAGCTGGTTGCTTTGCTTAATTTGTCTTCCTGGTGTCTCGTGGTGGTTGAGCGGCTCTTCCTCGCGGTGCCACGGGGTTGTTTGCCGTTTGTGATTGTGGTATTTCCTGATCATACTCACTTACTATTTTTGGTAGATATCGCAAAACGCTCATGTGAACGTATCCAGCGAAGGTTGAGGTCTCAATTTGGTCATAGCCTTCTTCTACATCCATACTATGAGTATATGTGCAGAGAAGGGTCTGGCGAGACTGCGCATATATGCGCAGGCTCGCCTGAGCCTTCGTAGCTCGATCCTGTGTGCTTGTGCAGTCCCATTGCAACCCCTTTCTTATAAAGCAATTATAAAGTCAGAAGATACACGGCGAATCTTAATCATACATATGGGCGTTTTATATTTTTGTACTTTAGCAGCCAGCCATCAGAATTTTAATAAGCTTTGATCACATAATTTAAATGCATCTTACGTAACACATATTCTTTCATTGATAAAAATATATTTGATGGTTGTATCAATTGATGCACGACATGCACAGTAATTAAATCCACTTATCTAACCATGCTAACCGAATTTTTATGATATCTAAATTTATCAATCTCTCTTGGAGATATGAAACGTGTTATATCGCATGAATTGAGCCCCTAAGCTTAACAGTCCGCCAAACCATTGAAATCAGGACTGCCTTCTTTCGATGGAAAGTGTTGCCTTCGTTTACATCAAATCCTAATTGCTTAAGCACAGTCTAATAACCCTTTAAATACAGGATGTAGTTTCCAATTAATAAATTAAGGATAAGATTTGATGGGTCATAGGCTATATTGAATGAAGATAGCTGATGTGTTTTTTTTATTCATGATTCCTTTGCACCTTGTATCATCCGCCTATGCTACCACAGTATAAATCAGAGTTTGCTTTAAGCCACCATTTCACCAAGGATTGTTTTGTCTGATCGACCCGATCTGGACCAGACTGTCCCCGATCAATCAATTTTTTAATCCGCCCGATTGTCGTCCTGAATCGCCTCCTATCGCCTCCCCCTTTTTGACACGATTGAGTCACGACTATATTAACGCGCGTCAAATCGAAGCCGTAATCACTTTCTGGCCAGCTAGCTATGATCATGCACCAATAATCAGTGCTGGGCTTGTTTTTGCTCTGTAAGATTCGTTCTGCAGGGGCACAGTAAAATGTTATTACATTAGGAAATATGCAGGGTAGGGGGCAAAGAGAAAATATTCCAAAAAAGTATACATTTCAGAGTTTTCAAAGGGCTGTAATTTGTGTTTTGTTTCAGCGCGTTTATTGAGAAACGTGTGCACTTTTTTTAAATTTGTTTTATAATTCTCGGGCTGGTATTGGTATTGATTTGTAAATTTATTATAAGTCGTTATAATTTTGAGTTAACATAGAGCTATATTCTGCTGTTGTATTTAGGAAATATCAATTCTTTTGGAGACCTTACGCAAGATCACCGGCAGACTGAGTTGAGGAGAGTATACCAAAGCTCCCGAGGGTAGAAGAGATCTCCAGAGGGTACACGAAAGCTCCAGAGGGCAGGCGAGACAAGAAGACCGTCAGAGGACCCTCGGACGACCTTGGGTCGACGGGTTCTGGTCGGCTACTGTTTTTGAACATGTTTAAAAACAGTAGCCGATCACTTTTTCGGTACCCGACTCTCGTAGGACTGAGGCGATTGCGCCAGACCTTCCCCGACCTTACCAGGTGATTGCCCGTGATTGTCCACAAGTCCCCGATTGCTTTCCCAGATATGCAGCCGATCAACCATATAAGAGAGCGGGTACTATCGGGACCAAAATAATCCTTGGTGAAATGGGGGTATTAGCTCTGAATAAAATTGGAGTCATGAGACCCTTTTTTTATTTCATCATAGTGTGTTAATTTGATTAGATTGTTTCTCTTTGATGATATATTGCATTACCCCGATTTCACCAAGGATTATTTTGGTCCCGATAGTACCCGATCTCTAAATATGGTTGATCGGCCGCATATCTGGGAAAGCAATCGGGGACTTGCGGACAATCACGGGCGATCACCTGGGAAGGTCGGGGAAGGTCTGGCGCAATCGTCTCAGTCCTACGAGAGTCGGGTACCGAAAAATAATCGGCTACTGTTTTTAAACATGTTCAAAAACAGTAGCCGACCAAAACCCGTCGGCCCAAGGTCGTCTTGTCGTCCGAGGGTCTTCTGAAGGTCTTCTTGTCTCGCCTACCCTCTGGAGCTTTCGTGTACCCTCTGGAGCTCTCTTCTACCCTCGGGAGCTTTCGTTTACTCTCCGCAGCTCAGTCTGCCGGTGATCTTGCGTAAGGTCTCAAAAAGAATTGATATTTCCTAAATACAACAGCAAGATATAGCTCTATGTTTACTCAAAATTATTATGACTTATTAAAAATGTACAAATTAATACCAATACCAGCTCGAGAATCATAAACCAAATATAAAAAAGTGCACACGTTTCTCAATAAACACGCTGAAACAAAACACAAATTAAAGCCCTTTAAAAACTCGCAAATGTATACTTTTTTGGAATATTTTCTCTTGGCCCCCTGCCTGCATATTTCCTAAAGTAATAACATTTTAATAAGTCCCTGCAGAACGAATCTTATAGAGCAAAAACAAGCCCAGGACTGATTATTGGTACATGATCATCGCTAGCTGGCCAGAAAGTGATTACGGCTTCGATTTAACACGTTAATATAGTCGGGACTCAATCGGGTCAAAAAGGGGGAGACGATAGGAGGCGATTCAGGACGACAATCGGGCGAATCAAAAAATTGATTGATCGGGGACAGTCTGGTCCAGATCGGGTTGATCAGACAAAACAATCCTTGGTGAAATGGTGGCATTAGATAGGAAGCCTCTATGCGAGCTTAACATTTTGTGTTTTAACAACAGAATCTAGGGAAAAGATATGTCACGAGTAAAATGCATTTAATCCCACCCCGGTGGCTTAGGCTGTCGTCCGTTCTAAGGCGGTGGTTCTGTTGTTGCTGATTTATTGTGTTACATACCTCCCATTGTTTGTGGGGGTTCAGTGTTTGTGTTTTCATGTACTCCCGTTGTTTGTGGGGGTTCAGTGTTAGTGTTTTTATGTACCTCTCATTGTTTGTGGGGGGATCAGTGTTTGTGTTTTTATGTACCTCTCATTGTTTCTGGCGATTCTGTGATGGTGTTTGGTATGTACCTCCCATTGTTTGTGGGGATTCTGTGTTGGTCTTTGATTTTGTATTATTTACTTTGTGTCCTTTGTAGTTTTGAAATCATCTTGACGAGGAAGAAAGAGTTGGTTGCTTTGCGATAATTGTTATTCTTATGTCTTGTTACTGTTAATGATCTATGGCTCTTCCTCATGGCGCAGTGGGTTGGTCTGCAGTGTGTGATTGTGGTATTTCCTGATCATTCCCACTTACTGTTTGGTCTTGTATTACTCTTGTATGTCAAAAAATAAGCAAATAAAGTATTTTTCTATGTGAGACTGAGAACATTTTGACCTCTCTCGTACAATGCTTTGGCATATGCTTTTACATGGTTTGTCAACCCTTATCAGTAGAACGATCCAATTTCCAATTTCAGGATTGTTCTGTTTCTAAATTTAATAGAACACTGTGTAAGCAAACAGTGAAGATCCTGATCAGACACCACATGGTGTGGTGTCTGATCTGGGCCTGCACTGTTTGCTTGCTTATGTACAATATAATGAACGCTATGCTTATATGGGTTACGATATCACAATTAAGGCAATAAGATAACAGTTTAAGACTTTTCTGAGACGTTTCATTTCTCATTCCAGACTAATTCTCATCTCAAAGTATTAATAGTTCGTCACAATAGAATAAGTGGAACAGGAGGGTTTTCTATTGGCAGAGCAATTGGTAAGATATCACTATACTATCATCATCCTCGTCATCATCATCATCATCATCATCATCATCATTATCATCATCATCATCATCATCATCATCATCATCATCATCATCATCATCATCATCATCATCATCAAGATCATCATCATCATCATCATCACAATCCCATTATTTTCACCGTCATCATCACCATAAGCAGCAGCATCATCAACATAATCGTCACCATCCCCATCACTATCATCATCTTCTTGTCTCTACAAAATCTACATCAGTTGCTTTATTGTAGCGCAGTTTGCGCAGTTTCTCAATATTGTGCTAAAATTGGATGTCAGTATTGTTGAGAAGTTCGTCAATTGTTGTCAGTATTGTAGTGAAGGTTACCAATAGTGTGTCACAGTTTGATGTCAGTTAGTTAAAATACTGTTAAATTCAGTTTAACGTCAGTACTGTTGTTGTTGTGTAGGTTAATGTCAATATTATGGTGATGTTGTGCCGTTTGTCAATATTTTGTCACATGTTCGATGTCAGCATTGATGTGAGGGTTAATGTGAAAAGTGTGGTGCAATATGGCGTCAGTACTGAGTCATATTATTTAAATCAGTATTTTTATTGCGCACTTTGATGTTTAATAATGTGGTGTACAGTTAAGCCTGTCTGAAGTGGTCACTCAAAATAGTCAAAACAACGTTCTTAAAGACAAATGGTTGCTTAATGAAGATCGAAAGTATTGCAGAATGCTCCAAGAGAGCATTCTGCAATACTTTTGACCTGCATTAAGCGATAATCGGTCTTAAAAACCAATTTTTGTTCTTCTTTTTGAGTGGCCGCTTAAGAAAGGTTTTACTGTAGTTCAATTTCAATATTGTGGTGCAGTTTGATGCCATCATTACTACAAAATAGTAAAGATATATTTTAGTATTTTGTGTGTTTAAATGTTTGCAAAATAAAGGCTCTAAATAAATACAGGTCTCATATACATGCAAAATCTCATTAATTTGTCAAAAATTAAGCCTCACCAGAGCCTTTATTACTTGCATACACAAAAAAGTAAAACATGGACGTTCCCAATGGCATATTAACAAACGGTTTATTGTAAAAACTAGAAGAGTAGATTTACAAATAAACTATAATATCAAAAATGCAAATACTGGGAGGTGGAGGATATTTGTACAATAGTTTTTTTCCCATAATGACAAGCTTGAGGGGCATCGATTCGTGACATTGCTAAGATCTAAAATATGATCAGACAGCTCTGCATTCATTTAACGCTGCTAGCGTGTTTACTTTTGTGCCAATGTGACCTAAATGACATTGCAGGTCATGGACTTACGATCCGAAAAGAAATCAACCATAAAATGACAATACATGGCAAACGTTAAATTGATTTATTCAATTTTACAAATATTTTGTTACTACCGTATAAACCCATTTACTAAGTTTCTGCAAATTATAGTTTTATCATAAGGCTCTTTATTTAGTATGTGTTTCTTTTACAATATATTGGACTGTAGAAGCAGAAACACTGTTAGAATGTACCTACTATCAAAAGTTTGATTTACGAAAATCCAAATTTACTCTAGTTCTTTAGCGTAGATCTTAGTATGCTGGGAAGTTTTGCATGTTTTTCTTTTGTCGTGCGCCGATTTATTTTTTTTTTCAAAATTAACTCCTTCAAAATACTTTCAGTAATACCACCAGAGTGTCAAATAATATGGATTCAGATCTGGTCCGACAAAAGGTTTGGCCTGATCTGAGTCGACACTCTTTGGAAAGATTATCAGCAAAATACACTAGCAGGCAGAGAGTTTATGTTGTCATTCAATTTTATATTAAGTCATTTCAAAAGTCTATGCTTTGATAAATACATAAATGGTTTTCCTTTTGAATGCAGTACGAATGGGTACAAATAAACCACATGTCTGTACTGTGATGTGTGCTTTGTAAGTTTGGTCAGAGTCAACACAATCCGTTCATATGAATTATCTACTTCATATTCACTGCAAAAAGTCCTAACCAGCCCACACAATTGGAATATAATTATACCATCGTGTGTAACCTTCTCTTTTCACGAGAATTGGCTTGTTGGGTATCATCGTTTTTGTGAGTACTAATGAGATGCAAATCTTTTATACCGTCGACCTATAAATACCTTTTCTATCAAAGAATGACTGAAATGTTCTGTCGTTTTGACCTAACATCTATGATTTATGTCAGTGCATAAACTTTCCTTTAGATATAAGCAATATTCAAAATATTAAAAAAGATTTATTAAAATAACGTCTATCAGGATCATACTAAATATAGTAAACAATGCGTTTATATTTTAACCCTTTTCGTTCTAGATATACATGGCGTCAAAAGTTAAGCACCACCTATAATTTTGCTGAAACAATTTTCCATCTACCGTGAAGAAATTTTATTTAGCATGAAAAATCTATATCTGTTGTGAAACTCTGCATTAATATTCAAATGAAGATTTAAATATACATGTGATAAATCATGAGTTTTTGCGACTTATCAAAACTTCTGGCTATCCCGCTTGAATCTCCAAGGAGTAATTTCCAACATCTTGAATCAAATGTTGTGCCCTTTTCACACTAAATTTTCAACCTTTATTCATGTACACAAAGTTGTAATGAAAACAAATTGACCCCTATGTGCTTTTTGTTAAATTCACGACCATACATTTTGGCAAAATAGCATGATAGTGCACTATCCTACCCCTATACATGTATGATACATATATCTTTAATTATAAGGTAAACTTATTACACATCCTTGCTCTGAAAAATTTAGCTACGTAGTGGTGCTTAACTTTTGACGCTGTGTATACCTGGAAACAGATTAGTTGGCAAACAGTGAAGACTTTAAAGCGGCATTTCATCAGGTTCTGCACTGTTTGCTAAGATAAAAAGCAATTTTCAGGGACAGAAAACATCATTTTATAGAAATTTTGACCAACAAACTCTTAAAATATAAAATGGACTTTTCCATACTTATTGTATCAACATGAATGGGATAATCCATCGGAATGAAATGGGTGAACTATTGCTTCTAGAACTGTAGATACATGCAAGGATGTGTTCTGCCGATGTACGCACTGTTTATTCGTCTGTTCACAATGTATGTAATTTCAAACCCATGCGCAATGTGTACGCATTAAAAGATAAGCGATGCGCACACCTTTTAGTCTAAATACACCAGGTAAAAAACGTCTCTGAACATTATTTACACATACACCATAATAGTCAGGTATTGTTGAGTCTGTATTTTAAAGTAACGGTTAGTGCTTCTTTGAAACACCCCTATCGTTATTGTCTTTGTTTCTCCTTAAAAACATGTTTTTTTCTTAATTGCCTCTTTAATCACATAGCTCATCTGAACAATAACTTAAGGGATATAAAACCTGTAAAATATTCATAGCTTATAAAAGATTAGTGTCCCTTTATAACAAGAAAAGGCGTATAATGAAAGTTAAGATCTGGGGCCATACTATGTGATTCCAAGTGGTGGGATTAGCTGTATCGTGAGGTCTACTAATAAGTGAGGCTGTAGATGTCTACATTTAACTATTGAGCTGTTCAGCAATGTGATTAGTACCAAAATATCATGTTTCGTATCATTTCTTTATTTCAGCAATAAATGAGACTCTTAGTGAATTAGATATATCATGGAATCATCTCAGGGGTAAGGGTGCTCTCGCAGTTGCTGTAGGAGTAAAGGTAGGTGTATTGGATGTCTTCTTCAATATATATCATGTAATTATCGCAGGGGTAAGGGTGCTCTAGCAGTTGCTGTAGGAGTAAAGGTAAGTTTATTGGATGTCTTATTTAACAGCAATAAATGCGCTGATCAGTGAAATAGATACTTCATGGAATCATCTTAGGGGTAAAGGTGATATCGCAGTGGCTGTAGGAGTAAAGGTAGGTGCATTGGATATCTACTTCAACAGCAATAAAGGAGGCCCTCAGTGAAATAGATATATCATGGAATCATCTTAGGGGTAAAGTTGCTCTTGCAGTGGATGTAGGAGTAAAGGTAGGTGTATGACATGCCTTCTTCAACAGTAATATCATCATGCTTTCAATTGAGTGATTTCGTATTGCACAGCTTTAACTGTGTTAGTACGAAATAACTTGATAACTTGATTATTGACATGTTTAACGAATTAACTACTTGATAAACAACACTTTAACAGACACGCATGTCTGAATCTTATATATTTGACCTCAGCTTAATACCGTGGACTTGAGACAAATACTGTTGCCTCGAGTCATTATGGACTGTCTTTCATTTAACACAGAAATTCAATGCAGTGTAGTGAATTAAAAATGAGTGTTGCCATTCAGATGTATTGATATCAATGCATTTAAAGAGTTCATACCACAAGACATTTTGTTATGTGCCAAAGCATCAGATCCTACTCTTATGTAATAGTGATTGATCAAATAAAATGGGCCTTGTTGGGAGAAAACCTGTCTTATGGGTTTAGGACAAAGCGAGTTTCAACACAGTCTCCTCAGCTACAGACACTAGCTAGAAAATTGATATTTCACCTGTAGCAAGTCTACATATGGTACTTTTTTAAAAGCGAATAACAAAGGTGCTGATCAGACTGCGCGGATGCGCAGGATGGTCTGCGCCTGTATTGTTCGCAAACCCCCCAAAGACAGGTTTTCTCAGGACGAGTCCCAAATACTGTTTACACTAAACATCTTCCTTTGACAACCCAATCATTAAGATCAAACACTTGACCATTTTATCCAGTAATCATTTGAATATTTTACTTTTATCATTGCACCTTCATCAAAAATAGTAAGTGAGTATGTTCAGGAAATACCACAATCACAAACTGCAGACAACCCCGTGGCACCGCGAGGAAGAGCCGCTCAACCATCACAAGACACCAGGAAGACAAATTAAGCAAAGCAATCAGCTCTCTCTTCCCCATCAAGATGATTGCAATACTAGAATGGACATAAAGTAACGTACAACAAAACATAGAACAATTACAGACTCCCACAATGGGAGTAACAATAAACAAAAAGTCAACAACAACAGAACCACCGCCTTAGAACGAACAGCAGCCTAAGCCACCGGGGGGGTTAAATGCATTTTACTGGTACCAAATCTTCGCACTAGATTCTGCTGTTGTTGAAGTACAAGAAATGTTCAGCTCGCATGGAGGCCATCTAACTAATGCAATGTATCATCATGGAAAACACTCTAATCAAATTAACACTCCATGATGAAACAAAGAAAAGGGCTCATGACTCACAGATAGTCAGAGCTAAAGAAAACCTCAAGTTGAGCCACGGTGGGTCCAGCTACAGATAAGCATCAGGCACCAACCCACCGATTAAAGCTTTACGTCAGAGCCGTCATAGAGTCTGAGGCCTGACCCACCGTCGTGCAATTAAAGAGGAAACCATAGCTATAAACCGTGATTGGGTTTAAAACTAGGCATGCAGACTGTCGCATGATATCCATATTATATCCTGTATGTACACACAGAGGCCGTGGATACTCAAATAAAACGCTTACCTTTTAATTTGGATTCAGATCTGGTCTCACATTTTGTCTGCCTTGATTTGGATCTAAACTGTCTGTAAAGATGACCAGAAGAAGGAATACGTCACCACTAGTAGGACAACAGTTAAATATTTAACCAGTATGCATATAACACTGAATGTCTTGAAATTTTTTGTCATAATGAATTGCCTCCCCTGCCATAATTCCTTGAAGCATCAAAGACAACATAAGCTACTGTATTTAATCCTTTATGTACAAAAATATTCTTTCTTCTGGATTGATGAAATAAAATTGGGATTGTCCATTGTATATGATAGAGGGGTCACATGTCAAATATTATAATTGCAATTACAAACTTTTGAAGCATAAATTGAAACTTGAATTGAAAATGACATATGAATTTATAAATCTGTAATCATCATTTAGTTTTCAAAGATATAATACCTGTTTTTATCAAAACAACAATAAATGTATTTTTTGCAATATTTCTTCTTCTTTTTTATGTTTTATGTGCTTCAATATCTAATTAATGAATTATTGTATAAATGGTATCATTTTCTCTCATTTGTGCCAAGTTAGGAAATGTTACAACGCCCTAAAATGTTTTTATTTCATTTATTGTAGAGAAATGTTGGTTTGCGGAAGTTAAATCTGGCATGGAATGGGTTTGGCCAAGATGGTTGTTTGGCACTTGGTCAAGCAATGAAAGAAAACCGCACACTGAGAGAACTAGATATAGCTAGTAATAGACTGACAGTGGAAGCGGTTGCTGGACTTATGAAGGGAATACAGGAAAATGATGGTCTAACCGTACTAAGGGTAAATGTCTTATGTTATTTGCCATATTTTGAAATCGATAAGCCACTAGTGGTTTACTATATAATGACTTCCATAACAGCATTGCAAAATAATGACAAAATCGTTACGTTTTTACGTTTTAAGGTGTCATATGATAAACAGAATCAAGCATTCGCGATCATGTTTTGTTTATTTGTTTGATGCGTTTTTTATTCATTCAAAATAACTTGTTTAATATATTCACTCATACAATAATTCAATGAGTACTCATGTAAGATCATCTATTGCTCAATCAACATCAACGTTTCAGATGGGCCAAAATCCTCTGTCTCCTGAAGTTGCATTAACCATCCTGAAAGCTATAGATCAGTCGGACAAGTGTATCATCCATACCCTAGATCTCTCGGTAAGTTTCTATTTAGTTGTTCATTTTCAATTGGGCAAGTTAATCATCCATACCCTACATCTCTTGGTAAGATTATACTTAGTTGTTTTATAAGGGACTATCTGCATTTACTTTGAACGATGTCATATGGTAAACAAAATTACAATTATAAAAGTTTAGGCAAAAGGTTTTGTTTCCAGTTAGGTCTCCAAATTATGGGGGGTCCTTTGGTAGGATAACTTTTCTGCTGTTTTGGACTGTGTTGTAATCGCTGAACACAAGCCAACGCATTACACCTTGATCAATAGAAAGGCCTTACGTGTGAATCTAAAGAATCTAAAGCAACAAGCAGCTCTTTCTTCTTCAGTGAGATAATTGTAAAAAAAATATAGAGAGAGTACACAGGAGCAATATTACAAAACCAGATGCAGATTCTAAATATTTATGGCAAGCCTCTCATTTTTTCGCTTTTCTTCATCTCGTTTATTACATACAATGATACACATATGAGCCACGACATGAGGTTTCCAGCAATGTGGTATGTGCGACCAGCAAAGCCTCAGACCAGCCTGCGCATATGCGCAGTCTGATCAGAACCTTGTCTGATCGCTTGAATATTCTATGAATATAAAGCTACTAACTGGACATCATTTATAGTTTCTAAGCTTAAAAGGTGGTTGCACAGGCTCGTCTGAGTCTACACTTATCAAAATGCCACATTGTTGGAAATCACATATGACGGCTCATATGGGCCGCAACGCGAGAAAACCTGTCTTCGGGGGTTGGCGAACAACACAGGCGCAGACCAGCCTGCGCATCCGCGCAGACTGATCAGCGCCTTTGTTATTCGCTTTTTGGAAGGTATCATATGTAAACTTGGTTCAGGTGAAATTTCAATTTTCTAGCTAGTCTCTGTAGCTGAGGTGACTGGTTTGAAATTCGCTTTGTTGGAAACCCCGAAGACAGGTTTTCTCGCCAGGAGGCCCATATAAGATACTCTGTTTATATCAGGATGTGGTCGTAACTGATGATTTTCTAACAGCAATGATGGACATGCGTCAGAGAAGAAGTATAAAAGTAATATATGGTGCTACAGTGAGAGGCAAAGAACTTGCTAAGACTGATCCTAACTCTATTGACTGGAGAGATCCAGTGGTTAGAATGTTCAAGTATATGCAAGAGACAGGTTACAGAGTAATAGATTTAATGAAAAGATTGGACAAGGATAGGAGTTTGAGTGTGGATAGAAACGAATTTAAAAAAGGTCTCACGGTAAGTTATAGATAAATTGCTTGAGTCCTGTTTTTTTTTATTTTATTACAGGTATATAATTTATTTTTATTTTCTGTGATGAAATAGAGGATCTTACATGGGTGTTCGTGTTTTATTGAATGTATTAAATAAGTTGAGGAAAAGCGATAAAATGCGAGGCTTGGCGAGCATTTTATCGTTTTTCGCAACGAATTAAATAAATTCAATAATACAGGAACACAAATGTTATGTTCTATTTAACACATAACATTAAAATTACAAAAATAACATTTTTTGCTATCTCTTACGCAATGTCATAATGGACGTCAGTACTTTACGTTACTAATCTGTAATTCACTAGTGATTTCTCAATTTTATTGCATGGCGTTATATCTCTCCAAGACGCGACGTCATGTGATAAACATAAGTATGTTTGTAGGCGGAGGCCTCTATGCAAGTTCAATGAGTTTACTTAAAGATTGAGCCTGTAAAATACATTTAAGCATCCCACCCTGTTGGCGGTGACTGCTGTCTGTTCTAAGGGATAATTCCTTTTTGTCAGTTCATTGTTTGGTGTTACCCCTATTGCCAGTTGGGTTTGGTGTTTAGTATGGTTGTATGATGTAGTTATTTGTTTTATTTCTGGTTCTGCAATCATTTCACTTAGGTAGAGAACTGGTTACTTTTTCTTTGGTTGTGTTCTTGTTTTACGTGTATGTATGTGTTTGTCTGTGGTATACAGCATAGGTTTAGATAAACAAAAAATTTCAGCGTGAAATTGTAAATGTTTTATTACCCATAATTTTTAACATATGTTTTGGGTGCTCAAAAGAACCATCTCATTGAGACCGTTCTTTTGAGTACCCACAACATATGTTTTGGTTGAGAAATAAGAAAAATATTTTTCTGTTACGCACTCTTAACCAAAGTCCTGATACTGTCTCTTTTCATAGTACAATGGATTGTTCTGTCATCTTTATTTGTGGTTCTTCCCAGTACTAGCTTGGCGACCACTGGTAGATAATTTTGGCTACCTTTCACTCAGTCAAGAATTTTGTATTAAACCTTGATCAATTCGTATATGGGGTGTTTGGTCCTCTCTTTTTGACGAAGGTTTTTTGTGTGTCCTTTTTGGTTTTCCTATTATTTCGCTGGTTAAAAGAGAACTAGTTTCTTTACGTTATTCGTATACTGTGGTATGTGCGACCAGCAAAGCCTCAGACCAGCCTGCACATACGCGCAGTCTGATCGAGCCTTTGCTAGTCGCTTTAATATTGTATGAGTGTTAAGCTGCTGAACGAACAACATTTTTCGTTTCTAAGCTTAAAAGGAGGCTGAGCTTACACTTGTCACAATACCACATTGTTGGTGTTGCGGCTCCATTATGTCTGTCTTCTTATTTTTCTTCCTCATGGTGCCATTGGTTGTTCTCTAATATGTGATTGTCATGCAATACTCATTGCTTTGGGTTTTACTTTTTTCTAAATTACTACGGATCTTAATTTCTAGACATCGTTTGGCAACATTTTGCAGTCAATCTTTGATTTCATGTGGGGTAGCTGCACAATCACATTAAAAGAAAGCATTTTGCGAGTATGGGATATGTACATTAGTGGTTCAAATAAGACAAAAAACAGTTTCCTGTTAAATGTGTTGCTTTTCTGTATTATAAGCTAGTTATCACATTAATGAAAACGTGTGTGATCAATTCAAAAGAGTCGACAGGTGGTTGAGCGCCACATAAGTCATACAAATATATAGGGTGGATGTTATATAAAAATACAGTAAAAGTTTACAAACATATGATTATTTATTCAAAGAATTTCTATTGAACACGATACTAAGACAATTGTTTTAATGTATTACATGCATTACTTGCTTCTTTCCAGGCAGAAAATATTCCACTTACAGACCAACAATTAGATGACATCGTCAGTAGATTGGACACAGATGGCGATGGAGAGGTGGATCTAGGGTATGCTTATTTTTTATGTTAATATTATGTCACTGTTTTACAATCATTAAAATAAATATTTTTTAGAATACAGTTTACAATATATTATTGTCAAAGTCATAAAATTTGATACAACTAAGTCAAGGTTGTTCATTATATATTGAGGCGTCATGGTTATAAGTTCCCAAATATATTGTATTTCAATATCTAAAGATTATTTTTGTCCTAGCAAACAGTGCAGATCCTGTTTAAATGTCACTGACTTTTGCCAATATATTTAAAAAAAAAAGCAAGTCAGTATGATCAGGAAATACCACAATGACACATTACAGACCGAGCTACAGCACCGTTAGGAAGAGCCACATATCAATCACAAGACACCAGGAGGACAAACAAAGAAAAGCAACCAGCTCTCTGTCTACCTTATCAAGATGATTGCAAAACTAGAAAGGACACAAAGCAATGTACAACAAAACATGGAACAAACACAGAACCCCACAATGGGAGCAACAATCAACAACAACAGAACTGCTGCTTTAGAACGGACAGCTGCCTAAGCCACGGGGCTTAAATGCATTTCACTAGTATCAAATATTCGCCCTAGATTCTTCACTCTTTGCCAAAGTAACCGTTTAGGGATATCTGGCCTATACATGGTTAAAAGAGAAATACATTCATATTACTACTAAAATATAAAGTATGTCGTTTAAAACACAAATTATTTGTCAAAGTTGTCCCATTACAAAACCAAAATACTGAAAAAATAATGATGCTTCTTACTTAAGAACTCTCAAATGTTGTATCTATCTTGCTTATAAATGTTAAAATACGAACAGTTCTTGCCTTTTTTACATTCATGACCAGAAAAAATCATGTTGAGATAAATTGAGAACGAAACAGGTTTTACAGGTTCTGACAGAAAGCAGAATACCTCTTATGCCGGTGCTAGAGGGTGTGAGAATTGTTGCACTTTCCATAAGTTCTCATTAATAGACTCAATAAAACAGAGTCTACTGTTTTCTAATATTGTAGGTTATCTCTATTTCTGAGGGATCCGTTTTTCCAGATTATTTATATTCTTTATGGCAAGATATTGGTGCTACTAATATAGATGTCTAATATAGACACTGCGTACAATAAAATGTAATTCATGCTGGGAGAATCTGACATGTACATAGAAAACAACTGTAAATGGAATCAAATATATTTATAACAAGGCCTATGTATTATTTTAGGGTTATCACACTCAAATACTATTGTTGCATGTATTGGTGTAGAAGGATGCTCGACATCACAAATAATTCAATATTTTAATTTAAGACATGGTTCACCAATCAGTATGAGCATCCTTTAATAACATGTTTTCTTTAACTTTGCCTCACTAGTACAGATTCAGCATTTGCTTATAAAATATGAATGTTGATAGGTTGCTTTTGCATTTATTATGGCTTAACAGATTTGCAAATTATTGCATACCAACGTCAAATGAAAATTTTTGCAAAGTTTTTTACTTGTGCTATTATCTTATCAAGTAAACTCTGGGATATTTATCAGGTATGTGTTAAATGTTTTCCATGACAACTGGGCGCACTTTAAACCAAATAAAGCATTCTCGTATGTGGACTATTTTAATCTGAAAGAGATTATAGTGCAAATCAAAGTGTAGGAAATTAACAGTAAAATAATGTCCAATCACAAATTATGACCTTATGCACACTAAAGACATTTTGGCTGTGGCTTTAAGTCATTTGTTGAAGTCTTGCAGTTAAGTATATTTCATTTGAAACTATGCATTTTGACACTAAAAAAGTGTGTACTACATATTTGGCAGGCCTGAATTTTGACGACTGTACGATGTTCAATGTAGACTTAGCGGTTCAAGAAACAGGATACATATTTTGTGATTATAGTTTACTCTTTGCTCTGAAATTACCCTTTGATAAAAATCGATGATTTGAAATTGTTAGATATTGCCATTGGATCATGATATTTAAATATTTCCGCCTAAATTTTGCTTATTAAACACCAAAACAAAGTACCAATTGGCTTGGAATATGATAAATTATATAAATGTAAAATATAAAATGCCCATGTTCAATGGGAAGATTTATCCAATTGTCATGGAAGACATATTAAAAGTGTTGCTAGTGTAAGAAATACTGCAATAAATTTGGTTGCTAGAAGAGTTTATTTGTATTATATATTTTGTTTCTTTTTAGAGTTTGCAAATTTTTATATCAATTATCACTGATATACCTCACTGAGACAAGTGAGTTGGTATAAAGACAGTTTTCAGCGAGTCATTAACTTCTTTTTGTACTTATTATATTACTTTAAAAATGTGTTATGTTCAAAGAATATCATAAAACAACTAACAAAGCAAATATGTTGAAATTTGCACCCCTAGAAAACATCTCTTAAATTCTCTAGGATAAGCAAAAATGTGAAAAGTTGACTATTAACATCATGGGTAATTTGATCATAAAGCATTCTGTACCTAGAGTGAAGATGATAAAGGGCATATATTATCTTTCTATTTCAAAAAAAAAACTATCCATTCAAATTATCAACCTAAGATGTTTGATTTTATACTTACCGTTCCAAGGAGGTGCTTCTTTTGTGGATCATTTTTGTTGTTTGTATTTGTCTTTGTTATACTGTCTTGTCTGTTCCTTACAGTCTTCTGATAACCTGCTGGGAAGGACTGACCTCTTGGTTCTCTTGTGTATGATGTTTTCCTTTGGTTTTGTCACTTTTCCATATGGTGTCCCGGGTCAGATGTCGTACTTGATTGTATCATATCCTAATATTTTTCTACTTCCATACTTTAATTGCACATCTGTGTATCATGAAGTATGTCTCCCATGTTTCTTCTTTTAGCTTAGTTAAAAAAATGCAACGAAAATTTCTATATTCACAATGGTATATAAGCTTGCAAAAGTCTTTAAAACTTTTTCCGTGTAAAACTCAAATGGGTTTTAAGAAACGCAAGATCCATCTTCATATATGGGATAACTTTAAGGTATATCTTATTCTATTTTCTTGAGTTATTCCCCTCCTAAATGCAATAAGTGTAGACCCTGATCCAGAGCCACCTTTTAAGTGCCTGAATTGGGTCACCACAATATCCATAGTACACAGTATATAATATGTTATACCGTCACTATAGGTAAGACTATGATAGTGGATGATTAAATTTACAGATATGAGATCTTTAATATTTAAACTAGAACAGCATTCTAATAGTAAGCAATACTGTACGATTATCTGAACTGAAATTCTATGAGATGTTTTATGAAAAGATTGTTATATTTGCTAGTGATAGTCGTGTGATAATATTTTTTGCTTTTATGTTGTTTGTTTTATTTTATAATTTAAATTTTCGTTGTTTTACATTTTGCATGCGTGTATATTTTGTAAAGTGGTCATGCGCAGATCCAGAGGGGGACAGGCCAAACCAGCATTCAATGATGGACCAGCAAATTAAACAAAAACATTGTCAGAATTTAGTTGGACCCATTCTGACAAAACTTTCTGGATCCGCACATGGTGGTATATGTGGTTCTTGGAAGTTTTAAAACTAAGAAAATTACCCTTTTATTGACAAATATACCCTTATTTCATGGATTTGTTTGTTTGATTTGATTCTTTACGTCCCATCAACAATCTTTCAGTTAAACAGGGATGGGTCTTCCTGGGTTGAGCCAGTAGTAAGCTAGGATAAATGTGTCTTGCTCAAGGACAACAACGCAGTGACGCTGGTGAGGCTCTAACCCGCAGCCTCTCTGTCTCGAGTCAAGCACTCTACCACTGAGCCACTGCGCTCCCTTTTATTTCATGGAAGCGTACCACTAAATTTTTATTGCAATTCAGTATTTTTATTTGCATATTACAGAATGTAAAATGCACCGGTAGTATGGTGCTCATCTGATCTCAATTTTCATTACTATCATCAACGTTCACCTTAGACAAGATACAAAAAGCACAAGTTTAATCAGATATAATATGGTTTACCATCACAGCTGGTGATGCACATAACATTTTAAAACATAGATGGTGCATCTGTTACATTGGGAAGCATCTAATGCTGCTATAATTGTGCTCATTTGCTTATTGGCTAGGTTTTTCCCAATATAGATGTTCAGTTGGACTTAAGTCCAATGCTAATGTCAGTCATCATAATCACCTAAACACTTAATTAACATTATCAATGGTTAAGTTCTCGTGGAGTTTGGTCTTACATTTTTTGTTTTAATAAAGCGATGCATTGATATACCAAATGAGCAAAAATATTTGGCATGATGGACATACAAGAGTATTACAGCACTATCAATTCATCCAACAACTATGAAAGGTGTCTTTAAATTATATGAGCCAGTGCATGAGATTTCCATCAATGTGATATGTGCGACGAGCAAAGCCTCAGATCAGCCTGCACATACGCGCAGTGTGATCAGAGCCTTTGCTCGTCGCTTGAATATTTTATGAGTGTTAAGCTACTGACCGAACATCATTTGTTGGTTCTAAGCTTAAAAGGAGGCTGCACAGGCTCGTCTGAGTCTATACTTGTCAAACTGTCAAATTGTTGGAAATCACATGTCACGGCATATATGCTTTATGTAACCAGGATATACTGCTGTTATTAAGCTGTCACTTTTGACGTTGTGAATATAGACATTTTCGGGTTTGATCACTATCAATGCATATGGACAGCGATTGTGTGTGTTACTTCTTAAGCCATTTTTTACATATTAATTGATTTAAAAAACACATCTTCAGATAAGCTTACAATTGTATGTCATGGTTAAGATGTTTCTAATAAAAAGATGACAGGAAAAAGAACATTAAAAGAAATGGAAAGAGAAGAAATTTACTAAACGACTATCTATATGTGTAGTACCGTCAAGTCAAAGGGAGATAATGACATATTCGACAGGATATCCAAAACTTTTAGATTGATGTTGTTATACGCTGCAAAAATAGTATTATGATTACTAGCTTATTTGGAAACGATTTGCTAAATATATCGATAGTTCTCTGGTGATACCCATATTCCACACACGTCATCCAAGAGGAATAATTAGTTGAAGTTTCCTATTAATTTTATTATACACAACGTGTTCCTTAAATAAGAGTACTTCAGACATTTTACAAGAAGACGAGGCTAATTTTGATAAGGAAATTGGTCCTTTTCTGAGGATATATGTGTTGTTTTTTTGTGTTTTATGGATTGGGAGGAGTATAGTTCCTTTAATATGATGGGATTTATTTCCCTTCATTTATCTAAATTAGATCATTCTAATGCAGTTAAATGAATGTTTATCTGATATGCATAAAGTAACATATATGTGACGCGCCATGACATTTTGTGCCCAAATGCGGTAAAACGTGACGTCGGGAAAACGCGCTGCAAAAGTGACGTAATTTATGCAACTGCACTTTGTTGCGCGATTTGTACGTCGCTAAGCGTCATTTGTTAACATCGTTTGACGCCCAAGAGCCGCATTTCTTCGCAAAGAAATATTTAAATATGGATTAGAAGATTTACTGATACATACGATTTTTTTAAATCATGGAGTTGGAGGAATTACAGATTAAATGACTATTTACAAGCATAAATTAAAAAAAAAACACACAAAAAAAACACTGTTTCATCGACACTTTCTGTATCGGCCGTAGTGCATTTTTATTCTGTTTCTACTGTGCATATTAAAGACCAGAAAAAAAACAAATTAGTATGACCAGGAAATACCACAATCATACACTGCGGACCAAGACCAGGCCTGATATTATAGTGCATTTATAAAACAACAGAATCAATTCCATTTCGAACGCAAATTGTATGCGCAAAAATGTCCCCAATGTTGTCGTACAGCACGTGAGCGGTTTTGTTGCCTGTTGTGTTGAGGCGACACACTACAAGAGGAAAGTTCCATCCTACTTATTGGTGATGTGGCATACGATACTCGTTTCAGTGTATGCAATAAGCGTAATCCTTTGAGGTACAGTCACAGGACATAATTATTCGCCGTACATGTATTACAACGTCGCCGTTTAAATCAATGTATTTTCTGATTTTTTGGCCAAATTATTGTCGCAAAACAATAGAAGCTACAACCGCGAAAAAAGTACCAAATGAAAGAAAATTGATTTACGCAATATACAAATTTATTGTAGCTTCTTGGTGTCTGTTGTTTTCGCATTGTAGCCATTTAAATACGACGACAAATTTAAATGGTATTTTGGCGACGTTAACTTTAGCGTCAATGAGAATCGTGAAATCTTACTAAAAATGTATGTTCGCTTTAAACGGGACCTACTTGAGAACCAAAATTATAATTTATTTTAATATTTTATTGTATATTGCTATTTTTTATATTTGACTTCCATCCCCGTAAATTTGTTTAAAAAAATGAACCCATTAACATTGCCATGGTAATTTTCACAAACATTCTGGAAATGCACTGTTTAAACTGCGACGGCACGAAGTGGCGAATATATATGAACACAAACATCAACATCAATATCAATATTTGGGTTAGTAGTCTGATGCGCTGACTGCTCCGTGTGTGCTAATAGGGCTTCAAGTCTGATACGCTGACTGTTCCGTGTATGCTACATGTAGCAAGTGTATTGTATTAGCGTGACAAATGCAAGACTGCTTAATCGGTGATGTGCGTATTACTTTACTATATGCTGTAAGATGAAGTCACGAGCTTTTGCCATGAGCACATTTTTGCACGAAATTTAGAAATTCTTTCTTAATACATGTAACTACGTATATTCAGGTTCGACTTTCGGGCTATTCGTTTTGTTCCATGCGTGTGTTAGAGCCACTTGAAAACAGCGTTTTCCGACTTTGGTGTATTTGTTAAGTAGTTAGTTTAATACTGGTACCACTAGACCAGCACACATTAAATCGGGCGTTCCTCAAGGATCTATCTTGGGGCCTACATTAGTATTAATGTTTCTAAATGATTTGCATTTATTTTTGAAACACTTGGACAGTGACTACTACGCAGATGATGCGACGGTCCATACACATGGAAATACACGAAACATGATTGAGTCCAAGTTACAGCAATATGGCAATAATACAAAGCTTTGGTGTAAACAAAATAAAATGGAAATAAATTATGATAAAACTACATGTATGATTGTAGGCACTCAACACAGAACAAAAAATACTCTACCTTTAAACATTTGCATTGATGGCAACAAAATTAAAGATGTTAAAAAGCAGAAATTACTTGGTATCTACATTGACGAAAATCTTCGCTGGCTAATATCTCATCCAAAATTTCACTACTGAGGCAACTTTCCACATATATCCCAACTGAAGCCCAAAAAATGTTCTATCAAGGGTATATTCTACCGTTAATTGACTATGGCTCAAGTACCTGGGGTACCACGTCAAGAAGTAACTTAGAAAGACTATCAAAACTTCAAAAACGAGCAGCACGAATTATTTTAAATGCACCTTACGATACAGCCTCTTCCGATATGTTCAGCGCTTTAGGATGGCCAACCATAGAAAAACGACATAGCTATAATAAGGCTGTGCTTACATATAAGGCGCTAAATAATCTCACGCCTTTATATATAACTGAACTACTTATTCCTATGTCACAAACGCATAACCGAGCACTAAGGTCAACTTCAAACGGCTCTTTAGCGGTACCCAGATCGAAAACAGCCATATTTGATGGCTCGTTCTCATGTACTGCACCACAATTGTGGAATCAGCTACCTGAGTTTACCAAAAAGGCGTCCTCCTTAAGTTGTTTTAAGACGCAAGTCAAACAGTTTATGTTTAATGAATGATTTTAACTTTTACATTTTAAGACGCAAGTCAAACATTTTATGTTTAATGAATGATTTTAACTTTTACCATGGAGTTTTAAATCATTTTATAAACTTTAATGCTCATTTACCAGTTTTTACGCCTAGGTGTATTAACATTATCAAATATTGTCAAATGTTTTATACGCTCGTTTATACTTAACATTTTCTATGTTTTATCATATGTTTAACTTGTGTATATATGTATATATGTTTAAGAGGGACGCATGGCAGACTAGCGTTGATCGCTAAATGTGCTGTCCTCTTTAAATAAAGATAAATAAATGAATCTCTTTGATCCGATGCATCTAGCGATAGGAGGACATAATTTCGTCACGTCTCAACAAAACATTTGGCTTGATATATTTTGTGGGAGCTCATCCACTCTTTTCTCTGCTTTTGTTTTAAGCTGCACTGCATGTTACATGCTTAAAAATACATTGTACATGTACATAATAGAATTTGATTACACCGATTATACGAGATGTCTCGCCGTTTCAATTATGACTGCCTTTAAAATTCAAAACTCTGTTTCAGTGGAAGGTATGCACAATCGGCGAAAAGATTGATCAGCATTTGCGCATGTTAAGACCGAGACAGAGTAAACTCAGTAGTTTGCTTTGGTTTTCTAAGGGGAAATTGAAGTGAAACAATGCATCTTTATTGGTACGAGAGATCTAACACAATTTTTGAACAGAAGAGACACGGCTAAACTACTAATTTATCGGTGCCCGACTTTTACGAATTGAATAGCGCGTGATGGGTTCCGGGACTAGCTCTTGACTTGGTGACTACCGCATGCGACACACCACTGAAAGTGCAAACTGACCTTAGTATTTTATAACTACTACTACTGGCAGCACTGCTGCTGATGCTACGTTCCCTCCTCTTTTTACAAATGAATTAGCAAAGGTTATATTGAAAAAGAAAAGAGAAAAACGAGTAGATTGATTAAACCACGATGCGCGGAATCACATGGGCGGATCCAGAGGGGGTCTGCCCCCTGGAAAATCACAAGTTATATGGGTTTCTATTGGGAAAAAGCAATTGGACCCCCCTGTAAAAAGTTGCCCCCCCCCCCCTTGAAAAAATTCCACCCCACTGGAACCTTGGCAAATAATAGTTTTCTTTGAAAGTAACCACTGGACTTCTGTAAAATAAGTTGAGGACTAAAAAAATAATAAAAAAAAACGTTGTCAGAGCTTTTTTGACATGCCATATGGACCTGGACCCCCCCCCCACCTGACGAAAATTCCTGGATCCGCGCATGAATCATATCTGATCGCCTTTTTTAAATGAGCTATCGATCAACTTTCTGATTTGCATAAATACCCATTTTTATCATTAAAAAGACCGCATTCAAACATTTCATACTGTAGCAATAATATTATCTGAATTTAATTTCAAAATTTTCGAACCCAGGAAAAATGGTTAATCTAATACATTTATATTTTTAAAGAAATAATGTTGGCGATTTATCCGCTCACGTTATGATCCCAAAATGTTCTAATCGAGAATTTCTGAAGTGAAATGAACTTTCCCAAAAGAATAATCAATTCGTTTCGAACATCCTGAAATAAGCTCGCCAAGTTATATATTAGAAAATTAACGTTGACGTCGCAAACACTTTATATACAATGCCATGACGTAGGGACCTATGAACTATTGCCTATTTCTCAGAAATCGCTTAAGATATCGAACTGAAATTTCACATGTATACTCCACAGACATATATGTATCAGAAAATATCAATATCTCAATTTCGACCAGGTACCTCATTTGGACCCAAAATCTCATGGCTGGTCACATATATTGAATTGTAATTGTGTTTTATCTCGCAACTACTTACCAAGGTATAGCATTGCCCAAAACATGTGTATCTTTTCAATGTGATACGCACCACCCATTCCCTGATCTAAGGCCAAATGTATAAATATGAGGTGTGATCAAAAAGTTCTCGACCCTTTATGCTTCGGTGAGATTCATTGAATTAAAATCTTTGTCAGTCATTTGACATTGTGTGTGACCAGCATGCGGTGAGTTTGGTTGCTTGGTTATGTAAAGGGTTTTTAAGAGAGGAGAGTGCGACACATTTGCAAAATCAGAGTGGTTCTCGAGTATTTCTGTAATGAAGGAATGCCTCCCAAGGAAATTCATAAATACTTCATGGAAACCCTTTGGAAGGAGTATCCTTCTTATAACACAGTAACAAAAATGGACAGCAGAGTTTAAGAGGGTGAGAGAAAGTGTTGATGATGATGGACGGTCTGGCCACCCCAAAGATGCCACCACAGATGAAAATGTCAATGTCGTGCACACTCTGGTTTTTGAATGATGGGAGGCGAGACCTGCGAAGCATAGTTAGCGAAGTGGGCATAAGTTTGTGGGCAGTACAATCAATCCTAAATAGCATCTTTTTTATGTCAAAGATTTCAGCAAGACGGGTGCCATGAATGTTGCCCGGTGATGTGAAAGGGACTTGGCTCGATATTTCTAGGTATCTCCTGTCTTGCTATGAAGATGATCTGGGTGATTTTATTGAGCGAGTTGTAACCCAAGATGAGACATAGGTTCACCACTTTGACCCAGAGTCAAAACGGCAGAGCAAACAATGGAAGACCCTGGCTCACCCCCTCCTAAGAAATTTAAGAGGGTTCATTCAGCAGGGAATGTGATGGCCTCAATCTTTTGGCCTAGTCAAGAGGTGATCAAGATTGATTATCTTAAGCAAGGGCACACGATAAACTGTGCATATTATGCAGGCGAATTGAGACGGCTAAGCCAGGAAAACGCAAGAAAGAGGATAGGAAAACTGACTCATGGTGTTCTGCTCTTGCAGGACAACACCACTGCTCACACGTTACAAGTAGCAATGACTGCTGCGACTGAATATGGATTTGAAATCCTCCCTCCTTCTTCTGACTTCTATCTGTTCCCAAAACTGAAATCCCATCTTCATGGCACACAGTATGGAAGCAATAAAGGCGTCGTAGAGTACTTAGGGGACCTGGAAAAGGCATTCTATTTTGAAGGGATAAGAAATCTCGAACAGAGATGGGCTAAGTGCATTGCCTTGAAAGGAGATATTATTGAAAAGTAATGGTAAAATTTTCATTTCCTTGTAGCCGGAAGTACTACAGGCCGAGATTTTTTCATCCCTCATAGTTTAATTGCAGTGGCAGTTTTTTTTTTATATTTTAAGTTAAAATATTGTATGCTAAAATACAAAAAAATACCCATCAAATATGTATCTTTAAATTAGAGGATGTTTCATGCCCTAGAGAGCCTGTGGCATAATGAGTTAAATGAACATTTTTTCCAATATAGCTTTGTACATGTCAAATTAAAGGACATTTAGAGTAGATCAAAGTACACGTAAACAGTATAACACAGTATAAAGTGCCCACATCCAATTTCTGGAGATATACAGGTTCAGTTAGGACATACATTTCCTGCAATACATTGTAACTCGGGAAATTAAAGTCCGTACAGAAATTCAGTGAACATCGTTTTTCTTTTTTAAAATTGTCTTTAATGATAAAATTTTGGACCAGAATTTTGCATATACATATAAGAAAACACCGCCTAATATACAATTGCATATTTGAATATTTATGATAGGAAAATAAGTCTGGAATCTCTTGTGAAATAAAATAGCTTAGTCGTTTTCGATTCAGAAAAATCCTTATTTTCCCTCAGTGTATTTCATATGGGTAACACGTGGTTTATACAGTTCAATGAATACCATGTTTACTTTCGTATATGATAAAGAAAACGGTCACTAGCAGGATAACTCTTGGTATATCTATATATTCACTGAAAATGCTTTGAAGAGACTGCACATTACAATTCTGTCTGAGTTATCATATTTCACGATAATCAAATTTCGCATCTTGTTTTCTTATATGTGTCATGGTTAAATGACACATATAGCAATTGGACCGCGACTGAGAAAACCTGTCTTCTGTGATTTGTAACAATAAAGGCCCAGACCAGCCTGCGCATCCACGCAGTATCATCAGCAACTATGTTGTCTGCTTTTTGAGAAGAATAATCCCTAGACTTGCCTCGTGCGAACAAAAATCAATTTTCATATCTAGCCTGTTTAGCTGACGGGACTGGTTTGAGGCATGCTTTCTCGGAAACCCAGAAGACAGGTTTTCTCGCGTCGTGGCCTGTGTTGCTTGCTCGACAGCTCTAGGACAAATACATCAAGTGCAACAGATAATAATATTAAAAACAAAATATAATGAGGAGGCTGTTCATCGGATATATTACCGGGAATCACAGTATTTGATTGCGCTCTTCATCGTCTAATACACAAGTCATTCGTAACTACGGCCCACAGAGCCGGGGAACGGTGGGGCTTTGATTTTCTGGCTACAGGTATCTGGTATGACCATGCACTAACAGCGCATTTGCCCGGCTTATGCGTGGCTACAAATGACTGCTGCACATACTTTCTTTCGTCTTTATGCACCAGCCATTTGTGACCACCCCCAGCTCAGAGGAATGTCGAGGACAGTGACTTTGTGTCTGCAGTTCCCCATAGTAACCACCATACTGTGGGGGCAGCTAGCTGGCAAAACCATGACAGTTCTCCCCCGCAGTCTTTTTTTTACTGCACAGTAATGTTTGTCTAGGTCTATCAAACCCCTACATTTTCTCCGCATTGTGGAGACAACGTAAAAGTAAAAACACAGCACATTATATGCCAATCCTGCTCAGAGGTTTGGGTGAAGCAGTGGTTTCAAATGACTGGTGCATTATTTATAGCCTATGATGCACTTCGCATGAACATTTAGTTCTCAGCCACCCCAAAAACATCCGCTGATATATTGTTCAACCTATTTCCAAGCACATTCCCACCCCATCACTAGTTTCTCTTTCCAACCTCAGCATTATTTTTTATTGGATAAGTCTTTTTTTTCACTTGAATCACACCTGACAGGCGAGCCCTGTGATTATTTTATCTTATCACTTAAAGTTGCCCGGAATTACGTTTTGGCATGCATGTTTTGCATTGTCTGGTGTCAACAAATCAGTATTTGAAATAAATAGATAGAAAGATCAATTTATTTAATAAATCAAGTTTGATTTTTTTAAAGTCTATGAAAAAAAATCAAGATTTTAAATCGAGGAACAGGGAAACACAGAGATTCATTTCATAGGAACAAGCGGACGGGTACCCACTGGGAAGGCCTGAATAATTTCTCGTATGCCAAAATTCTGTGCGCCAAAACTATGGCCATAATTTGCATTTGATTTTGATATGATAAGAGTCGTTACTTCGTCTTATAAAACCGTATAATTATTCATCGATAGTAAACTAAAGGCAGTGATCCGTACATCCATTTAGGGTAAATTAAAAAATGCAGATGCTCAAATGAGGACAAATGTCATCATATCACAGCACATTTGACAATACATTTTGTAACGAAAAAAATATCGCCGATTAGGCGGTGTATAGATGTATTAAATTCTGATGGTCATTGTGCGATCAGACCGCACATAACGAAATAAACGCAAAAAAGCGTTGTTCACTGAATTCCTGTACGCACATTAGTAATTGTTCACTAAGTTATTCTTTAAAACAACTTAACAAGAAAAACTATGAGCCAGAACCCGTTTAACAACCATCTCACAGAGTCTAAGAATATTCAAGCTTTATAATAATCTTAAAAATTCTAATAGGGAGTCATTAATTTTAATGAATCTGATATGCAGTAAACATCTAGCGACTGAATTCAAAAATTAAAAAGTACACTGATTTGACGTGCAATAGAAATACATTCTACAGACTTTTCATCGACTGACATTAAAACTCCTGTATGTTTTTATATAGTGACAGTGATGAATTTCCCTTATAGAAGCATACTTCCAAAATTAAAAGTTTGAAACGATCTTGCTGTAAAAATATTGTTTGCAAGAAAGACCGACAAACGAGAAATTAATTTCTTATTGCAATACGTAACATTTTATTGAGTTTTGATTAAATTTAAAAACAGTATAAATGTTTTGTTATAGTAACATTTAAATGGCAATTTTAATGGTAGCCTTGCATCTCATTTTGGAGTTTCCGTTAGAAATTGACAATTCTGTGCCAAAATGTGTGTGAGCAAGCAAAAACTACTGATACATTAGAATCGTCATCCATCACGCTCCATGACACAGTCTGCTTCCATATAAAAGTGTTTCTTCCATTCAACCCATTAACTTGCCTATCAATCTGAACCCAGCTGTTAGAAGCGTCGTTAGCTTAACGATTTCACAACCTTATGGGCATGTGCCTGCATAATAATTTGTTTAAACCGCTACTTACAGTAAACCCTGTGTTAAGCGGCCACTCAAAAAAGGCCAATTTCTTTTTCAAAGTACGTAAGGGTGCAAAGTTCAGGAATCGATACAATCAAGTACCACACCCGACCCAGGATACCAATGGGAAAGTGACAAGCTCATAGTTAGACACCACAAACGAGAGCCAAGAGGTCAGCCCTTTTCCAGCAGGTGACCACAAAGCACAATTAAACAGACGCACACAAGGACATAGCAAACACAATCGCTTAATGAAGGTCCAAAGTATTACAGAATGCTCCAAGAGAGCATTCTGCAATACTTTTGACCTTCGTTAAGCTACCATTTGTCTTTAAGACCTTTGTTTTGTTCATTTTTGTGTGGCCGTTTTGCACAGGTTTTACTGTACTTCCATACTTCGAGGAAGCAAACACTTTAAGGACATATGCTACTAAATACTTCCCATATTGAAATATTTTCAATACTTTGCATACAGTTTGTTTTATGCATGGGCTATCCATTTATGAAATAAAAAGGATATGTCACCATGCTTATTTTTCAGAATCACATATTGAAGTTTACAGCATTTGACCAATTTTCTAGAAATATAAAATAATAACACTAGTCCTAATTATCGAGCTAAAACGGTTGTAATCTTCAGCCAGCTTCTTTCTTTTAACTTAAATTACTGCCCATGACTTCAAACTTTTAAGAAAATGTGCATGTTTACTTGTTATCCCATGCTGTGACAAGATACTGCATGATATATTTTGGCTATTCGTAGAAAAAAATGGAATTTGTTTTTAGAATAAATCATGTATTAAAAAATCTGATATTGAAAATCTTGAAAATTTATTTTTAATTCATGGACTATTATAATACCTTTCAGAAAAAAGAATTAAAATCTGGGGTCACCGAACTAATTCTCTTTCTAGAGGGCCAAATTTAACCCCACCCCCATAGGTTTCATGCGTAATTCAATATAAAAAGTTCGGGGATGACCATTTCGGTCGTTTTGATGATGCCATTTTACTAGTATATGAAGTAATTTAGCATTAAAATGTTAAAAAAGAAAGAAAAAACACACTGAAAATATGTGCGCATCCGGGAATCGATCCTGGTCCTCTGGCTTTGTAGCCAGACACGCTAACCACTAGGCCACGAGGTCAGGTCGTGCGCCGCTTGAAATAACCATACAAATGGTATAGACTCGGCCACTATCGTATTCGTAACCAGGGTTATTGTGTACGTCGTTTGATTTCGACTGAGCTACATCTATCTGTCTTTAGTGCTGAGACGATCAGTTCTGAAAAGATGTCAATAGATATTTCGAACACACTTTAATTAGTTATTTTGTGAAGAAAATGTCGGAACACCGATATGACATAAGAATATCGGAAGCTGTGTTGATCCGAATCCTTTAAGGGTCGAAAGACAGGACCCAGACAACTTTCCCCGTTTGCAGACGCGGAAAAGGTGCGCATTGGAAATAGCCGCATATGTCTTTAATAGAACTCTGTGTAATCGCAGGTGTGCATGCATCATAGCTTGTCGTCTAATCGAGATGTACCTTTAGAAAATAAGTTGTTTCATGTTTGAGCAAATGCATGACAAGAAAAACTAAATGAAATCTTATATCCGGGTATGCAAATTGTTGAGTTTAAAATTGTAAACATTTTCTTACCTATCAGATAAAACATATGTTTTGTGTGCTCAAAAGAACCACCACGTTGAGACGTTTCTTTTGAGAACCCGCATCACGTGTTTTGCATGAGAAATTAAAAAATCAACATATTTTTGATTACGCAATTTAATCTTGAATCATAATGATACATGTGCCCAGCAAATACTAGGGCTAGTTTTGGCATTGTTCAACTGTGATTGCTTCATGTGGACAGTATAGACTCTGCTCAGACTGAGGATATGTCAGGTCTGACCTGAGTCTCCACTCAGCGCACATGGCAATTTGTTGTTATGACGTATACGTGCTAATATTAATATTATTTATCATATGGTTTACAGATTTTCGGGAAACGTTATGACGTCCATAGCAACGTTGCGTACATAATGACAAAATCATAACGTTTTATGGAGGAAATGTGATTTCAAAGTAATCTAAATGCCATATGATAATTAGAATCTAACATACGTGCTCCTGTATTATTGAATTAATTTAACTCGTTGCAAGCCTCGCATTTTATCTCTTTTCCCCAACTCGTTTAATAAATTCAATAAAACATGAGCACTCATGTATGATCCTCCTCTATATATTTCCTCTGACAGAGAATTGATTGCGGGCGAGAAGGATTTTCGTCGACGAATGCACATGCGGATGAGACGACAACTGAAGGGTCAGGAGAAGGACAGGATTGATGAAACTTTACAGAAACTTATGGAAATAGAAGAGCTCTAGACACAGACCCTCCATCGAAATTAAGCGGCGACATGTGATTTCCACCATTTTGACAAGTGTAGACTCAAACGAGCCTTACAACCCCGTTTTAAGCTTAGAAACTCCAAATGGTGTTCAGTCAGTAGCTTAACAGTCATAGAATATTGGAGCGACTAGCAAAGGCTCTGATTTGTCTGCGTGTATGCGCAGGCTGGTCTGAGGCTTTGCTTGTCGCACATACCACATTGTCGGAAATCTCATGTCGCGGCTCATTTATGAATAGAAACGGATGAAGTTCAATTAACCCTTTTGCCGCCAGTCACTACTTTTTCGTCTGCTCCTCTTGTCTGCTTATGTTCTTAGGTAGCCAATATTGCAAACAATACGGACCCTGATCAGACTGCTCCGCTGGGAGCAGTCTGATCAGGGTTCGTATTGTTCGCTTTCATGAAAAAATCTAGTCTGAAGTGCACGTAAATATATGCAGCAGACGTAAAAAGCAGACGACATTTTGTGCTGGACAATGGTTTACCCTATTGATGGACACCCTGATGGCTCGGCAAGCAAAAATGCCTTTATTGACAATGTACGTGAGCTAAGGCGAAAATCCAGTACTGTCTTGCCAGCCACAAGTGACAGTGGCGTCATGACTAGTTTACAAAGTTATCAACTTATAATCGATATACCTCTTGTGTATTAATCCTTTCCTCAGGATAGGATTAATACACAAGTGATCTATCGATTCTCGTTAGCTCAAATGGAGTGTACAAGTTAATGTTTTACTTAGCAATTGTAAACAAAATATTACGTCACTGTCACTCTTAGTTGGCACGACAGAAGTTGAACTTTAAGTTATTGACTCGCTACAGAGATGTTTGTCACCAAAATGTCTTCATATATATTTTCTATCCAGTTTTTGATCTCCAGCTTTCGAGTGTGAACTTCTGTTTCTTCCCTTTATTATCAATCACCGTAACACCTAATAGCACATTCTACCTTTCTGCTGTACCCTGCTAGAATGGATATTTTACCAGTTTAACGGTGCAGAACCTGGTGAGCCACTACAATGCCTTACCATGCCCTGAGGTTATAAAACTTTTTTCGTGCTCAACTCAGCTGAGCATGAAATTCCAACTGCTAATTAAAGCTAAAATGCTGAAAAATTATGATTTTTGTTGCTGTCAAACTCTTAGTTGGTGTATTTATCGTGCTAATAAATGTTAAAATGCCAACAATTGTTGACATTTTAACATTTATGAGCAGGATAAATTTCGTGGTCAGTTGATCTGAGCATGAAAAACATTTATTAACCTTGGGGCCAGGTTCTGGGCTATCAAATAAGCTGACAGTGTGTAAATCCTCCTTTATCTAGTCTTGCACGTATATTTGTTTGATTTGATTCTTTACGTACCATCAACAATCTTTCAGTTAAACAGGGACGGGTCTTCCTGGGTTCAACCAGTACTAAGCTAGGATAGGTGTGTCTTGCTCAAGGACCACAACGCAGTGACCCCGAAGAGGCTCGAACCCGTGGCCCCTTGGTCTCGAGTCAAGCACTCTACCACTAAGCCATTGCGCTTGATTAAATTGTAACGTTCTTTTGAATAACCCCATCATAATTTTTTATCTGGAGGTCTGAATACACAAGTATTTTAAATCTCGCATATTGACACTAACTATATAAGGTGGTTGTTCTTCCGGAAGTGCTTCTTTGGGCAGGTTCTATCTCTATTGGTTAAGTTTGTAATACTACATGCATGTTATTTTTGCAGTATACAGGTATATGTTTGTGTTGTTATTGAATTAAACATATATTAAATATTTGCCAAAAATATATATTGCTGTATCATTTACTTTCGAATACAGTAAAGCCTTTGTAAAACGGCCACTCTAAAAAGACCAAATATTGGTTTTCTAGACGAATTATCGAATGATCCAAGGGGAGCATTCTACATACTTTCGACCTTCAATAAGTTAACATTTGTCATTAAGAGCTTTGTTTCGTCTAGTTTTGATTGGCAGTCTTACACAGGTTTTACATGTATGTCAAAATATGAGTACATTTTAGCCCTATAATAAGTAATTTGTTCATATTAAAAAAGCATTATCTCTGAGTCTGCAGACTGGATTAAATGAAAATACATGTAAATACAGGAATTCAATATTATTTTGTAAAATTTAACCTGACGCATCAGAGTGTGTATTGACCAATCAAACTCCGTCGTCATGTTTACCATCTTAGCACTGACCTCGTCTCTATATGACCGTAGCTGTTGGTGGGATGTTAGACACAAACTAACTCACTCAATTAATTTAAAGATGTCCTCTTCTGCGCCAGGTGGCGCTTTAGGATATTAAATGGTTTATTGCGTTAAAACGGACATTACATTATCCCACTCAACTCACTGGCAGACAATATCTTTCAGCTTTAATAAATCCATATTAGATTAAGCAAGAAGCTTTTAATGGGTGTCGGGCTTTCTCATTCCATCGCCTCGCATCTTCTCAACTTCAAGGCTAACACCAAGTCCCAATAAAACACAATTTTCTTCAAATAATGTCACATGTGAGGGAAATACCGACTGCTTAGGCGATCAACAAGGGACAGGTCAGCCTGCACATTTGCGCAGGCTGATCTGTCCCTTGATGATCACATTCGCCACTCTAGATGCTTTTAAATCTAGTAAATGCTCCATAAATATAGTCATGCGCGCATCTTGTCACAGCTTTAACATTCTTCATAAACGATTAGGGCTGTTTTCGTTTGCGATTCCCTTCAGTCTGTACATTCTAGAGGTCTCTTTTTACGCGTTCACGTCTCTTCCATTCTCCGTTTGCATCTATCATTTTTCGCCCGAGGCGCTGAAGTCATCGATTTTTCACACCTTCGCCAGTGGCTGCCTATAATGTACATCAGTTCTTCCAAGAAATAGACAGCAATTTGATACCATTTCTTCCGAGCGGTGCGAACGCTTTCAAAACTGGACAATAAAACTCAGCTTTTACAGATTCTGTCCCACTAATTAGATTTGTTTTGCTACATGTTGAAAATGTGGGTTATAATATTCCTATAAGATTTCTTATGGTTTCTTCTAAAGCGCCAAGACTGATATCTTATCCCAGACGTAAGATTTATGACCAGTGATTTTTATTCTCTCGACGAAGTCATGGCCACTTATTACAGTTGGTCATAAATTAATATTCTTTGAAGAAGTCATTCAGATTTATGTATTTTGAATAGTAATTTTCATTAGTTTCTATGTTTATGATTGACAGCTAAATTTATTCTATATTTGGTAAGATAGTATATGCGAAATAACATTAACATGTTCAAATGATTTTACCTTTGCGCTTGTATTTGACTAGGCCCAGTGGGGCCCACATGTAGCTTTTCTTCACTGTGGCGCACTTAGAATTCATTTAGCTTTGTCTGCCTTAGGATTTGGAGCTCTTTTCTTAATTTGATTATCATATGCAGCGTTGCAATGAGTAAAAGAACCACCTCGCAAGCTAAACACCAGAGTAGAGGCCAGTTCAACAATGCGAGAGCTCGTCGAGCGCTCGTTGATTGGTATCTATCTTTATTCGTAATGTGTAAAGCCTGACATCAGTACAACGAGCGCTTGAGAGCGCTCGCATTGTTGAACTTGCCTCTGATGTGTTTCATATGCGAATATTTTGACAGTAAAACATATTTAAGCACCTCATTTCCCTTCTTTAGCTTTGGCTGTAGCCGTTGTCCATTCTAAGAATGTAAGAACAAAATCTAAAAAAACGTGTATGATATCAGTAGTCTTGTTTCAGTAATTTAGCAGCCAAAATTTGATTACTATTGCCGAAGTCACTTATACTCTGGACAAACGAATAAGCTGTGACATATATACATTATATAAAGGGCAGTTATGAGAAACCCCATCAAGAAATGAACTCAAAATCAAAATCATCCCGTTTATCGTAAATCTAAAGAAGTTTTAAACAAGTCCAAGTTCAAGAAGGGAGGTTCAGTTTCAAAATAATTGGTTTTTTCTTGCATACCAGGTCGGGATTTCCATTGTTATACCCATGTTCCATCTCACATACCAGTCCGCGGGAAAGATAAAAAAATCAAACAGCCGCACGTCGGCCTCACGTCAATCAGTGACGTCATTGAAATGTTTAAATGACTCCACTATGTCGCATATCAGCGTATTCAGGCTTTTCTTGAATCTTTTTTTCATGTTTTTCCAATATAAAATGAGGTCTTTAGTGGTGAATAAGAAAAATAATCCCTAATTCGTGTGAGGATGGAACAGAAAAATCCATCCTTTGTGATCACCATTTGTCATCACTCGACAAACCTCGTGATGGCAATCGGTGATCCTCTGGACGATTTTTTCTATCCCACCCTCACACTCATGATGGATCCTTATATTATCTTACTCAAGTTCTATGTGACGCTCTGACTTCTCATTCGTTCAAAGTAAGGATTATCAGTATTCATTAAGTCATATATATTAAAATAAAGTTAGGGTCTTTCATGCCAACCAAAAAGTTATGTGTCTTGATACACATCTGAACTCCTGTAAAATACTTTTACTGACCATTCCAAGGTGGTTCTCCTTTTGTGGATCATTTGTGTTATTTATGTCCTGTGTTTTCTATGCGTTCGCGTCTTTCATTGCTGCCCTGTGGCCACCTACTGGGAAAGGGCTAACCTCTTGGCTCCCGTTTGTGGTGTTTAATTGTGTTTCTGTCACTTTCTCATGTGGTATCCTGGGTCAGGTGTGGTACTTGATTGTATCGATTCCTGATCTTTGCCACATTTCCTACTTTTAACTTTTCAATAACATCAGACTGATTTTTATCAGAAAGGAGACAACATGAAGTCGTTCTCATTATAAAACAAAATCTAAAGTCTGCTACAAAAGGAGCAAAATTTGTACCCATGAGAAAACCTACGATTTATCTATACAATTTAGAGCCAAATTTAATAGATATATTGCCAAAAGAATTTCTGACATGACCATAAATTATATTTTTTGCTGCTGTTCAGATGTGAAGAAAGTCAGTTCAAGTGATTCAGTTAGAGTATATGAGGCAATGTATTATAGAGAGTAAGGAAATCCTCATACTAGCAGGTAGATAACAGTTAGATTTCAATTTGTTAAGAAACTCGACTGATTTTTGATAGATTTTTACCATTCCTCTTAAAAGCGATTTCATAACATTTTATAACATGTTTTTTTGATTGTAGTGAGAGATGCAGTTAAAGTATTTATAGCTTAGAAGTAGTACACAAACTAGAATTAGAAAAAAAAACGGGATTTAAATGGCCTTTAATGAAGCTTCGGTTACCAGCTTGTCAAGATTTTCATCAACAAACACACAAAACTTAGCCGCCATATAATACAAATGATTATCAATGAAATACAGGTGCCTCCCATTAAGCAAATTACGTATGCTCATAAGTTCTCTCTCCAGGATGTTGATGTACCCTTCAAATAAGCACACCATTGATCCATTTATCTTGCAGACATGAACACAAACTGCTATGGAATTTCTGGTCACCTTTCTTCAAATGTCTAAAAGTATACTTAGACTTAGACAGAGCTTGATCTTAATTTTAGAAATAAAGTTTAATGCTTTTAATTATATAGACGGATGGCTGAGAATGGGTTTGCCCCCCCCCCCCCCTAGGGAATTTTACAGACATGTCCTATCTTGTAAGGAAATGAAAGCCAAGTCTTTTAAGAAATGTTTGCACTCTGAGCGTTGGGGCGATAATCTGTAAGAGCCTGTAACATACGTTACTTTATCAAATTAAGAAAAAATAAATTTAAAGTTTAGGCTACAAATTAAAGACATTAAAATATTTATTTTTAAAAATCATTCAAATAGTCTGCATACTGGATATCTTAACTACGTATGACAGCCATTTGAACAAAATTGCGGCTTCCTAAGGTGTCATATGCGTTACATAAATCAGATAACCTATTAAAATTTGCAAGTGTGGCTAACATCATTTACATTCACAATCTTTCTGTGTGTTTTGCAAAATGTTTTAACCATGTCTGACTAGCTTGTGCAATTGGCTAACAGAAAAATTAAAGTTTGTTTCCCTATCTTAAATATTTTTTTCCGGAATAAGCAATTAAACATTCCTACCCCTAACCAATTTTAAGGTGAAAAGTTTGGTATTAAAACTAAGGTAAAAATAGTTAAAATATTTGCAGTTGATGAATTTGTTTCATTGTTTGGCATTTATTTGCGTATATGAAAAGACTCGTAAATCTGCAAGTTTGTTGCAAATTTTTTAATATCAGAGGCTAAAACATATGTTACCTGATGTAATAAAAGGGCAAGTTCATTGTCTTTACGTAAGATATGCCTAAAATGTTTTAATCTCCTCGAGGGAATTTTGCAAACATATTCCTTCTTAAAGTACAACTCAAGCTGCATCGAATAAGGGATGTTAGCACTCTCTAAGTTGGGGCGTTAGTCTGAAACAGCATGTTACATGCGTTACTATATTAAATAAAGGAAATGTAGTTTGAAAGTTTGAGCTAAAATTGCGAAAAAAACTCGCAGCTGCTGGATATCTTACATTGTTTAGGGATTTTAAGCTGGCACATATGATAAAGACTTAAAGATCTGCTAGTTGTCACCAAGTTTTAAAGATCAGAGAGTGTTACATATGTTAGCGTGATAAGTAAAATCATCAAACAGTATTTTGCCATCAAGCTGAGTAAGGGCCTGCTCCATCCTAATCCCCCTTGGAATTCTGCAGACATGTTACATCTTATGTAACCATTCAAGATGCATTTAATAAGAAATGTTTGCACTCTGTGAGTCGGGGCATTAGCCTGTAACAGCCGGTTACATATGCTACTATATCAATTTGAGAATAAGAAATTTGAATGCTTCAGCTACAGAAAGAAGACATTAAAATTATCTAATAAGTTGACATTCTTATAGTCTGCATACTGGATATCTTTACTACATATGGAAGCTGTTAAACATTTATATTGCTAATTGTGGTGTTTTGTGCGTTACATGAACCTAATTATAATTTAAAAGCCATGATTGTTGCTATCGTCATTTAGTTAAACAACTACTATGACTTGGTTTCAAACTGTTTTATTAGATTTTACAAACACAAACTCAATCGATGAATAGGAAAAACCAAATTTGCTTTTCTATCTTAAATATATTGTCTTATAGGAGCTGATACACAGCCCTACTCCTAGTTTTACCGAGAAGCAAATTTTGTTATTACCGTTTAAGTAAAACACATGAAAGCGATTCCAGCGTGTGGATATTTTACATTTTCTTAGTCTGTCTTGCTCATATATCTGCAATATGTCATTAAGTTTAAGATCAGGACACTTAATGTGTACTTATAAGTCTTTGGTGCGAAAATCTAGAAATTATATTCATTCCTGATTATCAAGCCCATGGACTGTTGTGACAGATGTTATCAATGACCTTTTTGACACATTTCCTAATACTGTGCATATAATGCTTAATATAGAGCCACAAATAGAAAAGATAGTTTTACATTTGTACAAGACAATACAATAAATGAAATGGTCCAAACTAATTCTCATCGATTTAACACTCATGTTAAACATTTGTCATCGTCTGCTTCTTTGGTAATCATTATTATCACACGCCTCCTTGCAACTAGTAGAATCATCACACAATATCTCAATCATTTACTGTTATACAATTTTACCACCAGTTGTTACGGGCCAGGCACTCTCACCTATATATCTACATAAGGTAGATTTCGCATAGCTTCTAGTATATAATCAATCTCTGACAACTGCGTCAGAGAGTCGACTCTTTGGCTCAGTGGTTAGAGCATTGGTTTCTCACCGGGGCGATCCGGGTTCGATTTCCAGCGAAGGCACGGGAAATTTTTCAGCTATGCTTTACTTTGTTACGGCAATCATGTCGTAAGATTGGGGCTCACGTCCGAAATTGGACCTTTGTTTCGCCTAAAATGGCTTTCCGTCATCATGAATGATGACTTCTTTGAAGAGGGGGGGGGGGGGTGTTACGGGCCAGGCACTCTCGCCTATATATCAAAGTAGATTTCGCATAGCTTCTAGTATATAATCAATCTCTGACAACTGCGTCTGAGAGTCGACTCTTTTGCTCAGTGGTTAGAGCATTGGTTTCTTACCGGGGCGACCCGGGTTCGATTCCCAGCGAAGGCACGGGAATTTTTTCAGCTATGCTTTACTTTGTTACGGCTATCATGTCGTAAGACAGTCCACTCAAAATTGATGAGCCGTTATCAACTTTCCAATTTTGCCATTCATGGCTTGGAACATTCGGAAACTGATATGAATTTCTTATAGTTGGCTCTTTGAGTATGTGTTTCAAGTGATACTCTGCAAGTAGGAGAAAGACTAAAGCTTTACAAGGAGGAAAACTATGCCATTAAAAGCAATGAGTACCTCAACTGATGTACCTTGATATATCTGTGATAAAGAATCATATCTTAGCTGGTTAACTTTTATAAGTGTAGCCTTTCCATACATGCAACAAACATATTTTCATCTAATAATGTCTCTGCACTTATTATCTTTCCCCATGCATTCAAAAACTTCTTTGAAAATAGTAAGTGAGTATGATCAGGAAATACCACAATCACAAACTGCAGACTACCCCGTGGCACCACGAGGAAGAGCCGCTCAACCATCAAGAGACACCAGGAAGAGAAACTAAGCAAAGCAATCAGCTCTCTCTTCCCCTTCCCCATCAAGATGATTGCAATACTAGAATGGACATAAAGTAACGTACAACAAAACATAGAACAATTACAAACTCCCACAATGGGAGTAACAATAAACAAAAAGTCAACAACAACAGAACCACCGCCTTAGAACGGACAGCAGCCTAAGCCACCGGGGGCTTAAATGCATTTTACTGGTACCAAATCTTCGCCCTAGATTCTGCTGTTGTTGAAGTACAAGAAATGTTCAGCTCGCATGGAGGCCATCTAACTAATGCAATGTATCATCATTGAAGTCTTAGTACTTCTGAAGTGCTGAAACAGAGGTAACTCTTTCCCTTCAGATAAACGAACTAGATGTATCACAGCAGGTAAAGCAATGAAATGCAGGATGAACAGAGCGCAAATTAGACCCTTTCACTTCAATGATTCACTAAGTTTCTAAGATAAGAGCGCTTATTAAAGGATGTAACATATATAACTCGTCATAATAAATGAGCAAGGGCATTATAGTGACATCCTTTTTATTACACAGTCAGAGGCAAGTGTTTTCAATTTCAGTGTTTTATCATGAAATGGGACAACCTTATCAACTTGTTTACTCGGTATAAATCTTCCATAGAGCATAATTTTGAACTACTGGTTATCCTATTCTATCCATAGTCCACTTTCCTTCTTTTGAATGCAACAGCTAATGATATGGCTGCAAAAACTGAGAAATCAAAGGTTTTAAAATATTTTAAGGCTTAACTTGTCTTCCTGATGTCTCGTGATGGTTAAGCGGCTCTTCCTCACGGTGCCACAGGGTTGTCTGCAGTTTGTGATTGTGGTATTTCCTGGTCATACTCACTTACTATTTTTGCTTCAATGTACTGACATCAAAAAACAACCAGCTGCAAACATAATTGATGGCAATGTCCAACTTCATGTTCTTTCTCATATACCAGATAACTTTCAAGGTGTAACAGAAATTGTTTCAATCGGTTTGCCAAAACCATCAAGAGTCAACATTGTAACTAAAGAAAACTTATAAAGTTCTTTGGGCGCAGCAAAATACTATTGATCTAAGACCTGAGGACTTAAGCACCAAAAGACTGGAAAGGTTCCCTGGCAAATTATGCAAAAAAGTAGCCTATCAAATTTCTGTTTGACCAATGTCAGAAATCTTAAAGTATCTTAGAAATACACGGTAAAGACATGTGTGTGAAATGGCATTAAACTGATATTTTATCAGGTGTTTGATCCCATGACACTGACATGCTGTTTCTGCTTTTGAAGAATGCTAAGGATTCAAGTTATAGCTGTGTCAATTTGTTTGACGCTGGCACTGGCCACCCACACAAAGAAATTTAAGTCTTTTGATGGCATAAGAGGAGGATCACACGAAATGCTTATAAGTGATGTTTGTCACAATTACCAATTTTAAAAAGTAATCTTAATTAATGTAACATATATAACACCATAGGAAGCTGTATATTTAATAAAAACACTTTCTTATGTATCAAAGGTATTCAGCATGCAAACTACATTGAATAATTCAAATAAATAGATAGTTTTATGCCTTCTTTCTGTTTCTCAGACTTTCAATTCATTTATTCTTAAATTGATATGGTAACATACTTAACATACCATTACAGGCTAACCCCTGGTTTATAGAGGGCAAACATCTCTTATTTTATGCAGCTTGAATTGTTCCTTAAGGTAGGATATGTCTGCACAATTAACATATCATAAAGTTTAGAAGAAACTATACCATTTGTTATTGACCAGTTCAAGTCCAAAAACGGAGCTTCAGTATCAGAAGAATTTGCCTTATTTACTGCAGTTCAGTGGGATATATCTGACCTACCATTTGTTCAAAATAAGGGTTATCAATATTAAGTAAGCCATCTAAATATCTGGAGGTTGAGTTAAAAGCTTCAATTATATCAGTATGATTATTGTCAGACAAAGACAACATAAAGTCTCTCTCATAACAAAACAAAAACAAATCTGCAACAAGAGGAGCACAATTAGTGACCATAGGAATACCTACAATTTGTCTATATAATTTCGAGCCAAATCTTATAAATATATTGTCCAAAAGATAATGGAGCGCATCACACATTTTCTGACATGACCACAATTTATATCTTTTAGGTTGTTCAGAAGTAAAAAAAGGCATTTTTATCATTACAAGCCAAATAAAGTGAGCCCTCTCTGTTAAATGTTTGATCAATTAATTCTGTTAGTTTTTCTTTGTTTAGATTATGAGGCAATGTAGTATAGAGAGTAGAGAAATCATATGTAGACAAAACACATGCTAGAAAACCTCTAGACTTCAATTTATTAAGAATTTCACCCGAATTTCTAATAGACCAAAATAAATTTTTACCATTTCTTCATAAACAGTTGTGCAATATTTAATGACGTGGTTTTTAATCGCGGTGAGGCAAGAAGTCAAAAGAAAAGACAACTCAGTAGTTGTACATGCACTAGAATTAGCAATAAAATGCGATTTATAGGGCCGTTTATGAAGTTTAGGTAACCAGTATAACGTAGGAAGCTTGCTATGGTCCTCATCAACAAACAACCCAAACTTAGCTGCCATATGGCATCGATGCCTATCAACGATAGACGTCTCATTAAGCCTGTTATGCTCATATGTTTTTGCAGTGCTAAGTTCTTGCTTTAGGGTGTTAATATAGTATCTTTTTCAAACGACCACAACATTGTTAGCAGCCTTATCTGCGGGGGCCAAAACAAACCTCCTATGGAATTCTTGTATCCCTTTCTTCAAGTGTCTAAAAGTGAATTTAGGTATAGGTGGTAAAAGATCTAAACTGTTGCAATAAAATGAAATTCTACCATCAATAATTTTAAAAATATTTAGTTTCCAACTATTTAAGGCATTAGACATTGAAACCCTAAATAGGTACTTTTGCAAACAATGAAGTCCCTGATTAGTGTCTACATTGTTTGGTAAGACAAAAATCGATCGTCAGAGAAATAAAAACCATATTTTGAAAAATATAACCTGTGACCTCTTAATATATATATACAATGAACCATCCTTTCTTAACTTTCTCCAAATTTATGGACGCCTACATTAGTCTACAAAGGATAAATTGTAACTTCAAAACTTTACAACATTGGAAGGCGACTGCTGTCTCAAATACAGGTTAATAGAACTAGGATAAATTCAGAATGTGGCAAAGGGATCAGTAAGAAAGAGAGCAAAGATCAGGAGTCGATACAATCAAGCACAACACCTGACCCAGGATACCAATGGGAAAGTGACAACTTCACAATTAAACATTACAAACGAGAGCCAAGAGGTCAGCCCTTTCCCAGCAGGTGACCACAAGGCATCAATAATCAGACGCGCATGAAAGCATAACAAAAACAAGACAGAAATAACATAAATGATCCACAAAAGAAGCATCGACTTGGAACGGTCAATAAAATTAGCTTCAACCGGTTTCGCCAACCTAACCCTTAGTTCAGATGTGGATCAAGACACAAGCACAAAACATAAATAACACAAATGATCCACAAAAGAAGTACCGTCTTGGAACGGTCAGTACAAATATTTTACTGGAGGGCTTAAACCTGTTTCACTGCGCGCCAACCTAACCTTTAGTTCAGATGTGGATCAAGACAAATAGAAAGTTGACTTTCTTCTTATTGACACCTTTATGCCAACTGGATTCTCCCATTCTTACCAATTACTCTAGTCCATTTTCAATTTTTGGATGCCTGGTTAAATTCGTTTCATTTTAATCACATTTCTATAGAAAAATTATACCAGCAGCAAACAGTAAAGCCGCGTCTATCGAGGTCTGGTCTGGGATTACATTGTCTGCATATCTCAAAATAAAAGTAAGCTATCAAAACATACTTCGATAATTGGTGGATATTAAGATTTCAACTGATTAGAAACTGCTTGCACCTATATCATTTAAATTTATTAATGTCTGGTAGAAATGGGGTTTTCTAAAATTTAAAGACGATACTATGATTTGATATCTTAATTCCAAATTGGACTTAAATCTTTCTTGCGCCAAGGGCTTTCGAAGCTTGTATTCTATGATGACTTGGTGTATAAATTGAAAAAGATTGTTGGCTCTTATAATTTTTCAGCGCAGGTCATTAAAATACTTTCCCATTATAGAAAGATAGGCTAAAACATTAATGTATTGCAACAGACTGCATATTTGGTGGTCAACCCAATCACGGTTGGCAACTTTGCTTTCCTCTTTAATTGCACGCCAGTGGGTCAGACTTCAGACTCTATGACGGTTCCATCTTAAAGATTTATCTATTGATGAGATGGTAGGGGCCTGATGCTTTGGTTGTTGTCGGGCCCACAGGGGTTTACCTGTTGGATTTCTTTTGCTCCGGTATTCAGTTTTATTTACTGTTGAGTCCTTATCTTTGCTTTATCTCCTTTTTATATCTTGATTTATATGTTCTAGGATATGATGCATTAATACGTTAGGGGTCAATCAACTAAACCACAGATCTATGTGTCTCGATCCATATCTGAACTCAGGGCGAGGTTGGCGCGCCATGAAACCGGTTTAACAGAATTAACTAACAGAATTAATTGAACAAACATTTAACAGAGAGGGCTCACTTTATTTGGCCTGTAATGATAAAAATGCCTTTTTTACTTCTGAACAACCTAAACGATATAAATTGTGGTCATGTCAGAAAATGTGTGATGCTCTCCATTATCTTTTGGACAATATATTTATAAGATTTGGCTCGAAATTATATAGACAAATTGTCGGTATTCCTATGGGTACTAATTGTGCTCCTCTTGTTGCAGATTTGTTTTTGTTTTGTTATGAGAGAGACTTTATGTTATCTCTGTCAGACAATAATCAATCTGATGTTGTTGAAGCTTTTAACTCTACCTCCAGATATTTAGATGACTTACTTAATATTGATAATCCTTATTTTGAACAAATGGTAGGTCAGATATATCCCACTGAACTTCAGTTAAATAAGGCGAATTCTTCTGATACTGAAGCTCCGTTTTTGGACTTGAACTTGTCAATAACAAATGGCATAGTTACTTCTAAAATTTATGATAAACGGGATGATTTTAATTTTGAAATAGTAAATTTCCCATTTCTTGATGGAGATGTTCCTCGCTCTCCTTCCTATGGTGTATATATTTCTCAGCTTCTTCGTTTTGCTAGAGTATGTTCTAATGTTGATGACTTCAACAACAGAAACTTATTTTTAACTGCTAAATTATTAAAACAAGGTTATAGATATCATAAAATTCGAAAAGCATTTTCTAAATTCTACCACAGACACTAAGAGTTAATTGTTAAATACAACATTGGGTTAAAGACTCTTCTGCAACAAGGCATAACAGAACCTATATTTTATGGTGATTTAGTCTATAAATTCAAACGAATTGTTGGAAAACCTAATTTTAGTGATCAATTCAAAAAGATAGTTAAACGTTATATAAGGGTTGGATATAACTTGGATATGATGCGGCAATCTGCATGCCTAGTTTTAAACCCAATCACGGTTTATAGCTATGGTTTCCTCTTTAATTGCACGACGGTGGGTCAGGCCTCAGACTCTATGACGGCTCTGACGTAAAGCTTTAATCGGTGGGTTGGTGCCTGATACTTATCTGTAGCTGGACCCACCGTGGCTCAACTCGAGGTTTTCTTTAGCTCTGACTATCTGTGAGTCATGAGCCCTTTTCTTTGTTTCATCATGGTGTAGTAATTTGATTAGAGTGTTTTTCCATGATGATACATTGCATTAGTTAGATGGCCTCCATGCGAGCTGAACATTTTTTGTACTTCAACAACAGCAGAATCTAGGGCGAAGATTTGGTACCAGTAAAATGCATTTAAGCCCCCCGGTGGCTTGGGCTGCTGTCCGTTCTAAGACGGAGGTTCTGTTGTTGTTGACTTTTTGTTTATTGTTACTCCCAATGTGGGAAACTGTAATTGTTCTATGTTTTGTTGTACGTTACTTTATGTCCATTTTAGTATTGCAATCATCTTGATGGGGAAGAGAGAGCTGATTGTTTTGCTTAATTTGTCTTCCTGGTGTCTCGTGATGGAAGAGCGGCTCTTCCTCGCGGTGCCACGGGGTTGTCTGCAGTTTGTGATTGTGGTATTTCCTGATCATACTCATTTACTATTTTTTAAGTCCTCCAGTAAAATATTTTTACTGACCGTTCCAAGGCGGTGCTTCTTTTGTGGATCCTTTATGTAATTTCTGTCTTGTTTTTGTTATGCTTTTGTGCGTGTCTGTTAATTGATGCCTTGTGGTCACCTGATGAGAAAGGGCTGACCTCTTGGCTCTGGTTTGTGATGTCTAATTGTGAAGTTGTCACTTTCCCTTTGGTATCTTGGGTCAGATGTGGTGCTTGATTGTATCGATTCCTGATATTTGCCCCCTTTCTTACTTTATTTTACTTTCAGACATTTGAAGTAACCATAAGAATATGAAATACTTACTATGGCCCAGAACGTATGTCTATTACTAATGCAATAGTTATAACTTATAAATGAGGAAATCGAGATAAGACTCACAGTTTATGAAGTTTATTAATCCCCTTTATACCAATGAAAGTTTCCATGACCTAGTCAGGGTGACCCATTGTATGTAATGAGGGGTCACATGTCTTAATTTTCAAATGAGAAACCACCTTCATACCGATGAAATTTTCCATGACCAAGTCAGGTTGATCCATTGTATGTGTTGAGGGGTCACATGTAGGCCTAATAATTTTCAAATGAGAAATGTATTTCTGCCCCTTAAGTCTGTGTTTCTCACAAACAGTGCAGACTCGATTGTTCTGCAGCATTTCATCTGCGTCTTTACTGATTGCCAAACAAAGTACCCGTTTACTGGCATCCAGAATATGAAGAATTGGATTTGATAAATGAAAGGTATTTTTGTAATTGTAAGTCACACTAGAATGCGCAGTCGATGGGGCGCCATCGCAAATCCTCACGCAAAAGTTTTTGACCCCCCCTAACACCCCAAGTCCCACCCCTGGCCCATGATCCCGGCAACAGAATGAAAATTCTGTTCAATATGTTGTCTATCTTTTTCTATCTTTTATATGTGAGAACACATACAAAGTTTGGTATAAAAATTGAAATTGACATGATAACTGAAATTTAATGATATTTGACCTGTTGACCTCGCCCCAAGGTCCTCAGTTTGACCCTAGGATGAAAATATTACTTGCATTTTGTTCTGCCTGTCATCGCTGTCGATTTGATATGCCATGGGACCATGTTTGAAAAAAATAACCCCCCCGGCCACCCCCAGCGCCCCAAAGTCCCACCCTGGGGCATGTCCAATGTGACAGAATGAAAATCCCTTCTGATATGTTTTGTATCTTTCATGTGTGAGATCACACACAGAGTTTGGTATGAAAATCTTTGAAATTGACATGTTAACCTTAATTTAATGATATTTGACCTTTTGACCTCACCCCCAAGGTCACCAGTTTGACCCTAGGATGAAAATTTTACTTGCATTCTGTTCTGCTCGTCATCCCCGTCGATTTGATATGCCACATGACCATGTTTGAAAACAAAAAATTGACCCCCTCGGCACTCCCAGCGCCCCAAAGTCCGACCCCTGGGGCATGACCCAGGCAACAGAATTGAAATCCCGTCTGATTTGTTTTGTATCTTTCATTTGTGAGAACAAACACAAAGTTTGGAAAAAATATCTTTGAAATTGACTTTGAAATTGAAAATTAAATGATATTTGACCTTTCGACCCCTTCCCAGGGCCCCAGGGGGCGGGGCCTACATTTGTTTGCTGTTGCGCGCCCCATTTATGTGAGTAACTCGCACACCAAATTTGGTTATATTTTGTCCAATGGTTTAGGAGGAGATAGCATAACAGACAGACGGACAGACGGACGGACGGAAGCGGTTACAATATCCCCTCTACTTTTTTAAAAAAAGCGTGGGGATAAATATATGTTACATTCAAAGCGTGAGTATGATCAGGAAATACTACAATCACACATTGAAGACCTACTCATGGCACCGTGAGGAAAAACTACAGAAACTAACAATCACAAGACATCAGGAAGACAATAAAAGTAAAGTAACCAATTCTGTCTTCCTCAATCCTTAGAACACTTTATATGTTAAGTTTGGCCGAAAAACAACAGCTTATGATCAGGCAATGTCTATGATCTGATAATTGGTAGCATCAGACCAGGATCCAGAATTACAAAGGCTACTTAAATTTTAATACTGCTCAAGTATTGACCTTAGGACACGAAAGCCATATCTGAAACTTATTATATCCACACTTCAATATGTATAACACCGTGTTGGTGCTCTAAATACCATGTTGAAAAGCCATAAGTTAAAAAATACTTGACTCTTAGGAACGATTGAAATTTCGGTCCTTGACCAGTATGATCTACAACCATGTTGATTGTAATTTAATAGCCATTATCATTCTGATGCCAGTGCCAGCATTAAACAGTTAGATCGTCATAAGACAACTACCAATAACGAGGCAGGTGCTTTCTGACTTGTGTCCTCATCAAGTTTCCCAGAATAGTTCCAGAATGTCTTCTAGCCAATATCATCTGAGCCTCGTCGAGAGAGAAAAACTGTCTTCGGGTTACTGACCAAGTAGAGACTAACCAGTTTCCTTATCTACCGAGACTAGCTAGAAAGATGAGACGCTGTATGTAGCAAGTTAAGCTATCTTCCTTTGCAGAAAGTGAATCACAAAGGCACTGATCAGACTGCGCTGATGCACATTCTGATCAGCTCCTTTGTTGTTCAGTAGGCATGCTAAAGTCAAGTTTTCTTACCACGAAGACCATCGTGCATTATTGGGAAATTGTTTAACTGGTCTAAGACTACAACTACGAGTCTTTCTAATATGGTCCTTCTAATAGAAATTACAATAAATAACAAACATTGTGTCTTTGTAATAAAAATTCTTTATTTTCACCTCAATATGTGAAAATTATATGACAACTAAAAACAACAGTTTTGGTCCCATTTACTTTATACAGGATGTAACATACCCTGTTTCTCATATAAAGTTTTAAAGTTTGCGTCGATATTGTAATATATGACCTATTGCACAAAATGAACTCTGTATATGGCCCTATTAAACAGCGAACATGGCTGAATTGTAGGTGAATCCCTGGAAACTGCTAATTGCTGATCTCTGGATTTCCCAGAATCATGATTTGAACAATATTCCAATTTAGATGAACAAAACATTTTCAGAGTAAAATTTGTAAATATATTCTTACCCATAATTTTAGCAAATGTTTTGTGTGCTTAAAAGGACTGTCTCATTGAGATGGTTCTTTTGAGTACCCACGACACATGTTTTGGTTAAGAAACAAGAAAATTATTTTTCTGTAAAGCACTCTTGAGCGACAGCAAATCCATTGTATAGTCTCCTTGTCGTGCACAATCTCATATACAGGGAACGCCACAAGACAACCTGATGCTGTCAATGCCACCAGAGTGTCAAACAGATTAGAAACAGGTCAGGTCCGATATTTTGTCGGCCTGATCTGGGTCTAAACTGTGTCCAATGATTTTCTACAGACAACTTTTTTTAACATTTTTTAGAAAAGATATTTCAGGAACGCTATTTAGGTTTGGATCTAGGTCAAAACCAACAGTTTGCTGGACATTATCTGAGTCCAAACTGATTTCAGAAAAAGGCTTTCATAAATTACATCAGAGTGTCGACAGTTTGGATCCAGTTCAGGCCCCACGTTTTGTCGGTCATGAGCTGGGTCAACATTGCTTGCTAGGCTAGCAGTGAAAAGGTTCTGCTAAAGTGTATTAAAATAAAGAGCTGTTTTATGATTGTGTCGATTTTAGTTCATACAGACCAATGCGAAAACATAGAGAACACTCTATCTGATGCACAAGCAGTAATGGGGGCCATGTGCCCCCATTACTACTCGCACCGAACATATGTAACTGGCACCGCTAAAATGTCGTCTGCAAATGCTACCAGGTGCAATTTATACCTAACCACGACTTGCAAACAAACAATATAGACCCAGATTAGATTGCTCCCTGAAGAGCAGTAAAATCTCGGCCCATACTGTTTGATATGGCGGTTTCCAAAATATTAAACAGACGACAACGCAGACTGACGACAACAGTATTAATATGTTTACAATGTAAGAATGTTCAAAAATTAGTCAACAACAAAATTTGGGCCTTGCATTATTAAGACTAACATAAAAATATATTTCATCGGTGGAAACGTTCGTTTTATACAAGCACATGTCTGTGCTGTCATACATATATAGTTTGTTAACTAATGCAATACGTTAACTTTTAATGCGCCAAGAAAAAAATGCATCTCAAAATGTCGTCCCCTGAAGTCGTCTGCTGCAAATAATTGCCAAACATTACTGACCAATCACGTATAGAAGCAAACAGCGTGGACCCAGAACAAACTGCTCCTATAGGAGCAGTCTGATCTGGGTCCACACTGTTTGCCATACAGGCGTCTTAAACATTTCAGCAGACGAGAAAAGCAGACGACTTTTTTGTTGCGATTGGCGCATTAAGGGTTAAAACATGTAGATCAGTGAATACTCAACGTTATCACAAAAGTAGTACTAGTAGAGCATAGATCGGAATGGCTAAGGTAATTCTTATGTGATGAGCATATATTCTGCAATAAAATGCCATTAAAATAATATATTGCACATTCAAAAGACTAAAATAATAGAAAAGCATATACATAATCATAAACCAGAAAATAAACAAAACAGAGCATCGAAACAAATCGTTAGGTATAGGAATAGTGCGTCTATTTCAAGTGTCTATTACCCATAAATTCTAAAACTGCAATTTTACATTAACAAATAATATTTATGGACTTCAATGATCATCATATTCTTCATCATCATTATTAACCCTTAATGTGCCAATTGCAACAAAAGTCGTCTGCTTTTCTCGTCTGCTGAAATGTTTAAGAAGCGTCTATGGCAAACAGTGTGGACCAAGATCAGACTGCTCCTATAGGAGCAGTCTGTTCTGGGTCCATGCTGTTTGCTTCTATACTTAATTCGTCAGTAATATAAGGCAATTATTTGCAGCAGACGACTTCAGCAGACAACATTTTCTGAGTCATTTCTTTCTTGGCGCAATAAGGGTTAAAGGACTCTCTCGAGAACAAGTTTAATAAACTCATATTAAAAATTATGCACGTTTTATGATATTTCAATGGTTAACATCAAAAATCTTGCAATGCACAAAAATCACATGCATGCCAGTGCAATAAGCAAGCTGTTGTATGGTCTGGGTCTGTATGGGCAATAACCCACTCGCTAAATGATTTTCTTCCCATACAGACACACAAACCATACAATAACTTCTGCATGTGGTACTACTACTACTAATCAATGAAATTCCGGCTGTGATGTCAAAATCTCGGAATTCTGTAAAAATGTACATATTAATCAAGTGAAAACGTAGATACCTAGCTCAAGCTTAAGATTGGTAAGCCAATTTAGACCAAATCGAGCAGGCAAAGTGCAACATGTATATTTTAACATGCCCATGTGCCCCTTTCCTAGTATATTATTTTGGTTCCTGTCCTGGCATGCAATTTTCTTTGCACATTTAAGCGCTAACAACCTCTGTCTTGCTGAATAAGTACATAATAATAGTATTGTATTTTTCAGCAAAGTTCACCTGTATGATTTCATTTATTAAATTTGAATCACGGTCTGAAAAGAAACGGTTTAGATCATGATCAGCTGGCTCCTTAGCCAGCTGATCATGATCATAACTGTATCCAAAATCCCCAGGTGAAGGGCTTAAGTTTGTTCTGGAATCGATACCAATAAACCGATACATGAAATGCAATGTTCTTCTTTTAACGACACTGAACGACAGAAAAAGATTCCTAATCAATGAAATTTCTAATTATCTGGTAAGAAAAACAAATATTCGCCAGCAAACCCAGTATGCGGCCTTTAGAAGTGCTATATCCCGTATTTGATTATGTATTGTAAATATTTTACGAGGTGTAGTGGCCCCGGAAATATCAATAGAGCCCGATCGATTGCCGACTGGAATGTTTTCCGGCTTAATTGTCTTTTAATCAATTGAATTGTAACTGTGTTTACATTTTTCACTTAATTGTTTCCATATTCATTCTTTTTCTGTAGCATTTATGAATTGCTTGGATAATACGGCTCGTGAATTTGGTTAAAGCTCCGCTGTATCTATGTGTTAACGTCGGCCTCGCAACATACCCACAGAACGTCAGCAAGTGCATTTTTCTGTATACCAATGTTGTCAAGGCAATGCCGTATTATGCTCGTCTGAATCGCACTTTGCTTCTCAACTTTTACATATATCTATGTGCGCAGCCCCAGCGAACAAAACTTCCAAACTCCCTGTACTGTTAGGGCAGGGTACAGACCCGGAATTTTCAGACCATTATCTGAGTAAACGTTAAGTATTAGCTGGACATATGAATCAGTTTAGAAGATATATACAAGCACACTGTTTCACCAAGGGCATTTGATTTTCTAAGTCCTTGGCCTTGATCTCAAGGTCACCACAGATGGTCGCGGTGGTACATGTAAGGCTTAAAACTTCATTCAGTATCTAGCACATGGTCGTGCATGAACGTATGTGCTCAAGGGGCTCAGCCATAGTATTTTAACACATTTAAACGATTTGTCCAAATTTCTAAGAACGTGACCTTAACCGTAGACTCCTTAACCGCAATGTCATTGATGTGGGTTTCTATTATAGTATAGATTTTTGTAAAATAAACCTTTGTAGTGCTTCTTTTTAGTCATTGTAATATGATGGTGACGAATAGAAAATAAGGATCCCACAGTAATTGCCTTGCCTACAGAAAATAATCAGTTAAACTACATGGGCCCAAGAGAGCATCACGTACCAGTTTTATGTCGATGTTGACATTGCGTCTGAGACTTGTTTACTTCTAAATGATAACGATATGGACGAGGTAAAAGAAGTAACGTTTGTCGCGTGCAAAAGACGAGATGCAACACGCATATGTTATGCCTTACGAGACAGGATAGACAGCGCTGTTAAAGAAAAACAGATGTGTTTAATTAATTTACTAATGTTGTGAAACATGTAGTCAGGATCGTTATGCTAGATAAAGGAAAATATTAATTAGAGAATAAAACAATGATTGAACCTCTAGGGGAATGCTACTCTAATGCATTTATTGCTTTTGAAACTGTTTTTGAAAATTGGAAGTCTGAAGTGAAAAAGGTAGGATAATTAGAGCCGCAATATACAATGAACTTGATGCTTTGACAAAATAGACCACTATTACACTCCTATATATTAAATGTACCTAAGATGGTTGTCTAAAATGCAATCTTGTTGTTGATGATCAGGCCTCTTTGTTATAAAACTATTTTCATGCTCAACTTATTTGAATATGAGCAGGATAAATATAATATCTGAGAGTTTTAAAGCTGGACAAATCTTCATTTTTCACCATTTTAGCTTTTGTCAGCAGTTGACATTTTGAGTAGTTGTTGTAGTTACATGTCTTAGTAAATCATTCACAGTGTACAATAGTTTTTGAAAATAATCTAAAAATGGACACCTCGGGCAACTAGACAATCACGACTCCTACATATGTACATTTTATGCACATGGACTCGATAGCTGTACGTGGACTATATGCGATATCTACCATTATTATGTGGGTTATTCTTTTTATACCACCTTTACCAACTTAAGCATGAAATATCACTTGATGTGCAAGGTCTACACTGATGTAGGTGGTATAAAATAGTTATACTGTGTTTGTCCTCCTGTACGCTAAAGCTCGTGGATTATCTCCACGTACAGGCGGACAAGCGATGCTATAACTATTACATGGACTCGACAATGCCAGCTTAACCATTCATTTCTCTATAATCGTTCAAGAGGGAGAACTCAGGATTTACAAGTATACCTGCAACAGCAGTAAGTTTATAACAAGTGTAAGCTTTCACTAAAAACATGGTCTACGTAAAGACTGTATAAAATTGTTATTCTGACCAAGAAATGTTTAAAGCAAAGGGGCAAACTTCTTAATTCAAAACTCTGATAAACAAAACCAAGTTGAACATCGCAATTTTCCACACCATTCCATACAATAGAGTCGTATCTTTTCTTGTTTAATTGTGTTTTATTTTTGTTTAGTTTGTTGCGTTGATATTGTTGCTTTTTGTTTGTTTGTTGCTGTGTGTTGTGTTTGGGGTGTATTTTTAGTTTGTTTCTTTTAACCTCAAAACATCAAATATCAAAAGCTAGTTTAATTTGCAATGTGGTGGAAATGCACCAAACATGACTTCATCATACACACTTACTTTTTAAGTTTGAGAACCATGTGCTCTGGCCTTGAATATCAAACGATTGCAGAATATTTATTAAGACGAGGTGACTAAATTCCTGCAAAAACGTCGTCTTACACGATCCATTAGCCAATCATTATTGTATGGTTCACAATACTGTAAATTCGGAAATTTTCGCGAGGTTTTTATTTTCGCGAAACTTCGCATATGCGAAGTTTCATGAAAATAAAATCCTGCGATTTTGCGCAATCACTCTGACGTTTACTGATATATGTAAATCATGCCCTAGCCGCGATTTTTTAACGTCGCAAATATGAATTATAACGCTTTTCGCGAAAATAAAATTCTCGCGAAAATTTCCGAATTTACAGTACTAAAAGTCCAAAATTATCGCACATTTTGTCTCATATGGAATTTCCTATACAATCGATAAAAAGCGAACCCAAATTACTAATTTCCGTGATGCGTCTATTTGTAAACTACAGCACAATTAGGAAACCGGCGAGATGACATTTTAATACCTTCTAGAATGCCTTGAGGACACCCTGGCATTTGGTTTTGCAGCACGCCAATATCCCTCAACCGTAATCTAGACCATATGCTGGCTTATTGTGTTGTTATCCCTGCGCGAAAATTCATGTCTGCCTAAGAAAAACGGATATTCTCCATAAATGGAATATAAAATCCTTGCATTCTTTGCTTGGCGATATAACCAAGACCATTGTCGCATAGGTGACTTGCGACAGATCAGACGGGCCTGTCTTTCCTCACAGTCTTGCCAATGACTTCCTTTTCAGATGCATAAAGCACAGGAATCTAGCCTCAGTTGATAGCTGCGCATGACATCTTTAAAAAAATGTTTTTTGTGTATGCGATAAGTGCAATTATTACATGTACGTCGTGGTACCCATATCTTACAAAGGCAACTAAAACTATGTATAAAATATATTAATATTTTCATGAAGACCTTTGAACCAGTAACTGTCCAAAATAGGGCGAATATAATATGGTCTACCGAACAGAGCATGTTTGCAGTAGATGCCTGCGTTCAAGACCGGCTCATTCTGAGATTCTGTACTTAGATTCATAAGAAACTTTTTGTGAATATAGATAACCAAGCCAGCAGACAATCTCTGGCCACTATCGGCCCGTCAGGGAAATGCCATTGGAATGGCGTTTCACTGACGGGCCAATAGTGGCCCGCTTTTATGTCCTTACAAGGGAGGCATTTGGAGAAGGGAAACCTATGGACATACTGTATTTATACATCAGCTTTGCTAGCATTCGATCAGATATGGTATGTTTTCCTATGGTAGGTAACTGATAATTCCATTAGAGACATAGTAATCAAGCAATTGATCGTAAGTCATTCTGTGGCGATACAAAAACGAGACAGAGAACCGATGCCATTTCTTCAACACGCCTAGATCATGATTCTCATGCGCAGAAAGTTTTGTCAGAGGGGGTCCAACTTTGACAACCTTTATTTTTTTTATTTTTTTTCTTTGATGAGCGGAGAGAGGATCCAAATACCACTATAAGCAGGCCATCATCAGCTCGCCAGCGAAACGCCATTTAAATGGCGTTTTGCTGGCTTGCCGATGATGGCCCAAATTGAATGCTGGCTTAGAAGCTTTGTGATTTCTAAGGGAATCCTGACCAGTATTGCTAAGAAACCCTTTATTTGTGTGATTTTTCAGGGGGGTTCTGGACCCTCTACCTATCTGGATCCGCGCATGATTCTAATTTTAAAAAATTTCAACATTGCGTAATGGCACCATTAATATTTGCTAAAAGAAACTCTGTACATTTTGACATGATCAACTTGGACACACAATTTTTAAGCTTTGTCAAATTTCAACGAAAGTGAAAATTTATATCGCGAGTCCGCCTTATACCGAATTTATTTGACGGAGTAGAAATACCGTTTTCCGCTCATTGCCGTTTAATTCTATTAGTCTGGGAGAATTAGTGTTCGTTTCGGCACCTCTCCGGCTGATTCGGTTTCTGTCGCCGAGTACCAATGTGAGGCGTCAAGATAGCTCTTTCTAATGGACACGAGAGACTGTTAAGAGAATAAAAATGTAACTTTATGCCATGGCACTGGTGCTACTCTAAGCTTTCCGACACTTCTTAAAGACGCGTTTTCTAAGAGAATGAATCTCACATTCTCATGGGTGAACTTTCGAAGTTTCAAAAACCCTGAACTTTAGAAATTAAAAATCTAAACATTTGCATTATGTCTACAAAATTAACAATGTCAATCTTAATTGGTAAACTTTGTGTATATAGTATACCCTTGACAAATGCTGAAGTAAATTCTGGATGGAGGCGGGCATCGCCGGGTAGGGGTAGGTAAACTCACTCATCGTTATAAATCTGGAATTTTGATTAAAAATCTATAAACTTTAAGCCATTTTCATTAAAACCAGGGATGTCCATGTTAAAACAACCAATTTCATAACTTATTCATCATATTTGTAAATTGTAAGTCTAAAAATTACTTATCACTCAAAAGCACTAATCATTGAGAATAATGCCATAAATCACTATTCTTTATACCCTTAATTAGGTCCACATATTTGGTACACCTAATTAATAAATACGTAAGAGCTAAAATGACAGTTTTGCTGAAAAAATGGGGTGTTCAAAATCTACTCACATATATCCTCCAAAAATGAACTGTTTGTAATTTTTATATTTCTAATGTGTGTTAGCTAACAAATTCATTAGTTTTGAATAATCAGCCCTCAGGTTCCCTGGGTATTAGTATAAATTTCTAATTATGAATTACTTTGCCTTGAACTCAGTCGCATATACATGATCAATCATTTAATTCTCAGCTGATTGTTGATGTTAATCAACATGCATTAACTATAGCAACATTAAATAAAGTAATAAAATGGATGTATGAGATCAAAAAAGAGTAAAATAAATATAATTTGTGGTGTAAAGCCACATAAAACATGTATAAAGTGGACTAGTTTTACCAATGTTGTCAAAATAGAACAAAAATTGAACAAAAATAAAACATTATGAAAGAGCTACATGCAAAAAGAGGCAAATTTGGCCCCCTCTGGAGCCCAAAATTGAAAGTTGTTTTTCAACATTTTTTTCTAATTGGTTGTTTAGAAAAATGGCCCAAGTGCAAGAGTCTGACATGTATTCGACTTTTACCGTTGCCATAATAACAAAAATGGCTGCCAAAAAGGCTTAAAATAGAGAAATTGCCATTTTGGACCAAATTTAAGGCTTTGGGAGACCGCATTTTTAAGAATTATATATCAGCAAAGCTTAATACCAAAAAAAACTTTAATATGTTGTGTATCGTCGTAATTCTACTCGTCTGTTAAAATATCTTGGAATTTGCTTGTGCTCTATGTTAATTTCTCTCTGAAATGCCTCAAATATGGTCAAAAAAGAGGCAAATTTCCTATTTTCAGCCTATTTTGGCGGCCGTTTTTTTTTACCATAGCAACTGTAAAAGTAAAATCAATAGCAGACTTTTACACTTGGGCTATTGTTCTAATAAACACTAATAAGAAGAATTTGGTAAAAAGAGATTTTTAATTTTTGGCCTCATAGGGGGCCAGAATAGCCCCTTAGTGCACGTAGCTCTTTGACTATCTCTGGTATCTAATGTCTTTATACTGAGTAATTTTGCATGCTTTTTCGTCGTTAGCGGATTTTTAACCGACTTTTTGAAAAATAAAATCTTCAGAAATAGCATCAGTGTCAAACAGTTAGGATCCAGATCAGGTCCGACATTTTGCCGGGCCTGATCTGGGTCTTAACTGTTTGCCAAGGTGATCCAGCAGACAACAAAAATCGCCATTAGAGGGGAAAGAGTTTATGCAGCAAAGTCCTTAAAGAGTCAAACACAAAAATCATAGGGCCTGTTAAGCATTTTTGTCGGCGTAAAATTGCTATTATTTACATATCCATCAGTTTAAACATGTGTTTGGGTGCTCAAAAGAACCGTCTCATTTAGACGGCTCTTTTTAATCCTCACAACATATGGTTTGGTTGAGAAATAAAAAAAATCAGTTACGCACCCTTATCTGGGGCCTGAGAAATGTTCTGGAAATGTACTACAATTTTTTTTATTTTCACTGTAATGCCAGATGAGGTACCGGAATCAGGCTCCATGACGTATTGACATGGGTGAAAGTTCAAAATTGCCAAAATCCTGAACTTTAGAAATTCAAATTTTCAAACTTGCAGGATGCCTACAAAAATTAATCTTTTCATGTTTAAATGGTCAAATGTGTTTAAATAATCTGAAAATTAATCAGAGAAGCTAGTATAATCTCCATAATTCAACATTTTGAGACTGACTTTCTATGGGAAGTCAGCCTCAAAGTCCTGAATTCAGGATTAATCCTGAAAACTGATGAATTCACCGACGCCACGATAAATTCATCTGCTACTGAAGACGAAAATCTCAGAGACTCCCGCTCAGTTTTTTAAGTTACCGCTTATTATGTGTGATCATAAAATAAGAAGAAAGCAAAGCATCATCAAGTAATAAAAACATACAACAGTCAGGGACACAACCTCTACAATTCAAAGTACAATATAACTTGAAAAAGTTAAATGTGTGCCTTTTCAACAATGATTTCAAAGTAAGGCTCTACAAAATAAACTTGTTTATTTCATGCATGAAAATATTTTAGATGTTAAGGTCCTATTGGCACTCTCAAAAATATAACTGAGTAACGTTAAACATTAGCTTCTTTCCTGGCCCCAAGGTTATAAAACTTTTTTCATACTCAACTCAACTGAGCACCTAATTTCAACTGCTCATAAAAAGTTAAATACTGACAAATGAGGAAGTTTCTTGCTCTAAGTCTCTCAGATGTTGTATTTATCATGCTAATAAATGTTAAAATGCCAACAATTGATGGCATTTTAACATTTATAAGCAGGATAAATGTTAAAATGCCAACAATTTTAACATTTATAAGCAGGATAATTTTGGAGCTCAGCTGAGTTGAGCATGGAAAAAGTTTTATAACCGCGGGACTAGATCTTCAATGGCTTCCAGTACACATTTCTAGACGATATGCGTATAGAATCTTTTTCGCATGTATTAGGACTTTCAGCTAAAATTACCCATATGAACATGAAAATTACAATAAATTAAAAAAATGAAGATGGAATAAATACACTTTCACTCAAACAGGTTGCTTTTACTTCAAGTGATATATATTTTTTAACGTTTGATGGTTATGCACCCGACTGTACAACAGCTTAATGCAACATTTGAAAATTGAGACACTGTTATTATTTCAAACTACTTTGAGACATAATGTGTCGCCATGTGTGGATATATCCTGGTAAATAAATAAATAAATAAATAAATAAATAAATAAATAAATAAATAAATAAATAAATAAATAAATAAATAAATAAATATGGTATTCATTATATTCTCTCTTCTGAGTATTCCAGTTTGATGTCCATATACAATGTGTGTAATAATACCGCATTCGACCTAAAAGGTACACTGTGTGCATATATAGTTTAATTCTACAGTAAAACCAAAACTACAGCAAAAAATACCAAAAAATTGGTTTTCAAGGCCGTTTATCGCTTAATGCAGGTCAAAAGTATTGCAGAATGCTCCAAGAGAGCATTAAGCTACCATTTGTCTTAAAGACCTTTGCTTTGTCTATTTTTAAGTGGCCGCTTAAGGCAGGTTTTACTGTAAACACTCTTTTGAAAACATTGTAGAACAAGATCAACTGGCTTCTGATAAAACTAGCTGACCAAGATCCACACTGTTTCACCCACACGATGGATCCACAGTTATAATGAAATTGCAACACTGTATTGAGTTTGCAACCCATAGAGTAGTCCAGGCGTGTGCTAGCATATGCACCCGACTTATTAGGTCGAGTATTGTATCAACGGGTTGTCTTCTTCAGCTGTACTGCAAAAAAAATGCAAGTATCATCCGCGAAAAAACACACACGAAGTTCATCCTAGGTGAGATTGCACTAGCCAATAAACTAACTTATAGAATATTTACAAAATTAGAACCTATCGTAAAAATGGTCAAGCGTATATATGCAAAATTGAATCGTCTCATGAGAAAATGGGTATCAGTTCTTATCCCGAGACCTCCATCAGAAACGGTTTAAGTGCTGTCAATTATTTATGAGGTTAGACTGGCTCCAGTCCTTAACCTATTTTTCACCAATGTGCCATATCATATACTTTAAGCTAGTCTTACTCTGATGGCTCTGTTTAGAGCCGTCAGAGTAAGACTAGCTACAAGTTTTTGATGTGGCACATTGATGCAAAATTGTTTTAAGGACTGTAGCCAGTCTAGTATGAGATTGGAGGTTGCGTTGTTTTTGTAATAAAATGTATTAGACATCCATCTGGACATGCATGTACGGGTGTCATTTCTCGCACATAGACACACAACTACGCATGCCATTTGCATGTAAGTCGTTTTATATGTTCAATTGCACCCGAGTGCATTTTGTGAATTTAAACACGACTTTACACCAATGTGCATAAAAACATGGCTGAACACGAATGTGCATATTAACATGCTTAACACCATTTCAACGACGACGCAACAGAGAAACGCTGTCTCGTCATTGAGTTGGTGCCTCCAGGTCTTGAGGTTATAAAACTTATTTCATGCTCAACTCAACTGAGCACGAATTTTCAACTGCTCATAAAAACTACAACGCCGAAAAATAAAGAAGTTTTTTTTTGCTTTAAGTCTCTCAGATGTTGTATTTATCTTGCTAATAACTGTTAAAATGCCAACAATTGTTGGCATTTTAACATTTACGAGCAGGATAAATTTCGTGCTCAGCTGAGCTGAGCATGAAAAAAGTTTTATAACCTCGGTCCTGGTATTCGAAATAAAGGCCCCATTTTCTCACGCTACGATAGTACTTAAACTTCAAAATTAATCTCAACGTATTGCAACATATCCCTAAATTCAGTGGCCCGTAACTGCTGAAAATTTCATTCTCTTCTGCTTTTGTCTTTGATTACAAAACCACACGCGCACTACATTTTTCTTCAAGTCTAGTTTTTCAGCAATTTGAGCAATTTTCTCCCCCGATGGTCGGGGCTGAACTGCAAAGTACGCTTCTAGTGATCGTTTTTCAGGCGCAGCGATTGACGTGCGCTTTCGTTTTTTGTCCGCACCAGAAATCATTCCATTTTGTTCTGCCTCACGCTTTTCACGTGCAATTTTTTCAGCTTCTTCGAGCCATGTCTGTAAAATTGGTTTGAGTGCTATCATATTATTATGACTAAGTGTCAGGGATTCAAACCTGCAAATGGTACTCTGACTTAACGATCCCACTCCCGGAAGTTTCAAATTTGCCAAAGCTCCGCCCACATCCGCCTGAGTGACACCGAGTTTTATTCTGCGTTGTTTGAATCTTTCCGCGAATGCTTCTAATTCTCGAGGGTCACACTCGTTATCATGCATAGGGTGGTGAACTTGGTGGTGGGGAGGCATGTTGTGGTGTGGGTTCATTGGGGGAGGGTGGCTATACATGGGCTGATACATCTGATGAGGGTTGTGGTGACCACTGGACGCGGCCATGTTGTGATGGTCTGGCATTCCAGGCAGTTGCATCCCCGTGTTTGCCGTCAACTGGTCTAGCATTGAATCTGAAGGTGGTCCGAATGGCCCATGACCATGCATATTCATCTGTGGTCTTGCGGGCCCTGTGTTGTGCATTCCGAGGTCCCCAGCCGTGTGGCCGTATAGTCCATCATGCTTCATCATGTGTTGGGGAGATTTCGAGATGTCGACCGCCGCCAACGCCTCCGCCCTCGCCAGGAGGCCATCATCCAACCCGCCAAAGAAATTACCCTGAAATAGGCAACAAAAAGTTTACAGTAAAACCTGTGTAAAAACGGCCACTCAAAATAGACAAAACAAAGATTTTAATGACAAACGGTAAGTTAATGAAGGTCGAAAGCATTGCAGAATGCTCCCCTTTCCACTGCATACTCTAACAGCATATAGTCTTGGCCACCATTGGCCCACCAGCGAAACGCCATTGAAATGGCGTTTCGCTGTCGGGCTAATAGTGACCCTCTTTTATGCTTACTGGGTTTGTAAAACAGTATAGTCTCGGGCAACTATCGGCCCACCAGGAAAACGCCGCCTTTCGCTGATGGACTAATAGTGTCCCGTTTTATGTGCTTAGTTGGCTGTAACACTATTTTCACCACTTCACTGAGTCAATGCAGACCTAGACTGGCATCAGTCCAATAAATATATATAATTACATTTATATTATTATATTTAACTATGAAAAAAAATATCTTCAAAAATTTCTATCTTCTCTGATAGTCAAATTTCTGATACCCAAGCCCAGAACTTCTACTTCTAAGTAAAGTTTATAAATTGCTATCTTAGTTTATAAATTGCTATCGTAGAGAGTGTCAGTTTTACTAAAAAAATTGACATTAGAGACTGGGCCAGTCCAATGTAGACCGAGACAGTCAAATTTTATCCAACTGTGTTTTCAGCATCCAAACTGTTTTAAAACGGCTATTTAAAATGTGTGCATAAGGAATAAAAACTACTAGATATTTATCCATTTTTTTCTGGTACCACCAGTATTACAATTGATTATTTAAAATGTTTATGTATCTCAAAGTTCAAGTATGCGCAAAACCAGTCCCAATTAAAGACCATTATACGTGTGTATACGATTAATAAGCATTACAATTTTGCTTTTATTTTTGTCAAAAAAGCAAAAATAAACACAAATTCTTTGATCTGCTAAAGTTTTTTTTTTAAAAAAAAGGCATACTTTAGTAAGCTGCAATTGAGCATTTTTCACAATTAGCGAGGATATCTTTTCCGCACTTTTTAATCATGCGCAAAATGAAGAAATCAAAGTGTAGAAAAAATATGATGAAGTGCAAAAAATGAAAAGGCACCGGTTCCAAATCCTCACGAGCTGGATTTACATGTACATTGCACATATCTTGATGCAGAGAGAGTCGGTTAACGTTGACATGCATTTAATGAATCTGGGTAGTGCATATGTAACGCTAGTACTTCTTGGTCTTAAAGGTGATGCGATAAGTCTGTTGCTTGGTGACCAATATTATAGGTTTAGATACCTATGTATGTCTAGTCTTCACAAAGTATGGTCAAAAGTGCGTAGATACACACACTAAATTAAGGTTGATGCTACGTCGGTGACATAAAGTCGACGTCAAGTGATGTTGTCCCAATGTACATATTTATATTTGTACGCAAGTTGTCTTTAGTTTAAACTTTTGTTTCATTTTTGTATAACAGCATGTGTACATACAATGCAATAAGTTCACATACATATCATTTCGAAATACAAAAATGGGATTCAGAAGAAAGTCTGTTGACTTTCGTAAATCTGTTTCCTCGCTATTCAATATTAGAAATACAATAAACGTATGGCTTGAATTGACATTAGTATGTATAAACAATATAGCAAAAACTCGACAATTCGAATTGGAATTAACCAGGTTTAGCTATATATATTATAATGTCAAAACTGCTGTTTAATACAAAGTATGAATTTTGACTTTTGAAGAGAATGAATATTTTACAAATTACAGTTATCTTTGTTGTCTCTTGTTGTCTCAAGCTGTCTTTTTATGCACATACATGTATACAGTGTGTGTACATATTCACTTTGTAAATACACTTCAATATTTTTGAATATGCAGTTATTCCCAAACGCGTAATTTATTGAACAATTTCGCATCCGCGTAATTCTTCATGGGAGTGTTATTTGCACATTAGTGATTGTGTGTACACTAATTTCACATGTATATATACTAGCGTTCTTTTTAACAGCATTTGTATAAACTGCATAGACATGTCATCTTTATTATATTCCACGTTATATATATATATATATATGTTACTTTTTATTATGTACTCTTCTTATTGAAGGAAATAAAGAAATATTATTATTATTATTATTATTATTATTATTATTATTATTATTATTATTATTATTATTGATAATCATTACAATCTTGCTTCTTTTCTTCTTTTCAAAATGCAAAAATAAACCGATTTTTTTATCAGCCAACGTTTTTTTAAAGGGCATACGGCATACTCTTGCATTTCATGCTTCCTCTTTCAAATATAGCCGCTATGTTCGTCAGTACATGGCATGGAAGCCATCCAACACTCAAAACACTTTCCGCTATTGTACACTGAACAATTGTGCTTAAATTTTTAACACTTTATACTTTTAATTAATCTTGTTTAAATAAACGCTTTATTATTCCGTTGTTGTTCAAAACATATTAGGAAAAAAACTTACAATCTAAATACATTTACATTTACATTTACATATTAAAAATAAAAAGAAAACATGTCTTAACACAAAACCATACGATTATCTAAGCGTAGTATTGCATTTAGAATGTAGGCACTTTTCGACACATGTTTAAAATATAAACACTACGTGTTTAGAATATAAACGTGTTAAAAATAAAATAATAAAAAAACATGTCTTAACACAAAACCATACGATTATCTAAACGTAGTATTGCATTTAGAATGTAGACACTTTTCGACACATGTTTAAAATATAAACACTACGTGTTTAGAATATAAACATGCAAAAAAAAACTGGAGCAAATTAGTGTTAATAATCTGCACACCACTTTGACAATGTACATACCGTGTGTCATTAAACATTTTCAGGTACTTTGGCAAACAGTGAAGACCCAGATGAAATGCTTATGCGGCATTTCATCAGGGCCTCTACTGTTTGCTAAAATCCATCTTCAGGGACAGGAATAAATTTCGTCTAATGACCCCTTAAAATATAAAATCGACCAATCCATGCTTATATTATCAGTAAATATGGGAAAATCCATCAAAATGAAAAGGGTTAAAACACCAGAATGAGAACAATGTAACGTATTGATTGCCAAGACATTAATTAGTTACCTTATTCTTGTAAAATCCATTTTTAAAATATAATATTTTGTTGCAGTATTATTTTACAAGTCCTTTCAGGTCGGTCCCTTGTCTAGAAGTGCCGCATTCAGGTAAACAATGAGTTGATATTGGCTCCGACAAGGATAAAACTTACTTCATAAAATATGAAACACGGCAAATAATGACACCGCCAGCTCAGAATTACTAATAAAGGTGATTAAAAAGAGAATGCTGCGCGCCCATTGTTACAATTGCGAGGCTGAAACATGACATAACACAATCTCCTACATACCGTAGCTGACGTCATGCAGCGCATACGCTCTGGGGGTCGGTACGTGGGTGAGTAGCGGCCCGCTAGGTGTCCCGGGTTCAGCGGAGGGTGCATACCACCCGCTAAACTCTGCTTCACAGCGTTCATACTACTCCCAACAAAATTATACTGAACACTTTCCAGAATGATTCACTTTGTTTAACCACTTTAAAAATAAACTCCAAGAGAATAAAGTTATCCAACTTTGGTAGGGATCACATTCGGACTAATAGCCATAAGAAATTGAATATAGCTTTTCGTTATTGTGGTTTAATGAAAGTGCACCTGTTTTTCCCCCAGCTTCCGTCACGTGACTTTAATTCATCAGCATTATTGGAACATTTAGCCTCGCTATCCAATAGCCATCGCAGAATCGCTCTGTCTCTTTTCGGATGATTTCAAAATGTCGCACTCTATTTATTTTGCGAAATGTTTCTCTCCAGTGACGCCTAGCTGTGTTTTAGCAAACTTTGTTGGTTTTCAGTCTTTAATGAATAATAATTGAATAATTATAGGGAATTTTCGCACTGCGAACAGATGTTTACCGGAATATGCCGAGTATAGTCAATCATGCACAGCCAATAGAAATTAAATAGCAGCTTTCTGACAGCAGTTTGATCAGATTTACAGTTCAAAGGAGAAAAAGAATCAGTTAAGAAAACTAAATTATTTTTGCAAAAAGCATTCACTTAATTATGGCAGTGACATGTGAATACAATCGTAGAAAATGTGACCAAACTTCGAATCACGTAAACTTGGTAAAGGCGAGCGTTAACTTTGCTATAAGGGTTAGCGGACTAGTAGATTTTAATGAGAAAGACATGGTCAGCTCTTTGAATATAGACTAATTGAGCCTCGACACGTAATTTCCAACAATGTGGCATTTTGACAAGTGTACACTCGGACGAGCCTGTGCAGCCTCTTTGTAAGCTGAGAAACTCCAAGTGATGTTCAGCTAGTAGCTAAACACTCATAGAATACTCAAGCGATTAGCAAAGGCTCTGATCAGACTGCGCGTATGCGCAGGCTGATCTGCGGCTTTGCTGGTCTAACAGGCATTACTTGTAGCATGGTTTATGCTAAGCACTGGATTTTGCAGGAAATATATATTTTAATGGCATTCGCATTTTCATTGCATTTGTACAATATGTGTATGTATGGGGAATAGTGGACTGGGCTATAAGCGGAATTAAGTATTTAAACCATCATGTGATATTTTGGTACTTGTCGCATATGCGATCAGAGAAGGCTCAAACGAGTATAAGCGCAGACTCGTCGGGCCTTCGTTCTCGCACACACAAAGCAGGCTCATAAGTGAAACCTATATAACCACTATTAGCCGCGTATGTATGCACGTTTATAGTCCGACGATTAACAAACTACATGTACATTGTTTTTGTGGCACCTTTCTAGGAAATTCCGATGTTTAGCAGTGCAGAATATGCTTGTGCATGATCAAATTATTGTATATGGTCTTTCGGGTCTGTCCGTACAACAACCTGCTGCTTTTTCGGTTCGTTCTGTTCTGTTCTATAAAATAACCAACTCCTTAACCTTTGAAGCGTAGCGAGCGTCAGGTGCTAATCTTGTTACCAACAATGGGACAACAATCTGGCTCTTTTATTGCACATTTGTCCCAACTATCACCTGTTATCGTCAAATTGTCATAACAAGACCGAGCCATTAGAAATCTGCCCTCAGCTATGTATATGTGTAAACTCCCCAAAATACATGGAACAATCTTTTCCCGCACGTTATCCGACATTACGCGACGGAGGATTCGTGCCGTTATCACCAGTCGGGGCGGCCACGCACGCTATTAGGCTTCGATTTTTTAAAATCAAATTCGTTTGCTCAACCTAAGTTTGTGAACCATTGGTAGTTTTGTAATTTTGCAACGCCTTAAATCTAACCAAATTTTCCCTACTGATTCACAAATGTTAACTTATTATAAATGAAATTGACCAAATTAATTTATCTGTTAAAGTTTTAACCGATTAAATTTTTGATCGAAGCCGGGTACTTTTTTTTGACTCGGTATAGCTAAGCAACGACTCACATGAGCCTTATAACACAAGGTCCGATTTTCTGAATGCGATATAAAATGGGTTCTGTCGCAAAACCTGATTTTATTGAATGCGAATGTCAAATGCGCAGATCAGCCTGCGCATACGCGCAGTCTGATCAGCGTCTTTGTTATTCGCTCTCTAGACAGTATTATAGTTTAACCAGCTAACGTTACATGTCAAATTTCAATATTCTAGCTAGTCTCTGTAGCTGAGCAGACTGGTTAGCTTCTTATTTTATCGGTTTTCTCGCGCCAGGGCCCAATAATAAGATCGTAAATGTTAACACCCGATTATAAAGCAGTTAAAGGAAATAAAAGATGCTTGTATCACTTAACATGTGGTCAGTGGCAGAGAGAAGACATTGTCGTCTTAGATGTTGATTATTGCCACATTAAAACATAATTGCAAGATGAAAGTCTTTGTTGTGGAAAAAATCGAAAAATGAACATCGCGACAAAAGACAATCGTGCGATATTTTACTGACACTCGTGTCGTCTTTGCACTGATTGAAGTACACTGGTTGAAGGCACTACACCCGTAAAAATGATTATTCTTCGCGCACGAACTTTAACGCGAAATATCTCGTGATGTGCAAGGTCTACACTAATGTAAGTGGTATAAAATAGTTATACCATGATTATCCACCTGTACGTAAGATAATCCACTCGCTAAAGCTCGTGGATTATCTCCACGTACATGCAAACAAGAAATGGTATTTGCTTTGATTATTTAAGTCCCATCAACAATCTTTCAGGTAAACAGGGACGGGTATTCCTGGGTTGAACCAGTACTAAACTAGGATAAATGTGTCTTGCTCAAGGACACAACACAGTGACTCCTGTGAAGTTCGAACCCGCGGCCCTTCGGTCTCGAGTCAAGCACTCTACCACAGAGCCACTGCGCTCCCTCCATGGTATATATAAACTATATATGTACTACATATTTTTTCTTCCAAGGCAAGTAGTCTAAAACGTTCAATATCACCATTATGACCATTGATTTCAGTCAGGGTAAGGATTAGAAAATGGAATCCGTTTATCACGGAAAAAATATTAAGATCTATCCGTAGTTTAGGCTTTTTCTGATAATCACAAAAGTCAGCATTAGTCCAATCACCTGCTTTTTCTTTCCACTCGTTTACTTCCAACGGCACTTACATTATTACCCTACTTCTAACATCTACTTCGCACTAATCTCTCCCCCCCCCCCCCACTTCACGTTCTTCCCTCTTCTTATTTTTACATTTCATCTTCTTCCCCCCTATTTATGTATAATTCCGACTTCATTTCCATTTCACCCACATCCACTTTCATTTGTCCGTCAATGTAGTCACACCAAGGCGAGTGTTTTATACGTTCAATAAGTCTATCCATCTACTTCTCTTTTGTATACTTATCTCTTCGCTTACTACTTTTACCACTTTGTCTTAGACATCTAATTCTGCATTATACTTCGTCAACTCCAATTGATGTTACCTCTTCTAGTGTTCCCTTTCGTCTAATTTCATCCACTTTCCTCTTCGTCTACTCTATTTCCTCAATAATTATCTTCATATACTCACATTTCGTCTACTGTCGATTTTAACCTTCCACCTCTTCTACTCAACTTCTGAATCCCTATTTGCCTACCTTCATATACTTCTACTTTCCACTTCGTATTCTCTACCTCGTCAAATCCCATCTTCACATACACGTAATTATTTCGTCTACTTCCATCTAATTCTGCATTTTACTTCTTCTACTCTAATTCAGCATTCCTTTCTCCCAATTCGTTCATTCCCTCTACTTCACCTTCCCACTTGGTCTTGTCTACTTCTACAATTTCATTTTGTACATACATGTACACATATTTCACCTACTTCCATCTACATCTACTTTCAGCTTTGTAATCATCACTTATATGTATTACCCACTTCGTCTTCCTCCCAACTCGGGAACTTACATTTCCCGCAGTAATATAATACTATCTACGACCCGTACTCCGTGTTCTCTATTCTTACAGACTGACTTCTCTACAGAATCTTCAACCAGCTAGTCATGCCTATCGCTAATGCATAAAGTACGCCTGCCTTTTTTTCTTGTACGCGACCTCATCTGTTTTGATTATATGGGCAGCAAAGAGAGGCTAATTTCTTCTTGAATTTACTAATATTTTCCCTCCGTTCATCAATAGTAGCTGCGGGTGACCAGGATTCCTTAATCAAACTTGGACAGCTAATGGCGGAGTAAATTACAAAATGCTTAAAATATTAGTGTAACAATTTGGGCCGAGTCTATCGAAATTATTTTTCACAACACAAATGCACAGTGAAGACATTAAAGAGTAAGTGCATTTATAAAGCATAATTGTGTAAACTATGTCAAATGAAGGCTTCTATTGACCCTTAAAAACAGCTGAAACTGTCGTCTGCTGGTTGCGTCTTGGTGCTGCATTTTTCTTACAATCACAGACTAGGAAATGCCACAATCACATACCACAGACGAACCTACGGTGTCGCGAGGAAGAGACACAGAACCGTGTTTATCAGCAACACGACAGCAAGAACACAATTAAAGTAAAGCAACCAGCTTTCTCTTGCTCAGTGAGATGATTGCGCAACTAGAAAGGTAAGGGCACCAATTACTGCAACACAGAACAAGGACCAAACATAAAAAACATAAACATAGGCAACTACAATAAACAATGAATCAACACCTACAGAACCACCACCTAAGAACGAACAGAAGCCGAAGCCACTGGGGCTTGAATTAATTTTACTGACCAAATCTTAGAGACTTCAAAACTGCTACCACAGATGACAAGATGACTTTACACTTAGCAGTGCATTTTTTATAGTTATGCATCGCGCCCATGATCAAATGAACACCTATCTATAATGTAAATGTGACTGTCCAGATGGGCTGTTGATAGAATGGACATACGGAGAGGACCCTGATAAGTCAAAGTGGACATACAGGCTGATCAGATTCTCGCTGTGTTGGTTTAAACTACACAACGCTATCTCTCCTTCGATTGTCTGTCTTCTGCTTAAAGGCCAACATCGCTTCCCCAGGGAAACACATCTTTGCTCCATAATTGTAACGGTGGTCACTAATTAATGCTAATTATTGGCTGCCCACTGTCTTACCTCCAATTGTTTACTGTGCAGACAGTGTACACATTTTCTGTGTTATCTTATCTTACAGTGAAAAATACCACCAAAATTATTAATATGCATGATTAACAGATTAGAGACTGATCAGCCGCCTGGTCATCAATTCTGTCCGATCAGTATTTACGGCCCGAATTCACTCACTGTCCATATAGAGAAACCTGTACTTATTAGCTACCAGCTGCACCATGAGCACACAGCAAAGACTATGAACTGCTAGTTTCTATCATTCGATGTGCAGGCTTATTTTGGTTCGTTGCAGAGGTTATGTTGTTTACTTTTTCACATAGACTTTTTATAAGTCTATTTTTCACATTACGCATATGTTTTCTTTTGGATGGTGATGTTGCGCTTATAATATATACGGTCAAAAGTAAAAAAAAAATATGGTAAAAAGCAAGCAATTCAATGTATTGTTCAGTACTTCAAAATTTGGTTTCTATCGAAATATTGTGGTAGAACATGTAGAAAGTCAACAGTTGAAATGCAAGGGGAACGAACAATGGCGAAAACAGTTTCAGGAATTTATGTGTTTAGATGCTGATACTTGGTAATGAGAGGTTGTTATACAAATTTTAAAAAGAAATCATCGTAATTTCAAGTTCAGGAGTCATGGAATTAGAAATTATGAGACGACATTTGATCTTACGCATGATGAAACCTCAACTTGAAATTTCAACTTCAATTTTAACGGAGTGCCTTCTGTATCAACTCAGAATTCAGACAGTTGATCTCAATGTAAATTTTCATAATACAATTTTCATAATACATATAAGCTCCATTATAAGGAACACTTATGCATAACCCTTTGAATTTTGGAACCACAAGCTGGCTATGTTTTGTCCTCATGAGCCAGATATTTATGTATTACCACATATGCGATCAGCAAAGGCTAAGACGAGCCTGACCGGGCCGCGTAGCGCAGTCGGTAACGTGTCTGGCTACAGATGCGTGTCTGACTGCAGATCCAGGGGTCGCGAGTTCGATCCCGGTCCGGTCCCATACTTTCGTGGAGATTGATCATGGAATAATTTCTACGGTCATTCTCCTCCCTTCCGCTGATTTATTCAAGAAGGGTTGTTGTCAGTTACAAGCGAAAGTATGTGCACGAATTACTGGTTAACCGCTTGTTCAAGCCTGCCCAGGAAAAAGTGTGGTTAGGTGAACTGACCGTCCCGCAATGACCATAGCTGTTGACTTGGGACGTAAAGCAAACAAACAAACAAACAAACTAAGACGAGCCTGCACATCTATGTAGTCTCGCCAAAGTATTTGCTGCCTAAAATGTTGCTGTCGATGAGGACATGTGTAATCCAAACTACCACAAACTGTTTCATATGAATGCATGCAATACCTAATACAGTATTACACTCTTTCCTTACTAACAGCGATTTTTGCAAGTGCCTATAACATTTGCAAACAGTTTCTACCCATATCTGGCTCAACATTGGGTCAAGCCTGATCTGGATCCAAACTGGTTCACACTTAGATAGCGCTCCTGAATGTTTGTTTTTTATTTTTCTTTGTTTGATTTGATTCTTTACGTCCCATCAACAATATTTTAGTTAAACAGGGACGGGTCTTCCTGGGTTGAACCAGTACTAAGCTAAGATAAATGTGTCTTGCTCAAGGACCACAAAGCAGTGATGCTGGTGAGGCTCGAACCCGCAACCCCTCTGTCTCGAGTCAAGCACTCTACCACTGAGCCAATGCGCCCCCTCAATTATTTTTCTTTGAAAAAAGTCATCAGACGAATACAAAAGTGTGATAAATTACCCAGCATGCAATGAGTTAACCCCTATTCTGCCAAATCGATTTGTCCTAAATGTTGTCTGCTTTTAACGTCTGCTGCAGATATTCAAGTGTTCTTTAGACTATCATGATAGTGGAAGCAAGCACTATGAACCCTGATCAGAGTGATCCCAAGGGAGCAATCTTATCTGGGTATTTTGCAATATATAATAAAAACAAAACAAAATCAGATGAGAGAGGACGAAGCAAAAGTGACTGGTGGAAAAAGGGGTAAATCCACTGAAAGGTCCTGCGCTTAGCGGTTTAAACTTAGCGAGAACATTTGTCTTTGGAGTATCTTGGCTAGGTATGGCTCAAATAGGGCAGTTGGCAGTTAACAGGTCTGCCAAATGAAATGAAAAGCAAAGCATAGAATCCACCATCAACTGCTTCATATGGATTTCTCTGGGTAGCTTATCAGCCTATTTATTTGGTCATTCCAAACACAGCTCTGTGTACATGTTGGTCTAATCTTATCATCTTCAGATGGTATCAATGTGAATGTATTGGTATAACTATTATAACTGATAGGTGCTAAAAGCTGTCATGGTGTGCCTCAATGTTGGCCTTTAACGGAGATAAAGCCAGCCATTTCAACCAGTTTCTAGTGTCAAGCTGCTCAAGACCCACGTTGTCATTTTGTATGGCATAATCAAGCCAACCATGTCATGTACTGCATACACTACTAAGTTTCCATAATTTGATTTTAACTCTCGCATGCTAGGTATTTTTCATGACTTTTTTCTCATAAAGATCATCTCAGTAATACCATCAGCGTGTCAAACAGTTGGGATCAAAACCAGGCCCGACATTTTATCAATCATTAACTGACTGGGGAAAAACTAACTGCGCTAAAAGATTTCTATTTTTGACCGGTTCGGCGGCACGGTTGTATCTTCGGACTTAGCGGGAGTCAAAATCAGCGATATTTACTTCCTTTTCTACAGAGTCAATGGTCTGACTTAATATGGCGGGAATTAATGGTGTATTGATGGGAATCTCCATAATACAGAAATTACCCCTTGGGGAGGGGGAGAAATTGACAGAGAACGGTTGACATTTCAACATTGGTCGTTACTATCAACGCACTGGGTGCGCAAAACAATGGAAAAGTGACAGATATGGTTTTATCACGGAATATTGGACTGAATGCCGTATGATTTTATCTATCTGCGCATTTTGGGAATATAAATACTGATTAGATTTTATTGGGGAGCATTATCTGACGTTTAAATAATTGCAGCAGCATTCAGCCTGTCAACCAGAACTGAAAATATTGAAAGATTTTAAAACTTTCGGACTGCAATCCTCCCGGGGCAATCGAAATAATAATGACACGAAAAACTCTCGGTATATCTGTAACCCGTTTGATCTGATTCGACCATTTGTTTCTAACTTTTTAAATGCTTTAGATAAGAAATGATCTGAGTGTAGTAATTTTTAACGTTTTGCGACCACCATTAATGGCCATGTTCAATACTTTAGGCTCTGGTTGCTGTTTGTGCAATGCCCAGCCAACATAGAATATCAGGCCACCCTCGGCCCGCCAGCGAAACGCCATTTGAATGACCCGATTGTTATAGCGGTATGTTGATTGGGCGGTCATTCCATTTGGTACCGCGCATGTTTGAGTTACAAACACTGTCGCTCTCTTGATATATTTTTCCTTTGATACTTTTTTCTCCCCATCATTTTGGATGATCCTAGAGTCATTTGTGTTGCCATATTTTCACTTCATATTTGCATTGTACTAGCTCCTCATGTTGTTATATTTATGTATAACCTGAGTGTATCAAGTAAACTTGGAATGGAGTCGTACTACATGTACGAATACACGCGCAGCGATTTTGAAACTGTCATCTTCGAGGTGGGCGATATCTTCTCATGATAGATAGATAGATAGATAGATAGATAGATAGATAGATAGATAGATAGATAGATAGATAGATAGATAGATAGATAGATCGATCGATCGATCGATCGATCGATCGATCGATCGACAGACAGACAGACAGACAGACAGACAGACAGACAGACAGACAGACAGACAGACAGACAGATAGACAGATAGATAGATAGATAGATAGATAGACCTCTCCTATTGGCTCAAATATAAACTTGTATCTTTAACGATTGTTTAAATTAAATAAGCTTCATTGAGGCACTTCTCTAGGTTAACAATTTCAATACAATATTAATAATGTTTTCCTGTTAAAATATTCATAGATTCCTGTCGTCTCGTACTGATTCCAAGGTCGCTGAGAGAATAGACACTTTACAATCTCAGATAATAATAGAATTCAGAACATTTGAACAAACGTTTTCTTTAATGAGGTCAGCTGAAATTGAACGTGGGCCATCGCCAAAAATTTTCTTAGCAACCACCAGCTAACTAATCGCTTAAACGGCGGAATTCAGGATGAACCCCCTAGAGAAGCCCATTGCTTCTGAAAATGTCGTCTGCTGAAGTCGTCTGCTGCAAATAATTACCTGACATTACTGGCGAAGTAAGTATAGAAGCAAACAGCGTGGACCCAGAACAGACTGCTCCTATAGAACTATCGCCAAAAATTTCCATAACAACCACCAGCTAACAAATCGCTTGAACGGGCGGATCCAGGACGAACCCCCTCGAGAAGCCCATTGCTTCTGCAAATGTCGTATGCTGAAGTCGTCTGCTGCAAATATTTGCCTAACATTACTGGCGAATTAAGAAAAGAAGCAAACAGTGTGGACCCAGATCTGGGTCCACACTTTTTGCCATAGAGGCTATTTAAACATAAACATATCAGCAGACGAGAAAAGCAGACGACTTTTGTTCCGATTGGTTATAAACTTGCTGGAAAACTGATCACAATGTCTGTTTGTGCTCATCAAATGAAACAGCTTAGAGCTGTTATTTGAAGAAAGGTGGAGGACGACAATGCTGCTTTAACCCTTAACGCGCCGATCACAACAAAAGACTGTCATGCCATCTTAAAATAAAATTTCTTATCTTATCTTATCTGCTTTTCTCGTCTGCTGTAATGTTTAAGAAGCCTCTATTGCAAACAATGCGGACCCAGATCAGACGGCTCCTATGTTCTGGGCCCACGCTGTTTGCTTCTATAATTAAATCTTCAGTTATGTTAGGCAATTATTTGAAGCAGACGACTTCAGCAGACGACATTTTCAGATGCTTTCTTTTCTTGGCGCTTTAAGGGCTAAATGGGTAACAGATTGTTCAGAGCGCGAAGGTTCCTCACACCAGTGAGGATTACCCCATTGTTTTTTTTATGATACAAGGTTACAAAATGTAGCTTTTAAAAAAGCTGGCGCATTATAGTTATATAACAACAATGTTTGCTTCTACTAAAGCCTCTCTTTTTTACTTTTGCCACGAACTTATTTTTTTAGTTTTTTAGTTACCTTGACATGTCAAAACGTCCCCGACGATCTAGACATCCCCAATTATTCCAGAAAGGTTGGGCAATACATCCAGAACTATATAGAAAGCAGGTGTCATCGAAACTATTCACCCATTTAGAAAAGACGCAAAAACATGTACTGGGGAGCTTGCGAATTTATTGTCACTCGAATCTGTTCAAGACACATTCCTAGGGATACTTTAAATGGACCATTTTTGCATGATATTTGTCGTCTTCTCTTTTTTTCAAAATGAACTGTTCCGGTTGAGACGGCTCTTTTGAGTACCAACAAGCTATCTCTTTTTTTCAAAATGAACTGTTTCGGTTGAGACGGCTCTTTTGAGTACCAACAAGCTATGCTTTGGTTGTGATATGAGAAATTTAATATCTAATCACGCATTCTTATCTAGAGGCCCGGACTATATATCAGGGTCAGCACTATTTGCTAGGACAAAATAGATCTTCAGACAAAGAAATACATTTTTTATTACTTATAATCTTTGACCCTTCATTTAATACAATGGACCATCCTGATGCTATTGCATGTGGCTATATGGGAACTTTCATAGGACATCTTAACAGAGTTTAACATTCTTTTGATTCAGAGTAATTGAACCATTAAAATGTTTTGCTATTAACCCTCACTATGCTGAACCGAGACATGCCTAGTTAAATAACAAAACAAAAACAATGTAAATCCAGATCAACTCCAAAACTAAAAAAAATCGAGAAAGTTCGGAGGACCGACAGGAGATGTGTCGCCGAAATGCTTGATGAGCTTAGGTGGCCATCTTTGAGGTCCATAGAGATGGGTTCTCTTTGCTTCTCTTCCATAAGATTCATTTAGGTGTTGTGTCTATTGAAAGAGACAAGTAAATGACCCTGCTTACAAATCGCAAATTACCAGGTCATCACATAAAAGTATGTTCAATACTTTAGACATCAGACATAAAGTGATGCCCGGAACAATTCGTCTATCCCCGAGCTATTTCACGTTCTCCTTCTGTGGTCATTGCACTGACCACAGAGCAGCATAGGGCTCACCAAAGCCGAAACATAAGCAAAATATTTTTCTCCAAATACCATACAAAATAAACACTCACTGACGTGTCTTGTGTTGGTCTGCGGTGTGTGCGGCATTTCTTGATCATTTTCATTTGCTTTTTTTTTTAGTTTCTGCAAGTAAAGAAAATAGAGAGAGAGAGAGAGAGAGAGAGAGAGAGAGAGAGAGAGAGAGAGAGAGAGAGAGAGAGAGAGAGAGAGAGAGAGAGAGAGAGAGAGAGTGGGTGAGGGGGCAGACAGACAGGCTGGCAGGCATATTTAGACATTTTGAGATCAGAAGAGGCACCATTTTGACTATCACAGGGTCCCAAAATGAGAAATACTTTGGACATATTTTCCATTCATTTGTAGCGGAATGTCGAATAATAAACAAGTATGGCTGAATGTTATACTTGCGTGTCAAAAGAGGTGAGACATAAAGCGGCAAAATGCTTTGGGAAGTAGCTTGGTGGATGGGAATTTGGAAAAGAACAGTATGAGGCACTGCTGCTGGGCTGTTAACACCCGATTCGTGACCAGATTTTATTTACGCTACTTGCTAATCGAGCAGGGCCGAATCAAACACGCGCCCTCTGGAAATCTGGATTACGGCTCAGAGGAGAAGATCTCTAATAAGCCCTTTTGTTTTTAGAAGCAAGCTGGTATCCAGGGTAGAACTAAACATATATGACGCGATGGCGAATAATAATTTACCCAAGTGGAGCACCAGCTGTTTAAAGGCAAACGCAGACCAACCATGCGCATAATTCCTGGAAATTCTTTAAAAAATGCACCCTCCTGTCTTTCGACAATTTACCAATTCGGATCATTGTGCTGTTGTTTTATTTTTCAGTTCCTTTTATGATCGACGTTCCGACATTTTCTTGACAAAGTAAATACGAAGGGTGGTGGGGATAAATAATGCGTCCGTTAATGCCACCTGTCTGGGTTGATACTTAACGTCCCAGTCTACAATCATGGCTTTCAGTCATGTCGGGAAGTTTTCTAAGTTGCGACAGTTCTAAGCTATGAGGATAAAATTACAAATCGCACTTCCTTCAGTGAGGCTTGAAACAGGGACCTCTAGATCTCAAGTCGAGCCTCTGTCACTGAGCCACTGCGTTCCTCTACGTTTATAGGTAAGAGAATCGAAGGTAGATCTATTAAATAAAAGAAGTGTGCGATTTCATTTGAAATTCTTGATTAAAATAATAACATAACGTAACGCTGAAGCGAATTTTCACAGTTAGACACCACAAACGAGAGCCAAGAGGTCAGCCCTTTCCCAGCAGGTGATAACAAGGCACATTTAAACAGACGCGCACAAAGACATAGCAAACGCAAGACAGAAAAAACATAAAAGATCCACAAAACAAGTACCGCCTTGGAACGGCAGTAAATTTTTTTACTGGAGGGCTTAAACCAGTTTCATGGCGCCAACCTCACCCTTGATTCTGAACCATCTGGTGGCTGTGTTGTTGTTGGTAAATGTTGTGTGTTCGTTGCTATCGCTGTGTCGGGGTTAGTATTTAGATTTCGGGGATTAGTATTCAGATTTGGGGGCTAGTATTCAGATTTTGGGGATTAGTATTCAGATTTGGGGGATAAGTGTTCTGATTCGGGAGGATTAGTATTCAGATTTGGTGTTGTCATGTAGTGCACTGTGCCATGGTTTGACAATCATCTCGCTGTTGAAGAGGGTCTGATTGTCTTGCTTGCTGACGAGTCTTGTTGGTTTACACGTTGTTATTTTATGTGTCGCTGTCGGTGGTAGTGTTTTGTAGACAGTCTCACCTAGGGTGTACTGACATGAGTTTGCAGCAAAATAGGGACAAAATGCCTGAACTTGCTTCACTCTCGAACTACACTTATCAAAATTAATAACACTTTAAATGCATGCGTTAAATATATGATTTAAGAAATAGATCAGCTCCAGCAGTGAATTGTTGAGTAATAATTCACTGTTTGGAGGTCAGTTGTAAAGAAGATCAAATCACGAGCGCGCAGCGCGAGTGATTTATCTTTGCACAACTGACCGACAAACAGTGAATTATTACCCAACAATTCACGCACAGGAGCTGATCTATTTCGATTCTAACACACAATAAACGACGAAAACACATTCGAAGTATTCAGCTTCTTCCAACTTTCCGCCATTGCACTGAAGAACTCCCGCCAATATCTAGACTACGTCGCATACGTTTACATGTAATTGTAACGTCTTTAAAGCGTAAAAACGACGTTACACCGTCTAATGCCATGAATGACGTCATTTTCCAGTGACGTCAGATATCACACACTTTTGCAGTGAATTATTGTCCTATATATCACAGTTTGTTACCGTTGGCTCTATAGGCGAGGTGTGTTAGAATTGTACGTATATTACGTATTGTTGTGACGATGATCTTGTAATGCTAAAGTCAAAATAAAATTTCTGTTCTGTTCTGTTCTGTTGATTGGTCTGTGGTCCATGATTGTGGCATTTCCTGGTCACACATACTTGTGAATTACGTGTTTTCAGCATATCCGTTAGCATATTCTTGACTGTTACAAACCTCCATTTGAATAGGATATATTGTAAACCAAATCCAACTCTTATAAGTAAAAACAATTAATTAAATTTCACTGGTAGATAATTACTCAAAAGTATATACTATTATATATATAAGCTGAGCATTTTTTCTGAGAATGTTTATTTTTTCAATTAATTAACTCTTTGCCTACTAGTGTCGTCTGATAATAACCTTTGCAAACATTTTGCACCCGGATCAGGCCCGACTTAACGTCGTGCCTGATCTGGATCCAAATTGTTCGATACTTATATGGTATTACTGAAATAATTTTTCGGAAAAGTTTATTATTTTGAGAAAAAAGACATGCCAACCCAGTAGGCAAAGAGTTGTATCCAAATCAACTGTGACAGGTAAAATAAATGCCCATTTTAAAACGGGTACAGTATCTTTATGTGCGCGGGATCATAAATTATTACTGGGCTGCACCCTAATCGTGAGTTCTAGCATAAATGTATAATTCAATAAAATATACTGAACAAAAGTGCAAACGCTACACTACAATATTTTATATTTTGTGAGAGAGTATTGGACAAAAAATATTTGCTAAAGCTTAATAGGTTTTCCTAGACATCCAGCAAACGATTCGTCGAAACTCCACCAATTTGTCACTTTTGATGTCTGAGTTCCTTTTTGTGGTTTAAGCTTTATTCTCTGAATTTTACAATTGCGTATGCACAAAAAAGAGTGTTATGCTTATCAGAATTGGTCATACTTGTGTTGCATAAAAGCACAAGAAAACTGACTTATCATTTGAAACAAGCTCAGAAATCAATTTCGAATTTATCAAATTTGTAAAAATGTAAATTGTCTCCCTTTGACAAAAACAAATAGGGAATATTAAATGTTTCGTAAATCCCACTTTTTAAGATTATTTTTCAAACGATCAAAATACACTTGTGATGTGTCCTTCACATTTCTCGTTGTCATATGTCTAGACTATTATACGTCTCATTGTGGCACCCACAACATATGTTTTTGGTTGAGAAATAAGAAAATGGAGTATAAAGCATGCAATCTAAGCTGGTGGCCTAAATCACTGACAACAGGAAGTTGAAACGGATTCGTGCAATGCATGTGACAAGCGAAGCCCATGAAGAGCACGAACATCTACGCAATCTAGCTAGAGCATTCGCTGTAATACACAGAGTTAGAGTAGCTGAACGGCCAGACAGAATGAACAATTAACCTCACTGTATGCACTATTTAAGAGTAACTCATTAAATGTTAAAAATGTACTATTTGGTAACGTTTTACATACTGAACATTCCCAAACGGGTAATTTTACAAACAGCGAAAACCTAGATGCAATGCTGCATAATGCAGTATTTTATCTGAGTCTACACTGTTTGTAATGGTAAAAAAGATTTTCAGACAAAAATACATAATTATTTGAGAATAATAACCTGGTGCCCCTAGATATTTACAGTACAATGGGCTATCCCAAGTTTATTGTATCAAACCAGAAGGAAGAGTCCATAAGTATACAAATGGTTAATGCCATGTTTCAAAGACAGCCAAGCCCAAAACGGGTGTAATTGATTTCACTGTGCATATCAATGTCAATGTTATAATAGCAAAAAAAAATCTAGACAGATAAATGTGAAAAATGTTACGATTTTGATCGCACAAGAATATGTCGTTCAAGTTTTCATTATGAATGGAAACATAGTTTGTCTGGTATTAATGAAACGGAAAGATTTCCATGATGATTCTATCGAGAATCGGTGTTTAGAATATGAAACTACAGTAATTTAAAACTGAAAGAGACTGTTAGTTAAACATTTTTGCAAATATTGTTCACCATTGTTATTGTATTTGTGTTAAATTCAATAATACCCTATCCTTTTAACCTGTTTTTGTTTTTGATACAATGTACGTGCAAATGGCATTTTGGGCCGTTCACTGTTTGTAGTTCAAGGACAGAAATATTTGAGTTGTGACATGTGATTTCCAACAATGTGGCATTTTGACAAGTGTAGACTCAAACGAGCCTGTGCAGCCTCCTTTAAACTTTGAAACCCGAAATGATGTTCGGTCAGTAGCCTAAGAGTCTTAGAATATTCAAGTGACTAGCAAAGGCTCTGATCAGACTGCGCATATGCGCAGGCTGGTCTGAGGATTTGCTGGTCGCACATACCACATTGTTGGAAATCTAATGCTACGGCTCATATACACGGTTTCAATTTAATTTCAATAGCTAAGCACCACCGATAACATTCGCTAAAACAGTTTTCAAACTAACGTGAAGAAATATTATTGAAAATGGAATACATTTTACAATGTATTATGCCCCAGTCACACACACACTTACGGACTCTGCGGGTGATACGTAAAGCCCGTCCGCAACTATCCGTTCATTCCGTAACGATACGTATCTCATCCGCAGAGAACGTAACAGTTCGTATCTTATCCGCAACTTACCGCAAGGCCCTTCCATCCGCGCCAAAATTTTGAAAAATATCAAAAAAGTTCTGCGGATGAAAACAACGCAATGATGCGTAACGCTAGGCAAGAATACGTAATTATTCGTATCGTATCCGTATTTCATTCGCATCTAAACGTATCAAAACCTTTCTTTCCGCAGTCGACCCAAAGTTGCGGACTGGTACGGTTTCACTCGGGTCTTTACCTTTAGTAACGCTTAGTTACTTATCGCATTCGGCGTATTTTACCTATGCACGCAGATCGTTGCGGATAGTTGCGAATGGCTGATTTCATATGCCGATATATACGTATTGTTACGACCCTTTCGGTAGCTGATGAAGCCCCTTGTTACAGCGCCTCTGGAACAGGAGAGTGTGTCTTCAACTTTCGTCTTTTTCGTGCCAGACGATGTGTTGAGAATGCCTTTGGCACACTGGTCATAGGGGCTAAAAGAATATCGGGAGAAAGTGTATGCAGAAAAGACTGAATGTTCTAAGATTTAAAACATGGAGATTTTTTACATGAGTGTTCATGTATTATTACATTTATTAAATGAGGAAAATTGATAAAATGTAAGGCTCTGCCAAGGATGTTATCATTTATCATTAACAAATGGAATATAGTTAAATAATTTTTGATCGCAAATGCAATATTCTATTTATGATATGACAAATTTGCATTTGCATGTATAGATAAAAGTCCTAACTGTCAAGAATCTTACCTAATATTGCCCAAAACCGTCGTTATATAGCAACGTATGTGTAACTTATTTGTATATTATTTAATCTACAAATGGAATATCATATTATTTGCATGGTCTCTACTTGGATTATGTGACATCTGCAACCTTATCCGCTGCCTCTTGCTGACTATGTCTGAGGCGTGGGAACTGGCTAGATAAATAGTTGACATCCTGTTGAGATGTTTGAGGTTGAGAGTGTGTCTTCTAGAGACAATGCTTCTTATTTGCTGCTTCTTCTTTCCATGCATAATGTTTAAAAAACAAATGATGAACGAACGATAGGGTGCAAAGTCTGCGTCACAATCAGATCCACTTAGTATACGCAACAGTCCGCATTTAAAGGTATCTATTCGCATTTACTAGTATCTTAAGATAAGAGAATGTAATGAAAGGGATGTAGTCCGTATCTATTGGTATCTGTCCGCATTGTGTCGGTTCAATGGAACGCATCAATCAGCTAACATTCGCATTTATCCGCAATGATCCGCAATGATCGGTTACTGTCCGCAACTATAGGTATCTGTGTCTTGCAAACGCATCAAGAAATTAGGCCCCGCCCTCATTTTTCTGCGGACGACTGCGGTTTGATCCGAAACTCTCCGTAAGTGTGTGTGTGTGTGTGTGTGTGTGTGTGTGTGTGTGTGTGTGTGTGTGTGTGTGTGTGTGTGTGTGTGTGTGTGTGTGTGTGTGTGTGTGACTGGGACATTGCTTTCGACCTTCATTTAGCTACCACTGTCAGATCTTTGTTTTGTCTATTTTTTGAGAGGCCGTTTTAAGCAGGTTTTACTGTACACTTGATGCATTCTTTTGAGGTTAACATCATATCAGGATCTGTCGATTTCCATCACTTTCTCGGGTTGACAAATCCTGATGTAAATTAACCCATGTATGCCTAACGGAATCCATCCTAATGGACGAATATACTTCCAATTTAAGGGTTGTTGGGTTGTAATTTACAAAATCGTCCAAATTATAAAAAGAAAAAAACATTCTGTAAGCAAACAGTGCAGAACCTGATCGGACGCCGCGTTCTTTGGCATCTGATCTGGTTCTACAACGTTTATCTATGTCCCACAAAAAGGACGCTAGGCTTATAAAGGTTAAACGAAAAATTGCATAAAAGCCAGTGCATGATATTTCCAACAATGCGGTATGTGCGACCAGCAAAGCCTCAGATCAGCCTGCACATACGCACATGATGATCAGCCTTTGTAGTCGCTTGAGAGTTCTATTATTGTTAAGCTACTGACTGAACAACATTTGAAGTTTCTAAGCTTAAAAGAAGGCTGCAGAGGCTCGTCCGCGTCTACACTTGTCAAAATGTCAAATTGTTGGTAATCGCATGCCGCGGCTCATTTTATGCCTTTTAGGGCTGTATTTTTTGAAGTAAAGGTAGACATGCCTTTTGCCAAGGCTGACTGACAGCTAAAATAGTTTGGGGATTTTTCCACATCAGAGAGCAAATCAGACTTTTTAAAAGAAACAGGCTGATGTGGGCCCGCACCGTTTATGTCGCGCTCAGCAAAATGTGTGTTAAAATGTTTCCGCAATTTCCATAATTAGTTCTAACCTTACTTCTAAATTACAAACAAGATATTAATTTCAATTAGCGTCATCTCCTATTACGCCTTTAATCTGCTAAAGGAACGTTCGACTTGATTTGTGAGGGTCCATGGACAAATTAATTCAGACTGAAACTAGAGGCTGTGGACAGGTTCCATTAGTTAACTCTTTGCATGCTGGGTATTTTTTCATGCTTTTGATGTATCTGCTGTCTTTTGTCATGTTTTTTCCTTCAAAATATTCTTTCAGGAACACTATCCGAGTGCCAAATGGTTTGGGTCCAGATCAGGTCCAAACTGTTTGTAAATGTTATCAGCAATAGCCGCTAGCAAGGAAAGAGTTAGGATAGGAGTTAAATACTGGATGCTTAACCCTTAATGCGCCAATCGCAACAAAAGTCGTCTGTTTTTTTTCGTCTGTTGAAATGTTTAAGAAGCCTCTATGGCAAACAGTGTGGACCCAGATCAGATTGCTCCCTATAGGAGCAGTCTGTTCTGGGTCCACGCTGTTTGCTTCCATATTTAATTTGTCCGTTCATGTAATGGACGCCACTCTGGGTACGTCCATTACTACTAGTAATGTTAGGCAATTATTTGCAGCAGACGATTTCAGCAGACGCCATTTTCAGAAGCATTTTTTTTTTCTTGGCGCTTTAAGGGTTAATACTGGATGCTTAAAATGTCTATTTCACAGTATGCCAATAGTCAAGAAGTGTGTGAGTATGACTAGAAACTGTCACAATCAAAGATCGCATACAAACCCGTGGCACCGCGAAGAAGATACACGAGAACACATACAAAGACACACACATAAAAAAGAATACACTCTAAAGTAAGCTCTTCCTCAGCGAGACGATTACAAAACAAGAATGACAATAGGAAATATATTACGAGAGGTGATTCACCAGTTTTGAAACACTTTTGAATCCTTCGTTGTTATCTAGCATCGCGTTTCAAAAACACGAAATTAACACGTATTTATCAATAAACCTATGTATTACATATATTTGTCAGTTTTGTGCGGATTGTAAAATGGGTAGAGCTGAAATTAACATTATAGTGGAACATTCCATTACATACCATTTGAAGAAGAAAAAAGTCCTACAGGAATATACAATGAGACAAAAGGTCATGAACATGAAATTTCTATATCAACAACCCATCTAGTAAAGCACTCAAAATGTAAAAATCTCGGCGCTAGTAGGAAAAAGTCAAAAATATGGCCATACAGAAAGCCACCCCAAAAGTCAACATCTGCAGTTAATCTTAAAGTTGCAGTGATAATGAAAAAAGGTTAACCCATCCCCACAACGTGAAATGGCAACTCAATTAGGGTGTCTCAGTCAACCATTTACAGCATTATTAAAAATGCACTGCACGCAAAAATTCAAAAAAAATAGTGCAAAGTTCACCAGTTAAATGCAGCACAAATTGAAAAAACGGCGGCCATGTTCGTGGCATCTTTATATATGTTTAAATTTTGACGAATGGAAAACCTTTGTGACGACAGATGAGGCACTGTTTAATTTGGGCGGCAGCTATGGTCGTCGCTGAGTCTGCAACATCCATAAAGGACATGGTGATCCTTCAAAACTCAAATATGTTAAAAGTGATCCGTTTGCGCCAGGTTTCTTGGCCTGGGCTCTAGTTAGTTCCCAGGCAAAACTGAGACTCGGATCATCCCTAAAGGTGTCAAGGTCAATTCAAAATTTTATATAGGCAACGTTTTGAAACCATTCATTAAACATTATTAAGCAAGACTGTTTCTAAGTGACCAAATTAACAAAATGGTATTTCACCGGGACAAGTCTTCGAGCCATGCGTCAAACAGACGTTGACGTACTTTTGTACATACGTTTCCTAAACGTGAACGTTGTTACACATCAGTAGTGGATGCCTTATGGTCCAGATGCAGCCCCGATTGATCTTGCTATTTGGGAAATCCTTATAAAAGGCTTTCAGAAGCGAACGAAATCTACCATTTGGTAAGCCTTAAACGAGCATTGTGGGACAAATGAAGAAAACTGGACCATTCCATTATCAAAAACACACTGGGGTCATGATATAAGCAATGTGGACTTGATCTACAACCTCCATGGATCACAAATAGAAAATATTATGCAATGAAAGTCTTATTATGAGAAATTTATAGATAAATTAAAGTGTTTCAAAATTGGTGATTCACCTCTCGTACAAAATCGGAACCAACCACAAAACCCCTTTATACACGATTGGAGCAACAGTTTCAGTCTATTCATGGTTAACATGTTATATAAGGCATTACTTACGAGGCATGTTCTATCTGGAGACTTCAAATTTCAAGTAAGCCCAAAAGTGCTCATTCCATGCCATCAAAGAACTCTCCGTGGCAAGAAATGCAAAGCTTCAACTATTTCGGAGGCAAGAGCAGGGACATCGCCATGTAAAGGACGGATATGTTTAAAACCAGTGACCGGGCGTCGTTTCTGATAATATTTTCGGCTTCTCCAGTACTATGTCTTTGTAGTGCTTTACGGAGATGTTTTTTGCCATTTTCCATCGGCACTTTTATTGCGACTCCTTCACCAGAGAAGAAAATTGCATACCAAATCTTCCTTCAACTCAAAGACCGTTTGGCAATTATTGGGCGTCTGCTATGTTTAGAGGCCCAGATTTTATTGCTAAACTTTCTAACGGGCTCAAAATAATAGACCCAATTTTAATCACCTGTGACGACATAGGCAAACTGCTTTTTGTCACAAGTTTAAAACATTTGAAGCATATTTTGGCCACTTTAACCCGTTGTCTGTTTTGTTCATCAGTCAACAGATGTGGAACCCATCTAGCAAAAATCGTTTGGACTTTCAAATGCTTCTTCAAAATAAGGTGAACCGTTGAGTGATATGCCTACTTTTCGTGCAATATCAAGAATTGTAAATCTAGAATCTCCTTCATTGAGTTTCTTTATTTTTGAAACGATTTCTTTACGAGATGCAAATTTTGGCCTACCTGATTTTGGTGCATTTTTGATGGACTCTACACCAGATTCAAATTTAATTTTTCCGGCTCCTAACTGTGTCATAAGACACACAAGAAGGTCCTTAAGTAGTAGAAAGTTCAGTCATCAGCTGCTTCAAAGAACAACCAAGTTTTGAGCGAGCTTTGATGTAAGCTCATATTCCATATTTCTGGTCGACGCTTCTATCAACCGTGGTCAATGACTGCGTGTATTAATATGGCAAATTTTATGTCTTACAGTTTAATCTAACATGTACATTTATACACCGTTGTGTAGACCTTGAATACCCCTAGATAGGTATATATTGCCACGTGGATATCGAGATATAGGACAATAATCAATTCATTTCGAACATCCCTCGTACATATGTATATTTTGAGGCCCATCAGCAACAAACACTGAACAATAGAATATCCGCCTTACAGCGGACAGCAGCCGAAGACACGTCGGGTTTTAAATGAATTTTACCGGACAAATCTTCACCATAGATTGTGCTGTTGATAAAACACGACAATACACACCAGTGCAAAACGCAAGGACACAGCTTAAGTAAAGAAAACGTCTCTGGATATGCCAAAACATTTTATTCTTAAATTATTGCTAACAACTAGGTCCAGACGTTTGGTGTCAGAGCCAGAAATACACTCAGTGGCCATAAGTGAGTTCCCAAAATGGCAAACATTGTTTCATTTGCAAAAAGGGGTACGTGCATTAAAGGGCTATTTTGGCCCCCTCTATAGCCCAAAACTGAAAGTTGCTTTTCACCAATTTCATCTTATTGGTTTATTAGAAGAATAGCCAAAGTGTAAAATTCTGGCATTTATTTTACTTTTATCGGTTGCTATGGTAACCAAAATGGCCGACAAAATAGGCTTAAAATAGAGAAATTGCCATTTTAGGCCAAATTTGAGGCTTTTGGAGACCGATATTTTAAGAATTAGATATCAGCACAAGCAAATACCAAAACAAACTTTTAATATATTGTGTGCCGTGATAATTCTCATCACCAGTTAAAATATTTTTTGGTATTTGCTTGTGCTCTATATTAATAACTCTGTTGCTACTCTCAAATTTGCTCCAAAATGGTCATTTTCCCTTTTTTCAGCCTATTTTGGCGGCCATTTTTGTTACCATAGCAACCGTAAAAGTCGAATCAATGCCAGACTTTTACACTTTGGCTATTGTTCTAATAAACTAATAAGAAGAAGCTTGTGAAGAGCAACTTTCATTTTTTTACCTCATAGGGGGGCCAAAATAGCCTCTTAATGCACGTACCCCTTTAAGTACATTTAAAATTTGTATAATTTGAAAACAAGGAATGCAAATTATCTGAAATTTTGAATATATTACTTTTGCTATGTTTCAACTTCAAAATGCTAGATTATCATAGAAATAATATCCGCTAGAGTTTGTGGGTGTTATTCATTTCGACCCCCCCCCCTGATTTCTGGAACAGTTTAAAAATTTGATGTGGGTTCTAAACTTATTCCGTTTTTACATGGCTATAGATATTGCTTATTTTCTATATATTTTTGGTAATAATGGTGCTAGTATATTATAATTGTGAGCTGTGAACAAGATGTGTTCACGTCTTCCTAATCTATTCACCGTCATATTAGGGGTGTGTGGGGTATTTGTACACCTGACCCAAAAATCTAAATTATTGAATGAATCCACATGGTAGCTAAGTAAGTTTCTTGTAAGCTGATTTAGGAACTCACTTATGGCCCTTGAGTGTATATATAGGTGCGTCGATTGTTTTACTTTAATTGCATACTTGTATTTGTTTGTGTTACTTTGTTCTTTTCTTGTGTTCTGGAATTTTGTTTTAACAACTGCAGAATCTAGGGCGAAGGTTCTACCACTTATAATATCGTATTTAAGTCCTGATTTGGCTTCTCCGTTGTTGATGTTTTATTGTGTTTTATTGTACTCCAATTATCTGTGGGTGTTTTGTGTTTGGTCCTTGTATTGTAATGCAGTACGTAGTGGCCTTTTTCTCGGTGTTTGCTTTACAGTAAAACTTTTGTAAAACGGCCACTGCAAAGATCTTAATGACAAATGGTAGCTTAATGAAGATCGAAAGTATTGCAGAATGCTCTCCTTTTGGAGCATTCTGCAAAACTTTTGACCTGCATTAAGCGATAATTGGTCTTGGAAACCATTTTTGGCCTTTTTGAGAGAGGCCCTTTTACACAGGTTTTACTTTACTTTAATTGTGTTCTTGTTGACGTGTGGCTGCTAGTGTTCAGCGGCTCTTCCTCACGGTGCCGTGGGTTGGTCTGCAGTGTGTGAATATGCATTTCCTGGTCATACTCACTTACTTTATGAAGGTCAGTGCTTGTAGATCAATGTTGGTTTTACCCAGCAGTTCTAAAATACAGCTATTAGTGCTTATGCTTCTTTTGCAAATTGCTCGTGTTCTTCATACTGTAAATTCGGAAATTTTCGCGAGTCTTTCATTTTCGCGAATAACGTTAAAAGAAATATTTGCCACGCTCAAAATTCGTGAGTTGGAAATGATTTACCTACATCAGTTAATGACAGAGCACTTTCGCCATTTCGCGATGGTTTTATTTTCTTGAAACTCCGCGTTCGCGAAGTTTCGCCAAAATAAAACCCTCGCGAAAATGATCGAATTTATAGTATGAATCTGCTTATGTAATCATCAGACGGCCAATGGGAGCAAAATACTGTATTCAGAAAAATGACATCTTATCGTTTGGGATTCATCCAAATGTCGCAAACTTTTACATGTAAGTGAAAAAATCTTCCTTCTTCTATCTCTGACTGAAATCTTTGGTTAACTTGCCAAATCAAAATGTGATATCAGCTAGTCGGGACATGGGAATATCACGACCAAGGACCGTCAGATTAGCCAGTGCAATCGTTCAACCATGTCAAGGCTTTGGCTCCACGTACAAGATCAGTAGTTTCATAGCATCTGAAAAGGAAAACGTGGGCACAGGCCAGACTGTGCGATTTGCGCAATCGCGCAGTCTGGTCTGTGCCAACGCTGTCCACGTGATCTCATTGTTTTTGTTTTTTTTCTCATGTTACATCGTATATATTGATTGAATTTTAAAAAAGAGATAGAATCTCAATTATTGTTAGATCAGCTAGTGAATTTCGCAGCTGCTTGTTTTACAATATGATTGAGCAGCAGGGCCATAAAATACACGTTTATTTTACATCTTCATTTTCAAGGCATCACTGCTGAACTCAAACCCCTTAGCCCGAGGCTGACTTTCTTACTTCATTTTCCGAAGTCTTCAAAGCAGTGCATATCTCAATTTATACCACCCTTACCAACTTTAGCACGAAATATTTCGTGATGTGCAAGGTCCACACTAATGTAGGTGGTATAAAATAGTTATACCATGTTTGTCCACCTGTACGTAATATAATCCACGTACAGGCGGACAACCCATGGTATAACTATTACTTAGATCAAATGTTTTGCGCATGTTCACAGAAAACTTATGTGGAAAACATATAGTGTAAACTAGCCTTTTATGCTATAAGAGACCCATTTTTAAGCAACATTTTGGCCCCAAATTTTGCTGGGGGTAATTCAGCAGTAAAACGTCCACTCTGCGGGGGAATTCCTGCAACTTATGGTTTGACTACGCTTCGTTCAATGGCATTGGTCCATCATTTGATTTACTTATGAGGTCTGTAAAATAGGGGTTTGGACAGTTTTAACCCTGACCAGACTGCTCCTTCAGGAGCAGGCTGATCAATGTTTACGCTGTTTGTTTACCCTGAACAGACTGCTCCTTCAGGGACAGGCTGATCAATGTTTACAATGTTTAGTAAGGCCAGTTTGCCTTTATGTTAACGGCAAATACGATCATATATACGTAATGTATCCGCACTGTGTCCACACTGCTTGCAATATTGTATTTAATTTTTGACATGCATTTTCACTTTTAGTTATAATTGAAATTGTGATTGATGAGCCTGCTCATATGCGTTCCAAGGTTAACTCGCGCGTCATCTGCATTTTTTTTCTGTGCGTCGTTTTATTGTGATCAATTCGTGAGAAGAAGCATATGGCGGGTAACGAAAGGCTTTAAAAATCTAAATTGGCTAAATACAATTTTAAATGAGTATTTTTTCTTAAAATTACAAAAAATTTGTAAATGAGTCTTTAATTGGGTTCGGTTGAGTTGTCATTTGAAAGACAGACAGCAATAAAACTGTCTCTTTATAGACTTTCTTGTGCTATGTATAGCACGTGAGACAAAAACAACACGTGCGATCAGCTCGATCCCATGTACATTATACCACATTTTCCAACTTAATCTTGAAATATCTCGTAATGTGCAAGGTCTATGCTAATGTATGTGGTATAAACTGGGTTTATTCTTAACTTCTAACAAAGAAAATAAACACAGTTTGCATGTTGGCGCGCTTTAATGTAGGCAAATGAGCAGCATGACATGGAAGGACGTTGTAGACCTTGATGAGATCTATTTAAGAAATGCTTGTAAAAGCCCTGCCAGTAACAGAGCTTACTTAACCCTTAGATCTTCTAATTGCCGAAGGTTCTGCCGTCCAGCCAACACAGAACAAAAATAATAAACCTGTTGTTTTGGCATCTTTTCTAGAACAACTAAGAGTTTATGGTATAAAGTATATACAAGGCGTCAACTTGTAAGATCGTAATCAGCAAGAAGGCTTTGATATTTCATGTGAATCGGCTGAAGCTGATATGCTTAGCAACTTCTAGCCCGTGTTTTGGGTTGACGTTCAAAATCTCTGAAGGCATATTTTACGACTTATGTCTGAAAGCAGAACTTTGAGTAAATGCGAGGTCGTTTTGTGGCACTTTCGGGGAAGTGAAGAATCGCCATGATAAATGCTTCCTTCCGGCGAACACGTGACCTGTGACAATCGAGTCAATCGGAGAAAATCATCCAACTGACTGTTCAAATTGGAAATAATGTCACTTTCGCCTTGTTGTCAAACGGCGCGTGGCCTCAAGCTCAGCGAACGCGTCCTGGAGGAGGGTCACGTGTCCAAACCAGACAGTCACCTTCCGGTTTTCATTGTTGGATGATAGTATCGACTAAATGAACTATTAGATGGTTTGATTGAGCACACGATCACTTCTATTTAGCCGCTATAATAGATGACAAAAAGATAACGGATATTTAGCCACTGGTTAATTTTACATTGGTGATAAATCAACCTTTAAACATTTTGAGGTTGGGGTTAACACTGTCTTGGCGAGTGACCTGCCCGCGACTTACTGACTAGTTATCGTCCAAGTTAACATAGCAAAAGATGAAAGATAAATGATATAAAATTTGCCCGTATAAAATATCAAATGTTTCCCTTAAACACCAAACTATCATGAGAGCAATCTTTTTAAGTTTATTTTTTTAAAACTTTGAATCGGGAGCGCAGTGGCTCAGTGGAAGAGTGCTTGACTCGAGACCGAAGGGCCGCGGGTTCGAACCTCACCGGCGTCACTGCGTTGTGTCCTTGAGCAAGAACATTAATCCTAGCTTAGTACTGGTTCAACCCAGGAAGACCCGTCCCTTTATAACTGAAAGATTGTTGATGGGACGTAAAGAATCAAATCAAACAAACAAACAAACGAAAACTTTAAATCGTCTAACATCGCATCTAAGCAATAACAGGAAAATTATTTTAATAATTAAGATACATTGATTGGCAACCCTGGGCTCGGGGGTATGCTAACAGAAACTTTTGGCAACTTATGAAAAGGTTTATGGGTAAAACGTCTAAATCAGTAAAATCCCACCTTTAAACAAAGGTAATAATTCTTATTCATATATAAACTCTGGAAAGGCCAATGTTCCAAATAACTGTTTTAGTTCTGTCTCCACAATTGATGACAAAGAGGTCGAAATAAGAACATAGTCAGTTTTTCGGAATTAAATATTACTAACTCCGAGGTAATTTATACATGTTTATTAAAACTCTTAAAGTATATAAAGCTACAGGGCATAAGTCACAGGATGGTAAAAACACTGCTACATCTATAGCTGTATTATTAACTTAGCTTTTTAAACTGTCTTTTAGACAATGTAGATACCCAAGTCTAGGGACATTAGCACATGTCATGCCTATTTTTTTTAAGAAAGGAGATAAGCCAGATGTAAGTATTTATAGATCAGAATCCTTAATAAGCTGTATTATTATTCTGCCAGCCAAGAGTAGAAGTGACGTCATGTTTTGTTTACAAAGTTATGGGACTTACCTTTCATGATAGGATAAATACACACTTGATCTGTAAAATCGAGATAGCTCAAGTGGTAGCGAGGAGGATTACCAAACTACAAAGAACATTTTCTAGGTTCGAATCTCACTGGCTGCTCTTTTTTATTCATTTTTTTTTTGGAGGGGAGGAGGGGAGGTCTGATTTTATTTTTCTGTTCATGTATTATTTTTTTTATTTTTTTATTATTTTTTTATTTTTTATCCCTTTAACATGTATAAGGTACATATATAAAAACTTCTGTAACAACACAAGCTACTGTAAATTCGGAAATACACGCGAATGTGAGCGTTAATAGACATATTCGCGACGTCAAAATCTGTGTCTAGGGCAAGTAAACAACAGAGTGATTTCGCCATTTCGCGATAATTTTATTTTCACGAAATTTTGCATGTGAGAAGTTTCGCGAAAATAAAACCTCGCAAAAACTTCCGAATTTAAAGTAAGCTGAAATAATGCCGCCTGTTCCTTTTGGGCCTAGTAAAAATATGAAGAAAAAAAACAACAACCTCAAAATAGGTTCGATCCTGGGACGCCTGCGTCCAACGCCGTAGACATAACCACTACACTACAGTATCTTCTAACGTGAAGTACACAAGTTAATATTTTATGGGTAGCATTGTACTATATACTCAGCAATTGTAAACAAAATATCACGTGACTGTCACTCTTCGTTGGCACTATAGTAGTAAAACTTTTGATATAATTAGACATAAACACCCTTAAAATCATCTGATTTCAGATCTTTTGTTTGTTTTGTTTGTTTGATTTGATTTGATCCTTTACGTCCCATCAACAATCTTTCAGTTAAACAGGGACGGGTATTCCTGGGTTGAACCAGTACTGAGCTAGGATAAATGTGTCTTACTCAAGGACCACAACGCAGTGAGGCTCGAACCCGCGGCCCCTCGGTCTCGAGTTAAGCACTCTACCACTGAGCCACTGCACTCCCTGAATGGATCTTACGAAGCTATATTAAATGCTGGGGTGCAACAAGGTTTAGTATTGGGTCCACCTATATTTTTTTATTATTTATAAACGATATTGCAAATGTCAAGACTATTTGCAGACGACACTTCCCTTTGTTTCTCTTCAGCTGATTTAGCAGAATTAGTATTAGTTTTGAGCGACGATCTCAACATATTCAATCACCCAAAGACAGAAGTAATAGCCATTTCTAATATCCTAAGTGATTACAATATGATAGTAATATATTAGATATTGTTGATAAACATAAACATCTTGGACTCATTCTTTCGTCAAATAATAAATTGACTAATCATATTGACTCAATTATAATTTCAACATCTAAACAAGTAAACTACTTAAAGAAAATTGAAATATCAACTGCCTAGAACTTTTTTGAATAAACTGAATTGTACATATATTCGATCATTACTAGAGTACGCTTCTGATGTGTGGGGGAGTTGCACCGCAACTGATACCATAGATTAGAACAAATTCAATAAAACGCTGCGCAAATCATCACAGGTCTTCCGAACTTTGGTTCATTTAACTACCTGTATTTAGAGAGTGGATGGGAAACCCTTGCACAATGAAGGTCAACTAAAACTACCTTTTATGTACAAAATAATAAATGAAGAAACTCCTACTTAGTTGAGAGATATATTGCCTAATACAGCAGAGGACACATTCGCGGATCCTGAAAGTTTTGTCAGAGGGGATCCAAACTCTGACAACGTATTTTTTTATTTTTTTTTTTGATGGGAGGAGAGCAGATCCAAAATACGGGCCATCATCGGCCTGCCAGCGAAACGCCATTTAAATGGCGTTTCGCTGGCGGACCGATGATGGTCCAACATTGAATGCTGGCTATGTAGCTTTGTGGTTTTTTAGGGGATCCAGACCAGAATTGCTAAGAAACCCTATCGGACCGCCTGCCACTCCACCCCTCTGGATCCGCGCATGAGACAGAAGTGGCTATACACTTCGTAACAGCAATAATTTCACTATTCCATCAGTCTTCAAGTCTTCCCATCCACTATAAGAGTATGGAATGGTTTAAGTAAAGACCTCGAACTCTTCCGCGGTTTAAAAGAAAGATTTGAAGCCAGGAAATACAAGTTATATTCTCGTTGGGGACAGGAAAACAAGCATTGCCCTAACCAGAATACGACATAGATGCAGCGGTTTTAATGCAATTGTCGTTGTAGAGCACAAGCATTGTCTATTGGAATGCCATTTATATTATGCACAGAGACAGAGACTGAAATACAATTTAAATCCTGATTTTGTACTAAACTTTGATTTACATACTACTGGTACTGCAAATTGCAAAAACAGAACTAATAAAGATATTATTGTAGCTGTATTAAGATTCGTTAAAGATACCCAAAGATTTAAGATGATTTTGATAGTGATGTCAAATTGTTCCTGACAGGAATCTACATTAATATTGGCAGAATGTTCCAGGAAAAGGTTATACTTATACTTGAAGTTGAAATTTGTTATGAAATATGTTTGTTTACACCATTGTATCCTTACATGCTTACCGGGAGAGGACGATATAATGTTGTCATAACTTGTGTCCAATCCCATTGCTGATTTGTCCAATAAAATATGCTAAATCTAATCTAGCAATAACATACAGCAAACCCTGTCTTAAGCGGCCACCCAAAAAGAAGACCAAAATTGATTTTTAAGACCGACTATTGCTTAATGCAGGTCGAAGGTATTGCAGAATGCTCCAATGGGAGCATTCTTCAATACTTTCAACCTTCATTAAGCTACCATTTGTCATTTAGATCTTTGTTTTGTCTATTTTTAAGTGGCCGCTTAAGACAGGTTTTACTGTAATTGGCACAGACCCGTGTATGTCACAAGGCTATATGGACAACTCATTTGCAGAATGTTTGCTAACAGGTTTGAAATACCAGAAACAGTGTCTATGATCTTATTCATGTATACGGAATTAGCAGAAGTTATTGTATGGTTTGTACGTCTGGACGAGAAGATAATCCACGAACTTTAGCAAGTGGATTATCGCCCGTACATACGCAAAACCATACAATATGGCTTGCTTATTGCAACAGCGTGCATTTGTACCATATGCATGATGAGATATGTGACGTTATTAAAGCATTGGAATATCAACGAAAGATGCAGTAACATGTTTTACCACATTTAATATTGAGATTCTCAACAAACCAGCAAGTGATAATCAGCCACCATCGCTAAAAACGACCAACCCAGTGATTGCAGAGATTGTATTTGAAGATGATCCCCTCAGAACATCGTAAGTCATTGACGCCACCTTCGATTAATATCCGGATGCCTCCTTCGATTATCAACGAATTTGCCAACGACCTTTCGCGATGCTTGCCGAGGTTTACCGTTACTAGCCGATCCTATAACGATCTAAGACTTAAAGTTTTCTGATACACTAGTAAAACTGTCATTGTGACATAAGCACGTTTCATTTTCCCAGAAAGGCTTTAATTAAGTTTAAACGATCTTTAATTAAAACCCTATCGTTGCCTCTTTTCACAATGATTTTCATCAGCTAGGTCTGTCTCATCATACATTAATTTGTGGTCCAATGTTATTGAAGAAGTGCACCTTGGGAATTGGCTATAGCTGTAATTGATCAAATTAATCTATTTCCGAGTACTTTTATCCATTACTAGTGTAGCTCGAGGCTGGGGAACAATTCTTGGAAATACTGTCCTCGAGAGGGAAGATAGCAAGGAGACTGACTTGAAGCAACAAGACTGACTAGGAACGGAACACACACACTTGACGCAACAATACTGACAAGGAACAGAACACACACACACATTTGACGTAACAATACTGACTAGGAACGGAACACACACACACACACTCGACTCAACAATACTGACTAGGAACAGAACACACACACACTTGACGCAACAATACTGACTAGGAACAAAACACACACATTGACGCAACAATACTGACTGGGAACGGAACACACACACACACACTTGACGCAACAATACTGATTTGGAACGGAACACACACACAGGCTTGACGCAACAATACTGACTAGGAACGGAACACATACACACACTTGACGCATCAATACTGACTAGGAACGGAACACACACACACTTGCCGCAACAATGCTGAATAGGAAAGGAACACAAGCTTGAAGTGACACTACTGACTAAGAATGGAACACACACACTTGACACCGGGCGCCGTGGTGCCGTCGGTAGCAAGTTCGACTGTTAATCAAGGGGCGCTAGTTCAATCCTGGTCCAGTCCTTTCGTGGAGATTGATCATGAAATAATTTATACAGTCATCCATCTCCTTTCGCTGATTCTATAAGGCTTGTTGTCAGATACAAGTGAAAGTATTGCACGAGGTACTGGTTAACTGCTTAGTTAAGCTTACACAGAAAAAAGTGTGGTTAGGTGAACTGACCGTTTCGACATAACCATAGCTGTTGACAGGGACGTAAAACATCAAACCAAACCAAACACACGCTTGACTGACAAAACTGACAGGAATGGAACACACACACAGAGACAAACTTGAAGCAACGTGACTGACTAGGAAAGAAACACACACACACACACCCACTTTATGCACTAGGAACGGAACACACACACTTGACGCAACATAAACACAAACCTTTGACGCAATAAGTCTGACTAAAATGACTGAATATGAATGGAAAACACACATATGACGCAACAAGACTAGTTATGAGTGGAACACACACATATGAGGCAGCAAGACTGGCTATGAATGGAAAACACACACTTGATGCAACACGACACTGAATGGAACACACACATATGACACAACAAGCATAACTAAGAATGGAACACAATCCTTTGACGCAACAAGACTGACTATAAATGGAAAACACACACTTGATCAAACAAGACTGACTATGTTTGGAAAACGCACATATGACACAACAAGACTGACTAAGAATGTATCACACATATATGACGCAACAATACTAAATATGAGTGGAGTACACAAACTTGACTCAAAAAGACTAACTTGGAACGGAAAACACACATATGACGCTACAAGACTGAATAAGAATGGAACACACACATATGACGCAACAAGACTGACTTGGAACGGAACACACACATATGACGCAACAAGACTGACTTGCAGCGAAACACAAACGTTCTGACTAGGAACGGAACACACACAAATTACGCGACAAGACTGATTAGGAACAGAACACAAACCTACTTGATGCAACAAGACTGACTATGAAAGGAAAGCACACATATAAAACACAAGACTGACTTAGAATGGAACACAAACGTTTGACGCAACGAGACTGACTAGGAACGGAACACACACATATGAAACAAGGAATTAAACAGTATTCTGTGATAAAGAGATTACCGTTTTTTTGGATGAAAACAAAAAGTAAATTTTTTAGCCGAGATTGGTCTGTAATATCTTGTGAATTAAACAAGCCGTTAATAAAGAAAGAGCATCCTTGTAAGGCGATATTAAAATCATATTCTCCCTGTAATTATTAAGCCCACCATGTTTTTATTGGCCCTTTCTGATGATCAGTCCCCCGTAGTTTAAGAGAATATTGGAAGAGGAAATTGTCTTGAAAATGAACAATGGTTTAATGACACTCATTACTCTTCGTAACTCGGTTCTTCAAGAAAAACAACATTAGGACCACTGCACGAGATTCTTGTAATAATCGCATATGCGCAAAATCCTCCTTTAAACCCTTTGTATACTAATAGTGGATTCTTCCTTCTGGTTCGATACAATAAACCCGGGATAGTCCATTGTACATATCTAGGGGTGTCAGGTTATAATTTTCAAAAATGTTGTTTTCTTCTGTCTGAAGATCTTTTTTTACCTCTACGGACAGTGTAGACCCAGATAAAATGCAGCATTAAGCTGCATTTCATCTGGGTCTTCACTGTTTGTAACAGTACCCGTTTAGGGGTTTCCCAAATACAAATGGTTCAACGTTGATTTTTACGTTTCCAACCGGGCTGGAGTTCTAATAGTTGGTCTGAGCCTTCCTCTACTTCCATGCTTTGTGCATGCGTGGAGCGGAGGCTATGACGATACTGTGTATGTGCGCAGGCTCGTCAGAGTCTTCGCTGCTCGCAGATGCAATAAATACCCTTTTTTTTTGTGCTGGCACCAAATCAAATTTCTGATACATAGAGAGATCTGCATTCCCTGATCAGGCTGTACTCATAATCACTTAAGCGCAGTTTAATCATATATAAGTTGCAGGCAAATGCTTATGCTACATGACACATAAATCCATATTTAAAATGGGCACGCCAGTGTTAACCAGTCTGTGAGGTTTGATCATTGCATGGACAGTTGGGGTTTTTCCATACTCATTCGACGCACAAGTTTACATTATTAATATGATACGCGTCAAAAACAAAGCAAAAAGTTCAACATGTTCAACAGCATGAAATATTGCTGTCAGCAAACTTTTGCATCCTAATATTTGTATTCAGACATCAGCTCTAGGCATTATTTAAAGTTCTAATGTAAGACAATATTCAAAATGGCCGCGAAAAAAAAGGGCACACAGTTTCAAAACTTCAAGCAATTGTGTTGCTGCTTTAATTATTTTGAATAGTTTGCATATATGTATAAAAAAAATATAAGAGCAATCTGTGGAGACTCTTTTGATCAAACATGTCTTGACGAATACACGTACATGCGTCCAGGTTTGGCAAAGCATATAATCGTTTATGAAGGCAAAGTGATAACCGATTTGATTTATAAACTGGTCTACAAGTTCCCAATTCTTTTCAGCATCTTTCAAGTAGTTTTCTAATGGTACAGAATGAATTCCATGCGAAAGTTGATCTAACCTTTGAAAACATGCCGCCTGTTCATTGTGCTTTAGGGCGAGAACATAGTTATTCACTATCATAAGTTAACTCTATAGATACTCAAAAAGAAGTACAGTAAATCCTGTGTAAAACGTCACTCTCAAAAAGACCAAAGATTGGTTTTCAAGACCAATTATCGCTTAATGCATGTCAAAAGTATTGCAGAATGCTCCAGGGAGAGCATTCTGCAATACTTTCGATCTTCATTAAGCTACCATTTTTCATTAAGATCTTTGTTTTATATATGTTAGTGGCGGTTTTCTCAGGTTTTACTTATAAACCAGCCAATAGCCATCCCTCATCTAAAGACAAGATACAAGACTTCTGACGCTACAAGACACTAGACAAAATATTGGCTTCTTCTTGTCGACCAATTGCCTTCGAGTTGAATTATTATAATAATATATTGTAGACAGCCTCCCGCTGCTGATGGCAAGCTCGTGATTGCCTTTTCTGTCTTATTGGCTGCAGAATAAAGCGGTATCGATCATCAATATTTCATGAACAACTTGCAATAGGGCTGAGGCAGTTGATTCCCTTGAAAACGTTGGCGTTTCGTTTCAAGGGGCAATACTCAAATTTGTTTAGGATGTCGTGTTGTTTAGGGTTATGTGAATTTAGTTCTAATAAAACCGATAACTGGTCCCCCAAAAAGTTGCCTCATGTTCCATGTTCCCTAATATTGTCTTTGTTCCCCTGATTGCCCCAAAAATATTTGGCATGTGTTCCATGTTCCAATATGCCAAAAATTAATATTCTAGCCAGTCTCTGTAGCTTGGTAAGCAGGATTGAATTTTGCTTGATTTGATTATTAACGTCCCAGTGAACAATTTTTCAGTTATGTCGGGACGGGTCTCAGAGTCCTGGGTTAAACCAGCACTAAAACAAGGATTAACCCTAAAGCGCCATGAAAAAAATGCATCCTAAAATGTCGTCTACAGGAGCAGTCTGATCTGGGATCACATTGTTTGCCATAGAGGCTTCTTAACCATTTCAGCAGACGAGAAAAGCAGACGACTTGTGTTGCGATTGGCGCATTAAGGATTCATGTAGGGGTCCGATATGATAAAATCATGTTTTCTCTTATTTTTTATCATGAAAATATAAAACCGCAAAATATTAATAAAATGTTACTACCTTGCCCCAGAGATACTGCTCATGATCTGGACCTGGACCGATGTCTCGTACACCACCAATAGTCGACAGGGGCTGAAATATAAAATAATAAATAGGTTTAATGTTGTTAATTCGAGGCCCTCGGGGCCAGAGTACTTACTTCTTATTATTAGTAGTGGGGATTGAAGGGATTTAGTTACTAAATACAATAATTTAACCATAAAAATGATTTTTTTCTGTGTTTTCAAACAAAACATGTTATTGATGCTTAAATGAAACACCTCGCTGAGACGTTTCTTTTAAGCATTCAGAACATATTTTGATAGAAAATTATCAAAAAGCATACAGTTCATAAACAAAACCTCTGAATCCAGTTTATCGCAAATTTAATTCGAATAAGCGGATAGTTGGAAGTATCGGAGTTCGAATTATCGCAAGAATTCCTGCAGTATGATGATAGTCTGTACTGCATCCCCCCCCACATTTTGTTTAAATCTTAAGTTCGTGATTAAAAGTGGCGCATCTCTAAACACAGAACAATCCACCGCAAAACTGTCAAAGCACAGGCTTACACTGGTTAAATTTTCTCGGATCCTACACTGAACTCAGAAATTTTACTCTCCACACTTTACAGCGAGAAAAGAAAGAGCGAGAGGGCAAATACGTCAATAATTGGGACGTTTGCTCTTTCTCTCTCTCTCTCTCTCTCTCTCTCTCTCTCTCTCTCTCTCTCTCTCAATATTATACCTATTGGTCTCTAAACAAATCCACTACCCACGTCATAAACAATGCTCCATTATAAATTTATAAGACGCCATTATATGTACGAGTATTACTATATGCATGCAATACGTTTTATTCATGTTATTCCTTTATGTCTCATAATTGTAACCATTATTGTTTATTGTACCTCATGTTGCCATGCATGTACTTGGACTGAGAGAAATAAAGAATAATTTGATTTGATTTGATTTTACACTGTAACAGATAAGTGTATCTAGTTTACACCAAATTTGGTGGCAGCTGAACTGCCACTGTTTTGGTGTAACCTTTAAACTGCTATAAACTATGTTCTTGCACACCGGATAAGGATATCTGCGATTTTACCCTGGGATAGAAAATCTTATCTTACCCATGCTATCTTACAAAGGACTTCAAGTACATCATGTGAAATTGCATCTAAGCGTATTCACTTATTTTAAAATAATAATAATAAATAAATAAATACATATAAATGAATAAATGAATAAATAAATAAAAACAGTGGTGAATAAGAAAAATAATCCATTATTCGTGTGAGGGTAAGATAGAAAAAATCGTCCCTCGGTATCACCGTTTGTCATCACTCGACAAGCCTCGTGATGCCAAACGGCGATCCTCGGGACGATTTTTTCCATCCTACCCTCACACTCATGATGGATTCTTATATTCTGTTCGATTGTGTTGATCCGGAGAATAGCCACAACAATAACAGGTAGAAATGTTTAAACATTTATTACTGGAGAATGATTATGCTTGCCTCGAGCTGTTAAGTAGGAAAGTAAGTTTATGTGTAAAGGTACACTTATTTTAAGTGTAGGCCTATATTTCGTTTCAATAAAGGTTCCGTAGCAATTCCATAATCCATTTTAAATCCTCTTAGACTGCGAAAAACAGATGCGCAGTCTGATCGGAGTTACACAGCTTCCACATGCAAACACGCTTGGTATTTCATAAACAGGCGGTTTCTATATTAATTAAAGTGGAAATCAGGCTGAGAAAAATCGTAACTTGCATATAAAGATGTGATTAAAGATAGAAATGATACGCCTTGTTTCTGTATAATTGTGACAGTAATCAGGATATTGACGAAAATTGAGACCAAGTGCCGGCATATCCATTTCCAAGAACTTGATTTTATTATCAGTAAAGAACTTTTAACACGTTGTCAGCTATTTCACTGAGTTTTGTCAGGGTTGGAGCAAAGTGAAGTCTTTAAGAGCGCATCGACACACCGGGTAGGCGGCAATCGAAAACGCCAATACTACCGAGGAACGTAGATCAGAATTCAATAGAAACAGTGTTTTCGATTGCCATTTGATCTACTGGCGACAAATGGCAATCGAAAGCATTGTTTCAGCAGGGCGACAAATGGCAATCGAAAACACTGTTTCTATCGATTTTTGATCCGCGTTATTCGATTGTTGGATATTGTTTTCGATTGCCGCCTATGATCCCTGCAAGCAAATAAAACGGGCCACCATCGGCCCGCCAGAGAAAACGTCATTTGCTGGCGGGCCGATGGTGGCCCAAGATTAATTCTGGCTGGTCAGTGGCTTAGTGGTAGAGTGCTCGATTAAGGATCGATGGGTCGCTGGTTCGAGCCTTAGCTTTATGTCCTTCAAGAGCAAGATACTTTATCGTTTGCTTACTTCTGGCTTATTCCAGGAAAACGTCATGAAAAGCGTTGACTGGGACGTAGATCATCAACATAAACACAAAAAACACGTACATGTATAGATATACCACGACCTCTGAGTCATTCTATTTCAAGAGGTTGATGCGTAATGCGCAAAATGAGCCAGTCGGACTGGAACATCTATGTGTGTCAAAATATGATAGTATTAAAATGTAAAGTAAATGCCAGAAACTCCCATTTCTAGATCATCCGTATTTTCAATATTATAAATACAGTCACGCCTCAAAGCTTTCTGTTTATCTATACTTACTCTTTGAGTGCTAGACCCAAATCAAGTCACTGTGTTTAACATGCTGGGTATTAATTCCATGCTTTTGTTGTCGTCTGCTGACTTTTTTCAAAATAAACTTTTTTCAAAATATTCTTTCAGAATCACTTTTTGAGTTTCAAACGGTCTGGGTCCAGATCAGGACCGTCCTGTCGGTGCAAACCGTTTGGAATGGTTATCAGCTGACGACAAAAGCGCATTTGCACTTCGCAATAAAAAAAGAAGCGAAAAAATATCGTCTGCTACAAATTCTAGGAGGCGCTTTAAGGGTTAAGTTTAAATCCTTAATGTAAATAAGTATCCCTTAAAACGCCTACTAGCCACGACCGTATAAGGCAATTTCAATTTTATGGGAAATAAGACTTTTCAGTTCATATGAATCGCCGATATAATATATCAAACCTTAATGGGCTTTTTTAAGAAGAAGAAGTAGAACATTTTTTTAATAGTCGTCTGCTGCAAAATGACAGATGAGCCGTGACATGTGATTTCCAACAATGTGGCATTTTGACAAGTGTATACTCAGACGAGTCTGTACAGCCTCCTTTTAAGCTTAATAACTCCAAATGATGTTCAGTCAGTAGTTTAACACACATACAATATTCAAGCGACTAGAAAGGGTTCTGATCAGACTGCGCGTATGCGTAGGCTAGTCTGAGCCCTTGCTGGTCGCACATATCACATTGCATTGTTGGAAATCTCATAGCGCGGCTCAGATTACTTATTATTCTAAATGCATGCTTGTGGTGACTTTCGCGGTCTGCTTATTTTTTGACCCAGATCAGACAAAACGCCGGGCTTGGTTAGGAGCCAAACTGTTTGACACTTTGATATTTCTGAGAGATTTGTGTGAACAGACGCCAAAAAAGCACTGCCGTCATCTTTATTTTTCTTTTTTCTTTAATTTTCGCGTGATCCGAAAGAGCAAGTATCAAGCTTTATCTGGTTTCAGACTTTCATTCTTTTTTTCAAAATGCGTCCGCATATGTCATACATTTCAAAACTTTCAAAACAGACAAATCTTAAAAATCAATATATGATCTTATTGAGATTAAAATAAAGATTAGATGATACAGTCAGTAATAGCCTGTCTAAGTGGGACCAAAATTCATCTAACATCCCGACTTTCTCTGATATTCCACCTGTTATATGACAGGTTTGAAATGCATCAGTTATTTCTTTTATTGTCTAGGAGACACCATAGACCACCTGTTTTCACCTGTGTTCATTTCTTTTGTTCAGCATCCATATTATATCAATGCAATCACTGATCAAAATCAATTTTACCTCATTGGATAGTTACAAAACCACCCAATATCTTAGTACAAAAGCCATTTTCGAAAGAAAAAAAGGTAGAAGACAGAAGAAGCTGACAAAAGAGCATGCAAAATCTAGTGCGGATCCAGAGAGGGGACAGGGGGTCCGAACCCCCCCCCCCCCCTGCAAAACCCCCCAAAAATAGGGTTTCTTAGCAATATTGGTCCGGATCCCCTGTAAAACAACAAAGCTTACAAGCCAGCATTCAGTGTTGGACCACCATCGGCCCACCAGCGAAACGCCATTTGAATGGCGTTTCGCTGGCGGGCCGATGATGGCCTGCTTATAGTGGTATTTGGATCTTCTCTCCCCTAATCAACTAAAAAAAGTTGGACCCCCTCTAAAAAAAACTTTCTGGATCCGCGCATTTAAAATTACTCAGCATATGAAGAGTTAAAATTTACCATATTTCCATATAAACAACACTGTTGATACTAGAAGATCTGTAGGTCCTGAATCGCTCACCTGATCTCCTTAATATTGTTAAAAATAGATCAAGGTCAACTTCGGCTTATTATGTAAAGATATTTTGTTTTACCATATATGGGAGTGGTAGATCAAGGTCAACTTCTGCTTATTATGTAAAGATATTGAGTTTAACCATATATGGGAGTGGTAGCCAGTTTGGAAATGCGAAAATTTGAATTAAATGAAAAATACCACTTAACAACCCTAAAATTGGAAATGGACTCGTCCAATTCATAACAGTGGGATATTCCATTCGGCATAAATGGGTTAATTGTCTTCTTGATGTCATGTGGGTGTTAGTGTTCTGTGTCTCTTCTTTACGGTGCCGTGGGTTCATCTTCATTGTGTGATTATGATATTTCCTGGTCACAATCACTGACTTTTAGTATCACATAAGCTACCCAGTCTTTCTTTGACAATACAGTAACACCTGTATAAAACGGCCACTCAAAAATAGATGAAACAACTATCTTTATGACAAATGGTGGCTTAATGCAGGTCGAAAGTATTGCAGAATGCTCCCTTTGGAGCATTCTGCAATACTTTTGACCTCTATTAAGTGATAAGTGGTCTTGGAAACCAATTTTCGGTCTTTTTGAGAGCGGTCGTTTTACACAGGTTTTACTATACACGTGTATTTTTTTGGCAAATCTATGAAGGTTATCTACAAAATGCAAAAACGTGTCTTTGTTTCCTCAGAGCGTGTGTGTTTCCTCAGAGCGTGTGTGTTTGTATGCAATCGTTGTAAAAAATCGAATCACTTTAGGATACAAAGCTGATCAATTACTCTTAAAGTATTTGCTGCCTCTTTATCAGCACCTTTTAAATGCATAACTAAATCATCTTTTATAATGTCACATGTAAGCCACGTGCGGGTCACGTGCGGCGCTATAACGAGTAAATGAAAATGTTTGATGCTTGATTTTCCAGATTTTTCAATGAAAAAGATTATTTAAGGAAAAATAGTATCCGTGAAAAAAGGTTTTGCAAAATACAGATTTTTTGGGGCATTTATTACCAACCTAATATTTGGCAAATAGATTTACTTGAGACGACTGTTAATTTTATAAAGGGTGCATGATACGGTGCACAAATAAAGGAATAAAATTTCAGAAAAATACCGAAGCGCACAACTGCAATGGGCCGCTCGAACCACTATCGGCCCACCAGCAAATCGCCATTCAAATGGCAGATAGGGTAAAGTCGTGTAAATTCGGACAACGGATAAATTCGGACACACATTTACAAACAGTGTAAATCCAGATGAGACGGCTCCTTATGAGCCGTCTCATCAGGATTTTCACTGTTTGCTTAGGTAATCTAGTTTTTATTCCAATATTTGAAATATGAAATAAACAGGGTCGCTGTCCGAATTTAGCTGTCTGTCCGAATATACCCGACTTTACCCTAGTGGTCCTATTGTACATGTATATGCTTACAGGGATACAAGCATGCAAACTCAAATAAAACTGAACTATACATTAATAAGACTTGGTCGGAGTTGAGTTTTCTACATTATTATTATACTATTTATTATTATTATACCCCCGGCATTTATGCTGAGGGATATATAGTTTCGTCTTTCCGTTTTTCCGTTCGTATGTTCGTTCGTTCGTACTTCCGTCACGTTCGTGGAATTTACGACTAGTTTTGTTTAAAGTGTCTCAAGTAATGTATATCTCACTACCCGCTTATGAGAAAGCATTCATATTTTGGCCATAGTTACCCTGGAGGGTTGGTATTCACATTATGAATCAAGCCTCCAGGATCTCTGCCCCTGGGTGGGGCTGGAGACCAAAATCTAGGACACCTTTAAAAACGCTAATCTGTTTTTTTACGTATGCAGACATCTAATCAATCATTCATTTGAACGAATTCATATTTGGTTTCCGCTCGACAGCTTAAGGCACTACGGTTGGTGTCCCAATGTGGGGATAGAAGTCAAAATCTAGGACACCTTAAGTTGTTTTCTATTCTATGCTTTTTTTCTCCTTTTCTTTTATAGAATCATTCATTTTTATATCAACAGTGACCGTTTAAGACTTGTTTTTCGACCTCTTTACCAACCATTTATTAGAAAGCACTGTTGAACCGCAAATTTCACACTTCGCAAATTTCACTACGTGTGAAGAATTGGTTCCAAAACGTCACTTTTGGAAAATGTGAAACTTGCGTATGGTCAATTTCGATAATTGGGGGGTCTAAAATCTGTGCTCAAATTTCACATGTTTATTTTTTTAACTTGTGAAAAATCGGTACGTATTCGTCTTATCTGTGAAGAACTAGTTCGATTTTTCTTAGATGTGAAGAATTGGTACTCAATTTTCACAAATGTGAAGAATAGCTACCCGTTCCTTACAAGTGTGAAGAGTTGGTACGCATTTTTCACAAATGTGAAGAATCGGTACCAATTCCTCACACATGTCAATTGGTAACAAATGCTCACACATGAGAAAAAATGGTGCCAAATTACCACAGATGTGAATAATTGGTACTCGATCTTCACAATAGATGTCAATGGCAGAAGTTGTAATATATAGTCACAAGTGAAAGATTCCTCTTATCACATCACATGACTTGTGGTTGCAAGCGACTGGATGAATTCATCTCTCTCTCTCTCTCTCTCTCTCTCTCTCTCTCTCTCTCTCGCACACGCGTGCAGAGAGAGTTCTGAAAGAATATAATAGATTTGAATACGTCTTAGAAACCGCTTTATATGTATATCGAAGAGACATAACTCAAAAGGGTAAATGTTAGAGTTATGGCTGTTGCGTTCTGCATGTCCTCAAATGTGGGTTAATATTTTTTGTATGAAATTTCATGTATGTACCTTGAGTTGTTGCATTCTGTACGCCATCTCAAATAAGTAGCTGTGTGCGGTTTGAAATAATGAATTATGTGAATTGAAACACAATCTGATGGTTTAAGGATATGAACAAATGTTTTAATCAAGCATTAGAAATGATAAATAAGAACATTTTCAAAACACTAATAGAGTGCTGTTGTTCTTTAAAGAATAACTGGATGCCGAAATTCAATGGGCCCCTAAGCACCACAAAACTAATTAGTGAAATATCTGCATAACTTTTGAGTGTTTTCCTGCATAAACATGAATGACAGAATGGACATGATTTTGTAATAGGTGACACAGGTAAAATCATTGTCTTTCGGAAACACGATTCTTTATATAGAAAAAAGAGGTCCTTCGGGCCAGGGTAGCTCGCCTGAGAATGGCTGTTTAAATGGATAACAGAAAATCATATCTCCTCCAAAATCCCAGCTTTTTTGCTATATAGATCAGCAGTTTCATTATAAAGCTTTACATGGAAAAGTGTCCATCAAAAAAAAATAACAGGATGTTGACACTCTGGGTGGGTGCATTAATGGTTACAAGGTCATATTGTGAACAATCATTGTAGAGGCCTACTAGCTGAAGCCTCATACAAAAAATATCAAGGCTCTAGTTAAAGTGATTTCAGTCAAGAAGTGTTGTCTCCCCTACTAAGCCTTGTGGTTTCAAATAAAAAAAAAGTAAGTTTTCCCAAAAAGGACATTGGAAAAACGGGCCACGCCACTTGGTGGTGGAAATTTTAAACCAGTTAAATAATTTAAAAACTTTTGGAAGAGGGTTTTTCAAAGACCATTGTACCAAATTATTTTGAAATCTGACCAGAAGTTTTTGAGAAGATTTTAGAGTGCTTCCTTTTGGTTGCCATGACAACCAGATTTCTTTTTAAAGTGGACACTTTTGAACAATTCTGAAAAGGGACCGATCAAACCTCTGAGACTGGTGAAAATCCGCAAAATGGTTTAGGAGACAGAGCTTGTTGAGGGAAGATGGAGGGACGGACGGGTGGCTGCCAGGACGGCTGATGTACTACGGCCATCATTGTCCACAATGTGAGCGAAATAAAGGGGTCCACCATCCAAAGATATGTGAATTTGAGGGAAAGCTAAATCAGATTCTCCTATAAAGGACTGGGAACTAATTTTATATCAACATATCCCATGAGCAAAAACTGAGAGGAGCTCTGAGGCTATTATTTGGCAATGAATGTGTCTGATTGGATGATAATGCTGAAGTAAAAATATTTTTTTGCTTGCGGCGCTCATGTCGGAAGCATTAGATTAAGAATGGTGATACCCTCTGGCTGGTTGTCTATTTATAGAAAAAACTGTTCGCATAACTGTCGTGTGTAGGCGAACAATAGACTGGTTCTCTCCCTTTAATAGCTTGTCAGCATATTAAGACATGTAACTACTAGCCGCCATTGCGCCTACGTATAGCATACACACTGACGTCATGAGTGACGTGGTTTTGGAAAATACCCTTGACATAAAGTGCATTTTTTAAACAAGCCGTTTTATTAAGTTTATTTTGTTCTGAGAGTTTATATATTTTTTCTTTTACATTAGTTTCAAATTATAGCAACTAAAAAAAATCTGAAGTTTGTGTTGAAATATCTTTTCTGGAGCATGCGCAGTCGCATGAGTAGGATTCTGACCCTAGATGGGTAGATCTAGGGGAGGGAACCAGACTAGGCGAACAAGTCAGTTCACCGATAGGGGTAACGCTAAATGCGTAAATGACTACTTTACGCATAAAGAACACATTTTTAATTCTGCGAAAAGGACTTTTATTATTGCTAAACGGTTTGTTAGGTCAATGTATGTTTAATAATATTTTAAAAATGAAGCTTAAAATTATTTTTTCAACAGATTAAAAGAAGTAAGAAGGCAAAGATCAGGACTCTATACAAACATGAACCACACCTGATCCAGGACAACACACATTGGAAATTGACAGGAAATTGACAAAAGCAAGCAAAATATGCAGGAGCCATTGATACGAATGACATTATTTAAGAAATGAATTCAATTTTTGAAATGTTCATGGAATCATGAATACTTCGGGTCTCTCTAAGTGTAGGGGCCCCACTTACTTCGCATGAGACCCGAAGTATTCATGGTTCAATGAACATCCCAAACATTGAATTTATTATGAATATCTAAAATATAAAAATTGCTTTTTACGTGCTACTCAGGTGTGGCTTGCAGTCAATCATAACACCAGTGTCACATCTAGCGAATGATTTTGATGGTCGGAGCATATTGCATGGACAAGTGAACTTGGCAGCTGCCAATCAACTTTGTGTAATCCATGAGGCTATAAACGGTTGCAAAAATCTAAAGATTCATTAAAGGATTGCTTCGAAAATTTAAATATTGAGCAACAAAGGCTCAGACGAGCATGCTCAAAGGCACTGACTCACCATAGCATCCACGCCGCTGTTCATACACATGCTGAAGAGGACTCAGACCAAAATCTAGACATAAAACCACACTGAATATGTCAATATGGGCGTTTTACAGAGGCTTTGGCACATTCGTGTGTGATAGCCTTGAATTGAATTCTTCATAAAAAGTACTTGAATGCGTATGAAAGCGTACATGTACCTGGTTAACATGTAAAAGCGGGTCACTATCGTCCCGCCGATGATAGCCAATTGAAATGCATTCCATCCTTTTTGGTAGCTGCAGCGAAAAACAAATCCATATAATGCCAACATATATCAGACTTGGTACTACCGCAATGCTATACAACCTGTTCTAACTACCAAAGTGTATTTGCTATTCGCTCCCTGCTTAAGCTATAATAGTCAATTACGCTTTGAATGAATTCGTCTTGTCTCTGTAGCTGAGGATGCTGGATCAAGCCTTTAATTGTAGCAGACCCCCCTAGTACATGTAAAAGAGTATACTTACAGCATTCCCTAAGTTATAAATGGACTCGAAAGCACAGTCTGTTCAGCGCTCCCTGGTATTTACTATAATAGGTAAACTTGTATAAACTTCAGAACCTATATTTTATGGTGATTTAGTTTATAAATTCAAAAGAATTCTTGGAAAAACTAATTTAAGTGATCAATTCAAAAAGATTATCAAACGTTATATAAAGGTTAGATATAACTTGGATGTCATGCGACAGTCTGCATGCCTGGTTTTAAACCCAATCACGGTTTATAGCTATGGTTTCATCTTTAATTGCACGACGGTGGGTCAGGCCTCAGACTCTTTGACGGCTTTAATAGGTGGCTTGTTGCTTGAAGCTTTTTGTAGCTGGGCCCACTGTGGCTCAACTTGAGGTCTTCTTTAGTTCAGACTATCTGTGAGCCACGGGCCCTTTTCTTTGTTTTGTCACGGTGTGTTAATTTGATTAGAGTGTTTTTCCATGGTGATACATTGCAATAGCTAGAATGTCTCCATGCGAGCTGAAGATTTATTGTACTTCAACAACAGCAGAATCTAGGGCGACGATTTGGTACCAGTAGAATGCATTTAAGACCCCCTCCTCCGGGTGGCCTAGGCTGCTGTCCGTTCTAAGGCAGTGGTTCTGTTTTTGTTGATTTTTTGCTTATTGTTACTCAAATTTGTGGGAGTCTGTAATTGTTCTATGTTTTGTTGTACATAACTTTATGTCCATTCTAGTTTTGCAATCTTCTTGATGGGGAAGCGAAAGCTGGTTGCTTTGCTTAGTTTGTCTTCCTGGTGTCTCGTGATTGTTGTGAGGCTCTTCCTCGCGATACCATTGATTTTTCTGCAATTTATGATTGTGGTATTTCCTGATCATACTCACTTACTATTTTCTATTATCTTGTCTTTTAAGCAGAACAGGCAGAAATGAGCCTTTAATCGTCGCAAATCTCTAAGACATGTTTCTCGGTTAAAAAATTAACATTGTGTGTATCTAACCTTTATCTTTGCATGCTGGGCAGTTTTTCATGCTGTTTTAACGTCTGCTGACCTTCTTTTATTTAATATAAACTGGCCAAAATAAGTTTAGCCCCAGGTCACTATGATGTTAAATTCCCAAAGTTAAGTTGTTTATTTAAAAAAATTCGAAATTACTTCACCCAAATTAGACAGTAACATCACTAAATTTCAAATATAATTATTCAGCTAACTGTCAAGCAAACTCTTTGTCGAATTGTAGGTGACAGCAATAGAAAATTCAATGAATCTGGATTAGAAAATGAAATCATAACAAATCACTGAATGAGCCTGAAGACATCATTAAATGATATTTAATGAGAGATTTCACTCTAGATATGGTTGAAAGTCAACCTGGGAGCTTGATAATAGGAACCTTACCGTGATAAAGCAACACTTCTATAAGCTTGTTGAGTATCAGGTTTTCCTTATCAGTAGGACGAGACCATTTCATATATTGGGGTATTGGTTGGTATTTTTCTTTCTTTTTTCTACGAATTTTATTAGAACGTACTGTAAGTAAACAGTGAAGGTCATGATCAGACGCATCCTCGGTAACCCAGGCGTAACTCAATAACCCCAAAATATTGAACTAATGTTGAATTTTTCCTACACTTTTGATATATTTCGATGACTTCTTCAATTGTTTTTATATATAAACAACAAAACTGTGTGTTTGCAACTGTGCGGATCATTTTTAACTCTTTCATTAGCCATTGAAAAAAGTGGGTTGGGTACCAATATAAAATTATTTGTCACGGAAAATTTTCTTGTATTAGTTAATTTTCTCAAAAATAGTTTCTATACATACAGATAGCATCAAACATTATTACAAACATCTTTGATCTGCTGAAAGTTAATTTATTCCTTGTTGTGCAGATAAAAAGTTACAAAATTGAAATCTACATCACATGGGGTAGGGGTAGTAATCAACAAATATCTCTTTTTCTAAACGGTGAAAATTGCTCAGATTTCACACAAATTGAGCTTACGTACTAATGTCGATGATATACAAGTTTCACAGAAATTATTTTTTTTACATTTCCTAAAATATTTGAATATGTAGTGATTGAACGTAAACATCGCAATAATTCAAAATATTCCATAATGATCAGCTACAATATAGACCTGTTTATCTCTTACTTCAACTCTGAACCGTTTTGGAGAAAATTGGCGTATTATGCATGTCTTCGAAGTCATAGCTCAAATACTTAACGGTGAAATATATTTTTATTGTTTTACATCATTATTAATAAAATGAAACAGCAAATTACAGAAAATGAAGAACATTTATTTTTTGGAAAAAAATGCCCAGGTGTCGGTAGTGACCTTAAATGTAGTTTTATCAATTACGTCTCATACTAACCGCATTAATGCAAGTTGCCTGATAAACAATGTCTATCTCACGGCATGTGCCTTTATCAGGTAATGATGACGTTGCACTTTTTGAATGACGTCGCTGAATCAACAAAAAATCGAAAATTACGTCAGAATCGCTAGCAATGGGCAAACTGATAAATAGAATACCAGGTTCGCGTCTTTTGATATCAAGTTTACCAGGCTCGGCTTTGAGAACGCATGTTGAATCTCTCGGCAAGCCTCACGATTCAACAAGCGTTCTCAAAGCCTTGCCTGGTAAACTTGATATCAAAAGACACTCACTAGTATTCTCTATGTCTCAGCCCTCAGAGTTCCTGCCTATCCAGTTTCCCTTTCACTATTTCACTATACATGAACATGTGTTCTTGCACTTTCATAAACCATTCCGCGACTGCATCGTCGTCCATCGGTAAGCACGAGTTGTGTGTGCTATGGTAAAGTCAGGTAACTTCGGACATCAGATAAATTCGGACAGTGACCTTGTTGGTTTCATATTTTAATTATTGGAATACAAAAATGTATTAACAAAGCAAACAGTGAAAATCCTGATGAGACGGCTCATAAGGAGCCGTCTCATCCAGATTTCCACTGTTTGCAGATGTATGTACGACTTTACCTGATGTCCGAAGTTACCTGACTTTATCCTAGTGTTTAACAAAGTGAGTATGATCAGAAATTACCACAATCACATACTGCAAACTAACCAACGGAATCGTGAGAAAGAGCCACACAGCCATCACGAAACACCAGGAAGACAAACCAAGCAAAGCAACCAGCTCTCTCTTCCCCATCAAGACGATTGAAATAAAGTAACGTAACAATTAAGACACCCACAACGGGAGTAAAAATCAACAACGAATTAACAACAACCAGAACTATCGCCTTAGAATGGACAGCAGCCTAAGTCACCGGATGGCTTAAATGCATTTTACTGGTACCAAATCTTCGTCCTAGATTCTGCTGTTGTGGAAGTACAAAAATATTCAGTTCGCATTGAGGCCTTCTAACTATTACAATGTATCATCATGGAGAAGCACTCTAATCAAATTAACATACCATGATGAAACAAAAAGGGCTCACTACTAACAGCTAGTCTGAGCTAAAGGAAACCTCAAGTTGGTCCACGGTGGGCCCAGCTACAAATAAGCATCAGGCACCAACCCACCGATTAAAGCTTTACGTCAGAGCCGCCAATGAGTCTGAGGCCTGACCCACCGTCGTGCAATTAAAGAGGAAACCATAGCTAGACACCGTGATTGAGTTTAAAACCAGGCATGCAGACTGTCGCATGACATCCAAGTTATATCCAACCTCTCTGCAAATGAACAGCATCAACGCAGTCTACTATGTACTATATATCAAAGGTCCGTTACATCTGACACGTATCGTATTCCTTGTGATAAGATTGGTCCCAGAAGGAATTTTAACTGTAAATGAATAGATTTTATGCCGGAAACTGCAAACAAACACTTAGCTACTCTAACAGATCAAAGGCGTCAAGAGTCAACGTTTGCTCACTAAAACTTTTTTTGCTTTAATCATGGTTGGTGGTGTTGATGTTGTTGAAACGTCTGCTGCTGACCAAAATTTTAATTTACATCTGTTTTTCTGACTATAAATTAGTTTCTTAATTAAAGCAATGAGTTTCTCTACTTCACGCTGCCTTCATATATCTATTATTTATACAATGTTGACAATTATTGTAGTTAATTCTGATTGTATATTTTTCCAATGCAAACAATAATTATACTAAACGCAATTCCTTAGTATTAAATATATTTTGCGCTTTTCATTAATTTAAGCAGGGACGCATATTAGGTCATTGACATAAGAAAGTATTTATATGGTTCTGTTCAGTTTGCATATAAGGTTAACTGTAGAATTGTATTCAATCACAAGCGTGTTTATTTATATGGTATTGTATAAAACGTAAAACAATTGTTTCATTTTAAGCTGTCTTAACTACACACATAGTCCAATTAAGATAACAGAAGAAAAACTATTACCTGTTTTGATAATTTTAACCCCTGTATTTCAGGAGGTTAAACCTTCCAGTGTGTTAAGAATCTCTTCTACTCTTGTATGTATTTGATTTTTATGGATGCGTTAACAACACATAAATGCAATCAAATTACTATTTTTTTCTAAAAAGTACCACTTTTATTGAAGAATTACCACGACGTATAGACAAAACTATACTGCAGGAATATAAACTGTCCAAATCAAATTTTTATGCGTGCTTGCCTTCTTTCCACGTGGTCCATACGAAGAAATGTCAACTACTTGAAGGGAATTCAGCAAGCAACTCTTACTTTCAAAGAAAACAAAACATGCTGTAAATGTATATGCTTTTTCATCGTGAGTGATCGACGAATATGTCGATATGTGTCTTGGATGTCTACACATGAAAATACATAAGTCCAGTAAGACAAAATGTTTATGTTTATGAGTATCCATTAGTTTAAATACTTGTTTAGGGTGCTCAGATGATCCGTTCTCAAAATATATTTTTGGTTGAGAAATAAGAAACAATAATTATTATACACTCTTATCTAAAGACCTGAAAGAAACATGAAAAAAGTATGAAAAGTAATTATATTCTTATGCTTATAGTGAGTAATACTTACCTCGGCTATCAACTTCAACTAAAATTAATGTAAAATCTCCGTAAGATATAGATGTCTATTTCAGTTTTAGCATTAATAAAACTGTGTCTTTTAGGCTTCATGTAATTCTATAAACTAATCACCTTGTTATTGTTGTACGCCTAAGCTATCAACATGTATAAATAAATAAGGGAGAATATTGCGAATTTCTATTATGTATTCTGTCACTGTGTTAGAGACGATCAAATTTTCATAGGGTCATCCATAAGATATTAGCCTTTTCTAGGTAACCAGTATCCCCTATTCCACAAGCTCATTAATTTCTAAAGCTTTTTCCTAAATGCGGATTAATTATTCAACCTGGTATGAAGACAAATTTGGCACCTACCTGGTGGTGATGGTACAATCCGTAGGATGACATTTAATAATTTGATATTCCAAGAATTTGTGATGTTCATATAAGAAAGTTTGTTTCAATAGTCTAAGAATGAAAAGAACCGTGTCTCGTAAATAATGCGTGAGCTTCGTTGATGAAGTTTTTAACATGCAATAATAATATTACACTTTTCTCAAATCAATCAGATGCTATTGTTTCCGATTGGCCGAAGAACGAGATTATGTCTACAAGAGGCGGTACTGTTACCTGGACAACTGAAAGATCAAAGGTTTGCCGCTAACTCGATGATGCCGACTCACCTGTTGGAAGCGACTTGCTACCTGAGACACGCTGTGGAGCCGTACAATAACGAAAAGATGATTGATGCTGTTTTCCAATAGTCCTGCAAGTGGTTTAAGAGGAAATAAAGAATCTTTCTATCTCTTATTGTCTCTGAATAGTGCCTAAGAATTCAACATTATAACTTCATTGGGAAATGACTAACCTCTTTGCCCCCTCGTATGTGATGTTTTCTTGTATTTTTTCACTTTCCCATGTGGTGTCCTGGGTCAGGTGTGATACTTGATTGTATCGATTCCCCATATTTGCCTTCTTCCTTATTCATGCTTAGAGTTTCGCAATGAAAGTTAGAAAGATGGCAAAGATCAGAAAACGACACAATCAAGTACCACACCTGACCCAGGATACCACATTGGAATATAACAAAAATACAATAAACATCACCAACAAGAAATTTGTAGTTAGAATATAAGATAAACAAAAAGTAAGTGGCTCAGCATTTTTGATATTAATGCGTATAAACTGTTTTTAAATTTTGTAAAAAAAAATGCATTTATATCACTATAAATGGGCGAGAAAAACTGACTTTATTGTATGCGAACAACAAAGGTGCAGACCAGCCTATGCATCCACGCAGTCTGGTCAGTGCCTTTGTTATTCGTTATTCGATGAGAATAGTAGGTTAAGTTGCTATATGATAAATTTCAATAGTCTAGCAAGTCACTGTAGCTGAGCAGGCTGGTTTGAGCCTCGCTTAGTCAGAAATCCTGAAGACAGGGTTTCTTGCGTCGATGCCAAAATTATCTAGTACATGATGGAGAGACTTACAAGGGCTGACCTCTTGGCTCTCGTTTGTGGTGTCTTCTGTGAGTTTGTCACTTTCCCATTGGTATCCTGGGTCAGGTGTGGTACTTGATTGTATCGATTCCTGATCTTTGCAACCTTACTTACTTTTTCTACTTTTACTCTACCTTATCAAATCGCAAAATGTATGCGTATGTAAGGCCTGATATACTCGTATGAGTGAAACTAGGAAATTACATATTGGAGTTTTCTAAGCGTATTTATTATTTCTTACAAAGATTTAAAAAGATGAGTATGACAAAGGCACGCTACTATTACGGATCAGTGACCAATTCATGGCACCAGGTGGAAGAGGAACCAAACTGCAGAGAAAAAAACAAGACACACGCATACTTGTAAGCAAGACTATGTAAGCAAAGCAAACCATCTCTCTCTCTCTCTCTCTCTCTCTCTCTCTCTCTCTCTCTCTCTCTCTCTCTCTCTCTCTCTCTCTCTTGTAATTTTATTTAAATCTTCAATAATATGGTACATACTTATACACTTAGATTGTTTCCTACAATTATGTCAAGAATTTGCTTAGAAAAAGCTGCTATTTAACTATAAAAAGTGATTATTCTCAGTTTTCATTACTTCTACGTCTACCAGCCATGATATCCATTTTATTTTTACCGTTAGAAGAAATCTTTATATCTTGTTTTTGTGTTTGTTTGTTTGTTTTTTTTTATTTTTTTATTTTTTTTTTTTTTATTAATATCTCCAGCCTGTGTATATTTGAAGGATGTTTCATGATTACGACATTCATGATTGTGACAAATACTGTTGCCTTCATACGTGCGCATGTCTTGTAGTATACATTGCGACGGAACTTAAACTTCATCGACGCAGTTGCCTAAGGTGGCTTTGCATTAAATAATCCATGAAATGTACACATTTGAGGTTAGAATACAAGACAACTAATTCTCTGATATGATGATGCCACCGTGGAATATTTTGCCATCAATTTTATCATTCTAAGTTCACAGATCAAACATATGCTTCAATTTACTCAGGTATGTAAAATCCCAGAAGTAACGTTGCCTTGCGCCCACATGAGTACTGCCAGTCAATGCTTGATGATTGCTGAGTATGGATGTTCGGGGTTATGTTTGTTAAAAGATGCGGTGTTTTGTGCTCTTTCTAGAGTAATAATCCCTCTCATAGGAAGAGATAGCTGGTTGCTTTACAGGAATAATTCTTCTCATAGGAAGAGATAGCTGGTTACTTTACGGTAATAATCCTTCTTATAGGAAGAGATAGCTGGTTGCTTTACAGTAATAATCCCTCTCTTAGGAAGAGATAGCTGGTTGCTTTACAGTAATAATCCCTCTCTTAGGAAGAGATAGCTGGTTGCTTTACAGTAATAATCCCTCTCTTAGGAAGAGATAGCTGGTTGCTTCACTATTGTATTGCTGTGACAGTAAGAGTGTGTCACTTTTTCTCCAGGTGAGACAGGTTGATTAATGTTTAAAGGAGATCCTGAGATCCTTCACTTTCGGACAATAACCAACCCATCTCACATGTTGCCATTCCCATTGCATACACTTTTATGTAAAATTGCTATTAAATATGTTTAGCCCTTTGCTTGGCCCGCTAACTCACTTGGTTGTATTTGTGGAATTGTATTTGATATTTGTTTTATATCTAGTTATTTCAGTTTGGTTTTTATCAAATATTTAGATTTGCAAAATGGAAAAAAACTGAAATAGGATGTTTAATAAATATAATCACTTTATATTATAAAGCCAACTATGACCTCACTTCATACAGAAACATAGTGTTTTATTCATTTTATTTGGTTTAAACAATATTTTATTTCTTTATATACATGTACATACAAATATTTAACAATTTACAGGATCTAACTGTAAGCGAAAAGCTTATACGAGTAATTACCTTTGAGTTTATTTGATTGTTTCTATGTGATGATGCATTGATTAAGTAAGGAAGCCTACACACGACCTATACATTTTTATTTGTTTTAAAAACAGATGGTTTTTTGGGTTTTGATTTGGTCAGTAAACTTAATTGAGCCACGACATGCGATTTCCAACAATGTGGTATTAGTGCGACCAGCAAAGGCTCAGGCCAGCCTGCGCATACGCGCAGTCTAATCAGAGCCTTTGCTAGTCGCTTGAATATTTTATGACTGTTATGCTACTGACCGAACATCGTTTGGAGTTTCTAAGCTTAAAAGGAGGCTGCACGGGCTCGTTGACTCTACACTTATCAAAATGCCACATTGATGGAAATCTCAGAGATTTCCAACAATGTGGCACTTTGACAAGTGTAGACTCAAATAAGACTCATGTCGCGGCTCAATTATTTCGACCCCCAGTGGCTGCGGCTACTGTACGTTCTACGGCAGCGATTATATTGTTGTTAATTACAGTGTTGCTCCATTGTGTGTAGATGTTTTTTATGTTTGATTTTAGTTTAAAGATATAGTTATCTTTGTCATTTACAGTAAAACCTGTCTTGAGCGGCCACTCATAAAGAAGACCAAAATTGGATTTTAAGACCGATTATCGCTTAATGCAGGTCAAAAGAATTGCAGAATACTGTCGACCCTCATTAAGCTGCCGTTCGTCTTTAGACTTCCAACAACTTAACATCAAACTATTGTTATTGAAATGACACGCTGAATAACACAAGTAACATAACACCATTTAGCGCAGTACATGAGTATATCAAGAATACTAAAAGTCATGATACTGAATGAGCATGTATGTCTCCATCAAAGTTACCATTGGCTATACCTGAAGTACTATGTCAATGTGGTATCCTCCTCATGGACTGGTGACAAATTGGTGGGCTCGACAGTGGGTGAACGTGGAAAAGAGGATTCAAACTTTATTTATATCTTACTTTCTAGGGTATTTGAATGCATTTCTTGGGAGCTTATGCATCTCTTAGCCAAATAGAACTGAGTTTGTATAATCAAGATGTACAATGATTTGCTTTAATTGTACTCTATTTGGCTAAAGTTCAGTCAATAAAGTGTGATAATAACTATTGATGACTAAAAATTAGAGGGTAAATATCAGACACTTTCCCTATTATGAATTTTATCATAAATATCAACACTTTGACAATAACAACAACTCTCATGCTGAACATTTGGATTATCCGCCGTACAGACACACAAACCGTATAATAACTTTCTTACTGCACCGTCATGCACCTGCGAGGTATATTTGGTTTTAAGCATTGAACTATCAATAAAAAGATGCAATAAGTTACCATATAAAAAGAGCAATACTAATTTCTATTGTGTGTGTCTTCGTCCCGTTTCATCGACTTTTGGAAAAGACAGGACATAGATCACTCGGAGGCCAGATGGTCAAATCGTTTAGGACAGTTTCATCCCGTTACCGTATGTTGTCAATTACTTCAACACCAATAACTAGCAAATAACAGACAAGAAATAATTACATCAGAATCTTCTTAAATCAATAGATTTACGGTTAGATCTACTGTGTCCCACGAAAAGAGACACAGCTTCCACACAGATACAACAAAAAGTCAGCTTTGGAGCTCCATGTCATGATAGGTACTTCCGGTTGCGCTCGTTTATTGTTCCATCTTAATCATAGGTAGGCCGACACGAGTGTTCCCGAAAGAATGTTTCGAAAAATATAAATTTGAAAAAAGTCAGCAGACGACAATAAAAGCATGAAAAAATACCCAGCATGCAAAGAATTAAGCAAGTGCTGCTCTTGCTAAATTTCTTTGAAAAGTTCAACATTTTTTTCTTTGGATGCTGTATTTTTCATTTAAATGATCTAGATAAATCAATCCAACATAACAATGAATTTTTTGCTTTGAAAATAAACATATTAATCTCTGATACGTAGTCTAATCAGAGGCTTTTTGTAGGCAATTATTTATCCTGCCCAAACTTTGGGGTGAATTTGTTTATGTTAATGCATTACGTCCAAGACAATAAATGTTCAGCCATTTCGAAACGTTATCCTGTCTTACTGGGTTAAACCAGTACTTAACAGAAAATATTTAAAGTTTCTTGCGCAAGAGCACAACACAGTGCCTCCTGTGAGTCTCGAACTAGCGACCCTTCGATTCCAAGTCTAAAACTCCAACATTCAACCACTCTTTGTGTAGAACAGCTATATAGCAAGAGGTGGGGTTTGGGTTCTGGCAAATGGAAAGTGCCATATGACTTAGTCCTTAATATGAAGACACATTTTGTCTTAACTGATTACAACGTCTATAAATCATGCCTGGTATATGGGCAATAGTATTCGAACATTTCCGGGAACCTCTTGCTGTTAACTTCAAAACACACATGAGCCGCGACAAGAGATTTCCAACTATGTGGTATGTGCGACCAGCAAAGCCTCAGATCAGCCTGCGCATACGCGCAGTCTGATCAGCGCCTTTGCTAGTCGCTTGAGTAGTATACGAGTATTCTATGAATGCTACTGACTGAACAACACTTGGAGTTTCTAAGCTTAAAGAGAGGCTGCACATGCTCGTCTGAGTGTACACTTGTCAAAATTCAATATTGTTGGAAATCATATGTCGCGGCTCAATTCTCTTCAATATTTGCACTGGACCAGCCTTGTGCAAAATTTTCATCCTGCCTGGGCTCCACCGCGCGCCTTCTACAACATTCTTCTTTATGACACGGGGTTTATTCAGTCAATAGGAAAATACGTATGTTTAAAACTGAATTTTAAGCCAGCATGAAAGTCCTATGTTCGTTTTATTTCGATTAATTTATTGGATTTTGGTACGATTCTGTAATTTGGTAACTCTATTTCTTAGGCCAATTGCAAATCTGATGAATATTGCGTGCATAAAAGTGATCAAAGTTGAGATTGGTACCATACGTCACAAATTAAGTCTTGGTAACTCAACTAGAGCGAGCTGTGACAAGTGAAACACTACTTCATACCATATATAACAAGGTCTTGCATTGCAATCGACGCAACAAGAGCACCCAAATGGCTACTATATGAAATCCATTTATTTTGACTTGTCTACTTGAAAACTTATAGCAAAGACCCGATTCTTTCTGCGCAATTGCGCAGCCTGATCCAGATCTTTACTTTTACCATGTACCTTAATGCTTCTTTCACTTGAAATCGCATCATTTCTTTAATCTTGTAAAAATTATCGAAACGATTTTGCGTCTTCTTTGAGGTTAGCGACAAAGACGGTAAAAGACAGAAGTGGTGTAATTAAACAGCTTTCCATTGACAATCTAACGGGACCTGAAGCACCCAACTCATGCGGAACGGGCCAGAGAAACTGATTATCGGGTCTTATTTTACTGTAATTTGACAATAAATAAGGTGATAAAATTGGTGATAATTTATCGTAATTCTGTTCACATAGACCATATGCTTGCGTTCACATATCAATGCCACGACTAGAGTGCGGCTAGCCAAATCCATGTTGACGGTGATATAGAGACCCGTTGACGCAGTGTGATACATATTTGGCTAAAACCAGGAGATCGCCAACAATTTAAAAAAAATACATTCTCTCCTTACTATTGAATCAGACAGGACAGTTGAGAATAACTGAGAATATGCTATGAGTACTGGTTAAACAATTTGGTATAGGCTTGTCCTGAAAACGGGTAATTAGATTTAGATTAACCCTTCTAATTCTTGATTCCTGCAAACAGGTTCTTTGGCAAACAGCGAAGACCCAGATGAAATGTCGCATAATGCGGCATTTGATCAGGGTCTGCAGTGTTTGCAAGAATAAAAACAAACATTCATGACAAAAACTGTTAGCATCATAATTTAGAAATGTCTAACGTTACCTGTTACTTAAACAAATAACTTTTTTTAATTTTCACCAGGTAATCTGCTCATCATATTCTACCAACTGACCATGTTTGAAGCTCCTAGCTACAATAATTTTCGTGATATCTTGATGACGAGTTTTCAATGGCAAAATTTGCAAAGGGCAATAACTCGAAAAAAATAAAACAACTTATTTTGAATTTTCATCAGGTTATCTTCTTATTATCTTCTATCAGCTGACTAAGTTTGAAGCTACTTGCTGTAATAGTTTTTGAGATATCTTGATTACAAGTTTTCAATGCCAAACATTTGCAAAGGGTAATAACTCAAAAAATTAAAATAACTTTTTTTTAATTTTCACCAGATTATCTACTCATTATCCACTATTACCTGACCAAGTTTGAAGCTCGTAGCTGTTAAAGTTTTTGAGATATCAAATTTTCTTTTTCCAAATTTGCAAAGGGCAATAACTCAAAAAAATAACTTTTTCAAAATTTCACCAGGCTATTTAATTACTATGCTCTATTTGCTTACCAAGTTTGAAGCTCATAGCTGTTATAGTTTTTGAGATATCTTGATTACAAAATTTCATTATGACCCTTTAAAAGGGGCATAACTCCACAAAGGGGATAATCCAGACTTAAAAATACATGTCAATTATTTTTGATGAGGAATCAATATATGAAATTTCAAAACTGTATCATAATAAATTTTGAATGGAAACACAGACGCACGGACAAGCCGAAAGCAATATGCCCCTTCAACTTTTCAAAAGTTGGGGGCATAATAAAAATATAAAGGACACGATTAAACTCAATGCGTACATATACATACGAGAGATAGCAAAATCAGCCAGTAGAGCCCTTGGCGTAATTCTCGAAATTTTTGTGCGCTGGTGGCATGAACATTTCTGTTTACACTAAGTTGATAGAGACTATGGTGGAACCTGTGTTGTTTTATTGCTCAAGCATATGGGGCCATTCAAAGTACGTAAGGGTGCAAAGATCAGGAATCGATACAATCAAGTACCACACCTGACCCAGGATACCAATGGGAAAGTGACAAACTCACAGTCAGACACCACAAACGAGAGCCAAAAGGTCAACTTTTTAGAAATTGAGTCTGTTCTGAATAAAGCGGGTCGATATTTCCTAGAAAGTAGAAACAGTCCGCTTGTGGTGCAGGCTAAGAAATTTGCCTGGACACAGAATTATACGGCGTGTTCACGGATGGTTTCTACCTAAGAGCAGAACATTGGAATGCAAAATGCAAAACTTTTGTGAAACACACAATATTGTGGAGCTTATGTTGATTGAAAGCCCTGATAAAACTGTTTGCAGTATATCAAAGCAACTGCACATGAAATGATGCCACTATATGTTGCATTTTTCAACTTGATTTTCAACTCAGGAGTGTTGCCCGACTCTTGGCTTGAAGGGGCAATACGGCCTATATACAAAAACAAGGGTGATTCAAAAAGTCCAGAAAATTACAGGCCAATAACGATTCTGAGCTGCTTTGGTAAATTGTTTACCTCTATACTTAACGCTCGTCTTAATAAATTTCTTGATGCACACAATATACTTGAGGAAAATCAGGCTGGTTTCCGTGCAGGCTACTCAACAATGGATCATATTTTTGTTTTGCATGCATTAACAGAAATTGCAAAAACCCAGAAAAAGAAATTGTTCTGCTCGTTTATTGATTTTAGCAAAGCATTTGATTCTGTATGGCGAGTTGGGCTATGGAAGAAACTATTAGCCAGTAATATTAACGGAAAATGCTTCCAGATTATTTTTAACATGTACAAGGAGATTAAATCATGTGTCTCATATAATGGAGAGCAATCTTCTTTCTTCTCAAGTTTTCGAGGCGTAAGACAAGGTGAAAATTTATCCCCTGTATTATTTGCCTTATTTTTAAACGAAATAGAATCTTTCCTATGCGACAAAAGTTGCAATGGTGTTAACTTTGAGTTCCAATATGATGATATAACATTGTATTTGAAACTGCTTGTGCTGCTTTATGCCGACGATACAGTTGTTTTTGGTACAGATGAGAAGGAATTTCAAAATAATTTAGACATGACTATGAATACTCAGAATTATGGCATTCATCTGTTAACTTTGATAAAACTAAAATTATGATCTTTGGTACTCGACAAGACCAGCGTTTTAATTTTAAACTAGGTGGTCACAAAATTGACATCTGTACTGACTTTAAATATCTTGGTGTTATTTTTAGCAGAAATATGCACTTCCACCAAACAAAGAAACATAATGTTGAGCAAGCTAGGAAGGCAATGCATGTACTTTTCAAACGAATTCGTAATCTTGATATTCCAATTGATTTGCAGTTGTATTTATTTGACCATGTTATTTTACCTATAGCATTATATGGTTGTAAAATATGGGGCTTTGAAAATAGCCAAATTATTGAAAATTTACATAATGATTTCCTTAGACAGATTATCAACCTGAGAAAAAGTACCCCTATATATATGTTACATGCAGAATTGGGACGACATCCAATACAAATTAATATAAAGTCAAGAATGATAGGTTTCTGGTTATCAATTGTCAATGGAAAAGAATCCAAATTATCAAAATTGCTGTACTCAATAATGCTTAAAGAACACGAAAAGGGTTCTTATAATTTCAAATGGATCCGCTGTATTAATGACATACTTGTTGCTGTTGGCCGACCTGATCTTTTTAGAACTGAGCCAGTCAATAGCCCAAATTCTGTGAAAATGGATATTTCTCGAACATTGTCAGATTTGTATATTCAAGAATGGAATGAGAAAGCTAACGTTTCATCAAAAGGAAAACAATATCTTTTATTTAAAGACAATCTCAATTTTGAAAAATATTTGATTAATGTCTCAAAATTTTATTATTCCAAAATTATCAAATATAGGACTGGTAACCATCGGCTTCCAGTTGAGACAGGACGATGGGATGATATACCATTAAATGAGCGAAAATGTAAAATTTGCACTATAGATGACATTGGTGATGAGTATCATTATTTGTTTACTTGTGACTATTTTACGAGTGACAGAAAATTGTATTTGAAACCGTATTTTTATGTTAAGTCAAATATACGCAAGTATAGGGAGCTTTTTACCTCAACCAATGAAGCAACGCTCATTAAATTATCAAAATTTGTTGCAATTATTATGGAAAAGTTTTCTGTGTAGATTGTTTTTCCAAATGATTGAAATAAATTATGTTCTGATCTATATGAAGATTAATCATATATTCTTTGTTATTAAAGGTCAATTTCCTGTCACAGACTATATTCCCAATACAATAAAATTGTATTTCATAGTACACTGTATTTATGTATTACGTATATTTTACTGCATAACATGTTTGTGTTTATCTCTTACGCCACCTGTGAGTGGCCTGAGATGCATAGTTTTCAATAAAGTTCTGTTCTGTTCTGTTCTGGTATTAGAAGTTGATGAACAATGGTAATACTGAAAATGGAAATAAGTTAAGAACATTTCGACAATATAAAAGTGTTTTAAGGCAGAATATTACGTTAAATGTAACATGGACAGGGGCCACAGGCGTGAACTTGCCAAATTTTGAAGTTGCAATCTATCTCTAGCAATAAAAACTGGTAGATATAACCGACCCAAAACTCCTGTATCTGAACAGCTTTGTAAATATTGTCACATGCCAAATATAGACTCTAGGCCTTGTGGTTTCAGACAAGACTATTTTATGTGTTCCATATATAAGCCTGGATTTGATTGAAGACTAAATCCACTTTTTAGTTGATTGCGAATTTTATAGTGATATAAGATTTAACTTGTTACAATCTGCTAAGATTATTCTGCAATGATCTACAATTACAGTTAGCCAAAGCTTTATTTAAATTGAATAAGAGAAGGTTCTTGACCACCTAGAATTTATTATTGATATTCTGAGTAATTAATAACACTGTTAATATAAAAATCATTTTGTTTTATATTATATTTATGCATCAATATTTTAGTTGTAAAATGACTTTATATACCCGACAAAAAAAAGAAACGCACCGCTTAGAACTGTTTGACTCTCAGGAGATCACAAGTGATAGGCCAATATACTTTATATTAGTGCAAAGGTATGTCAGGTACTGCTGCGTCACACATCTTTTGCAATCAGGCGTCGAAATTGTATTAAAGAAAATTGGTCATAAACCAAGTGGGGTCAAATTGTAAAGTCACAAGAAAAAAGGCGTTTTATAATGCTCTACTGCTGGATAAGTTCAAGCAATTGGATTCATCTCAGTAGACCTAATTGTACCCAAACACTTATTCTTTGCAAATTCTATCTTTAAATTCATCATTCGCGATAATTGAACACTAGGTAGCCCATATTTTGTGACTACCCTTTGGATAACGATTACACACTGGGGATAAACCTTACAAACATTGAAAGATTTCAACATTGTTTTAATCAATTTAAATGATCCTAACTGATAAAAAAAAAGGATTCTGGAATAACAAAAAAACATCAATAAACACATTGGTTGTCTCACATAACGACTACATATCGTTTTCATACTTTGCTAATGTAAAACATACTCAGAGTTTTATATAGACAGTAGCTTTGAATTAACGCTTCGATACCTCCTTTACCCTTCGCCTCGATGTGTTTTGTGCCTACACAGGAAAAGTACAGATACTCATATACGTCACATCCAAGTTTTAATAAAATTTGATCAGAAATGAATATTTCATGACAATTAACATTTTCATATTAAAGGGAGATCCTAATGGGAAAATGGTAGTGGTGCGTTTCTTTTTTTGTTGGGTATATAAAGATGTTCCTTTTAAGTTTAGATAGTGTCTCATTTGCCTACAATGGCAGGATCTTGAATATTTTAAGGTTTTATTTAATGTTGTATATGTAGGCCTATATATTCGAGATGTGACACTTTAATAAACTATTAAACTACTACTATTACTACTACTACTACTTTAACTTTTAGTTATACGAGTTAATGCTAGCATTTTCGATCGAAAACCGCTAATTACCAACTATCAAGCACTCTACCATTTTGTGATGTTTTATTAGACTACTTTCATCTTATCAACATAGTTCCAACTGGAACTTCGTCCCCAATGTCTCTGAACAAATCCCATACCTATGAAATAATAATCAGCACGTTTTCATCCAGTTATAGCGTTTTAACCCTTGTCGATTGACGCTTTGATGGAAATTAGCAATGCAATATTTCTGGTTTAAATATTCATGATATATGATTGTAATGCTGCTCAATCCATTCATTTTATCATAGACAGTGACACAAAACGTTGAAACGAGTGTGAAATGTATTCCACTCTGCTAACTCGTTCCTTATAATCTTTGAAAACAGTTTGGACCCAGATCAGGACGACAGAACGTCTGTCCTAATTTGGATCTAAACGGTTGACACTCTAATAGAGTTCCTGAAAGATTTGTTTAGAAACTTTGATTTTGAAAAAAAGTCAGCAGACGACCATAAAAGCGTGTAAAATTACCCAGCATGCAAATGAGTATTCACGAGAGTGACGAGACCGAGTAATATTTCATTTAGAGATATCAGAAGTTTGAGTTAAAATTAGCTGGTCTGAAAGATATACAGAGGCAAAAAGGTATACACCTTTTCTATAAATTATTTTGTTAACCATAATGAAAGCTAAATTCATGCTCTGTATGTTTAATGATGAATAAACTTATGTTATGTTATGTGTTATGTTATGTTATTATCCCATTTTCCATACGTTAAATTAATATATTATGATAATGCAATATCCATTTGCTAGTCAAGAATGACCATTTGTCTGAAACTGGCAAGAAAAATCAGTAAATTCAACAGGAGTATACAAACAAACACAGTTATTTTGAGACTTCAAATGACCCATACTTTCAGTAGCTGAAATGAATACTGATAAGCTATAGTTGCAACCAAACAAAACCCTAAACCTTTACCCAACTCTAACCGCCAGTAAATGTTAAATCTTGTACACCACTTCCATGTATTGTATGCTTAAGCACATTTGCCAAATGAGCCATAACATGTGATTTCCAACAATGTGGCATTTTGACAAGTGTAGATTCAGACGGGCCTGTGCAGCCTCATTTTAAGTTTAGAAACTCCAAATGATGTTCAGCCAGTAGCTTAACACTTGTAGAACACTCAAGCGACAAGCAAAGGCTCTGAACAGACTGCGCGTAGGCGCAGGCTGATCTGAGGCTTTGCTGGTCGCACATACCACATTGTTGGAAATCTCATGTCACGGCTCAAAAGTCTTTAGAATATCTGACCAATATACACTTCTCCTAGGTGTACTCCCTTTGAGTTATGTTTTAAGGGCTCCACAAGTGGTGGTGTATTGTGGCTTGGTAATCAGATGTGGGGATACAAGAGTAAGTTAAATACAAAGTACAGGCGCGCAGTTACCGATTTTTTTAAAAAAAAAAAAAAAAAAATAGACACCCCCATCTAGATTTTTACGGGAAGGGAACACCAACTAATATAAAAGCTGAATCAATACAGTACGTAAAACAATGGTCGAATATCGACCAAACCAATAGAAAACAATCATGTATACTATCGTGAGTGCTTGTAATGAAACCTTGGACCTTCTCTGAGTCGTCAAAATCTACCTAACTACTTCGATTCTGAAGAGATTTCGTTAATTATTCATACCCTCCGACAGATTGCCAACGAGCAACACCCAGAATATGTTCAATACAGACAGTGGCGCGCCACAAATTAAAAGTAATTCCAGTAAGAAGATAGACGAACCGCATACCATTCTATATAAAGTGGAATCATAAGCGCTGAATTTTGATTTGTTTATTCAGATTCGTCTTATCGACGAACAAAGTTTCTCTGTGTGCCATGGTTATAGAGCTCCGAACTCTTTTATTCTAGCTAAACCTAAACTGGCGGACAGATAGTGGTCCGTATAAGGGCAATTTCGAGTATTGCCCACGCGCATCATTCCTGCGGCGGGAAACGGGGAAAGATGTCTTGGTCCCGTCTTTCGATCATTTTCAAATTCGCATCAATACAGGTTTCAGATACGTTTACGTCTGGTGGATGTTTCCGCATTTTCTGGACAAAAAAGTAACTAAAATGTGTCCGAAATATCTATTGACCCGTTAATACTTAAAGGTTATATAAAAGTCTATGGAATAAAAACATAACTTTGAGATTGTTAATGCCAGATTTTTTAAAAGTACGCTCCATAGCGTTCTATATTGAATTATCCTCAAAATATGTGGGGGTAGGGGTAAATTTTGGTCTTCTGAAAGAAAATTAGCCTGGTGACCCCCAATTTTTATTCTTTTTTCTAAAATGTTATATAAAAAAACTATGAAATAAAAACAAAACTTTGAGATTGTTAGCGCCAGATTTTTTAATATATAATTAATTCTAAAAATTATATTCCTATTTTGGGGGAATTAACAAAATATATTATTCAGTATCTTGTCACGGCTTGGCAAAACAAATAATTTTTCACTTTTCCTATAAAGCTTGATGTCGTGAGTAACAATTAAAATAAAAATAAAAAAGCTGGGTGGCGATAACAACTATTTTAACTTGATATTAAGGACTTGGGTTTTTTTTTTTCAGAAAATTGATAAAATGCTGAAAACTTCAATGTCAGATTAGGTTGTTCAGAAGTGTAAAACGTGCGTTTCTCATTACAAGAAAATAAAAGGAGCCCTCTATGTTTAAAGTCTGTTCAATTAATTCACTTAGTTTTTCCTTGATTGGAATATGAAGCAATGTAGAGTACAGAGTAGAGAAATCGCATGTAGACAAATTAACTAAATTGTTAACTGACCAAAATAGATTTTTATCAATCCTCTCATAAACTGTTTTACAATATTTTAATCGCAATGGGGCAATGAGTCAAAAGTATCAAAAAAATCAATAGTATTACATGAACTAGAATTAGCAATAACACGTGAAATGAAAAAGAGATTGAAGTCAGTAAAAACTTTATGATGACTTGATATATAAAACGTGATTAATAGGGTATTTTATGATGTTTACGTAGCCAGTATAACGTAGCAAGCTTGCTATGACAACAAACACACCAAACCGAGCAGCCATATGGGACCATTGCCTATCAACAACAGACCTCTCATCAAACAAAATATGCTCATGCATGTAGGTTTTAGCAGTGCTAAGTTCTTGCTTTAGGGTGTTTATGTAGTAAAAGTCTCAAACGAAATTGTTAACAGTATTATCTGCAGTTGTTAAAATGAACTTCCTATGGAATACATGGTTTCCTCTTCAAATTTCCAATAGTGACTTTATATTTAGGAGGAGGATGACCTAAATCATTGCAATAAAATGAAACTCTCAATAATACTAAAAACATATATAATTTTCAAGTATTTAAAATCCACATGCTCTCGCTTGCTCCATCGATCACACAATTCTTGTAAGGAACCAGCAATTTCTTCACAACATTTTCTAAAGAAACCTTTATTAAAATGTTTTCAGATATACATTGCAAAAATCTAAATCCTCCGTTTATAGAATTGTTCTGATTAAATTTTGTTATCTCTTTTTGAACAGTTTGGACAAAATAGGAGATTTTGTTATAGTTTATATGGTTACATGTATTTATGTAAATTAAACAAATTTGACAAAACGTGGAAATGTATATTCTAATTCAGCTATCATTTTCTCTGTTTTATGAGTTTATGAACAGCACAATCAAAAACACCAGATTGTCAATTTTGAAAGCTTAGTAATTAGACATCAAGCACAAACAAAATGTCAGTTTTAAATGAAGTAAATTAGTAAAATAGCAAATGGTATATAATTTAAGGAATTAAACAATGAATATAGAAAATATTAAGTTTAGATATTCGTTACATATTGCAAAGCAAACAACACAATGATGTTTTACACAAAAAATGCTGTTTCGTATCATCTTTCATTCTGGTTATCTTTGAAATACTCATCTGAGGTGTTTTAGAGAAAGGGTGTAAGCTTGTTTTCTAAAGCAAATGGTTCTGGTCGATTTGAATAGTTCCAATACTACCTGTACAGCCTTAATTACATATTTTTTTCGAAATAAATCCAGACCCCTAGTCACCAGATTTAGAACATATTTCAAATAAGCTTGTAAAATGATTAGCATTAAGAAAAATATGGTATATGGGGTTGTGGGGATGTTAAACCTTAGAAACTCACGGTCTACTCTGCTCTATGATTTATACAGAACTATTATTTTCATTCAACGCCTTTATTTACAAAATGGGCTTATCCATACTGTATTCTGTATGCCAGCTAAACACTATTTCTTTAAAAGCAAGAGAATCTATGACGAAGACTCGGCCAGTAAAAAATATTTAAGCCCAAAGGACCTCAAGACTGTGATTCTGTTGTTGTTTATCTATTGTTTGATGTTTTCCCCATTTTAATGGGAGTTTTGTGTATGGTCCTTGTTTTGTAATGTAGGTTTTAGGGCCCCTTCTAATGTAGTGATCGCCTTGCTGAGGAATAGAGAGCTGATTGCTTTACTGTAATTGTGTTCTTGCTAACGGGTGGGTACCCGTGTTCTGTGTCTCTTGCATTTGGTGCCGTGGTGTGTTCTGTGGTATGCGATTGTGGCTAATCCTGGCCATGCTTATTTGTGTTTTGGTTCCCATCTCATATGTAACAGTTCGTCCTCTGGACAAGCATAAAGAGCTATCGTGTACCCCAAATATCCGCTAATTGGTCTTGGATACTCAGCGAAGGTTCTGACGAGACTGTACCAATGTGCAGTCTTGATAGAGCCCTCGCTACTCGCCGTGGCGATTAGTACCACAATCTAACATGTTGGTCTAGAAATCTGAGAGATGTGAAAAAGCTTGAAGCTTATCATAGCGACGTATTATGGAGTTGTGTTTCCAAGAAAATCCTGCCGATTCTTCGGCGATGACAAAATGATTCAATATCATGCAAAACGTATAATCCACTTGGGAACAGAATATCAACTTTACCTTACAATTTGATCGATATGGTCGATTTGACGCTGATTAAAATGGTCCAATTGTCTTTGAAAATCTAGCATTTGAATTGATTATTAATTAAAGAGAGAGCGTACGCGCCACCAAAGTTGGCTGTTGTGGCCACCAATAAAAATGAATCACACATAACAGCCTTATGTATTCAGCCTTCTAAGTCTCTCAAAATATAAATGAGGGTATGGAAGGGGCGGGGGTCTAACTTTCTCTATCATTAAAATGTAGTCCACTATTCACTGTCATTAAAGTTGTTCTTAGTCATTAAAATATTCATTCCACTTATAGACTTATGTTGATCTCATATTCTTTATTCTTTATGTTTAAAAATATTATTTAGTATTTATTATGTTTTTTGTTATTCATTATCAAAATATAATTATTCTTTATTTTATGACCTCATTATTCTCTCATCTTTAAATAATTTGCTCTTTATACTCAAACCATTATAAGATAAGGACATTTTTCCACCTAAGACCTTCATAAATCACTAGAACATGCAATATACAGTAGATAACGAATGCCCTTGCAACAGCGCCCAATATGTCATAGTGTCTAAGTCCAAGTATATGTCTTGCAAAAATAGTAAGTGAGTATGATAAGGAAATACCACACTCACAAACAGCAGACAAACCCATGGCACCGCAAGGAAGAGCCATACAGCCATCACGAGACACGAGGAAGACACACTAAGCAAAGCAACCGGCTCTCTCTGTCCCATTAAGATAATTGTTGCAAAACTAGAATGGACATAAAGTAACGTACAACAAAGCATAGAACAACTACAGACTCCCACAATGGGAGTAATATAAACAAAAGTCAACAACAACAGAACCACCGCCTTAGAACGGACAGCAGCCTAAGCCACCGGGAGGGGGGGGGGCTTAAATGCGTTTTACTGGTACCAAATCTTCGCCCTAGATTCTGCTGTTGTTGAAGTACAAGAAATGTTCAGCTCACATGGAAGCCATCTAACTAATGCAATGTATCATAATATAGAAACACTCTAATCAAACTAACACACTATGATGAAACAAAGAAAAGGGCTCACAACGCACAGATAGTCAGAGCTAAAGAAAACCTCAAGTTGAGCCACGGTGGGTCCAGCTACAGATAAGCATCAGGTACCAACCCACCGATTAAAGCTTTACGTCAGAGCCGTCATAGAGTCTGAGGCCTGACCCACCGTCGTGTAATTGAAGAGGAAACCATGATTGGGTTTTGAACCAGGCATGCAGACTGTCGCATGACATCCAAGTTATATCCAACCTTTATATAACGTTTGATAATCTTTTTGAATTGATCATTAAAATTAGGTTTTCAACAATTCGCTTGAATTTATAAACCAAATCACTATAAAATAAAGGTTCTGATATGCCTTGTTGCAGAACAATTTTTAACCCAATGTTGTATTTAACAATTAACCTTGAGTGTCTGTGGTAGAATTTAGAAAATGTTTTTTCGAATTTTATGATATCTATAACCTTGTTTTAATAACTTAGCAGTTAAAAAGTTTCTGTTGTTGAAATCATCAACATTAGAACACAATAAGCTGAGAAATATATACACCATAGGAAGGGGAGCGAGGAACATCTCCATCAAGAAATGGGAAATGTTCTATTTCAAAATTAAAATCATCCCGTTTATCACAAATTTCAGAAGAAACTATGCCATTTGTTATTGACAAGTTCATGTCCAGAAACAGAGATTCAGTATCAGAAGAATTCGCCTTATTTAACTGAAGTTCAGTTGGATATATCTGACCCACCATTTGTTCAAAATAAGGATTATCAATATTAAGTAAGTCTTCTAAATATCTGGAGGTGGAGTTTAAAGCTTCAATAATATCAGTTCGATTAATGTCTGACAGAGACAACATGAAGTGTCTCTCATAACAAAACAAAAACAAATCTGCAACAAGAGGAGCACATTTAGTACCCATTGGAATACCTTAAATTTGTTTATATAATTTCGAACTAAATGTTATAAATATATTCAGGCCCAATGACAACCAGGACCTAAAACTTCCTCGCGGTATCATCGGTTGGTCTGAAGTCCATGAGTTTGCCATTTTCTGGCCATTGACGTAGCTCCCATTACGCAGTTACGCACGTGCGTGATAAAAATATTAACATTCACGGGATGTCACCTAATGTGTCAAAAGTGATTCTCCATGACATAAGGAACTGCTCTTAAAGGAAATAATTCGCTCCCACTTGGAGCAAATTCTTTCCTTTGAGAGAAGTTCCCATTATGAACACAATCACTGCCCGATCCAGTTGTCTCCAATTGATGTGCGTAACTTTTTCAACGTTCTGACTACGCCATTGCTGGCCGTACCCACGTACGTTCTAAGTAGAGTTTAACTGTTATAAATTTAAATACTTCACAGTATTGATTACGAACTCTAACATGACACCAATGATGTTATTCTACTGTGTTGTGATATACAACACTTGTTGTGTCCCCGGAGACTGAAAGCAAATTACCTTTTTAATCTGATACCAGGGTTCAATTAATCTTTGGCAAATACTCTACCACTTTTTTGACTAATTTTGAATTTGCCTTTTCACTAACTAGCGTTGTTACACCAGAATTCTGTCCCTAATGTCATAAAACAAGTCTCCGTTCCCATGAAATAATAATAAGCAAATTTCCATTCAACCATTATATTTCAAAGCATACCGATTTGTACTTTGAAGAGCGAGAAAATTTCAATGACTGGGGTTTAAATATTCATGTGAAAATGATTGTTAACTCTGAAAGTGTCAGACGACATTACCAGACTACATTTTGCAATAGTCTCTCAATTCTCTGGAAATCATCATCCGTTTGCATTGCATGTGCACTGACCACTTTGGTAACCGCTTTTCTATCTCAGATCACCAATTGCGATTTTAGTGCCTACTCAAAATATATGACAGAGCCACATGCATTAGAGACGATTCGTTTAGATTTGGACGTGATCGTATCTAATGGCAGAACTTTATCTGTTTACGATAAATGAGAAGATTTTAATTTTGAAATACGTGTAGTTTTAATTTTTCCGATTCTGGATGGAGATGCTCCTCGCTCCCCTTCTTATTGTGTATATTGTTCGCAGTTTATTGGTTTTGCTAGAGTTTGTTCTCATGGGTGTATCCAGTGGGGTGGGGCAGGGGGCAGGACCGCCCACCCCTGGAAAATCACAAGTGGCTAAGTGTCCTTTGAAAATATTGTACGGAACCCTCTCTAGAAGCAATTGGACCCCTCGGGTCCAATTGCTTCGAGGGAGGTCCGTACGACCTTCTTTGAAATACGGTGATGACAAAAAAATTGTCAGGACCCCCCCCCCCCCCCATACACACACACACACACATGACGCATGTTTCTGGATCCGACCATGGTTCTAATATTCGTGACTTCACTTAATTCGTCAAGTATTTCCTAAATTCTAGTGCATGCACTCAGAGTTTATTGTTAAATATAATATTGACTTGAAAACTTTTTTGTGCAAGGTATATCAGAGCTAGTATGTTATGATGTTTAAAAAATCAAAGAAACGTTGGAAACTCTTCTTTTCTTGATCAAATTCACAAATATGGTCAAACGTTATAAAATCGTGGAATATACATTGACATCCTGCGACAGTCTGCATGCCTTGATATAATAAATTTTAGCTATGGTGTAACCACCTTAATTGCACGACTGTGGGTCCGACCTAAGACTGAATGAATGACGGCCCTGGCCTAAACCTTTCATCTGTTGTTTGTCTTTGGTTGGGCCCGTCATGGAGTGACTAGGCGTTTTCCTTTTACTCTGACTGTCTGTGCCAAGTTCCAATACAACTGGGCAATAAACCAACCAAAAAGTATCGCAACTGTAAAGTATACTGTCCACAAAAGTAGGGGATATTGGGACATAAACAAGTCTAAAAATTAAAATCCTAATTTGTCGCATTAATAATTTTGTATTTTCATTGAGCAATGTGTAAGCCAGTTTTCTTGTTTAATTTGAGGGCTGAAAATTGGGTAATGTGACCTTAAGGGCGTACCAAAGAAACTAGGGGTCAAGACCCCAATTTCACAAAAAAGTATCAATTTTTTGGAACGCTTTCGATAATGCATGCTAAAGATGCATTATGGACATCTTTGTTTTTTAAGATTTTTTTTCGCGTACCAAAATTGTTATTTCTAGAAGATAGGGCGGTGACAAAAATGTAAAAAATGACAAAATTTACTAAAAATTTACAGATTTTAGCCTCACATTCCAGAAATTGAGAAAAAAGATATCAAAACAAATTCTGAACATAAAAACTATTGAATGGCGGATATTTTCTTTTAAAAAGCATAGCAGTTGCATAATCCGTCATCGTGATATTCACGTGTGAAAATTGAAAGGCTACCCCTGGTCTAAAATATGGTTGTCTCAGAAACACGTGACCAAATTAATCCTTGAAAATTTTATTCAAATTGGCCGTGAGATGACTTTGCTAATTAATACTAGCTGTTTCAGGTTTATGATATTCGTTTGGTAAATGTTATATTTTTGCTATTCGAATATCCCCTACTTTTTGTGAACAGTATATTTACATTAATTACTATGACTCTTATAACGTACATACATGTATGTTTGAATATACCTACCTACACCACCTATACCGGCCGACCGACAGACTCACCTACAGTGTGTGGAGAATTGCTTGAAAATATTGTTTGGGGTGTTTTGAGTGTTCAAAAAGATATGGGTTTTAATGTGTTTTCAATGTTGACACATGACTGCGTTACACATGGGAAATCATTAGAAATTGCAGACACTGAACAAAGTATTGCACAAAAATACCATTAGTAATGAGGCCATATTTAATGTTTACATATCCAATGTACATTATGGTGTTCACAATCTATTGAGGTTAGGGTTGGGCTACGTGTTATTTTGTGCTATATGGTTAATTCATCCAGTGTTGTGGGGTTCATATTTGTTTTTGTGGCCGTGTTCCTTGGCTGTACCAGTACTGGCCGGGTTGGTTTATGCTTTTTGTGGTTCTTTGTCCAGGAACTCCCGAAGGCTCAACCGGCAGTGGTTCTGGTTTTAAAGCGTCTCAGAAGACGGGGCAACGGCTTAAAGTCTCATCCGACAGACTGGGAGAAGCCGGGAATCGAACCTGCGACCCCTGGTTCATATTGTTTGTTTTCTTGAAGCAATCTAATTTGAAGTGCAGCAGGCGACTTTTATATAGAGGACAAAAAAGGCGGGATAAAGGCGAATAAAACGAGAAAAAAACGGTTTGCCTACAATTTATACATCTCGTGTTTGCAAATGATACCAGCATTTAGTCGCAGACTAAAGCAAATACTTCAGCTACCAGCGCCGAGGTTATAAAACTTTCTTATGCTCAACTAAACTGAGCATGAAATTTATCTGAGAATGAAATTTATACTGCTTAAAAATGTTAAAAGGCCAAAAATTACATTTATTAGCATGATATATACAGCATCTGAGAGACTTAATGCATCAAACGTTTTAAGTGGTCGGTATTTTAGTTTTTCGTGCTCATGGAAAAAGTTTTATAACCTTTGTGCCCGGATGAATTCGAATTACCGCATGTTTTAAAAAGATTTGCCAACAGTTGATGCATCTCGCGCATTAACAGTAGCAGTTTTTAATTAATCTCTAGAATTGCTACCTGAGGACCGTTTTGCTTCCCACCACTCTATGTGGATTGTCCTGATTAATCAACACTTTGTTCAAAGTTCGCCAGTAATTATTTTTCTTGTCATCTCCCCTCCAACAAATGTCTCGCGGTCTCTAGCTCTTTATTAATAGAGTCGTATCACGTAGAAAGGGCACAAACCATTCTCCGGCCGCTCACTTATAGTACATGCGAAAATTCATTCTCAAAAAGTACACGAACACTGTAAAAGATAGGTGTAAGTTTACACCATAATGGATGGCAGCTCAGCTGCCACCCATTTTGGTGTAACTTACACATACTTTCTTACTAAAACAACGTTAGGCCAATATTTCCCAAATGATAAATGTTAAACATTTCTAACCGTATTTGCTGTAGTGAATTTCCGGATTAACACCATAGCACAGAACATAGATTTCAGAGCAGTTGCGAGGTTTCACCAATATCATTGACAGTTTGGCTGCCACAAAATGTGGTTTAAAATAGCATTTACTTTTTTTACAATGTAGAGATACCAAGGGATTATGATACAAAATGTCATGTTTTAATATGAGCACTTAATTCACAGTGCACTATGTATATTACTAACAATGATGCGCGATTCCACATACTGTCGTAGTTTTATAGCCCAAACTACTGTTCAGTTGGCTCCTTCAGAAGCTTACTGCTCCGAATCTACAGGGTTTCACCAAGACAAGGACCTAATATCATGTGATAACCTGTGCTAATATAATAATACTTGTAAAACACCAAGTCAGAATTTGCGGTGTCACTTCAGTTCATGCCCATTATCAAATTTACCACAATGTTGGGATAACCACGGCATGAATACGAGGGTCATCCAATATGTTCTGACAATGACCCAATAAAATAAAACCTTTTTCTCTAGGATGTGTTTCAATAATCTCATCATGTTGTTTAGAATATAGGGAATTGGATCACAAGTTCAAATATTTTCCATGTTGCCATCGCGATGGTTGCTAGGCAATCAAAAACACAAGGTAAAGAACCATGGACTTGACAATATATGCAATATAAATGCCTAAATTTATAAGAAATTACATAATCCTTTTCAAAACTTTTTTTATACATAAATAAGGACATTATGTATGTTGATTTTGAACAGCTTAGATAATGGTTAAGGTTGCGACTGTGGTGTTAGCAGGGGTTTGATTTTGATATATCACAGATTTTGCAAGAAATATTTTCCTTGAAAATGGGTTGTACTAATAGTGTATTATCTTTGGTATAAAGCATTTATTGATAATTATTATTTTCGATGTGTTATGAAGACTATAGAACAAATTTATCAAAATATGTGTCTATTGATATGCAATTTGATCGTAATGGCTTATATAAGTGTTCAAAATATACTATTATCTAATTGATGATTAAAGTGAGGCAAAAATTTAATTTTCTGTTGTTGCCTAGCAACCAAGGACGTTCAAAGCAACTACGCTAATGCCATTGTGGTATTTGCTTTTATGGGTCAAATGTGTATTCAGACAACATCACCAACCACTAATAAAACTTTCCAAAGAAACATACTGCATATTTAAGTAACTTTACCCCCAGCAAAAATTAGTGAAAAACGTGGTTTTTCGTGGCCATGGGCTCTCACAGTGTTGTTAACAAATTTGTATAGCATCGGGTCAGGTTATGATAAAAACTCCATATTTCATACATGAGTAGGCGACAACCATGGCCACATGTAATGGGTTATAAAATTCTGATTTCAATAACAGTTTCTGAGATATGAGACGATTGTCAGAACTTATTGGATGACCCACGTAATTAGGACCCAGATGAGCCTTTTGCACTTGCACAATCTGGAGGGGCTGTTTTCGCGTGTAAAACTTTATTTTATTAATTCTAATTTCCAAGGAGTCCCATAGCGGCGGGAATCTACAGCAACAATCGCCATTTAATCGTCATTTAATCGAAAATTTCTATGAAATTACAAATATTACCTGGAAAGCAAAATGTGATTTACACTTTTATTCTGTTTAATATGAAAAGGATATAATTCCTAATAGCCGAGAATTGAAAGCCATATATCTAAGAGGATTACTAGCAGAAACATTTTTGATTGCCTATCGGTTAATGAGAAATCATTTTAAATAAATGTTGAGGTTTTGCTGCAATAATTTGATCGGTTCTTAATCTTCAAATAAACAGAAGGTCATCGCAGATATCAACACTCTTATTAACCCATATAAGCCTAGCGTCCTTTTTGTGAGACATAGGCAAACAGTGCAAACTTAGATCAGACGCGGCGTCTGATCAGGGTCTCCACTGTTTGCGTACAGAAACTTCTATCAAAATTTGGATAAAAATGAAAAATAGCACCAAACAACCCTTAAAACGGAAATGGAAGGGTCCAATTGATACGATTGGGAAAATCCATTCGGCTTTAATGGGTTAACTACCGCAAATTTCTTCTTGCCTGAAACCACAAGCCCTAGAGTAGAGCCTTGACATTTGCGATATTGAGTCACGTAGCAGACCTCTTCCAAGTTAGTTTGTTAAAATTATGGCAAGCGTTCCAATGGTCTCGTCATAGGGGTAACATGTTTAATATTTAGCCAGCTTAAAATTGATTTTCGTGCGATTATCGTACTGCCCATCGTAAATCTGAGTCATACCGGATAATTTCATGCAATAGTTGCGGGTCCGAAGGGGGTTCATGGGGTTCGCCCCCTCCCCACACCCCATATGGTCTCAGTGAGACCAAATTATTTCATTTTCATGAGATATTTAAGAAAAGTGAGATAAAATCAGCAAATCGAACGCAGCCCCTGTATGTAATAGTCGCATGGTTGATTGTATATATAATTGGTTATCCTACAACTGTCACACCAGCCATTGTAAATTCAAATTTCTCTTCCAATTTGTCAGACAACATCCTATGCAGAATTCATTTTCGAGAAATAGACACATCGGCCATTGCACAAAGATGTTTGTGCAATAGATGTACTGGGTATTGTAAAATTTATTTCATTGCAATTGCACTTTCGACCGCAATAAAAATCGAATCTTTGCATTGTCAAAATGGTCTCCATAAAATGCATTTCATTTCAAATTTCAAATTAATTATCATGAAAGTGTCACACAGGCAATCCTAAAAGACTTAAAGTCTTATCTATAGATGATAGGGTTAGGGCTTGATGTTGTGTCTGTGGTTGGGCCCACCGGCTTTAACTGTTGGATTTCTTTTACTCCGGTATTCAGTTGTATGTACTGTTGTGTCCTTATCTTTGTTTTATCTCCTTTTGATATCTTGATTTGTATGTACTAGGAGATGATACATTGATAAGTCGGGGATCATTCATGCGAACCAAACATCTATTTGTCTTGATCCACATCAGAAATAAGGGTAAGGTTAGTACCGTCAAACATATTAAAGCCCTCCATTAGTTTTCATACTGACCGCTCCAAGACGGTGCTTCTTATGTGGATCCTTTTTGTTATTTGTGTTTTGTGTTTGTCTGTCATACTGTCTTGTCTGTTCATTGCAGCCTTAAAATCATCTGCTGGGAAAGGCCTGACCTCTTGGCTCTCTTGTATGTGATGTTTTCATGTGTTTTGTCATTTTCTCATATGGTGTCCTGGGTGAGGTGCAGGTACTTGATTGTATCGATTCCTGATCTTTGCCTTCTTCCTTACTTTGGTATGCAATTGTCATATCGACCATCTTAAATTCGGTTGTTATGCAATTGTCACATCGACTATCCTAAATTTTTATGTCATGCAATGGTCATATCGACCATTCTAAAATGTGTTGGTATGCAATTGTCGCATCGAGCATCCTAAAATTGATTGTCATACAATTGTCACATCGACCATCCTAAAATTGGTTTGTATGCAATTGTCACATCGATCATCCTAAAATTGTTTCTCATGCAACTGTCACATCGACCATCGTAAAATTGGTTGTCATGCAACTGTCACATCGACCATCCTAAAATTGGTTTGTATGCAATTGTCACATCGATCATCCTAAAATTGTTTCTCATGTAACTGTCACATCGACCATCGTAAAATTGGTTGTCATGCAACTGTCACATCGACCATCCTAAAATTGGTTGTCACGACCATCCTAAAATTGGTTGTCATGCAATTGTCACATCGACAATCCCAAAATTGATTTTCATGCATTTGTCACATCGACCATCCTCAAATTGGTTGTCTTGATACTGTCACATCGACCATACTAAAATTGGTTGTCGTGCAATTGTCAAATCGGCTGACCCAAAATTGGTTGTCATGCAACTGTCGCATCGGCAATCCTAAATTTGGTTGTCATGCAATTGTCACATCGACTATCCTAAATTTGTTTATTATGCAATTGTCGCACCGACCATCCTAAAATTGGTTGTCATGCAATTGTCACATCGACCATCGTAAAATTGGTTGTCATGAAATTATCGCATGGACCATCCTACAATTGGTTGTCATGCAATTGTCACATCGACCATCCTAAAATTGGTTATGCAATTGTCACATCGACCGTCCTAAAATTTGTTGACATGCAATTGTCACACTGACCATCCTAAAATTGGTTGCCGTGCAATTGTCACATCGAACATCCTAAAATTGTTTGTCATGCAATTGTCACATCGATCATCCTAATATTGGTTATCATGCAATTGTCACATCGATCATCCTAATATTGGTTATCATGCAATTGTCACATCGACCATCCTAATATTGGTTATCATGCAATTGTCACATCGATCATCCTAATATTGGTTATCATGCAATTGTCACATCGATCATCCTTAAACTAGTTGTCATCCATTTGTCACACCGACCATCCTAAAAAAATTTTGTCATGTAATTGTCACATCGACCATCCTAAAATTGGTTGTCATGCAACTGTCACATCGACAATCCTGAAATTGGTTGTCATGCATTGTCACATCGACCATCCTTAAATTGGTTGTTATGCAACTGTCACATCGACCATCCTAAAATTGGTTGTCACGACCATCCTAAAATTGGTTGTCATGCAATTGTCACATCGACAATCCCAAAATTGATTTTCATGCATTTGTCACATCGACCATCCTCAAATTGGTTGTTATGCAACTGTCACATCGACCATCCTAAAATTGGTTGTCATGCAATTGTCGCACCGACCATCCTAAAATTGGTTGTCATGCAATTGTCGCACCGACCATCTTAAAGGTGGTTTTCATGCAATTGTCTGTCATGCAATTGATCAACTTAAAATCTGTTTTCATGCAAATGTTACATCGACCGTACTAAACTTAGTTGTCATGCAATTGTCACATAAGTGAGAATGATCAGGAAATACCAAAATAGATATTGCCATATTATGACGTTTCTTGGCTGCTTAACCGCTTACAGCCGTTGGAAATCTACAATAAGAGAAATGTACTTAAAGTTTGATAAAAAATCATTTAATGGAGATAACACGCACTAATTGTAGTTGTCGCTGGCAGTAAACAAAACCCAACTTAGTGCCTGCACACTCTTCACTATGGTATAATGTAGAGGCTGGTCTGTGCAATTGTTCTTCTATAAACATGGTTTCACCTGAAATGACATAATACAATTGTAGACTCAGACGAGTCTGTACAGCCTCCTTTTGGGCTTAAAAACTCTAAATGCTATGTCGTCAGTAGCTTAACATTCATAGAATACTCAAGCGACAAGCAAAGGCTCTGATCAGGCTGCGCGTATGCGCAGGCTGGTCTGAGACTTTGCTGGTCGCACATACCACATTGTTGGAAATCTCATGTCGCGGCTCAATTATTATTTATTGTCAGTTTTACGAAGAGAACCGAGTACATACGGAGATATTTTTGAATTAAAGCAACTCACCCCATCATTTTATAATTCAAATTATTGTATGATTCCAAGGAGAAATGAGAATAAAGAATTTAAATCCTGACCTTTTGAGAGTCACTTAACAAATGCTACATTCTCATTGTAGCCTTATTCGTTGGTGTAAAATGCTGAAATTTTTATAAGATCCCCCATATTTTATTCAATGACTTTCTCGGATATTCAGGTCTATGTGAAACATTTATGTAAAAATAATGGCATCATGCAAGTTTGATTTGTTTCCATTGTTGACGCACTGGTCCGCCTGTTTGCTGGCTAAACGAGAAATTATTTATGGAGGTATGGTTGTATGAACTTGAATGGTACCGGCCTCACAGCTATGGAAATTGAGGACAAATATCAATTATGAAACAACAATAGGTTATCTCTACTAATTATTTTAACCTTTTCATCCTGGATACCGATAAACAGGATGTTTGGCAAGCAGTGAATGTGCTTGCGCAAAGATCCATTTAGACTAGATGTTTAGCTTTTGGCATAATCCCTTATCTACGTCCATGCTCTAAATTTGACAGCGAAGGTTGGGTCTTATCCAGGAATGCAGGCTGTGGCGCGTGTATAGATGTTATCGCTTACTATTTTATAACAATTGATTATCTTTTGAATTGATCAGGGAGAGATGGTATTCAAATATTTTTTTATGTATTTACCACTTATTTCACCATAAAATACTTGCCCTGATATTCTCTTTTACAGAAGCTTTAAAACCAATATTTTGATTTCACAATCAATAATAGAATTTAGGAAATGTTTTACGAAGTTTATCAGACTGATAGCCTTTTAATGTTTATTAACTGATGTCCATTCAAAGACCGTGGTTCTGTTGTTGTTATTTCATTGTTTATTGTTGCTCCCATTGTTTGTGGCTGTTTTATGTTTGTTCCGTATTTTTTGTTGCCATGTTGTTGTTTAGTTTGGGGTTTTACGTCCCAGTCAACGTCTCAGTCAACAGCTATGTTCATGTCGAGATGGTCAATTCACCTAACCACACCTTTTCCTGGGCAAGCTTGACTAAGCAGTTGACCAGTACTTCGTGCAGATACTTTCGTTTGTAACTTACAACAGCCCTTCTTGAATCAGCGGAAGGGGGAGAATAACCATAGAAACTATTTCATGATCAATCTTCACGAAAGTATTGGACCGGGCTGGGATCGAACTCGCGATTCCTGGATCTGCAATCGCATTCGCAACCGACTGCGCTACTGGGTCCGGTATTCCGTGTCCTTTGTGTCAATGTTTATTTTTGCAATAATCTCGCTGAGGAAGAGAGCTGGTTACTTTACTTTATCCATGTGGCTGTTATTGTTCTGTGTCTTTTCCTCTCGATTTTCAGCGTGCCTGGTGTTGAAATTCATGTGCGGATTCAGATCGGGGGGGGGCGGGGGCAGGGGCTCCCCATCTGGAAAATCACAAATGCTCTCAGCCATTGTGTGTGTGAGTTTTGTGTTTCTTCATGGCTTTTGTGAAGTATTTGTGCTCTTTCTGTTTTGACAACCATGTCGCTGAGGAAGAGAGAGCTTGTTTCTTCAGTATTTATAAGATGTGTTGCATTCTCAGCACACGTAATAGTTATACCATGGGTTTGTCCGCCTGTACGTGGAGATAATCCACGAGCTTTAGCGAGTGGATTGTCTTACGTACATGTGGACAAACATGGCATGGTATAACTATTTTATACCACCTACATCAGTGTAGACGCTGCACATCAAGAGATATTTAATGCTTAAGTTGGTAAGGGGGTATTAAAGTCAATATATCAGTAACCCAAAGCAAAAGAAGGCAGGTTGTTTATAGATATCAGAAAGAAAGGAAAGTGATTCTCAATAATTATTGCACTCTGGGCAGCCATACTTTAACACTTTACTCCATAGGTTATTTTAGATCATGACATCATTTTCTAATTTTAGACAACATTGAAAAACTTCAAGAAAAAAATAAGTTAAGTTTGGAATACTTTTGAAAATATTATGGAAAATGGATCTTTTGCTCTTTTTCAGCAATTGGTCCATTTTCTATAACACGTGTATTTTCCAATACATGATATTTCAAAGATGTCAAAAGGCGTTGTTATGGAGTAAATGATTAATAGCTGATTATCAGAAGGAAAGTGATTCCCAAAACTTATAGAATCGTGGGTGTAGCTGAATAAGGGGTCGCTGGTGTAGCTGAATAAGGGGTCTGGATGGGTGGTCTGGTATTCGCTATTCATTAAAAATTTAGCCCATTATTCATCTCATTAAAATTTTGGGTTATTCATTGAAATAAGACCAATAATTCATTAAAAGTAAGAAAGGTGGCAAAGAAATCTGATTATTCACTATTCATTAATTTTTTTCTTCAATTCATTAAAAAATAGGATTATTCATTATTTTTTAGGCCCGCATTATTCACTATTCATTAATTTTTGGCTCATTATTCACTATTCATTATGAAAAGGCCATTATTCACTTATAATTATACTCCATCCAGACCCTCCTTAATATTAGATAAATATTGTGATTGCCAATAATTCCAATGCACCCTTGAACAGACCTGAATGTATAGAAGCATACTCAAAAATAAAGTCACCTCTGTCTTCAGCGTTTGGTGATTAGATAATTGTTCGTTTGTTTTGTTGCTTTACGTCCCTAGTCAAAAGCTATGGCCATTGTGGGACGGTCAGTTCACCTAACCACACTTTTCCTGGGCAGGCTTGAACATAGAATGAATGTGTGAATTGCATCTACATGTAACGTAAGTGTTTCAAGTAGCAATGAGTGAGTGTATCTACTACAATACCATTATAGATGTACCACGACCTCTGATAATAATATTTAGATCATTCCATTTCAAAGGGTTGATGCGGAAAGCATAAAATATCAATAGATTTTCTTCTGAATCCCTTTTTGTATTTCGAAATGATCTGTATGTGATCTGTATGTAAACTTTTTGTATTTAATGTACACATATTGTTATACAAAAATGAAATAAAAGTAAAGCATAAAATGAGCCAGTCTTTCTGGAATATCTGTGTGTGTCTAATAAGTACAGTAAATGAACAGTGAGCCACTTTAGTTACGCACCACTTTTTCAGGACCCACATTTTTTGACAAAAATGCTGGAATCGAACATTCGCTATGATAATTTATTTATTGACATTTTATCTCTTTGATGACATCTTAAAAAACTATTGGGATCACTCATGCGAATCATTCTTCTACGTCAAAGGCAATTTTCCAATTTTGACAAAAATGCACGTGCAACCTGAACGACTTCATTTTCTATTTTTGTTCTGAGTAGGCATTATCCATGGTGATCGTTGTGACAGAAAAACACCAAAATCAATTACTTTATTCAAGTAAAACCCCTTTTTTCGGTCGTTGAATTTAGAAACAGCGTTATTTTTTGAAGAAATGCTCGTTTTGACGTCATATTAACGTCAGTTACAATAATCAAACAGATTATTCTTCGCAAATTGTTTTATTATGAGTCACTTGTTGACATAGAAGTATCAAAACACTAAAACATCTTATCATTGACACGTCTTATAGTCTTATAGCCTTTGTAGTAGTGACGTCATCACTAACGTCAACACCATGACGCAAATAAATCCATTAATTTTTTACGAAAATAAACGGCGGATACATGGTTTTTTAAAATGAAATTATAAAAGACGTGTTTTGATAAATAGTTGACTCTGAATCATACGAAATTTTAACTAACTTTAAAAAAGGACTAAAAACAACATTTTTCAAACCTTGGCCAGCTGGGAACCAAAATAGTAAAACATTAAAAAAATGATGAGGTTAACAAACACATTCAAGTCTTAGATATTGCCAAGAATAAATCGGCTCTTATATCTGGCATAGCAGAAATTCGAGCCTGAAAAAAGTGCAATGTGATCGGAGTTTCATTCGAGATAATGCAATGTGAAATGGCGTTTTGAGGGTAGTGCACTTAAAGATCCATTTTCTCATTTGTTTCTGATCTGATCACAATGAAATTTCAATGGCTAATGCTAATATAAATGCGCTTTACGTTGGTAGTCTCAGAATAAAAATATCACATTTCTCTTCCGAGTAATTTTACATTGTACAAGTGGTGCGTAACTAAAGTGGCTCACTGTAAGTAAACGCCTGAGCCCCTGTTTCTAGATCTGTGTTTTCAATATTGTAATTGCAGTCACGCCTCAAAGCTTTTTGTTAAGCCCCGTTCTCACTGTCCCGGTTTAAGGTGCCGGTTCATCCCGGTTTGATGATCCGGGATGAACCGTGATGAACCGTGTCACAACCGTGGCGGCACCGTGGACAACCTTGGAGATCCGGGATGAACCGTGTTAAACCGGCTCATGTCCCCGGTTGTTTTAAAATGTTTAAAACAACCGGGACTCACCGGGAGTAACCGGGAAGGCTGTCAAATACCGTGATAAACCGGGAAGACGCCGGGAGCAACCGTGTCTCCACCGGGGCGACACCGGCGTAATCCGGGAACATCCGTGTCTCCACCGTGATAAACCGTGCGGTTCCACTGCCTATGTATATGTAATAAAATGCCAAATAAAAATGAAAAGTCACTCCTGCTGCACCTAAAATGAAAGTGGATTCGTCCAAATGAAAAGGATGGAAAAGTCCATTCGTCACAAGTTGGTTAAATTGTTAGCAGTATAAATGTGCTCATTTACAAAGCTTATGAATAAATGCACTTATAGTTACTGAAGAGTCAAGCATATATGAGTCACGACATGAGATGTCCAACAATGTGGTAGTTGCCATTAGCAAAGCCTCAGATTAGCCTGCTCCTAGGCGCAGTCTGATCAGAGCCATTGCTAGTCGCTTGATTATTCTATGACTGTTAAGCTACTGACCGAACAACTTTAAAGCTTAATTGGGAACTGCACAGGCTTGTCTGAGTCTACACTTCTCAAAATATCACATTGTTGGAAATCACATGCCCCGCTCAAAGTGTATATATATATTTACGAAAAAGCAAGACAATTTGGGCCTAGAATTACCATGTATCCTTAAAGTTAAGGAGTACTTAATTTAAGTATTGAATTTCCAGGATGCGAAAAATAACGTTTCCAAACTGATTAATACCAAAATAGTTTCATTTTTTCTGTAGATCACAATGATATCTTTGACCATGTGTACTGCATCGGTCTTGGCAATTTATTAAGCATTTAATGTACATGTTGAAGTATCAAGACTTAACTTAAGTCTTCCTTAACTTTAAGGAGGCATTATAATTCTGGGCCCAGATCAACAACATTTAAGCCTCGTCGTAAGAAAACAGGTCTGCTTCTGCTTATTTGTCATGCAAATGAGCTGCGAGGTTACTAGGCATTTGCTTTCGCTACACAGATCATGATTCCTCTAGTAACTTGTATATGGCTGTGCAGTCCAATTTGTGTCATAACTGTTATGCGATAGAGACAGAAGAAAACTGATGTTACTCCACGTTTTTATCCTGGTTTCATAGTGTAGAGTAGCACCGGGACGCAACCGTGGCCCTACCGGCATGTAACCGTGGCGCAACCGGCAGTTACCGGGACATCACCGTAAACAACCTGGGTAACACCGGGGTATACCGGCACGAACCGTGGCCCCACCGTGCTGCACCGTAAGTGCTCCGTGGTGAACCGGGGCTCAACCGGCGTCTTGCTTTCTCGAGAACCGGGGCTATACCGGGGTAACGTCGGCAATGTGAGAACGCAATTTATTTTTTATGAAATGTGTCCCGGTGCATCACGGTATACCGGCTGTCCTACATCGGAATGAACCGTGGCCACACCGGCACAGTGAGAATGGGGCTTTAATCTATACCTACTCGTATGCGTTTGACCATCGACCAAGCATTTTGGAGCTATGGTCTTGTCTGAATCCTGATTTGTGCAATTAAATTAATAAATTTAGATTGCTAAGCGACGTTTTCCTCGCGCTGTGGATGTATTTAGTAAATTAAGCGTGTTTCTTAAATCAATTAAATGGGGTCCGAATTTCCAAAAGAAACAAAAGTTTTTGAGGTTCATTTTAATAGATAAGCCATCAGAAAGTTGTCCCGCTTCACGTGAGCTCTCATCATTAAATCTCATTCTTGTGTAAAAGCCTCAAATCTACCTTGATATGGCGTTTCTGAGGAGAAATCTTCAATTATTCATACTTACCGACATATTGCGAGCGAGGGAACCCTCTGAAGACTTCAAATAAAGCCAATATTTATCGTGTTCAATGATACCTATTGTCTCTCCGATCAAATTAGGCAACCTGACGCATCACAGGGCGGATGAATTTTTAATGAAGAAAATGGCAATTTGTTTTGTTTTAGTACCATCCGGGGTAGCGGTTCCATCCGACTGAGTTTACACAATTGGATTTAACCTGCTCTGGTCTCTGTTGGTCTGCATTCTCAGTTCAGTTCATTTCAGTCTTTTGTGTGGCTTAAATGCATTTTGATGAAGTTAATTTCTAACGTAGACTTCAAATTTGCAGACCATATGCATTATATAACAAGCACACGGTGTGCATACCTTTTTCAAAATCATATGCCGACTTTGTAGACCCTGATCAACTGGATTCATCAGAAGCCAGCTGATTAAGGTCCTTACTGTTTTCTATCCCTGCGATGAAACCATATTTCTGAGAGCACAGTGGCTCAGTACTAGAGTGCTTGTCGAAAGGTTGTGGGTTCGAGCTCACCGGCGTCACTGTGTTGTGTTCTTGAGCAAGACACATTAATCCTTGCTTATTACTGGTTCATCCCAGGAAGACCCGTCCCGATATAACTGTAACATTGTTGACTGGAACGTATAGTATCAAATCAAACAAAACAAAGAAACCATATTTCTAAAGAAATTGTTCAACTGGACTGGCTGTAAATCAAAAGTTGATATGAAGAACTTAATGCGCGGTTATCATCATGTGCGCTTATTAGGGAGAATATGGTACTACGTGAAGCTCTGAGCATTTCAAATTTGAAACAACGTCCTTATACTCATAGTCTTAATTGAGCCTTCGTAGTCTTGATTAATCCATGCGCGGATCCAGAGGGGGGAAAGGGTTTCTTAGCATTACTGGTCCGGATCCCCTGAAAATCACAAAGCTACCCATCCAGTATTCAATGTTGGCCCATCATCGGCCCACCAGCGAAACGCCATTTAAAATGGCGGTTCGCTGGTGGGCCGATGATGGCCCGCTTTTAGTGGTATTTGGATCCTCTCTCACCTCATAAACTAAACAAAAATGAAAAAAAAAAAAAAAAAAAAAAGATTTAAAAAAAAATTGTCAGAGTTGGACCCTCTCTGACAAATCTTTCTGGATCCGCGCATTAAATCCTTTCTCTGCATCGATACCTCAAACAGTGTTCAGCCCAAAAACTAGACATCTCGTTCATCATGAATTTTAGATGAATTATGGAAAAGTCCAAGTCCAGAAGGGGGTGCTTCAGTTCCCAACAAATTAGCTGTATTTAACAAAAGTGCAGTGGAATATATCTGACTTACCATTTGTTTAGAATAAGGATTATCAATATTCAGATAGCTAAACATTCTACAGTTTAAAAACGCCTAAATAACGTCATCCTGATAATTGTAGAAAGAGACAGCACGAAATCTCTCCCATAACAAAACTGCAACAAGAGGAGCATAATTAGTACCCATTTGAACACCTACACTTTGTCAATACATCTTAGAGCCAAATCTTATAAAGATAATAGAGAGCTTTCACAAACTTTCAACATGACCATAAAAAGTAAGTGAGTTTGATCAGGAAATGCCACAATAACATCACGACACCGTGCGGAAGAGGCAAATAACAATAACAGCAACATGACACCCAGAAGACAATAAAAGTCAATCAACCAGCTACATGTATCTCGCTTCCCCAGTGGGGTGATGGAAAAACTAGAAAGGGCACAAAATACTGCATATCAAAACAAGGATCAACACAAACCCCCACAAAAAATGGGAGCAACAAAAAAATGATGAATTAACAACAACAGAACCGCCGCCTTAGAACGGACAGCAGCCGAAGCCACCGGCATTAATTAATTTTACTGATAGAATCTGCTACTGTAACAACACAAAATTAGTTCAGCTCGCGTGGAGTACTATTGTATCACCACAGAGAAACAACCAAATCGATTAACATACTGTGCTGAAACAGTCAGAGCTAAATACCACAATCACACATTCCAGACCAGCCCACGCCTCCATGAGGAAGAGTCACAGAACACTTACAGCCACAATACATCAGGAAGGCAATTAAAGCAAAGCAACTAGCTCTCTCTTCCCCCTCAAGATTATTGCAAAACTAGAAAGGACATTAGATACTGCAATATAAAACCAGAACCAAAAATACTGCATAATAAAACGAGAATCAAAAATAGAACCCCAACAAACAATTTTTTTGTTCAGAAATGAAAAACGTTTTTCTCGTTACAAGCCAAATTCAGAGAGTCCTCTCTATTAAAATGCCGTTCAATCAATTCAGCATTTTTTTCTTTGATTGGATTATGAGGCAATGTAGTATAGAGAGTAGAGAAATCATTTGTCGACACATTAAAACCTTTAGATTTTAATTTTTTCAGAACAGGCACTGCGTTGTGTTCTTGAGCAAGATGCTTAGTTCTGGCTCAACCCAGGAAGACCCGCCCCATCATAACTGAAAAATTGTTGACTGTGACGTAAAAATTCAAACTAAATAAACAAAAAATCAGAACCTCGCCTGAGTTTTTAATAGACCAAAATAGATTTTTATCATTCGTCACATAAACTTTTTACATTATTTTATAGCATGGTTTTAATCGTAGTGAGATAAGAGGCTAAAAGTACATGTAAGAATAGGCAAAATAACATAATTTATAGGGTGTTTTATTAAGTTTATGTAACAAGTATAACGTAGTAAGCTTGCCATGATTCTCATCATAAAACATAACATGGTGATGGGGATATTCCATTAGCACTTAAGATATTACCGTAAAATTCCAAACTGTCTTTGTTGAACTTACATTTGTCTTTATTCAACGTAAGATTTTTTTCTTTATCCTCAAAAACGTAGCTTTAAGTCTCCTGGCATGCTCATCCTGGTCTTTTCCAAATACAATTGTGTCGTCGCATATTTCTTTTTTTACTCCCTTAAGTCCATATAGCGCATCCCTCAGTGTTTTGAAATATTTCCGCATCAGAATTAATTTGAAAGAAAAGCAGTTGGTAGCGAAATAGTCCAACATGAGTTGTGAAATACCTAATGTGTTTAGAACTTTGTGACAGAATAAGTTGATCATATCCTTTGCGCAAACCCAACTTTGAAAATACTTAAGCTCCGTTTAAATCAACAATTATGTCAACTACAGTAGGAATAATGTATCTTGTACGCTTTATCGCTCGATTCGGTTCTCTCATATCTACACAGATTCGAACTTCATTTGGAGATTTTGACTTTAGCGCAACTACAATAGGTGGCACCCAAAGTGTAGGTCTATCTACTTCCTCGATCAAACCGTTTGCTTTCATAATCGACAGTTCTTTTTCAACGTCTTTTCTCACATGGAAAGGTATGCGCCTGTGTGGCTGTTGGGTCTGGGTCTGTGCAAAGTAAGTAAGGGTGCAAAGATCAGGAATCGATAAATCAAGTACCACACTTGGCCCAGGATACCAATAGGAAAGTAACAAACTCACAGTTATACACCACAAACGAGAGCCAAGAGGCCCACCCTTTCCCAGCAGGTGACCACAAGGCACAAATAAACAGACGCACAAAGGCATAGCAAACACGAGAAAGAAAAAGCATAAAAGATCCACAAAGAAGTACCGCCTTGAAACGGTCAGTAAAACATTTTACTGGAGGGCTTAAACCAGTTTCACGTTCATTGTTGGATAAATGAGAGTTTAATGTGGACCACCATGCTCAAAATGTGGATCCACCACATCTCCACACCTTGACAATGTGGATCCACCACATCTCCACTATGTGGAATTTCCACACCTACACATTTGACAATTTGACTTAATACCCTCTCTCCAATCAATCCCTGGTGGACTTGAACATTTCTCGGTGAATAACTTTTTGGGCTATTCTGGCTGGTACGTGATTGTGGTAGTTTCCTGTTGCTGTGATATATAAAATAACTTAGTCAATTTCAGCTTTGGATATGACTTAGTCATTTTAGGGGAATAAAGGTTCTGCTGTGGTGATATATAAAATAACTTAGTCAGATTCAGCTTTGGTGATTTATGATGGGTTACTAAGTTCTATGCGTCTTAAGAGTTTCTTGGTCAATTACGACCTCAACTCCAAGAGGCATCACTCTTTAGCGTTAACTAGTGTATAGCTAGCAGTCTCAAGCTTACTACTACTTATTTTTAAACGAAAGAACAATAAAGAATGGTGAACATGTCTGTAACTTTATTACCCCGCTAACTGTAACTGAATACGAGGGACGTTTTTTATGTTCATAGAGTGGTATATTTAATGAAAATAGCGAAAGTAAATGCATACATCATGCATATATTTGGAAAGACTGAGCTTTTATCTATACATGCAACTTAAAATTATTTCAAAATGCATTACTTTAATGACTTCTAAGAGGCAAAGACATACCTATCGGACACTGGAAAAATATGGTGGAAATATGACATTTATGGACTTAGTTTCTGACAGAACGTTAGTAACACTTGCATGAAAATGGGTCCGTAGCCATACACAGCTTCTGAAAATTTGGCTGCTGATAAAAGACACTAAGTGCTACAATATTATATCACCATTATAACATATACGCAGCAATTATTGGGTATGGAGGATTTTGTTTTGAACGTCAGCAAATTGTACAGTAGGCATATAAACTTTTATTGTAAAAGGAGACACAAGTGGAAGTTGGATACGGGCTTTGAATGTTGCTTAATAAGTTAGCTGTAAAGTACTATTATTATTTTTCTTGTATATATGGTAGATGGAAGTGTTATGGTATTTTTCATCCCAAAACAAAGTTAATACATTTGTTGAATTAGAAATAAACTGCAAAATAAATAGCCTAGAGAGTGCTAAAATTCCTTATTTTGTACATAAATGACGTCATGAAGCATAACTATATTTAGAAAATACATTAAAAATGTTTTGTGCCTCTTTACAGATGTTGAAATTACTTCAATAAGAAAATTATGCAGATCCGAGCGTTATTGTTTTTTACTATGCAGGGTTGATTTACCCCACCCACTTTTTATAACATGGGGGTATGACAGTACCGGAAGTTGCTAGTTACATGCTTAAATCGATACATTTATATAACTGCTGAAATTTTAAAATTTGATCATAAACGTAATTTTAACAGATATAATAACTAGCACTTGACTATGATTATTTTGGTATATTGATGGGTGTTTTAAAATTGTTATAGAAGAGCAAACAACATGCTTATAGTTTTGCTGCACTTGTCTGCGATTAGCGTTTGAATAATTTAAAGTGATGGTGCAAAAGAAAAATTGGCTTGACAAATGCTTATATCACCATAGCAAATGGAGCTTAACAGCGTCTTATTTCCTGCTTGCTGCGTGATTAAAATGACATCAATTTCGACCAGTGTCCTTTACTATGCCTATTCAAAGCTATATATCTTGACTGAACTCAGCGCTAATGATGTAAAATTTATATCAATTGATAGACAGAAGCTAGACCTTTCAAAATAAGTATACTTATGGTACCGTTAATTTCTATTTCGGCCAAAACATATAATGTGGTTATTCAAAATAACCGTCTTAATGTTTTTTGAGCACCCAAAACACATGTTAAAACTTTGTAATATGATGTTTTTTATCTATTCAGAATCATACAAGACCCATATATATATGTTATATATTTAATTGCATTTGTATTTTATTTCTTAATAGTATCTTAATATGTACACCATCATGTTTTATGCACTTAACCAATATATGTTATTGTTAGTGTACTAAGGTTGCAGGTAACATTTCACTTTATGATGATTGTAAATAACAATTTGTGATGTGTCATATATAAATGTGCTATTGCTTCATACTGTGATATATGCATCTTGTCTCTAATCTACATGCATTAGTCGGTATATAGCTATACATAGCTAATGTTATTTCTGTAGTGGAGGCTGTCACATTGCCTTGCCACAGTCTCACTTCTACAATGGCCTCAGCCAACTTGTCACCAATCCCAGGTATGATTCGCAGCTCTCTGGGGGTGGCAAAATTCACAGAAATCCTGTGTTCAGGGTCCATTTTGAAACATTAAGTAGCAACACAAATTAACCAGTTTTCTTTTTTAGGCTTACTCAGGGACGACGCTGTTATGGGGCTTTGGACTATGTTATCAGGTTTGAATGGATGGCCAGTTCAATTTCTTTGGGAGACAGACGAGTGCAAATTGACGATGGAAGCGGGAAATGGAGGGACAGGCAACTTGCAAATTTCAAATTTTCAGGAATACCACACCTGCTGTGACGATTGGCGATGTTTCTCCAGATTACCGCTGCCACCAATATAGTAATCTTACTTATCCTTAAAGTATAAGGCCGCTGGGCTATGAATATTCTGCGCTTCTTTATAGCTTCAGATACTGCAGCATGGCAGTAAAGCAAGAAAACACCACTCAACTCCTGCCAAAGTTAATCAGGTCCCTGAGAGAGATGACGGACAGAAAAGAGCTCTACAGCTGCAGGTCCATCATCAGCTGATGTTATGTACGACAGCGACTCAGGGGATGAGGTTGTGGGCCCTCGAAGGACAGGCTGATCTGACAGCTGAATAACGTCCAGTGGTTGAAGACGGTTGCCAGGGATGCCGATACTTTCCAGTTCCACGGTCGTGCTTGGATTGATCAGCCTCTGTATGCTCTTCTGCAGACTACCAAGAAGCCATCTAAGATGCCTACCACCAGTCCATCCAGGGACATCCGCCTTGGACAGGATCCCACCATACAGCAGCATGTAGAAGATGCTCTTGCGGACGAGCCAATGGAATACTCAAACACCGCGAGGAAGAGCAATTTCCTCTGAGGGCCAAGACTCACCAACTATCAAGGAGTTTGGTGTGGACGTCTTGATGTCAGATGTCAGTGGCTGCCCATCACTGCAGAAGGAGGCTCTTGTCAGCAGCATTGTTTTTGAGAGTCATCAGCCATCATCAGAGACCAGTAGCCTCGTCAGCAGCATTGTTGCGGAGGAAACTGTTGCTCGAAAGAAGTCAGCAAGATTTCAAGTGAGGTTCCCAAAAGAAGACTTCAAAGGGAAAGACGGCGTTGGAAACAAAGTCATTGCCCAAGCGCGATCAAGCCAAGCCCCCCTGTAGGACTCTGTCCAGAAAGAGGCCTTTGTCTACAATTAGGACGAGAAGAGATCATAAACAGAGAAGGAGGTCTCCAAGTAGGTCACCACAAAGGCGAAGGGAGAGTCCAAGACGTCAACCAAGGTTACCATACCGTCGGGTGAGCACAAAGCGACATGTGTCCCGGAGAGTAGAGTACGCTTCTTCAAAGCGAGATCAGCCAGGCTCCGGAAATCCAATGTCCCTTGTCGTCAGAGCTTCGTCCTCGCCAAGAAGAGGTCCAAAGAAAGATTCAGATTCAAGAACAGCCCATGTGAACAGGCCAGCTGAGATTTGTCCTGTAGCCGAGTGTAGCAGCGAAGTTTCGAGGATGCATGCAGATATGCATCTTCCGTGGACCTTGATGATCAACTCGATCCTACAGAAGAGCTCATGAGGAGAAGGATCAGCGTCCTAAAGATTTGTGAGAGTCGTCTGCTAGGTTCCCTCACCAATTTAAACAGATTTGTGGACTTCGTGAATGACTTGCAGCAAGTTCGTCGTGGGCAGTGTCATGTCTCGATTCGGCAGACCAAAGCCATGGAAGCCATGTGTCATCTTCAGGATTGTTCGGTTCCAGAGGAGTTCGCTTTGGTCCCAGCAAATTCAGCGGAGGATATTGTTGGTTATAGTTGCATGCTTGTCTGAGCGTGACAGGCAAGACCTTATCATCAGGCACCCGCCCAGCACCACATGGAGGGAGGAAGAAGAGGACCTACCGGAGGGAATTGACAGCCATTTTCATCTGGACAGGTCAAGGGCTGCTCTAGGAAAATCAAGAGCCTCTGTTGAGGACCTTTGCAAGCAAGTCGGCCCTGATAGGTAATTCCGATTCAAGTTAACCGGAGGAGTTATCATATTTTGTGATCCTGAGACATACCTGTCAAGTGAAGAGGTACAGCATCTCAGCCGATCAGGATTCAAGATTGTGATTGGACTGCATCCAAAGTATTTGGATTCGAATACAGAGGCAACTTTCCCAGTTTTCTAGCGTTGTTTGTCTATGCCAGAGGTTGGAGCGTTGGGAGAGGTTGGGTTGGACTATACAGCGGATCCATCCATGTGACCCAAGCAGCATGCGGTATTGGACAGAGTTCTGGAGCACCTTCAGCCCTCAAATGTCCTAGTTCTTCACGCTAGAGGAATGATGTCTAGACAACCAGGAGGCACTTATCTACAGCTCCTATTTCAGTTGAAAGGAGTGGTCCCACGGGAGCAGAAGATCCACCTTCACTGCTTCGAAGGAAATCTTGATACCATGAACCAGTGGTAACGGGTGTTCCCTAACACCCACTTCTGATTCACAGGGTTGGTAAAACATTTCAACAATGACAGTAAGGAGGCCATGAAAGATGTTCAGGAAGAGAAACTGCTATTGGAGACGGATGCTCCGTACTTCAGAATTGGTGGAAGAAGACACTCATCACCTGCCTTGGTTGGGATGATTGCAGATATGGTTGCCAAGATCAGAGGCCGGACCTGGAAGCAAGTCTTAGAGTATGCCTCGCGCAATGCGAGTTAGCTCTATCACATGTCTGCGTAGAGGTGACAATTGTCAGTTACTGTAGAACACTTTTCACTTGAGTACTGGCTATCTGCTGGTAGCTGGCCCAGAAATAGTGCAGGAGGATTAACTGACCGGCTTATCATGACCATAGCATTGTAGATGTGGCCGTAAAATTGATGGAATATCTTCCCCAGCATTGGTGCAGATAATGCAGAATGGAGATCTTCCCCAGCATTGGCGCGGATAATGAAGAATCCTGGCATAGAGATGTGTCCCAGAGCCTTCAATAAAGAGGGGAGGAGTGTAGTGGAGGCTCTATTCTATTCCAGTTGGCTTGCACCGGTTATGTCCCGCTTGGTATTCGAGGTATTCCGAATGGGATGAAGTTATAAAAAGACAACATCTCGTGCTAGAAGGGGAGACTAGCTGCAGTCGTGAGCCGAGATTGACGTAAAAACGATAAAACTACAAAGAAGCGCAGAATATTCATAGGCTAGCGGCCTTATACCTAAAGGATAGGTAAGATTACTATATTTCTGTTTATACTCTCCAACTTTAAATAAAATTTTTCGTTGTCTTTGTATAAAGTCCTCTTTAAAAATCTTGCTGCCTTGACTTGTATCTTCAGACGTTACAGGCAGCACTGTTCTCACTGGTAATGTTGTCTCTCATGTAAGTCTCTTCACAAAGGTAATTTTCTCTAGGTATTTTTCGATTATCTTGATGAGGTTTGAGATGTAAACAAAAAACGTAAAATTTAGTTTTTCTGCTCTCCGGGATTTGTTTGATCAAAGCGTCCTGTCTTTTCTATGTATAGCTGCAGAGACTGGTGGTTATATAGGCCTAGTGTCTCTCCAACCCTTGAAATCCATCTTGTCTTCATAAGGAAGTAACTCTAGTATATCTAAATTTGTAGTTCCTACTTGTGATTGAAGGGTATACAGCAACTTTAGTTGTTGGTCCTCATACAGCTGACACTCTAACAAAAAATGTTCAGTGTTTTCCACTTCATCACATTCACACCTGTTTGATTCAACCTGACCTAGTTTTTGTTTGTAATCATTCAATTGTGAATAACCTGTTCTTAGCTGAAGCAGTAGGATAAACCCTCTATGGTCTGGGAAGTCAAATCTGGGTTTTGAAGTATTTGGGGTCTGCATTGGAAATATTCTCTCCCAGTTTTAGATATGTTCCATTTAATTTGCCATTTATCCATAATGCTGCTTCTAGCTGCTTTCTTTATGCCTTGGTTTGTAAAAACACTGGTGTTCTGGTCAAGATCAAGGGCTTCTCTGGCTGCTTCCTTAGCCAGTCTGTCTGCAACCTCATTGCCTTGAATGTCATCATGACCAGGAGTCCAGAACATGCTGACTGTACACCCATCACCTTCTAACTGCTGTATGTAGTCCTTTATTCTCCCTATATCATCTGAATAGTTCTTGTGGTCCCAGTTTAATGTGATAATTCCCAATGCAGTTTGACTGTCACTGAATAGCCTCAATGACTTACTTCTGTAAGAACTAATGATGAGGTGTTCCAGTACCACCAATATAACCACTAACTCAGCCAAAAGAATCGATCCATGCACTTTGACCGGTCTTCTTATGAGAATGTCCTCTTCTCCTGGAATATAAAGTACTGCCCCTGCTCCACAAGGACCTGGATTGGGAATGCAAGAGCCATCTGTGAAATACAAAATACTTTCTTCTGGTCTATCTTTCATCATTTGATCAATAACACCTTTACCTGTTTCTTGCTGATCTCTACTTTGGTTTTCGAAAAGCATTTTCTAAATTCTACCACAGATACTCAGAGTTAATTGTTAAATACAACATTGGCTTAAAAACTCTTCTGCAACAAGGCATATCAGAACCTATATTTTTATGGTGATTTAGTTTATAAATTTAAACGAATTGTAGGAAAACCTAATTTTAGTGATCAATTCAAAAAGATAGTAAAACGTTATATAAGGGTTGGATATAACTTGGATATCATGCGACAGTCTGCTTGCCTAGTTTTAAACCCAATCACGGTTTATAGCTATGGTTTCCTCTTTTATTGCACGACGGTGGGTCAGGTCTCAGACTCTATGACGGCTCTGACTTAAAGCTTTAATCCGTGGGTTGGTGCCTGATGCTTAACTGTAGCTGGACCCACCGTGGCTCAACTTGAGGTTTTCTTTAGCTCTGACTATCTGTGAGTCATGAGCCATTTTCTTTGTTTCATCTTGGTGTGTTATATTGATTAGAGTGTTTCTCCATGATGATACATTGCATTAGTTAAATGGCCTCCATGAGAGCTGAACATTTCTTGTACTTCAACAACAGCAGAATCTAGGGCGAAGATTGGTACCAGTAAAATGCATTTAAGCCCCCCGGTGGCTTAGGCTGCTGTCCGTTCTAAGGCGGTGGTTCTGTTGTTGTTGACTTTTTGTTTATTGTTACTTCCATTGTGGGAGTCTGTAATTGTTCTATGTTTTGTTGTACGTTACTTTATGTCCATTCTAGTATTGAAATCATCTTGATGGGGAAGAGAGAGCTGGTTGCTTTGCTTAATTTGTCTTCCTGGTGTCTCGTAATGGTTGAGCGGCTCTTCCTCGCGATGCCACGGGGTTGTCTGGGGTTTGTAATTGTGGTATTTCCTGATCATACTTACATTACTGCTTTTGAAGACCCCAGCTGGCTCCAATAAGATGGTATTTCAAGACATCTGCGAAAGGCACCTTCACTATACTCTGGTTCTTGCTGTACAAATTGCATGTCAATCCCAGTGATTCTCTTCATCTCAGCTGCTTGACTAACAGCCAGCCCTATTGGAGATACATATTTCTCATTCCATAGCTCTGAATTCTGTGTGTATTGGTCTAGTTTAGATTTCAATGGGCATGTAGGTTTTTGCAATGTCTAAATGCAATCTCACAGTATCTCAAATTAAGTGTTGGGGGGGGGGGGATTCCTGCTGCCACCTCTAATGCATCCAGAGTCGTAGTAGGCGGTAAACTCAAACATATCTGTAGCTGGACCCACCGTGGCTCAACTTAATTTGTCTACCTGGTGTCTCGTGATGGTTGGGCAGCTCTTCCTCGTGGTGCCACAGGGTTGTCTTTGGTTTGTGATTATGGTATTTCCTGATCATACTCACTTACTATTTTTATATAGTCAATGCCTTTCTCTGGATTGCCTCTAACTTCTTCATTGCTGTCTGTGATACAGTCTGCCACACTATACATCCATTTACCAAAATTGGTCTTACCATTGTCATATATAACCTGACGAGATTTTTTGAAGACATCTAAGCAATTCCCTTAACTTCGCGAATGCCATGTAGAGCTTGACTTGCCTTTTTCTGAACAGTTGCCAGATGTGATGAAAAGTTTAGATGTTCATCTAAGGTAATGCTTAAAATCCTTGGTGTCTAGTTAAATCTAAGAACTGTCTCTCCAATCTTAAAAAGAGTGTGGACTGTGTCTGTGATGGGGTGTATATGAAAAATTGTGACCTCGGTTTTCCCTAGTTTCATCCTCCATTTCTTACACCGTGCATTGACCACTTGCATATCCATACAGACCTTCTCAGCTAATGTTCCCATCACCTTCTTCTTCTTCCGATACAAGAGCCGGGATCCTATTGGAACGTTTTAGGCTCTGCGAGACTGCAACATGGTAAATGACTATTTACAATAAAATGGCTAAAACTTTGTACATATGTTTGACTGGAATTTAAATGGTGGTGCGTCTGGCATGCAGGCTCCCGCAGAATTCTTCCAGGGATTCCGCTGCAGTGACTTTGTATGGGAGCTTGTTCCAGTCGATGACAGTCCTGGGGAAGAAGGAGTTCCTGTATACCTCACTGGTGGTTCTCTCTTGATAGAACTTGTGTCCTCCACGATTTCTACTGTCTCCACTTTGTAAGAGAGTCTCCTTCTTCACGTCCACTAACTGCTGGTCTATCTTGTATAGCATGGAGAGCCTGCTGTCTCGCCGTCTGTTCTGCAGTGTGTCCATACCAGGTCTTCTTGCATGCGAGTTACGCAGCCAGGAGTCCTCGTTGTGTCACGAACCTGGCAGCCCTATTCTGGATTTGTTCAAGGGTTTGTATGCTGGATTGGGTGGTGGGATTCCTCACTGTTGGGGCATACTCGAGGACTGGACGGGTGAGGGTGGTGTAGCTGGCTGCTTTGACTGGTTTTGTACATTCCCTGAGGTTGCGCTTGATGAAACCTAGTGTTCTGTTTCCTCTGGCTGCCACATTCTCCACATGTTTGTTCCAGGGGATGTCGTTGGTCAGCGTAACACCCAGGTACCTGCTTGATTCCTGGACAGCTAGAGTCTGACCATGGAGTGTGTAGTTAGTCTCTTTGGCTTTCCTGGACTTAGGTGCTACGAGGGTCAGTCAAAAATAACTGAGCCCTACCTCATAACATTAGTTTGGTATTGTAGACAACAAATGTGATTATTTTCTATAAGTATGATATGTCATCGATGTTTTGACCTTGAAGAATTATCCGAGTGAAGCTATTATTATGGTTGCTAGGCAACTGAAGATCGTCAGTCAGAGCGATGCGTTCACGATCTCATCCACCATGAAAAAACAGTATGTCTTTAAAAAGCTTGCTTGCTTGATAGTTTTTATGAAAGACATATTTTACATTTATTTGAATAACATATATCATATTATCTTTTCATTACACTTAGTTCTTTAATGTTTAAGTGAACATTGATTGAATGCGTTGCCTAGCAACAAAAACGCCAAAATTCAACAAATTTTCAAATACACGAGAACTGTGTTGCCATGGAAACAAAACTGTGAATTTAAATCAAGGAACTTAATGTGTCTGAGGGTTGGTTTGTGTATGCAGTACTGTTAAAGCATTATTATGCTAATATTTTATATTTTCAATTAAAATTGTGTAAATTTGATTTTGGGTGGGGTAAATTATAGGCCGTCAGGCATGTTAAAATTTGATAAATTCTGAAATCAAACTACCACAGCATCTATAATTTGGGGTCAGTTGGTTTCTGATCTGTGACACTGAATAGGTACATGTTAAAGATATCAGACGACAGTGAATAAAGCCTTGCTTTTACATTACTGTTTCCATAGCAACGCTTAGAAAAAGATGTACCACAGCGTGAACGCACCCCTTTGACAGGTCATATTCTGTTGCCTAGCAACCGCTACACTAAGCCTACCAACAGAAATTAATTAGGTGATTAAATAGATGACATATAACTTCAATGAAATATCATCCAATTATATGTCCATTTTACTAGATTCAAATGTTATGAGGTAGGGCTCAGTTATTTTTGACTAACCCTCGTATGCGAATCACGTTGCATTTACCAGCATTAAAGCTCATGAGTCATTCTTTCTCCCATCGTTCCAGGGCTAGAAGGTCCAGCTTCAGTTGTTTACTGTCCTCAGGCAATTGAATAACTATGTATAGCAGGCTATCGTCAGCAAAGAGACGTACATTTGAGCCAGAACACTCGGGCATGTCGTTGATATATGTCAGGAAAAGCAATGGGCCGAGTACAGTGCCCTGTGGAACATCTTCTTGTCCGGATTTCACTCCTTCCAGGACGACTTGCTGTTTCCGTTTACTAAGGAAGGCTTTAATCCAGTTATTGACTTTTCCTCTGATCCCATAATAGTCTAGTTTGTAGAGCAATCTGGAGTCTAAGAGGATCACATCAACTTTATTACCATCTGAAAGGTGCCTTGCTACGTCATCGATAGTTTCCATTAGCTGGGTCTCACACGATCTTTAGAAATGGTAAGTAAAGAAAAGGGTGATATCTGGGTTCTTGGTGATCTCAATTATCCAAAGCTGGATTGGGATAAAGATGATGTCCCTTATATCAAAGCAGGATGTGCCCACACCAAGTTGTACGACAGTTTTATTGAGACTATGTCAGATTTCAATTTTAGCCAGATGGTGTGTGAACCTACTAGACAGGGTAATATCTTGGATTTGTTCCTAACCACCAATCACACTTTAGTTAATTCAGTCAAAATTATACCAGGTCTGTCTGATCATGACATCGTTGAGGGTGTGGTAGATACAAAACCTGCTTCTACAAAGAAAGCACCTAGAAAAGTACATCTCTATAGGAAAGCGGACTGGGATTCCCTTAAATCATATATGAAAGACTTCTGTAACTCCTTTGTACTGAGTTACGAAGGTAAGTCGGTGGAAACTCTCTGGCTTGAGTTCAAAGAGGCACTCAATGCAGGAATTGGTAAGTTTATACCTACTAAATTTGTTGGTCAAAAAAGCATTTGCCCTGGATAACACAGCCTATCAGGAGGGAAATCAGAAAGAGAGACAGGTTATATAAAAAATTTAAGAGATCCAAAGCTCCCAAGGACAGGAAAGCATTCCTGAATAGCAAGCACGGTGTCAAAACAAATATTAAATTGGCCTATGACAAGTACCTGGAGGACATTCTTGGATTGAATGACGATACAGGTAATCAACCCTTTTGTAGGAAGAAGCTATTTGGTTTCCTAAAAAGCTCACGTGCAGACGCACAAGGCATAGCTGTCCTGAAGAAAGGAGATGCAACTTGTACAGGTAATGTGGATCAGGCTAACCTACTAAATGCACAATTTCAATCTGTCTTTTCAATCAGATCACCACTCAGACTCGCAAAATTATGCCATAGTAAACTTCTCAATGGCACTGCATCCCTGTTAAATCTACTACCGGAAAATGTAAACTGCAAGTATCCCTCTATGCCTGACATTGATATCTCTGCTTCAGGCATAGCTAAACTTCTTTCAAACCTGAATGTGTCCAAGGCAGCAGGCCCAGATTCCCTCAGACCTATTGTCTTGAAAGAGCTCGGCCAAGTTATTGCGCCTGCGATTTCCATAATATTCCAAATTTCATTGGATAGTGGCACCGTTCCCTTAGACTGGAAAAAGGCCCAAGTATGCCCTCTTTTCAAAAAAGGTGACAAGACAGATCCCGCCAACTACCGTCCAATATCCCTGACATGCATATTATGTAAAACGATGGAACACATTATAGCATCCAACTTGTGCAAACACTTTAACAGAAATAACATTCTTTATTACCTCCAGCATGGCTTCCATGAAAAAAGATCCTGTGAAACCCAACTAATCCAGCTTGTGGAAGACCTTGCTAGAGGCATGACTCAAGGTAAGCAGTCAGATCTTATCTTACTGGATTTTAGCAAGGCCTTTTCAAGGTGAACCATCTTAAATTGCTGTATAAACTTCAACTACATGGCGTTCAGGGCAAGACACTTGGGTGGATTGAGTCCTTTTTAATTGGGAGGACACAGTGTGTAGTCCTTGATGGTGACAGTTCGACTGAACTTCCAGTCTCATCTGGGGTTCCACAAGGATCAGTCTTGGGCCCGATACTCTTCCTGCTTTACATTAATGACCTGCCTGATAATATACAATCTAATGTCCGTCTATTCGCGGATGACACGGCAGTGTATTTAACAGTTCAAGGACAGGAAGATGCAGATATTCTCCAAGATGATCTTAATGTTCTCCAGGAGTGGGAAAAAGCATGGGATATGGAATTTAATCCATCCAAGTGTCAAGTCCTGCACATATCCAGGTCTCGCAAGCCAATCAAACATTCCTACACTATGCACGGACAGGTCCTGGACTCTATAGACCATGCACGGTACCTTGGTGTCGACATCTCATCTGACCTAAATTTCAACCATCACATCAACCGCGTCACATCAAATGCTTCAAAAAGTTTAGGCTTTCTTAAAAGAAACATCAAAACAAAACATCCGGGTATACGCGAAGCAGCCTATAAAACTACAGTAAGACCGCAGGTTGAATATGCTTCATCGGTTTGGAGTCCGTACACTAAAAAAGACATCCATAAGGTAGAGATGGTTCAGAGAAGAGCTACTCGCTGGATTCTCAGCTCCTACTCTCCTTACCAAAGTGTTACGGAACTCCAACAACAACTAAACCTGAGAACGCTAGAACAGAGAAGAGTTGATGCTAAAGTTATTATGATGTTTAAAATTATACATGGCCTGGTCGCCATACCTGTGCCACCATACTTCGAACAACCAATGAGATCGACACGACATAGCCACCCCCTTGCATTACGTCAGATTCATACAACAGCAAATTATCACAAATTTGCCTTTTTCCCCTCAACTGTTGTTTATTGGAATCAGCTCCCAGCCCAGATCGTACTTCTGCCCACTCTGGACCAGTTCAGTGTGGCAGTACGGGCTCATAATCATCACATCCCATAAATCAACATAAACTGTTTTTATCCTGTTTTTAGCTCTTCCTGTACATGTACTTTTAACAACTATCTTCTACCATTTTTCTTTTTCTTAAACTTTGTACCGTGACTGTAAGGCGTAATCAACCTGCACGTAATCCTCGCGAGGGGGTGTTGCAGAATCTAAAGAAAGAAAGAAAGAACGGCGTTTTCTGAAACCTTGCCTCTGTGCCAAAGGGTACCTTCATCTGCGAATTAGCAATGGTTGCCTTTAATATCTTTAAGCATCCCCCTGATGAAGAGATTGAAAAGTAAGGGGGAGAGAACACTCTCTTTTGGTAAACCTGTCCTTGAAGCTGCCTGAGCTGAAATAATTTGTTTTTAAAACATCTACTCATGAGCCGCCACTCAGGTGAGCGATCCAGGGTCCTCTAGTTTGTATAAATGAATGGATGGATGAGTATGTGGGCGGTGGTTGGATCAGTGCGCGGATGGATGGGTGGATGCGCGGATGGATGGATTGATGGATGGATGTAGGGAGGCAGGGAAGGACGGGAGAGAGAGTGGTGGGGGAGACGGGCATATAGACAGTACTGGGGAGTTTTTCGCAACACAGCTGGGGAGTTACACTAAAAAATGTGAAAATTGCTGCAAAAGTTACCTTTTTCATGTCCACTGCATTGTAAGCTTTTGAAATGAAATTTTTAATTTGACATTTAAGATATGAAGCAATGGGTTTTGCTTTTTTACATTGCTTTACTTTTGTTTGTTCCATTGTTTGATTTTGCTCCCGGCACAACCTATTTTCGACCGCCGCCTAATTTCGACCACCTAATACTTTGCTTCACAAAATCTTAATAGTCTGAATTTTGCAGCTTTGGTGGTATCATTGTTTACAGGAGGGATATGCAAGTTGAGTAGCGGTTTACTTTCAGCTTTGGTAGTTGAATGTGAACTATGAATAAACATTGTATTAGAGGACCCTGTTTTCTGGGTCAGTGTATTCCTTGGACCAATTCACTTGGACCATTTGACCTTGGACCGGTCCAAGTAATTACTAGTTGGACCAGATGGGGTGTATTCCTTGGACCAAGTATCAGTTGGACCAGTTTTATTACCAGTCAAGCTGGTGAAGATCATTATACTAATTAACATGATAATATGAGATATTAACTCTTTATTTGCAAGAACCAAGACAGAACAAGCATGTGCAAACATATAGTCCCAGATCAGACTGCTCTTAGACTATTGGTTGCATTCTTTTATAAGCAAATTATTCATTGATAACGATTATAGAACTTCACCGGGGTACCCACTGAAAATTCCATATTATAAATTCAGCAATTTAAGTTAATATTATATGAGATTATTTGGAAGGGGAAAATTATCAGAAAACAATTTATTAATTTTATTATTAATATTATTATTATTGTTATTATCTTCTTATCTACAACATAGAAAAATCATCAATTTAACAAATGATGAAATCAGCAAGATGTAATTATGTGGTTACTAAGTGTCTTCTGCTGATACCCTTTGCAAACAGTTTGGACCCAAATCAGTTCCGACAAAATGTTGGGTGTAATCTGAATAAGAACTATTTGGACCAAGATCAGGCCTACCTGATCTACTCCGAAGGTATTCTTGAAAGAATTTTCCAAAAAGGTTGATTCCGAAAGAAAATCAGCAGACGACATTAAATAACACACTTAAAAAAACATGCAAAATTAGCCAGAAGGCCAAGAGTGCCAAAAATGAAAGTTGTCACGGTTACCCTTGTCATGCTGAATATTTCTTAAATATACATGTACTACACTTCATCATGATTTTCATCCAATTATTTTTTTATAAGTTGATTTACAGGATTTTTTTTCAGGTAAACCTCTGAAAATACCAATTGACTTGTCATTTTCAGAGCTTTTTTAATATTTCCAGAAAAAAAACAGTAAAAAATAGAAGGGTAAATCTTTAAATATTACATCGTTTTCCTAAAAATCTGGACAGGACAATCAATTTCAACAGTGTCACTCTCAAAATTACACAGACAGAACCTCAATTTTTTTTTTTTTCAACGAAACAAATATTTAGAGTCGGCGGACTAAATAAAAAAATAATTTAGATTTTTTTTCTACCTTCCGGAAAGTTACTGTAGGAGGGTTTGTAAATCAACTAATAAAAAAATTCTGGTCTTAACCTGCCAGATTTGGGGTAAACATTAACATTTGACATTGTATCACAAGTAAATGTTGAAAATAGCTTTGACCAAGATCTGAGCTGGCTTTTTAGAGCTGATCTGTATTTACACTGTTTATATGGGGTCCATATCATGTACCATATTTATTCTTAAAAGTCAACAGTGTGCTAAGAATTCCTGCTTCAGTCATAGTTTGTCTTTCCTAGAATGTCACTCACTTAGCTCAAATAAGTAAGTTAGGGAGCCCAGTGGCTCAGTGGTAGAGTGCTTGACTCGAGACTGAGGGGCTGCAGGTTCAAGCCTGACCGGCGTCACTGCATTGTGGTCTTTGGGCAAGACACATTTATCCTAGCTTAGTACTGGTTCAACCTTGGAAGACACGTCCCTGTTTGACTGAAAGATTGTTGATGGGACATAAAGAATCTAATCAAACAAACAAAAGTAAGTAATTAAGTAAGTAAGTAAGTAAGTAAGCAAGTAAGTAAATTTTTAATTATAGTGCTCTGTGCATATACAATATTTTAAAACATATGATAACAGTTGCACCTGACGCAATGGGTCTATAAGTTACCAAATACTAATATGTAACTGAATATCAAGATGATTTACGTACATTTTGTATTCCATAATACATTGTACACATTTAGGAAAATCTACAAATGCAAATTTGGTTCACATCCATTTAAAGTAATGCTTTTAGTGGAATCAGGCTATTTATTAAATTGTACTACAAATATGAAATAAGCAAGCAGTGCAATCCCATGTGAGAGGCGATTACAGGTGGAGTCTCATTAGAGTCTGTCCTGTTTAAGTACTTTAAAGCTCTTTATATACCGAAGTACTACCAGAGAGAATAATAGATAGAAAATGTTATGATGACAAAATGTTTATCCTACATAGACAGTTTAATAGTTTAAGAAGATTTTGTTGGGAGATTTTGTTCACCATGGAAACAGTGTATACCAAGGCGAGATGCAGAATTCTGTTACATCTCTGACACAAGGTCTGCACTATTTACCATGCAGAAACTTTTTGTTTTATACCAATGCAAAAATTCAAGTATAGATTACTTATTATAAGCAGCATAAAACTTATAATTACCCTTTCACTCAAAATGGCCATTATCAATTCTGATTAGAGATGAGTGATGGATTTCAGCCATTCAGTAATTGGATCACCAGGACACCTTTTTAACACCTATCAGTTATAATTTTATTTATTGATAGGGCATTACCTGTAATGATGATAATTAAGAGATGTGTTGGAATGACCATATATTGTCCGATTTTATTAACCTGACACAGGTGCATAATTTCACGGTTAGTGCACAAGATATTTTTGCCTTCCGTCGACTTTCGTTATTTACCGTAAGTTTTTACAGGAATTTTGCAAGTACTAAATTAATAAATACAGATAATGAAACGTTTAGTACCGTCCTACCGACTAGTCCAGTGGTTATGATACACAGTTTACAACCAAAAGGTCGTGAGTTCGAGTCCACGTGTGTTCTTCTTTTTTTTTTTACCTTTATTCGATTCGTTTGATTTCATTTATTATAGATTTTGTTTGTTTGATTTGATTCTTTACGTCCACTCAACAATCTTTCAGTTATGCGGGACGGTTCATCCTGGGTTTAACCAGTACTAAGCTAGGATAAATGTGTCTTGCTCAAGGACCACAACGCAGTGACGCCGGTGAGGCTCGAACCCGCTACCCTTCGGTCTCGAGTCAAGCACTCTACCACTGAGCCACTGCGCTCCCCACATTTATTATAGATGTACCACGACCTTTGCGGAATGAAATTTTGGATCATTCTATTTCAAATGGTTGATGCATAACGCGTAAAATGAGTCAGTCTGTCCGAAACATCTTCAGAGATTCACGTGAAAATATTGCTCCATATTATAGCCAAAACATACCGTTGAAAATTATTCACTATACATGTTGTTTGAACTTAATGCAGTGGGAAAACGTCTGAAGAAAAGTATGCAGCAAGTCTTGGCACTAAGGCAAAGCAGATATTTTTTTTTAATACCTGCGATTACTTTAAAATATGTCAAAAGCACAGCGTTTCAAGTTCACACATCGAGCGTACGGTAAACAGTCTCGGTGAGGATCCTACAAAAAATAACAATAACAAATGCAAGTATAGATAAACAAATAATTTCAAGCGTGACTATATTACAAAATTTGAAAATACGGATCTAGAAATAGGGGTTTCAGGCGTTTTATTACGTATACTATTCTATTTTGAAGCACGTAGATATTCCAGACAGACTGGCTCAGCGTATGCGTTACGCATCAACCTTTTGAATATAATGATCCAAAGGACATTACTTAGAGGTCGTGGTACATCTATAATAAATGAAAGTAAACGAATCGAATGAAGTAAAATACAAAACAAAAAAAAACACAAGAACATATTTAAACTCGAACTCACGACCTTTTGATTGTAAACTCTGTATCATAACCACTTGACTAGTCAGTAGGACAGTGCAAAATGTTTCAATATCTCATTAGTACTTGCGAAATTCCTGCAACACTTACGGTAAATACCGAAAGTCGACGGAAGGTAAAAATATCTTGTGCACTAACCGTGAAATTATGCACCTGTGTCAGGTTAATAAAATCGGACAATACATGCTCTTAAAAGGCTCTAGCAAGTATTTTTTTTCAATCTAGACTATTTATGTTGACAATTTAAAGTCTAAATTTTTGGGGAGATTTTTTATAAGTAGGACCAAGGTATGCATTCGTGAATATTGCGCATAGACAATGTCAGATTATACATATTAAATTCAGCTAGCATAAATACAGATCATACTGGTATTGAAGCTCACCATGATAGCTTTTTAGTACCTATCACTTATACTTTTTTTGTACCAATACCTTCCCTTTGATACCATATGATGATGGTAAGTAATTAAGTAATTATTAAAAGAGGGAGACAATATTGACCAATATTTAGTAGAACAACTATTCTTCCATGAGGCCCTTAAAATAAATATGTACGCACACAAAATAGAACAGGTTTACACAAACTATCAAATACTCTGTTTCAATTTTTCGGCCACTTGGCATCATAGTTACTGTTTGGGTTAGACAATGGAGATGTAGCTCACAACATAAATCCAGTTATTTGTTTCTTGACAAAGGCCAAGTGACCGAAAATTTGAAACAGTAAACATAGTGTTTTAGTATGAATAAATTCCCTTTGGAATTTTTATTGAGATAATCAGTATCAAATTTAAAATTGTTAAACCCTGCACATGTACTACTGAGCAAATCAATCCCAAAGCTTTAAGCTAAATTTTGGCTTGACCATGAACTGAATGCACAAAAGTGGATTCTGGCCAGCTGATCAGTTTCCGCACTATTTCCAAAAACAGGATATTTCTAGGTTCAGCAGGACAAGGGTTAATTTGATATATACAAGAGTAATTCTTTCTTTAACACCATTAGAGTGTCAAACAGTTTGGATCGAGATCTGACTCAACATTTTTTCGGTCCTGGTTCGGTTCCAAAACTGTTTGCAAAGGTTATAAACAGACAACAATTGCAGGCAAAGGGTTACCGTAGCTAAAGTCAGGTATCAACCCTGCGTGCTCTCTGCAATAAGTTGCAGTTCACCAAACCTAGCACTTTAGTCAGGTATGAACCCTGCGTGCTAGCTGCATTAATTTGCAGTGTACTAAACCTAGCACTTTAGTCAGGTATGAACCCTGCGTGCTAGCTGCGATAATTCGCAGTCTACCCTACTCAGCACTGTAGTCAGGTATCAACCCTGCGTGCTGGACACTAATAAATTGGTATTTATCAAATACACAATTTTTTGGTGTCTGTATAAATAAGCACTTTAGTCAGGTATCAACCCTGCGTGCTTGGGTAGTTATACACGTTGATCATAAGAATAACCAGCCCTAAAATTAAAACATTATATACCATATAAATGAAAGAACTACTATTCAGGACCATTAATACACATCTGCACACTCTACACGCATTGTGGGGAAGTTATTCAACACAATCGCATGTTAGATCTTAACTATAACTGAGGATTGATTGGGTATATAGCTATAGAAGGATACTTAACACAAACCCAACGGACATATGAGACCATAATAGGTGCACTGACGGTGTGCACACTATACCATGGTATTTATCTGATCAAGAGATTAGATCAGACTAAATCAAAGGTGTACATTTCAGTTTTTTTTAGAAATAAAAAAAAAAAAAAGACTAAACTAGACCACAATATATCTTTATCGCGTCTGATGAAGGGGCCATGTGCCTCGAAACTAGTAACGCAATTCAGATATTGTTTTCTGAAATAAAGATATAAAATCTCCATATTAAAGCTACCACACTCAGGCAGCTTCAATACACCTGCAAAAAAGGCTTATACAGCCACCTGAGCATTAGAGGTTCAGGTTACAGTTACACCTACTTACCGCTAGGTGTATACTAGGAAGACCCCTGTATATTGAAAAAGTAATAAACAGCTTCGCCTAAGGGATCTTCTGTTGAAAAATTAAAGTCTTATTCAAGCCTTTTTTAAACATGGCAAATCCAGAAATTAGCCAGAAAACAGATAAAACTAGGCGCAAATCTCTGGGAATGAGACTATCCACCTCTGCGCAATTTACCGGGCAAATTGACAGGGTGAGGCAGAATGAGACCCTAGCTTCGGTCAGACAACCACAACCCCCCATATATTTTTTTAAAATCATTTTTCTAAATTTTAATAACGTTTATCAATTTTTAAGCCTAGGTGTATCAATATTACCAAATGCTGCCAAATGTTTTATACGCTCTTTTATATTCTACATTATCATATGTTTAACTTATGTATATATGCATATATGTTTTTAGAGGGATGCATGGTAGACTAGCGTTGATCGCTAAATGTGCTGTCCTCTTTAAATAAAGCTAAATAAATAAATAATCATTTTACCCCATCCAGACCCTCATGCATTCTTTAGGTTGTTGTTTTTTTGTTTGTTTTTTCTTTTCAAATACAAGCTTTGAAATTAGTATTTTTTCTGAAAAACATTATGACTGAATGATAAATGAAATAGATCTGAAGATTAATTAATAAAGTACTTCTGATTTTTGAGATTTGAAGATTTTTAATAGATCTGAATGGTTTAGCCCATAAAGCATCACCTATAATTTGCAGCAGACGACAATTTCAAATTTTGCTGCTTTTTCAAAATTTACAAATAAGTTATGATATTTCATGAGAATCGTCTGCCAGCAGATGATTCTCATGAAATATCATGCCTTATTTTTTTTGAAAATTTAGAAAGTTGTCGCAAAATTTGTTGTCTGCTGCAGTCGCGATTGGCGCTTAAGGGCTACGTGTTGTGAAATTGTGCATTGAACAGTTTTATGCAATGCAGCAAACCTGTTATAATGCATTAAATCTCAAAAATATATTTGTGCCAATGCAAAACATGAGAATGAAATTCTATTATTCAATATTATAAGTAAATATCTTTCAGAATCACAGGTGAAAGATAAGGTGATTTGCCCTACCCCTTTGATCCAATTTCCCCCACCAAAATAAAAAATATATATACAGCCCAGGTATATAGAATAGGCAAAGAATACACATAGTGTACTTGGAGAAATTATATGAGCCGCGACATGTGATTTCCAACAATGTGGCATTTGTAATGTGCAGACTCAGTCGAGCCTGTGCAGCCTCCTTTTAAGCTTAGAAACTCCAAATGATGTTCAGTCAGTAATTTAACATTCATAGAATATTCAAGCAACTAGCAATGGCTCTGATCAGACTGCACGTATGCGCAGGCTGGTCTGAGCCTTTGCTGGTCGCACATACCACATTGTTGGAAATCTCGTGTTGCGGCTCAAATAATGAGATTCATATTCAAATGGAAAAACACAGTTTTTATAAATATATCTGGGCTATATATGTTGTTTTTTTGTTTTTTGTTTTGGGGGGGGGGGGGGGGGCGGTGGGGGGAGGAGGGTAGGACAAATGACCTTTTCTGGTGCAACAATTTAGTAAACACCAAAAGTTCTCATTAGCAAATGAAAGCATATAGTGAAGATATACTCACCAATGCTGAAGGAATAGCATGCTTTACACCAGGCAGGAAAATCAAGTCCTCGACCTTGCATCCAGAATCATAGAAAACGTTCGCAATGTCACGCGAAATATACTGCTGAAAGTATTTTGCATGGTTGTGACTAAGTATAATAGCCATTATCACACTTCACAAATTAATATTTGTCAAGAAAATATTATAAAACAAATAATATTTTAGATCACTAAATATGCGAATATAATCTCTAGCCTTATAGTTGGAAGTTTCTTTAAAAGTGACTTTCTTTAAGCTGATGTCTTCTTATAAATATAATTTCATTGCTAATTGATAACAGACAAATTCTGCATCTATTTCTCACCTTTTTATTAAGTCATTGTGATGACCCTCTACTTTGTTTCATGTTTGTCCATCAAAAGAGTAACCAGCTTCTTTAAGTTATGACTTGGCAGAGATCATAATTAAAAACTTTTGTTGTGAAACCCTTTGATCCAATTTCCATGGATGGATGGATGGATGGATGGATAGATGGGTGATCTATTTCAGATATATTATGCTTCTGATAATAGATATTATGGGGAAAATTGAAGAATACTTTTGGAGAATACATTAAGTTATTGGAAGAACTGAGAAGCATACTAAAATTTGAAGAAGTAAAATACCGGGGTAAAATCGGACTGAAATGCTAGTGGTCATTAATGTTAATAAAAAAGGGAAATATTAATCACCATATACACACTATGCATACAAGATTTTTTAATATCTTTCAGTAATCATTGAAGTTAAACATTCTAACATGAGTCAGTATTCATTATTTTTTTCACTAAAAATCATTGTATGACAAATAAGGATTTAGAAACTTGACCTTTATCTTCACTATTTAGGGCATTTTTTAATTATGGCCATAACAATAAATTTAAGGCCATTAACTCTGCATATGCTTGTTTTGTTTTTTTAAATTGGTTTATTAATTGAATTTTTTCAGGAATACCATACCCTGTACCATACGCGAACAAATTGAATAAATCCGCATCAGGCCCAAACGAAAGCCTGGGTTGATCTGGGTCCAAGCTCTTTGCAAAGGTAATCAGCAGATAACACAATCAGACAATGAAATATGGTCTTTAACTGTTTTCATTCTCTTCTTGTTTATTTTCTCATTTTGATCAGTACATATCTTGTAAATTGAAGTCTATGGGACTGGAGGTTTAATTTGGAATTATCAGTTGTTTGAATTATAGGGAGGTAGACATAAAAATATGATTTCCCCAAAAATAATTTAATTATAGTTTTTGTTTTCTATTAACATATAATTTTAGCACATAAAAGAAATAATCTCATGGAGAGGTTTCTTTTACACTCCAAAATCATATACTATTACTTGGTATTCAGCATCCTTATCTAGCCTGTGACAAGTCCTAGCTTGTATTATGCTGGTTGTCCCAGTTTTCATGGTTACATAATTAACGTATCAGCACTTCAAACTATAAATCTAGTTATGACATATTATTAATTTTTGAATGAAAATATTTGGATATACATATCTCCACTAAACTCACCATTGATGTGCTGACAGGTTAAATCCAGATTGATTCTGGGCTGGGTCACTTTCCCAACAAGCGCCAGTTTTCGTGGTAATCATCGCAAATCTAGGCTATATAATCAGTTGCAGATTTTTTTGTCAATAAAATGTCACTGAAATATGGTTTTATGCTGCTCTAATGGGTTGTCAGTCAATTTTTACTGAAACACTTTCCAAGTTGTTCATGTGTCGATAAATATAAGTTGCCTGTTGTCATCATTAGCTTTCTAACATTCGTAAAATGGCGGCTGTCATGTTCATAGATAATCACGTCATTGGTGACGTCATGTCGCTGGATATTTATTAGACAAGCAAATATAATTGTTTCGGTAACTGATGAAATTCCATTGCTCAATTTCTAGGAGGTGATAAATAGTGGCTTCTTTTCTGACATACCATGGTTTCTGGAGCTACCACAAATACCGGTACATCTGGGGGTATTATAGACAATTACTAATTTAGATCATATCCTTTTCTCTGAATTCAGTATATCCCGAGTTTAGTTCCAATTAATGAGTATTTTGAAAAATGGAAGTTTGAATATTCAAGGTTTTGCTGTATGTGGATACTTGTTTCACGGCCTCTTTTGGCAATTCTTGTGAGTACCCACAACTTTTGCCACAGAAAATAAATCCCATCTGATAACTAACATTCTTATACAGCTGTACATATTGAGGTGAATTACATTGGGGTGTTATAAAAACACTGACACCTGAAGGCAAACAGTAATTATTTCAATCATTCTGATCTGGGTCTACCATTTCAGACAGTTTGAAAAAATTTAAATTGTCTGCATGATTATAACTTTCAAAACCTAACAAAATGGTGCACACACCCAGCAAAATTCATATCAGCCTGTATTTTTATGTACAACCACCAATCCTTACCAGATTATTTGTATGATGAAAATGTAGGTTATTATCTGCCTGCATCAATGTTGGGCGCAAGTGACATATTTTAGCTTGGCAGAAATTAAAAGCACTACGCTTGTGCCCTATTTCCTTGCTAATGTCAACTTTTGCCATCTACCTGTACTAATAATTTTTGCAATCTGTTGGCCCAAACATTTTGTTGGGCCTGATCTGAATCCAAACTGTATGACACGCATTATAGTAGTATTCTTGAAAGATTTAAAAAGAAAATTTTGGAAAGTCAGCAGATGACAACACAAGCATGAAATATTGCCCAGCAGGCAGAGTTAATCAGTTATTATAGGAACCCAGTTCACTGCACTAATTTCTGATTTTATCATGCATTTAGATTTAATTTTAATAAAAGCTTGATCTAAGAATTTCTTTTTTTTTCACTTTTAACTAAAACTGAATTTTCAGGATTAAATATTTATATAAAATCAGAACATGGTTATTTTGTTACAAACATAACAGCATGTTACCATAACAGCATGTTACCTAATAGCTACCTCCCTGCTGGTCAATTGACAAGTCATTGCAAATTCACTAAAAGCAACTGTGAAATTGATCACTGATCATCAATTCTCTGATAATAGGATGATTATCCCATGCAAATTAATACCATTAATAAGGAACAGCCAGGGGATACTAATCATATATCTTAAATTATCATTTATCTTTAAAGTTAAAGTGCAGAAAGATTGTTTTATCATATAAAACAGTGTAGACTCTGATGAAATGCCACATACAATCTGGGGCTTCACTATTTGCCAAAGTATATGTATACTGGTTAGCCAGAATTCAAAGGTTTAAACATCAATATTAATTAACCCTTTTTTCCCATAAAAGTTGATAAAGTTAAGTCAGGATGGTCCATTGTATATAATAACAGGTCACAGGTTATAATTTCCCCCCAAAATGTAGTATTTCTTTCCCTGAAGATTGAGTTTGGCTTAGCAAATAGTGCAGACCCTGATGAAATGCCACATTATGTGGCATTTCATCTGGGTGTACAATGTTTGCCAAAGTAATCGTTAAGGGGTTTCTGGAGCACAAAAGGTTAATTTAGGAAAATAAAAATCTTCTCGGGCTCATTATTTTTTTTTTTTTGTAAATCTGAAATTTATCCTTTTTGAAAATACTATCGCGAATGGAGAGTGTTTGGTTGATTAAATATGTTTAAGATTTATGAGGATAGCAAGTTTCAAGTTACTGGATCATAATATCATGAGAAAAAATATATGATTCAGTCAAAATTGGCAAGAAATTTTCTGAGTTTTTTCTGAGATATTTTTATCCAAAAAATGGATGAAATAACATTTTTCCAATATAGATTCCTCCTATTTCATTTAGCAAAATACAATGGGGTTGTTTTGCCAAATTATTTGACACAAAAATAAGCCCTGAAAAGTTTAATCAAATAATTTGTTATATTAAGTTTCAATTATTTTATTTTACACAAATATTTTTGTTTTATGTCCAGGAGCACCTGAAGGCTCAACCAGCAGTGGTTCTGGCTTTAAAGCATCTCAGAAGACGGGGCTGCCGCTTAAAGTCTCATCCGACAGACTGGGAGAAGCCTAGAATCGCACCTGCGACCCCTGGTTTCAAGGCATAGGCTTTTCCCCTACAAAATGCCAAGTTTACTAATCCTGAATACAATATATGATTTGCAACCAACATGCATGTTTATATGAATATAGTTAATGTCAATTATGTTTTGGTAGTCCTAACTGTGAATTTATAAATGAAATACATGTGCATAATGACATATATAGGCTTGACTTGATAATTTAAAAAAAATCCCATGTTGTCAATTTATAATAAAATTAATAAATTGTTTTCTGATGATTTTTCCCCTTCCAAATAATCTTATAAATATTAACTCTTTAATTGCTGAATTTATAATATGGAATCTTCAGTGGGTACCCAGGGGAAGTTCTATAATCGTTATCAATGAATAATTTGCTTATTAAAGAATGCAACCAATAGTCTAAGAGCAGTCTGATCTGGGACTATATGTTTGCACATGCTTGTTCTGTCTTGGTTCTTGCAAATAAAGTGTTAATATCTCATATTATCATGCTAATTAGTATAATGATCTTCATTAGCTTGACTGGTAATAAAACTGGTCCAACTGATATTTGGTCCAAGGAATACACCCCATCTGGTCCAACTAGTAATTACTTGGACCGGTCCAAGGTCCAATGGTCCAAGTGATTTGGTCCAAGGAATACACTCACCCCTGTTTTCTCTAGCTTTTTCTTATTACCAAATTACCTGCTTGTTTTCATGGCTACAGTTTCTAAATTTTTGATAAAAAATTTATACTTTTTACATTTGAATGATGAAGTGTATTGCCTGTGACTATTGTTGCCAATTAATATTGAAAAGCTTACAGAATAAATTTATTTTGAGGTAAACTTTTGATATACCGTGCTTATGACAATTTGCTTGGTTGTCGGTAAAAGCCCTAGCCGGACCGTGCCGGACCCAACCTACGATTGTGACCGAAGTTGGTCGCCGGAGAATTACGATTTTCGGTACCGGCTTTTATAACCTCATAAAAAGTGAAGTAAATATAGATGAATTATAGCAATTAAAACGTTTAAATTAATGCGTATTTTACACACACCGATTCGCTATTAAATAAGGACAGGTTTGCATATTAAATTAATATTTGGTATTAAAAAAATGAAAAAAAATCACTAACAGTTGACGCTCGGTTTCTAGCTCCGGGATTGTTTGGTAGATTCCGTGAAACGTCGTTTCTGCCGGTTCGTTTTGGCACTGCAAAAATAACTGTTGTATGGCCAAATATCTTCAGATCTTTGTCAGTGATTGAATGGATTGATAGTCTAGCAGACAACTAGACAGATCCTTTTAAAATACAAAGACCTTAGTCATGGATTAGTGCTTTGAATGCCGGTTTTGCGGTCTGCTGGACGCGGCTTCATTTGCCGGGTCGATTTGGCAGTGTAATTACGACTACATGAATGCACTTAAATGACAGACAGACAGATGAACACACATACAGACGAAATGTTTGATAGATAGATAGATCGTTTAAAAAAATCACAGACCTGAGTCATGTAAAGTTGTGATATAACTAGGACCTACTGCCAGTTTTGCCGAATCTGCTAAAGCATTTCAACTGCCGGGTCTGCCAGAGTGTTGTGAGAGCCGCTACCGGGGAGTTCCGGAGAGTACCGGGGAGTTCCGGAGAGCCCCGGAAATATACGACAGAAGTGAGATGTGCTCACTCCTTTACCTCCACGGGCTCCATGAGCTACTGTTCCCGCCAATGATGACGTCATGAGGCCCGCCCTGGAGTATGGTCATCAGTTACCTATCTGCAGTCTTCCAGTACAGTCGAGCCAGTCTCCTGCTTTGAGGATTTAGGTAAGTAACTCACATTCACATGCACTCGCCTATTGCAACAATGGCGCAGCGAGTGAAAAATTGGCACGCGGGTTTGCCATTTTAAATTTTCTTGTGTGTTGTATTCATTCCTGGGGAGTTTTGAAGTTTGGAGTTCGGTACCGGATTTTTTGGATTTGAGGTAGGTGAAATTAATTTTTATTTTATTTTTTATTTTTTTTTTTTTCATATTTTTAGGCATATTTTCTCAATTTTGGCCCTCAATTTCGGAATTTACATCTTTTCAATCTATTTTTCAGTCTGGTAATTATTATTATTTTTTTTTTGTTAGATATTTTCATTTCGGCTCGAAAATACCGCATAGCTCCGTCTACGGTTGACGGACGAGTCTATTTTCATTCTAGGATATCGTACGTTGGAATTGGTAAATTTATCAATTCTTCGTCATTTTTCATCGTTGTTTCCGTTTATTTAGTTAGGGTACCGGCTATTTTGGTTTCCCCAGGGTGAATATTTACATTTCATATTTTCAATCGGTTTTTCCTCGTTTCAGTGCAAATAAACATTGCGAAAATCATCTTTGTGTTATTTTTTCAATCCCAGTATTCTCGGGCGTTGATCTTTTGGTTTCGCATATATCATTCTTTATAGTTATAATTCTTATTGTCAGTAGGACGGCATAGCTGAGATTGTGGCAAAACCCACGGTTTTTGTTATTCCGGTCTACTTTCGGTTTGCATGCGTTTTCCCACGTGCAATTCGTGCTCGCATTCCTGATTGAGTGAATAGATTTTGAAAATGATAGTATTGTGTTTTTTTTACCCCCTTGTCCCGTTACAATGGAGAATTATAATTATCCCTACAGTATAGTTTGTTGTTGTTTCGTTGTAAACCCCGCTCTCTAACTATGTGGGAGGAAAAATATGGTGAAACCAAACTGTCGCGATTTTCATTTTGGAGTAATAAAAGCTCTGACCCTACCCCTGGGAATGATAAGTCCATGACCAGAGGAAGGATCAGGCGAGCGACAGAAAGGGAGACTACTGACTTGCCACCCACTTCCCGACCTAAGCTGAAACCCGTAGTGAGTGATACAATGAAAGAGATGAATAGGAGATTGGATTTTCTTATTGAAAAATATGACCGCATGGAAAGGTTTGATAAGGAGGAGAAGGGGGTCCGCCTTAATTTCTCCTCCATATCAAATTGTCTTCCTGATTATGGATCCCGTCTGGAGGTGGTAGAAAATAATAATGCAAAATGGCAGATCTGTAGTTTTGAGGAAACTCTTGCCAGTGTTTCGAAAAAATGGGGGATGGCAAGCAGTTCTGCCGAATTTCCTTTATCGTCCCTAGATGGTTACTCATCTGGGGATGATGAAAGTTCTGACCTTTCCTCTGGATATGATGAGCCCATGACCAGAGGTAGGGACAGACAAGAAACAGCGGAAATGAAAGGTCCCGTTGCTATGCAGTCTGCTCTATCCCACAGATGCATATCCAATCCATCACCTACAGATGAAACTGCACATGAAAAGTCAATGTCATCTGAGTGTGATGTATGTTCTGACCCTGTCCCTGGGATTGGGGAATCCAAGACCAGAGGTAGGGTCAGATGCAAGAAAGCCAAAAAATGCGCTAGGCCTAGGCCTCGACCTCCTTTGAATGGCTTGCACTTGTCCATTAAAAGTGTTAAGCGCCCCATCAACAGACTAAGAGGTCGCAGAAAGAGAATGGCTGCCCATCATTACAGGCTGAAACCAGGTGAGAACTCAGCAAGTTCTCTCTGGCTGAAACAGAAGCAGCCTAAACACTCCTGCAATCACAAAGGCCGCAAGAAAGTGATGGTAGCTCACCATTACTGGCTGAAACCAGGTGAGGACATGACCTGCCCTCTCTGGCTGAAGCACCAGCCCAAATATACATGTAGCCATAGAGCTTCTATTGACCTGTGTTGGCCAAAAGACCCAAGTATCATCATGGCAAACATTTAAGATAAAGTTTTATTTTATTTTTAATACAGATGGCCGATCACACCGAACAAGGATCTTGTATGTTCAGGGCGGTGTGACGGTTCCATCTATAGACATATTTGTCACCCAGACGGCTTGCGCAGTAGTGGTTGCATTGCTGTCGTGCCGTCTCTCCATTTTATTTTATTTTTATCCCCTTGTCTGGTATTTTGAGTGGCGAAGGCCATCATCGCCACTGGATTTACCAGACAAGCATTTTTTACCTTTGTAAATAATTTTCCATGTTTTTATACATGACTTATTAGCTAGGGGCCGGGACGGCTCATCTGACCCCTTTCAAATAAGTCCTATGCATATACTTTGGGGCACTCAAAGTATATGGATAGAAAGTGCAGGGGCAGCTAGTGTGGATGGCCAATTTGACCATCCATCCTGGTTGCCGCATTTGTCATTCTGCTGGTTCCGCCAGAATGACAGGCACCTTTTATTTTCGCGGACTGCGAGCATGTCCGCCGCCACTATAATCTGTATTATGCTTTTATCAGGGAATTTGTATAGATTTTTTTTATCATGTAAATTTGTAATATTTATTTTCATATATACATTTTTAACGATTAGTGCTAAATTTAGTTAGCACGCGTCAATTTCATTTAATTTTCATTGGCATATACATTCATCATAAAAAAGTATTATAATTTTTAAAAACCTAGTCATTTCATGACATATTATAAAAATTCATATAATTCATTATTATCATCATTCATGTAGATTTTTAAATTTTATGGCATTGTACATTTTATACAAAGTATATACATCACTATGGTTTTATGTTTTACCTAGTCATCATTTTCATGGAAAACAAAAATAAAAAGTAATGTAAGTTAAAATCCATTTTCTCATTAAATTCATTTCATTCATAATTTTAAAATTTCTCAAAATATTTTTTTTATATTTTTATTGTAGATAGCCACTATGCCAGCTAACAGGGGAAATTGTTCGTCCTGTGGCGATTATTCTGTTAATTTAAGGCGGCATGCTCTTAGGACCCATATGCCATGGTATATGGATCCTTCGACAGCCTGTGTAGACTGCCAGCGTGGCGAAGGGTGTCCGAGAGACGTTGAGCGTTTCCACCGTATGCATCAGCGGATCATCGGTGATGACTTGCTTGAGGCCTGGTTTCTCCTCATGAATGGAATTTTTCTATTCATGGCGAGAGAGTTGGGTCTCGGGGGTATCCATGATCTGCTGGGGTATGTGGTAGCGCACAACCTCTACCCGAACATTTTTCGTTTCTCGGAAGATGAATTGTTTTTCTTCAGAGATTTTGATCGGAGATCTGGCCTGGAACCGGTAATTGCTGATGGTTATAAGGAGATCCCACCGAGTAGACTTATTGTGCTTTCGAACTTTTCTGTTTTTACCAGATTATTGGCGCGACTTAGTCCAGCAGTTCGTTTAGCAGTTCTCTCGGTACATCAGTATATTCGATCGGATGGTTCCTCGCTTCCTTATGGACATCCTAAAATGACAGTGGGAATCATTGATTCACATTTTCATTTGGATGGATTCTCCCATCAACATTCCACTACTTTGTCGGATCTGGAGCGCTCGATGAATATCCCTTTTTCCGCTACTTTGCGTTTCGCGATTCAGAATTTTGTCTTCCCATCTCGTTGGTTTAAGATTGGTAGGCAGATGGCGGGCGAACCAAGACTGAGATTCACTCTTGGAATTCACCCCCATGTGCTGGCCAAGAATAGACCCGAGATGGAATTTCAAAAACTGAAAAGGAAACTGGAGGAATATCCTGAGGCGATAGGTATTGGCGAAGTTGGTATTGATCATACTGCTCGTTGCAATTGTTCCGAGTCACATGACAAGGATCGTTGTCGAGCAGAGAAAATCGAAACCCAACGCCAGTTCCTGCGTCTCACTTTATCACTGGCAAAACAACTGGGTAAGGTGATTGTCCTGCACATCCGGAGTGAAAACCATGATATGGAAGCTAAAGCTGCTCAGCAGGCCTTAGAAATTATTTTAGATTTAGGTCTGCAAGAGGCGTGGATACATCGCCATTGTTTTGTAGGGGGAGTGGAAGAGTTCAATCAGTGGAGCTCTCTACTTCCAAACTGCTTCTTTAGCCTTTCCAGGAAATCTGTTGCAGATAGTAGGACGCAAGCTTGTCTGATGTCTGCGGGAAGGCCTGACCGTTTTCTGTTAGAGACGGATTCCCCATATTTGGATAAACATGAAAGACCATGGATGGCATATGAAAATGGGGTAAAAGCTGCCGAAATTATGGGTATACCAACAATGGAGCTTGTGAGAGTGTGTAACAAGAATGCTGCCAAGATGTATAGCTTGCCTTGGTAAAGACACTCTTATTGGGTTTATTGATCACCTTTACCTGGATAAATACATTTTCATATCCGTTATATATGAAATTTGCTTTGACAGGATATATCGTTTCTATGGCAAGGATCTTGTATGTTCACGTCATAGGAGCGATAGCTTTGTTACCGCGACGCGATTATTTTGCTATGTTTATCGAAATTGCTTCAATGGCAAGGATCTTGTATGTTCACGTCACTGGAGGAATTACGCGTTCATCGGAATATTTCGCGTGTTTTGTTGGTGTAAGTTCTTCCAGTGGATTTGCATATTTAATTTATTAATACATATATTTTTCTGGTTTTTCAGACCTCGGATTTCAAAAAAGTAAGTTTTGTGTAGTGTGCTGTGTTGCTTTGTAGCAAGTAGCTACTCCGTGCATTATCATTTCTATTTTCCTTTGCTTTTATATTTTCCAGAGATAACTAACGTGAATTACCGATCACAGAGTTTACATATTTTTGTATTAGTTTGGGTTATCCCCTTATTCAAAAATCTGCATACATTATTTCATTTTGACCGTTTTGACCACCTTTAGTAATAAAAACTCTGGGATCTATTTACACAGTAGATAATCACGTGACATGCGGACAGTGAGCTAATCGGATGTTGCAAAGGACTTTGATGAAAAATCAATATATTTTGGCGTTTTGAAGGTGAGTGACCTCTATATTTTCGTGATTTTATACTCTTTTTGCGCATTATTTGCTCATATCCAAGCATATACGTTCTTGCGAATGGTCCTGCTTGTAGTCTATCAGCAAAATAATGCATTACGACCATCTCTGCTTTAAAAAGCGACTTAAAAGCGTAGACTCTATCATTTTAATTGTGACATAATCTCCGGCCAGACCACTGTAAAATCATGAATAAAATCAATATTGCATATGCATTTTATGTTTTTTTTACTTGGTGTTTACACGTTAGTAAAGGCCCTTGCCCTTTGCATCCTAGTTTTAGCCAAGTGAACCGGGTTTCTTGATTTGTCAGGGAAAATAGAGGCAGACCCCCTTTTGGAAAAATGACCGCAATACCGCTGGTAAGTAGTTTTAGACTGGCCGCAATATCTCGATTTAAGTATCTGTAAGCTTCCCTTAAAACTGGTAGTTTTCTTAAGGTTACTGAGACAGGATAGGCCTATATTCATGGTTTTGAAATCTATGGCGCAATAGATATACAAGTAACTTAGATTTAATCAAAGCACTGAGAGTACTGATGGAAACGATGTCTTGTGATTTTAGTTCTTGTAGGCTAAGCAGAGTGCATTTTGTAGATGATATTTTAGGAATATTTGAATTTGTATATTGTTTATTTTTCTGACCAATGATGAAGGAAAAGTTTGATATGATTTCTATTTTTAGTTTTCTGGGGCGAACTCATTGATAAATACATAACTGTATATGCGAATTCAAAGACAGTATTCACAGACTACGCAATGCTCAAATTAGTATTCTATAGTCCCCATATGTTTTCACTATTCTGTCAATCATTGTGTGACATCATTTATTCTATATTTAGCAGTGGGTGAGATTAAATTTTTCGTGCCACCATGAAACAGAATCGAACTTATCATTTTGTCATTTTATTAGAAAATACATGTAACAGCAAGACAATGCAAAACACATAAACAAACAAATAGAATGGACAGTAGGCATACAGGCAGACCAAACGAATAAGCAGAGAAGATCACATAAGAAAGATTTGCCTAATCATTTACGGGTTTTGGCGACATGCGGAAAATAGGTCATTCGATCAGTTTGTCCCATGCTCATGAGGCTGAAGATACAAATTAAAACAAATTAATGTTCAATGCGAAAACATCACCGTCATGCAAATAAATCTTTCCTGTCACCAGCAAATGCATGACTGGGGGTGGATTTCTGCGTATTTAAAGGAAGGGATATTGGATCTTGGAAGTCACAAACTTTTGACTCTAGTTTTTCTTTCCCCGCAGACAAGTATTGATTTTAATAAAAGACTGTAAATAACAAGCATTGATTTCTCATAAAAGAGATATTTTTTTAAAGAATGTTCCCCCATGGAAAGTCTAAGCAAACAAATGCGACCCACTGCTGTTTTTTTTTATAAAAAGTAGATATCTACTTGCCATGCATTTTGTAAAACATGAAGTGTAGTGGAGCATAGAGTGGAGTGCTATTTTTGGAGTACTGACTTTTAGTTTCTCTAAGACCACTACCCAGTCACATAAAGGTCAACTTCTGCCCTCTTAGAGAATTGACTATGAATTTCACTAATAAAAAATAATAAATAAACAACAAACACATATACAATGTATACGCCAAACACAACTCTCAATACCTTTTTTCTCTATATGGCGCCACGCCATTCCAATTTTAAATATAAGCCTCCTATCGCTATGTATGAACCCATGAGATTGTTTTTAAAGCTGTTTTGGTGACACACAACCGATTGCGAGATATATACAACTGTATGCTTAATGATGAAGACCCAAATATCTGTCTTGTTGGCAGGGAGACAGTTTTAAATTTACTGTGAATTAAATATGTTCCAACCTCTTCAATTATATATGTTCTAGACCGAAAATTAATGTAATGTCATTTTACTCAAACCATTCTGGTTTAATACCTTCTATCAATCATAATCTTCTACGAACCGCCCCTTATAACATGTTTTATAACATGTTGTAACTTTCTTGTTAGTTTTAGCATAACAGAAGTTTGAAGGGGCGTGCGACAAAATATCAATCTTATCATTTCAAACATGGGCTGGTATGTCTTTAAACCCTATTTCACTTTTAAGCTCTGGTGGCCATTTTGTTATGTGGGATCAAAAATAGTAAGTGAGTATGATCAGAAAATACCACAATCACAAACCGCAGACAACCCCGTGGTACCGGGAGGAAGAGCTGCTCAACCATCACAAGACACCAGGAAGACAAATTAAGCAAAGCAACCAGCTCTCTCTCTCTTCCCCACCAAGATGATTATAATACTAGAATGGACATAAAGTAACGTACAACAAAACATAGAACAATTACATACTCCCACAATGGGAGTAACAATAAACAAAAAGTCAACAACAACAGAACCACCCCCTTAGAACGGACAGCAGCCTAAGCCACCGGGGGACTTAAATGCATTTTACTGGTACCAAACCTTTTGCCCATATTTAGCAGAGGGCATTATGCCGAATACATCACTGAAATTATTTTAAGAGTTTGAATTACTGGTTAAGAAGTTTAGATATCTTTTTAGATTTTCCATTCGGTTCATTGTTGCCCTATTTTGAGGGTAATGCGATGAATTATTGCAAGCAGGAAACAATGGTTAAGGAAAGGTGGTTTATAGCCATTTCCTTTTGCCTAGCTCTCGATAACATTTTGTTCAGTGGAGCAACCCGTTAACATTTTGCTAACATAGACTTGCATTATAATTGCCTAAAAATTCCAACAAGGGCAATAACTAAAGTTTTAATACTTATTGTGTACCAAATATGTATCAAATCTGACCAGTAGTTCTGAGATGTGGATGGACAAAAATGCGACGGCAGACGACGCCAAAACTATATCCCTCCAACTTTGTCAGGGATTATTAGATATCAGCATAGCTACATACCTAAAAAGCTTTTAATATGTTATGTGTTCTGATAATTTTTATCACCTGGTAAAATATCTTGTTTGAGTTTACGTTAATTTCTCTGTCAAATGTCTCAAATTTGTTCCAAAATGTTCGCTTTTCCATTTTTTAGCCCATTTTGATGTCCGTTTTTGGTAACCATAGCAAAGATAAACGTCAATTTAAAAGTTTTACTTTTAAACTTGGTATATTGTTCTAATAAACCAATAAGAACAAAATGGTGAAAAGCATTTTTTAGCCCATATGTGGGCCAAAATAGCACCCCCCTGATGCATGTAGCTCTTTGGCAATATTAACTGTGTATATCTAGCATATAGTATAGATATAAAAAGAAGATTTATAGATGGTAAACTTAGGTTTCATTAAGAACATTGACAATAAAAAGTAAAAAAAAAGCACTTAAAAATAAAAAAGAGCAAAAAAAGAGCCATGACATGTGATTTCCAAAAATGTGGCATTTTGACAAGTGTAAACTTAAGCGTTGCATCGATGATAAATTATAATCACCAATTATAATCGATGATCAATCAAAAACTTCGTTTGATAGTGTTTTTGGTAATAATCGATGATAATTGAAAAACATCACACTTGATCCAATTTTAAGCTCCTATTCTAAATATGCAACTTTGCTGCAAGGAATAGCAGTTAAATGGAGAGTTAAATGGAGTTTGCTGTCAGGACCAGTTGTGGTATTGGCTACTAGCACAAAGGCTCTGATCAGACTTGACCCGAACCTTTGCCGGTCACAGGAAATCTCATGTCACCTAATTCCTTAAATTATACCCAAATCAGCATTTGTTATTTGTAATATTCTTACAACCACCAGGTTGAGTTTTGTTCATAATGGCACAGAGTGTGCTCAAATAGCAAAGGTACAAGCAACAGCAAATTGTAAATTTGCAAGCAATTTGTTGACAAAATTTTTAAACAATATAATATCTGGTTTCAGCGACTATTTAGACTTCTTACAAATCAAACATAATATGGAGTTTGTCAAAAAGCAAATAAAGCATTTTCACATGCTTCTACAAAATATACTGTTTGGTTTTTTGTTTGATTTGATTCTTTACGTCCCATCAACAATCTTTCAGTTATAAAGGGACAGGTCTTCCTGGGTTGAAACCAGTACTAAGCTAGGATAAATGTGTCTTGCGCAAGGACACAGTGCAGTGACGCTGTTGAGGCTCGAGTCTGGGCCCCTTCATCTCGAGTCAAGCACTCTACCACTGAGCCACTGCATATACATATCTTTAAGAAACATGCACTTTGTAAAAAAATAACTCATTGTGCTACCAATGTTTATTTTAGGACACAAGGCTGTGACTCTCGGTGGGTGAAATTATTCTGGACTTCAAAACTATATGCAATGACACAATGACAATACATGCGTTACCTCAGACCTACAAACAATGACTAGAAACATGTATACAATCTATACATAAACTCAACTATCGTATGGCAGTACTGTTATTCAGTAGATAACATCATGTTATACAAAGTAGATCTTGCACAAAAGATTATTGCATAGAGTTTAATATCAAGTTTGTGCAAATGTGAATAAAGCATTTTCACACATTTCCTTTACTTGGCATATGCAAAATATACTTTTCTATAATGAACATACACTTTGCTGAGAAAAATTCTAATTCATGTGCTACCAATGGTTATCTTAGGACACAATGATGTGACGCTTGATGGGTGCAATTATCTACTTCAGAACTATATGCAAAGACACATTGACTATACATTATTTCAGACCTATATGAAATGACTAGAAACATTCATACAATCTATACATAAATTTAACTATCATATGACATTACTGGTATTCAGTAGATAACATCATGTCATACATAGTAGCTCTTACAGAAGTGATCATTTCATGAGAAATTTAACAAAAGATTTATTGCTTTACTTCAAAGAGTGTTTAAGAGTGTTTAGAGTCAAAAAGACTCTAAGATGGTTCCGACTTAAAGACTTATCTACTGATGAGATGATAGGGGCCTGATACTTTGGCTGTTTGTCGGGCCCACTGGGGTTTACCTGTTGGATTTCTTTTGCTCCAGTATTCAGTTTTATTTACTGTTGAGTCCTTATTTTTGCTTTATCTCCTTGTTATATCCTGATTTATATGTTTTAGGAGATGATGCATTGATAAGTTAGGGGTCTTTCGTGCAAACCAAATATCTATGTGTCTTGATCCACATCTGAATTAAGGGTGAGGTTGGCGCCGTTAAACCGGTTTAAGCCCTCCAGTAAAATATTTTACTGACCGTTCCAAGGCGGTACTTCTTTTGTGGATCTTTTGTTTTTTGTTCTGTCTTGTGTTTGCTATGTCTTTGTGTGCATCTGTTTATATGTGCTTTGCGGTCACCTGCTGGGAAAGGACTGACCTCTTGGCTCTCGTTTGTGGTGTCTTACTGTGAGTTTGTCACTCTCCCATTGGTATCCTGGGTCAGGTGTGGTACTTGATTGTATTGATTCCTGATCTTTGCACCCTTACTTACTTTTATTCCAATTGTGTTTCTTGTCACCAAAGAGTTATTTAACTTCTGGCTATGACATTATTTTTTGACATGATTTGTTTGTTTGATTTGATTCTTTACGTCCCATCAACAATATTTCAGTTAAACAGGGACGGGTCTTCCTTGGTTGAACCAGCACTAAGCTAGGATAAATGCGTCTTGCTCAAGGACCACGACGCAGTGACGCCGGTGAATCTTGAACCCTCAGTTTCGAGTCAAGCACTCTACCACTGAGCCTCTGCGCTCCCTTTTTGACATGATATATTCCACTGAATAACAGTAACATCAAATGAAAAAAAAATGTTATGGCCACAGGTTGCATAATTTTGATACAAAGAAGTTATGTTAATAACAATGTAAATTTTCTTTGAAATAAACCAGCTTTGGAGGTGTTAATTTCGCAATTGAGTTCATATGATGAGAGAATATTCCATTTGTGCCCATTTCAAATCATTTTTTTAAACTAACCTAAGGCTGAGCTTGTCTAAACTGATTGACTTAAGCTTTAAGTATTTGGTCAACATTATTCAGTCTAGTCAGACTCCTCCCACAGAGGAAGGCAAAGAAAAGAATATACTTCCTGACCCCCATCCCTCAACAAAGTTTGACAAGTCAATTTAATCCTGCCAACAATAAAGGAACCATCTCTCAGAAACCTTCAGCAGAAAATAAAATGCCCCACTCTTCCACCTTGTTATGAAACGATAACTTGTGTAAGACCCTCTATAAAATACATAGAACAAATCAGAACGAATGGAATAAGAGACCCTATTTCTGCTTGTTAAAGTACCATCAGCACATCAAAGAACAAACATAAGAGTCCCTGTCAAGGCTAGTCACCAAGTCATTTTCTATTTCATCCTTGCTGGGAATCTATCTTAATATATTATCCCAAGGAATCCTAGTTAGTTGGATTTTATAATACGGTAAATCTTGTATTAGTTCGTACACTCGAATAGTTCGTTAAATGTCATGTATTAGTTCGTACACTAGTCATTTTTTATATGCAATTCTATTAGTTCGTACACAACGTTTTTTTCTTCATTGGTGCTTGTTTTTAATCAGCGTGGCTGTCTACGATATGTTCCTGTTAACTTTCGCGTGCTTACACCAAACAGACCTTTTCGTCTGTCAATCTAACGACTTCGGTCGCTAACGTAAATCCAGCATTGACGTTGCATGTTAATAACATTAAAATTTGTTTTCTGAAAATCGAGCGAATGCTAATTTACACGCCCTATGTCGCCGATGCGTCGGAGATATATTCTGTACGGTCATTACATTAGTGTCCTTAGAATAATGGAAAGTTACATTTTACTTCTGTGTCATATATCTTTTATAATCGGACACCCAAGCCGCGTGCGACCCGGAAAGCATTTTTATACTTGTGCAGCTCGGACCCGACACGAAATCAACTTGCGCGGTGCCTCACATAAACTGGTACCAGAATATTTCGTAAATAGCCTGCTGGTACTTATGACAAGGCCCAGGAGAGCATGTGCGTTTGCGCAATCTCATCAGGGTCCCGCTGCTCACTTACATAAAGTTTGAAGTGGATGAAGACTCAGCATGCTCAGACCAAATCAAATTCTAGATATCTACGTACGTTTTGTTTTATATAGTTGAATATCAATTTCGGTTTTCTGAGCGTAAATAACTCAATAAATGTAGTAATAACGGCTTTTCCTAGGTTCAAACAAATGGAACATTTTAACAAATTGTTTAGCCGATCGTGGCGTGTCTTGCTGTCCTCATGAAACTACATACGGAAGGTCCTGAGAGTTCATGATTACCGAGATAGTGTACGCACAGACGCACAAACCGAGCATAATTTGATTGTATCATGATTCTAGGTCTTGATGAATGGCATTTCCATGAAATAAGCCAGTTCATGAGATTATGGTACCTATCGCATATGCGAGCAGCGAAGGCTCAAACGAGCCTGTGCATCTGCGGAAAATCGTCAGCGCCTTCAGGCTTAACTGCGAGCATAGAAGGAATGTAGATGAAGGTACGTTCATTAATTTAGGATAATAGCCCCACTAGGTGGCTGTGAATTTGAAAACAGGAAGAATTCGCTTTATTTTAACCACCACGCATCTATTGATGTATGTATCCCGACTTTCAATATATACTATGCACAATAAATTTAGCAATTGTTTTGTATGGACGAGCCCATCCACATCAGATCTCGAGTTTCATTCGCTGTCATGAAGATACAAGCGGCGATCATCTGACAAGATTTTCCATTAAAAAAAATACAGAATTACCAAACGCAGCGGCCGTGCTAAAGTGACGTTTAATTTTAAGACTAGCGGGTAACGTGGGTATTTCTGATCATTGGGGGAAGCCAAAACCATTTTCAAACGATTGTTTTGTCACTGAAAACCAAAAAAGCATAACAATTGCTGCAATTTTCAGAACTTTCTCAGAGAAATAAAGGACCAAGTTTTCACAATTTGACGTTTTTACTAATGCTTTTACGTTATCGCCTCTAAACGGTGTTTCTAGTCAGGTTTTCTTGAACAACATCAACAAGTTAAACTGCTTGATGCCTTCCAACATATTCAGACAAACACTGTTGAATGAAACATCTTCACTACTACAGTGCACGAGCCGAAAGGTCAAATCTAACGTCACCGTTATCTCGCAAATGCGTCGCACCATTTTTCAGTAACTTAAGGTTTTAATGAACCATAAGATGAGTTACATTGTAAGCCTATGATATCTTTGTAAACTGATATTCTGTTGAATTGAAATGCCAATTAACATTAGAAGTTTATTCTAATGATGACTACGGTTTGACGTCATTGATGGCAGCTGATTTTTTCAGCATACAATCTCTATCACAATTGTCACATAGCCAATAGATTTTATAGGCGTATGATGCATGAGGAAGATGGAAGACCACCAAACGAAAAATCACATGCTTATCATTTTAGCATTACTTACAACGGGTGTGATTTTTGCTTACTGACCCCTTCTGCATTTCTTGCTCTCCCCAAATGCCCATTTAAAGGATGGCGTCTGAAATTTTGTGGTTTCATTTGCCTAAGATCCAGTTCTCGTCATTGCAATTGAAATTGATTGTCACTGTACGAAGATGAGCACAAAAAGATGCGAAACATAAGAAATTGCTAAACTTATTGTGCATAGTATATTAGTTTTCATGAACAGTCAGACCGTGTGTCTTTTTTGGAAGGAAAAGTCTTCCAGTATGGATGGATTTTCCTTCCATTTATTTTTTTTACAGAAAATTGGAAGGTCTTTATAACATCCATCTTAATGAAAACAGCAAAAGACCTTGAGATCATCCGCGGTGACATACATATCAGAATTTGCAAAAATCCTTACCACACGTCTGTAGATGTTTTACCCCGACTTTGTTGTATGAGACCAACAAAGTCGCAGATCAGCCTGGGTACCGCACATTCTTATCAGCGCCTTTGTTATGAATACAAGAATTAAATATTTTGTCGGGCCTGGTCTGGGTCAAACCTGTCTGCTAATAATATCAGCTGCAGACATGAAGATCAAATCCGCCGCTTTCATGCTACGTGCTGTTTTAAGAGTTGGGTAGCACGTGGTGCATTGGCGCATAACATAAAACATAATTGCTCAGCTGCATGCGCGGATCCAGAAAGGGGTCCAACTTTGACAACTTTTTTTTAATTGATGATGGGGGAGAGGATCCAAACACCACTATATGCGGGTCATCATTGGCCCGCCAGCGAAACACCATTTAAATGGCGTTTCGCTCGCGTGCCGCTGATGGCCCAACATCAAATGCTGGCTTGGTAGCTTTGTGATTTTAAAGGGAACCGGACCAGTATGCTAAGAAACCCTATTTTTCAGGGGTGGGGTCTGTCCCCCTCTGGATCCGCCCATGAGCTATCTGGCATGAAAAGACAATTTCTGTTAACTCATCACTTTCGCTCATTGCGATCGCGTACACGTTCGCAAACATGTGATATAAATTGTTTTGGATCTCGGAAATTTACTTTACAAATTCAAACTATCAATGCCCCACAATTTTATCAAATGGCGGGCGACAGCCAGAACTCCTTTTTTTAAATTTCCAGTGGGTGCATAAAAGGCCTCGATACACCGTCACAAAACCGAAAAATCGCACCGGAAATTCACTTTTTTTCTTAACGACGTGAAGAGCATTAGACGCTAGTAGGCAAAGATGAGCCTGTGCATCCAACACTGTTGACTTTACGGTAGTATCATGCGCGGATCCAGGATTTTTTGTCATGGGGGGTGGGGGGGGGGGAGTAGGGGGCTCCAGGCTCAACTGACAGAGAAAAAACACTCTGATAACGTTTTCTTAGGCATCAGCCTTTTACGATTTTACAGAGAGGTCCAATAATTTATTTTAAGGAAAACTATAATTTTTTAAGGTTCCAGAGGGGGTCTATCATTTTTCAGGGGAGGGGGTCCAAATTTTTCCAGGGGGTGTGGTGTCCAAATGCTAATTTCAATTGAAACCTATAGAATTTTTGATTTTCCAGGTGGTCCGGGCCCCCGACCCCTCTGGATCCGTGCATGCGTATGATAGATCCACTTGCGATATCCAAATTTTCAAGTCAACAGTAAAGCCAATCCCGAAGGACAGGTTTTTTTTCATGCAATTGTTCATTTTCCATTCCCGGAGCAGTTAGTGACACCTCAAAACATGATGAGGTATATGATTCTGCAATATGTTAGTGGAAAACAAATGTTGAGACCTCGGACCCTGGTCCGAGTTGAGACACAGTGATTATCGCGACTTTTAGTCAACTATTGATGGTTTCAGTCTTTCATTATGTATATAAGACTAGGCCTTGATTTCTGGCATCAGTTTTAGAAAAACGGGCTGTCCAATGTTGTCAAATAACGTTCATGCTAGATACATTACCATAACATACCATGCATAAGCTGGGTGCTTAAGATCAAGCAACATACTCGCTGGAAGAATGTGTTTAATGGTAAAAAAAAATACAGTTCAAACGTAAATAATCAGATCTTAGAACAAATCTACATGGATATGCTCGAGAAGCTCAAAATGGAAGCATGGAGTGTGCAAGAACACATACAATAATATGGCTAAACAACCGCCAGCTTTTTTGAAAAGCTAATACTTGTGTAAATCTACTAGATGATGATATTGTTGCGCGAAACGAAACGAAAGTTATGGTGTATTTATTTTTTTATTATTATTCGTTTCTGTCTATCGACAGTGTCTTTTCTTGCAATTGACTTAATTTCAAACGCCACTGCTATCATTCTGTCCATAAAAACTTATACCTAGCGCACTATATTTTTAGAACTATTTTAGTGGCGGTCAGGTTCATAAAGGGCGGGAAAACATTAGCAATCCACAAGAAAACGTGTCTTCTTCACGTTTATGACAAAAGGACAGGGCTGCGTTTATTGTCCGTCTCGTAATGTTTAAAAGCAAAGAAAAGTATAATGATAAAAAACGATTGCAAGATATTGTGCTTTTAACTGCAATATCTGGCTGCATCATAGATATTGCAAGCGGTTCTTCGTCGTACAAGAGCAGGTTTTCTCATGCTAAGGCATTGTTTTTCTGACGCTCGTTTGAGGCATCCAATGGGGTTTACTGATTTGCGAATTCGTCCCAAATTTTTACCAATTAGCGTCTTCATAAAACTCATTTTTACCAGTAAGCACATTCAGCATTACAAAATAATTTTTTTATCACTGATTTCTCTTAAATTAAACTGATTAAAGCGTAATTTTAACAAACGAAACACTGATTTTTAAGGTACCCCGTTGAGACCCTCTCCATTTGATGTACAAATAAACTTATAATTCTGTTTCAATCATATGTAAGCTTTCAATAATCAAGTTTTCAAGCACAACAACGTTTTTCTGACCGTTGGGTTTACATTTCAGAGCTGAAAACCGCAACAAACTAATAAAATACCAATATTGTTTTTGTCTAGCAGCAGGACAAGGGTTGTTTGCATTAAGGACATTTGGTTCCCAGCGACTTACACAGGCTGTAACGGTATAGGTAGCGGACTGGGTAGCAATGTTGAACGGGGGTTCGATGATATAGGGATTTTGTGTGTATTTTGTGTATATGATACCATTGGAAACAGATGTTTTGAGAAAACATCGTTTCCAAAAACCAATCGATGAAGGCGTCAATAGGCTTTACTGATTAGAGAATTATGGCTCTAAAAATTAACAACATTGGCGAGTTCAAATATTTAAAGATGATTATAGATCTATCGAATGGTGGTATGAGGGTTGCTATTGATTAGCGAATTTGTACGTAATTATTATGCCTAGCGAATTTTGCAAGAAAAAAGCGTAATGACGCATTTTAACGGTTAGCGTATTCAACGAATATATGTGCTATTGTCCCACAAAGTGTCTGTTCAGCTGCAAAGAGCAGCTAGAATAACGAGATTTTACTAGTTTAAAGTAGATGTACAGTTCTTTATATAAAGGCGCTGATCAGACTGCGCGGCTACGGAGGCTGTTTTGGGCCCTTGTTATCTGCAAGTAGCAAGTCAGGTTTTCGCGCGACCAGACCATTTCAACTTTCTACCTGCCAGCCACATTTTGCGATCTGCTGATATCCTTTTGAAACAGTTTTGGCCAACGTCTGGCTTGACAATGAAGCAGTCATACTTGTATGCAAGGGGGTTAATTATCGTATTTTTGTTATCTGCACATGATGCATTTAGCTCGTCTACTGATAACATTCACGCACTCAGTTTGGACCCAGATCAGATCCGACAAAACATTGGGCATGGTCTGAATCCAAACTGCTTGACAAATATATCTAGATCTCTCTATACTTTTACTGTCTCATCAGGATGAGTTCATGTCTAAATTACCGTACGGTTATTTGATATGTACACTGGTTCAGGGATTGACTTTTCCTGTTCAAACCAGGGTCGTTGCCGCGTATTTGAAAGTGGTCCGGCAGATGAGACCATCGAATACCGAAAGATCGAGACTTGGGAGAGCACAAGAGACCCCCTCTCGATGGTAGCGTTTGTGAGAGCTCCCTTGAGAAAAAGAATCTTGACCGCCTCTTTGTGTGTTTTAAATGCTTTCTTTGCTGAGTTTGGGACCAGATTTCAATCTTTTTGGTCAAAATTTTCTCTCAAAAAATGCAAGGAACAATCTTCCGAGTTAAGGCAGTCACGATTGGTAACGTTTCTTTGACATATGTGTTATTTCATATTCAACACACTCTGTCGCCCGGCATGTTCTTTGATTTTGAATAATAAGAAAACAGCCCCATGCGCGGATCTAAAAAGTTTTGTTAAAGCTATAAATCTAGAATGTTTTGTCACCAATATAAATGGGCCATCATCGGCCCGCCAGCGAAACGCCATTGAAATGGCGTTTTGCTGGCGGGCCGACGATGCTGGGGATCCAGACCAGGATTGTGAAGAAACCCTACATTTTTGTGCTTTTTCAGGGGGGGGGGTCCTGCCCACCTGTCCCCCCTCCCCCTCTGGATCCGCACATGCGCCCCAAAATAAAGAGATCATCCTGATTTTGATTGACAGGCCCCTGGCGAGAAATCTGTCTTCGGGGCTCGAGTTTCGGGGTTTCCGACCATGTCAGACTAGAATCAAACTGCTCAGATAGACGTACCGAAAAGTCTAGCATTCAATTATACTTTCCCAGAAAGCGAATAACAAAGACGCTGATCAGACTTCGCAGATGTGCAGACCGGTCTGCGCCTTTGTTGTTCGCATGCAACTAAGTCATTTTTCTCGCGACACGTTTAACGATTATGATAATCAACAAGTATTAGGTTTTTTTTTCAAAAAAGCTGGCGGTTGATTATCCCTGTCATTGTATTCATATGTATTCTTGCACACCTGTTGCTTCCATTTTGAACTCCTCGAGATAATTTTGGATTTTGGCTTCATGTGAGGTGGGAGAATGGGCTTAGCGCATGTCCGCCTTTAGTGCGCAAAATGCGTGTTTCACTTATCGCCAAACGTTGATAACAAAACAGTTGCTAGACAAGTCTTGACAAAAGAATCAAAGGATCTAACTTATTATAACTAATTTCAGGCTCCGCAGCATGCACAGTGGGCACAAGTAGCTGACAGCAACCCTAATTTCAAAGACTTTAAAATCCGAGTCGCAGTTTTTCTTTTCTGAATAGCATGGTGACTTGCATTTACGAGGCCCTGGAAGGGTTTTAGGGATACAGGGATATTGACCAAAAACTTAAAGAGATACAGGATATTTTTGTAAATATTTCAAGGGATACTGTATACTTGGATCAATTTTAGGGATATGGGGATACAATGCTTTCTGAATTTTGGGGATATTTGCCATATTTATTTTAGGGATATGGGGTATTTTTCCAAAAATTTAAAGGGATTTGGGATACTGGGACCCCCCCCCCCCCCCACTCCAGGGCCTCATTTACGCACTCGAGCTGCGAGTGAAGCTCATACGAATCCCAATCTCAGCGGCATGATTTTGCATTAAATGCATGCGCGAATTCAGAGGGGGGGGGGGGGGGGGGGCAAGGAATCTGGACCCCCTGAAAATCACAAGCTATATGAGTAAGCAATAGAGGAGTTTCCCATTATCGGATTTTACCTATATCACGTGACATCGGCTGGCCAGTCCAGCAATTGGACTACTTCCAGTATAAAGCAACATATACTGGCTGTTGATTTCACCTTATAGAACTTCTATAATATCGGTTAAAATTTTATTTAAAGAAATTAAAAAAAACGACAATTTATAAATTGAAGAGTCTGACAAGAATGCGTGTCACTATGGTCATTTATGGTTACATCTGTTCACTGTCCACTGAGTGATAAGATACTTTTTATTTTGTGCAGGCCTAAATTGCATCCGGTTCTTCAATGAATGCCCAGGGGAAGGGGGCCCTTTGAAAACAATAAAATCTTGCACACGTGTCTTTAGAACTTCGGCACGCGTGACCAGTCGCTTTCTTTGAAGTTGATAAGAAGCCCAGCTAGACGTCTACTTATTACATGTATGTGTGTGTGTGTGTGGGGGGGGGGGGGGGGGGGGTAGTTCTACTAGAATGGCCCTGGTGTGTGCGAACAGCGAAGACTCTCGCGAGTCTGTGCGCTCTCTACAGTCTGCTTTAATCTGCGCCCATTTTTATAATAGTTCGAAATCAAAGTATATTTTTTCACTTACTACATGTATAGAAAAAAAAAGTATGGAATACTTATAAAATGTGTATGAAAATACAAATTTATCTTTTTTCGAGAAAACGAAATGTAGCGATTCCGTTCTTAAGTTCTTAATAGCTAGACTACAGTGGATTGGAATTTTGGCGCGTACATTCAGTGGCCCAAAAATAGTAAAATGAATACATAGTGTTGTTTCTTTGAAACATTTAAATCAAAGTAGACATCCATAGAAATTCTACCTCTGAAAATTCTTCAAGTAGCTTAATAATGTTCCCAAATTACTTACAACGCGAAGCTGTGAAAACAGATACTGTAGAAACACTTTTAAACAGTTTCTGTTAACATTCGGCGTTCATACGTTTACAAATGCAATAACAATTTGACCAAGGAGGAATATGAGTTACCCGACATTCAGTTTTGGGCCGATATGCGGTCCCAAATTTCAAAACCTATGCCTTTACGTAACTGGTTATTTACAAATAGGGACCCATAGGGATCCACTCTTTCAACTCGAAGTGCGCGCGGGTTTTAGACATTTCACAGCGAGCTTTCAGTAGTTTGAGCTAAAAGGCGTTTGGTTGCAAATAAAATAGAATCAAAAAGTTTTGTATTCTCCTCTGATCTTACATTCGGCCCGAGTCGTACAAAAAATATGCGTTTGAATACACAAAAACAATCGTTTCGTTGAGACGGTTCTTTTGAGTACCCACGAAACATAGCATATTAAGAAATATACCATATATTCGGAATCCAATGTTTAATATATTCTTTTCGACATAGGCGGATGCTTCGATGTACCAAGGTTCGAGCTGTCGAGGTGACTCTATTGCAGCAACTTCTAAAAGTAAGAACAGCGTATTTGCTTCTAGCGCGAATATGTCCAAATTATTACTTTTACTCAGATGATTTTAGCTAAAATGATACGTTTGTGAAACAGACAGACAGTTCCCTATTATTTCCGTTGCTGATGAAGGCCTTGGAGAGATGTGTTTTCCCGCGGGTCTACCTATCCATTCCTTCTCTCTTTTGGAAAAGTTCGCATATATGGCGATATAAAGACGTCCTTTCTCGGAAAAGTTCGCATAAACTTTATGCGACACATCGATTTCTGTGATATTTTGGACATTCTTGTTGAGAAAGTTAATAAATAGTGCAGACCCGCAGGGAAACACATCATCTCATCAGGGCCTTCGTCAGCAGCAGCGGAAATAATTTTGGAAATATATGCCGGTACGCGTACCACTTGAATAAAAGTCTGCAAGGCTTCGTTCAGCGTAAATTAGATAAATTTGAAATAAAAATTAACTCATTTTGTCATCATATGTATTTATGGTACACATAATTGCCATTTTCCTTTCGTTTGGTGTTTTAACCGTTATGAATATAAGTGAAATGCATGCAAAATTAGTAGTAAGTTATTACAGATTCATATACCGGAAGTAGTCCAATTGTTGAACTGGTCAGCCGATATCACGTGATACAGGTAAAATCCGATAATGGGAAAGGGGTCTATTGGATCCCCCACCTCCTGGAAACAGTTGGGTCCCTCTAGAACATTTGAAAAGAATAGTTATTTTTGAAATATGAGCCGTGACATGTAATTTCCAACAATGTTGCGTTTTGACAAGTGTAAACTCAGGTGAGCCTGTGCAGCCTCCTTTCAAGCTAAGAAACTCCAAATGATGTTCATTCAGTAGCTTAACACTCATAGAATATTCAAGCGACTAGCATAGCTCTAATCCAAGCTATGATCAGACCGTGTGTATGCGCAGGCTGATCTGAGGCATTGCTGGTCGCACATACTTGATTGTTAGAAATCTCATGTGTCGGCTCATATATCGCTGCACTATCAGGTGCCATTTTACTTTAAAATCTATATTTTTCATATCATATTTGTTATGATATCACAAAATTGATTTTTCGATATCACAAAATGAGCTTGATTTTTTAAATAACAAATTCGATTTTTAATATCACAAAATCGAATGTGTGATATTACAAAATCAAGCGCATTTTGTGATATCAAAATCGATTTAGTGATATAAAAAATATGATATCAATAGCTTTTGCACAGGGTCGCCTTTGCCTTCGTCACTCGACAATGTTACAACGTTACCAAAATCTCGTGCTCGCAATATGCGTGCCATTTATGCGAGAAGTGAAGGCTCTGTCGAGTCTGCATATTTGCACAGGCTCGCCTGAGCCTTCGGCACTCGACAATACGATAAGTACCACAACCTCATGTGCTGGCGTAAATAGCGATTTGAGTGACACATATGCGGACAGCGAGTACGCTGGCGAGTCATATTTGCACAGTCTGAGCCTTTGCAACAGTATCTAAATCTCATGTGCTGGCTCACATGATTTGTGTGCCATTTAAGCTTGACGATTTGCTTTTCCCGCCGATAAGAATTCTTAAGGACTAAAATGCCAAAACGATCTTAAGATATCAAAAAAATTATTTTGTGATATCAAAATATAGTGATGGGTTTGTGATATAACCCAATAATCACAGCGTGTAAGTAAATTTATAAAAAAAAACTTTTCCTACTTAAATTATAGCGTTTTTTCTTTTAGCCTAAACGGTGACAGCGATGCGCACACCCCAGCTTGAAAAAAGTACCCTTTCTCATCGTTTTTGTACACGAATCGGTACACAGATGACCAGCGAGTCCCACATCAGGGGCAGTATTGCGGTCAGTCAAAAAAATTACTTTAGCAGTACTTGATAGGGTACAGAATCGATATTGCGGTCAGTCAAGAGGCAACGGGTGCATAACAGTATTGGAGTTAAAAACATCTTTTCTGGAAAATTTGGCCCAAAAGTTCGTGTTTATATAACATGTATAAAGGGGAATTGATTTTTCTTCACATATTTCTGAAAATAACCCTTTGGTTTTGCATTATTATGCAAATAAACAACAAACGTTTGATGCAGTTTGGGATTATTTTACCAAGTTGCCGATGATAACCTGCTACGATTTGATGTTTTATGGACCATCTACAAGTTTTCTCACATCTCTACTTTGGTACAAACATTTTTCATGGCACGTTCTTAAAGAACGTTTGTCGTTTTGGAAATTTCATTACCGCATGTTTGCAGAAAACACAAAACAAAAGCGGTCACTCACCTTCAACACGCGAAAATATATTGATTTTCCATCAAAATCCTTTGCAACATCCGATTAGCGCACTGTCCGCAAGTCACGTGATTATCTACTGTGTATTTATATATTTGTGTTTCAAATTCACCATTCATTTTGTAAAACTTTCTGTGATATTTTCTAAACACCATGTGTATCATTGCATATACATATTCAAAAATTTATATAATTATGATACTCCAATTGCATATATATTAAGGACATCTCAAAATACCTGTGATATTTTAATCTGTCAGCATATTTAAATTGTTATATTTTGTAAAATTCATGCCACTTGACACTGCAGTGATCTCTGGAGAGTATTCGCTTATTATCTTTAGTTGCTTTTCCGTTTTTGCTTAGCTTTTTCGTTGCTTTTGCGTTTTCATTGTCCTGGGACTCATCGAGCCTCGAGGACTTACTCTGGACTAGTGGAGAAAAGGGTCACAAGCTGACAGTTCCCCTACACAGGTATTGTCGTATTTTGTGATTGTCTCTGTTGTGTTGTTTTTGTATTGTTATATAAATGTCCATATTGTAAATTATTCAGGTGGCAAGAATTCCGTCCATATACTTCTGTAAATATTTGTAAATTCTGCTCATATCATTCATCATTCATCAAATTTGTAAATTCCATCTCATCTTAATTGTAACCTTACCAGCATAACTCATCAAATTGTAAATTCCGCTAGTCATCTAAGTTTTAAATCATTATCTGTAATTGTCCATGTTTTGTGTGTCTTTTATGTTGCATAAATATACATTTTTATACTTTTAAATTAAGGCAAATTAAGGGAACATTTATTTTAATCATCTTTTAGCAATTCTTCAATCAATTATATTTCGGACACTAAACCAAATTTATAGACATTTTTTAAGTTAAGTTTTAAGAGCATGTTTTTAAGTAAGGCTTAAGGACCATACGCCAGGGACTTTCAAAGATGGGGTAGAGTGTTGTGAGAGCCGCTACCGGGGAGTTCCGGAGAGTACCGGGGAGTTCCGGAGAGCCCCGGAAATATACGACAGAAGTGAGATGTGCTCACTCCTCTACCTCCACGGGCTCCATGAGCTACTGTTCCCGCCAATGATGACGTCATGGAGCCCGCCCTGGAGTATGGTCATCAGTTACCTATCTGCAGTCTTCTAGTCCAGTTGAGCTTTCGCCTCCTGCTTTGAGGATTTAGGTAAGTAACTCACATTCACATGCACTCGCCAATTTGCAACAATGGCGCTGCGAGTAGCGACAGAAAGGGAGACTACTGACTTGCCACCCACTTCCCGACCTAAGCTGAAACCCGTAGTGAGTGATACAATGAAAGAGATGAATAGGAGATTGGATTTTCTTATTGAAAAATATGACCGCATGGAAAGGTTTGATAAGGAGGAGAAGGGGGTCCGCCTTAATTTCTCCTCCATATCAAATTGTCTTCCTGATTATGGATCCCGTCTGGAGGTGGTAGAAAATAATAATGCAAAATGGCAGATCTGTAGTTTTGAGGAAACTCTTGCCAGTGTTTCGAAAAAATGGGGGATGGCAAGCAGTTCTGCCGAATTTCCTTTATCGTCCCTAGATGGTTACTCATCTGGGGATGATGAAAGTTCTGACCTTTCCTCTGGATATGATGAGCCCATGACCAGAGGTAGGGACAGACAAGAAACAGCGGAAATGAAAGGTCCCGTTGCTATGCAGTCTGCTCTATCCCACAGATGCATATCCAATCCATCACCTACAGATGAAACTGCACATGAAAAGTCAATGTCATCTGAGTGTGATGTATGTTCTGACCCTGTCCCTGGGATTGGGGAATCCAAGACCAGAGGTAGAGTCAGATGCAAGAAAGCCAAAAAATGCGCTAGGCCTAGGCCTCGACCTCCTTTGAATGGCTTGCACTTGTCCATTAAAAGTGTTAAGCGCCCCATCAACAGACTAAGAGGTCGCAGAAAGAGAATGGCTGCCCATCATTACAGGCTGAAACCAGGTGAGAACTCAGCATGTTCTCTCTGGCTGAAACAGAAGCAGCCTAAACACTCCTGCAATCACAAAGGCCGCAAGAAAGTGATGGTAGCTCACCATTACTGGCTGAAACCAGGTGAGGACATGACCTGCCCTCTCTGGCTGAAGCACCAGCCCAAATATACATGTAGCCATAGAGCTTCTTTTGACCTGTGTTGGCCAAAAGACCCAAGTATCATCATGGCAAACATTTAAGATAAAGTTTTATTTTATTTTTAATACAGATGGCCGATCACACCGAACAAGGATCTTGTATGTTCAGGGCGGTGTGACGGTTCCATCTATAGACATATTTGTCACCCAGACGGCTTGCGCAGTAGTGGTTGCATTGCTGTCGTGCCGTCTCTCCATTTTATTTTATTTTTATCCCCTTGTCTGGTATTTTGAGTGGCGAAGGCCATCATCGCCACTGGATTTACCAGACAAGCATTTTTTACCTTTGTAAATAATTTTCCATGTTTTTATACATGACTTATTAGCTAGGGGCCGGGACGGCTCATCTGACCCCTTTCAAATAAGTCCTATGCATATACTTTGGGGCACTCAAAGTATATGGATAGAAAGTGCAGGGGCAGCTAGTGTGGATGGCCAATTTGACCATCCATCCTGGTTGCCGCATTTGTCATTCTGCTGGTTCCGCCAGAATGACAGGCACCTTTTATTTTCGCGGACTGCGAGCATGTCCGCCGCCACTATAATCTGTATTATGCTTTTATCAGGGAATTTGTATAGATTTTTTTTATCATGTAAATTTGTAATATTTATTTTCATATATACATTTTTAACGATTAGTGCTAAATTTAGTTAGCACGCGTCAATTTCATTTAATTTTCATTGGCATATACATTCATCATAAAAAAGTATTATAATTTTTAAAAACCTAGTCATTTCATGACATATTATAAAAATTCATATAATTCATTATTATCATCATTCATGTAGATTTTTAAATTTTATGGCATTGTACATTTTATACAAAGTATATACATCACTATGGTTTTATGTTTTACCTAGTCATCATTTTCATGGAAAACAAAAATAAAAAGTAATATAAGTTAAAATCCATTTTCTCATTAAATTCATTTCATTCATAATTTTAAAAATTTCTCAAAATATTTTTTTATATTTTTATTGTAGATAGCCACTATGCCAGCTAACAGAGGAAATTGTTCGTCCTGTGGCGATTATTCTGTTAATCTAAGGCGGCATGCTCTGAGGACCCATATGCCCTGGTATATGGATCCTTCGACAGCCTGTGTAGACTGCCAGCGTGGCGAAGGGTGTCCGAGAGACGTTGAGCGTTTCCACCGTATGCATCAGTGAATCATCGGTGATTACTTGCTTGAGGCCTGGTTTCTCCTTATGAATGGAATTTTTCTATTCATGGCGAGAGAGTTGGGTCTCGGGAGTATCCATGATCTGCTGGGGTATGTGGTAGCGCACAACCTCTACCCGAACATTTTTCGTTTCTCGGAAGATGAATTGTTTTTCTTCAGAGATTTTGATCGGAGATCTGGCCTGGAACCGGTTATTGCTGATGGTTATAAGGAGATCCCACCGAGTAGACTTATAGTGCTTTCGAACTTTTCTGTTTTTACCAGATTATTGGCGCGACTTAGTCCAGCAGTTCGTTTAGTAGTTCTCTCGGTACATCAGTATATTCGATCGGATGGTTCCTCGCTTCCTTATGGACATCCTAAAATGACAGTGGGAATCATTGATTCACATTTTCATTTGGATGGATTCTCCCATCAACATTCCACTACTTTGTCGGATCTGGAGCGCTCGATGAATATCCCTTTTTCCGCTACGTTGCGTTTCGCGATTCAGAATTTTGTCTTCCCATCTCGTTGGTTTAAAATTGGTAGGCAGATGGCGGGCAAACCAAGACTGAGATTCACTCTTGGAATTCACCCCCATGTGCTGGCCAAGAATAGACCCGAGATGGAATTTCAAAAACTGAAAAGGAAACTGGAGGAATATCCTGAGGCGATAGGTATTGGCGAAGTTGGTATCGACCACACTGCTCGTTGCAATTGTTCCGAGTCACATGACAAGGATCGTTGTCGAGCAGAGAAAATTGAAACCCAACGCCAGTTCCTGCGTCTCACTTTATCACTGGCAAAACAACTGGGTAAGGTGATTGTCCTGCACATCCGGAGTGAAAACCATGATATGGAAGCTAAAGCTGCTCAGCAGGCCTTAGAAATTATTTTAGATTTAGGTCTGCAAGAGGCGTGGATACATCGCCATTGTTTTGTAGGGGGAGTGGAAGAGTTCAATCAGTGGAGCTCTCTACTTCCAAACTGTTTCTTTAGCCTTTCCAGGAAATCTGTTGCAGATAGTAGGACGCAAGCTTGTCTGATGTCTACGGGAAGGCCCGACCGTTTTCTTTTAGAGACGGATTCCCCATATTTGGATAAACATGAAAGACCATGGATGGCATATGAAAATGGGGTAAAAGCTGCCGAAATTATGGGTATACCAACAATGGAGCTTGTGAGAGTGTGTAACAAGAATGCTGCCAAGATGTATAGCTTGCCTTGGTAAAGACACTCTTATTGGGTTTATTGATCACCTTTACCTGGATAAATACATTTTCATATCCGTTATATATGAAATTTGCTTTGACAGGATATATCGTTTCTATGGCAAGGATCTTGTATGTTCACGTCATAGGAGCGATAGCTTTGTTACCGCGACGTGATTATTTTGCTATGTTTATCGAAATTGCTTCAATGGCAAGGATCTTGTATGTTCACGTCACTGGAGGAATTTAGGGCTGGCTAATCGAAGCCACAATGCTAATCGATAATCGGTCCTTGCATTTCGATATATAACCGATTAGTAATCGCTCAAACTTGACAGAGGGTCTCGGAACGTTTTGACAACTCTTGCATGGTCAACGACATTGATTTTCCCATCATTTCGCAAAACAACACTAAGTAGCACGTGTTATAGATTCAAAAGATAAAAGGTTTTAAATAAAAAGTGGCACCTCTGCTCAAAACAAGTCGTCATCCACTCTGTTGGAAAAAATTGAAAGAAAGTCGGTAATTGAACTCGCAGTCCGCCATTGTTTGCTGTTAATTTCGGCACGTTGCGTGACGTCATACAGAAGGAAGTCAAGTATGCATGACACAAACAACTTTGTGTAAAATAAGACCCGCTGTAAACGTCGGTAAAATTGAAAGCTTCTAAACTCGAATTTAACCGCGGAGAAAAACAACTTTTATTCTAGATTATTCATCTGATGAATTTTCGTGATTTTGTACTACTTTATTTAAAACAGAGGAGCGTAGGTATAACTTTTTCTAACAATCAGTTGTTGAGTTAGCCTGCAGAGTACAACGTTTTACTACTTCTTTACAGCAATTTATACGCATCTACTGTTTACGACAATGCACTTTACGGCACTTCCGGTTTAAATAGAAAATAAAAGGAGGCAATTAGGCTTGGATTTTAATTGAATAAATAGACAGAACATCCATTAAAAGTAACCGATTTTTGAATTTTCATATCGATAATCGTTTTTCTTTTGTATATCGACCGATTAACCGATATTCCGATTAATCGTGCCAGCCCTAGAGGAATTACGCGTTCATCGGAATATTTCGCGTGTTTTGTTGGTGTAAGTTCTTCCAGTGGATTTGCATATTTAATTTATTAACACATATATTTTTCTGGTTTTTCAGACCTCGGATTTCAAAAAAGTAAGTTTAGTGTAGTGTGCTGTGTTGCTTTGTAGCAAGTAGCTACCCTGTGCCTTGTCGCTTCTATTTTCCTTTGCTTTTATATTTTCCAGAGATAACTAACGTGAATTACCGATCACAGAGTTAGCATCTTTTTTATATCAGTTTGGGTTATCCCCTTTATTATTCAAAAATCAGCATACATTATTTCATTTTGACCGTTTTGACCACTTTTAGTAATAAATAAAAACTCTGGGATCTATTTATATATTTGTGTTTCAAATTCACCATTCATTTTGTAAAACTTTCTGTGATAATTTCTAAAATCCATGTGTATCATTGCATATACATATTCAAATATTTATATAATTATGATGCACCAATTGCATATATCATGTACATCTCAAAATACCTGTGATATTTTAATCTGTCAGCATATTTAAAATTGTTATATTTTGTAAAATTCATGCCACTTGACACTGCAGTGATCTCTGGAGAGTATTCGCTTATTATCTTTAGTTGCTTTTCCGTTTCGCTTAGCTTTTTCGTTGCTTTTGCATTTCATTGTCCTGGGACTCATCGAGCCTCTAGGACCTACTCTGGACTAGTGGAGAAAAGGGTCACAAGCTGACAGTTCCCCTACACAGGTATTGTCATATATTGTGATTGTCTCTGTTGTGTTGTTTTTGTATTGTTGTATAAATGTCCATATTGTAAATTATTCAGGTGGCAAGAATTCCGTCCATATACTTCTGTAAATATTTGTAATTTCTGCTTATATCATTCATCATTCATCAAATTGTAAATTCCGCTAGTCATCTAAGTTTTAAATCATTATCTGTAATTGTCCATGTTTTGTGTGTCTTTTATGTTGCATAAATATACATTTTTATACTTTTAAATTAAGGCAAATTAAGGGAACATTTATTTTAATCATCTTTTAGCAATTCTTCAATCAATTATATTTCGGACACTAAACCAAATTTATAGGCATTTTTTTTAAGTTAAGTTTTAAGAGCATGTTTTTAAGTAAGGCTTAAGGACCATACGCCAGGGACTTTCAAAGATGGGGTAGAGTGTTGTGAGAGCCGCTACCGGGGAGTTCCGGAGAGTACCGGGGAGTTCCGGAGAGCCCCGGAAATATACGACAGAAGTGAGATGTGCTCACTCCTCTACCTCCACGGGCTCCATGAGCTACTGTTCCCGCCAATGATGACGTCATGGAGCCCGCCCTGGAGTATGGTCATCAGTTACCTATCTGCAGTCTTCCAGTACAGTCGAGCCAGTCTCCTGCTTTGAGGATTTAGGTAAGTAACTCACATTCACATGCACTCGCCTATTGCAACAATGGCGCAGCGAGTGAAAAATTGGCACGCGGGTTTGCCAATTTAAATTTTCTTGTTAGTTGTATTCATTCCTGGGGAGTTTTGAAGTTTGGAGTTAGGTACCGGATTTTTTGGATTTGAGGTAGGTGAAATTAATCTTTATTTTATTTTTTATTTTTTTTTTTTCATACTTTTAGGCATATTTTCTCAATTTTGGCCCTCAATTTCGGAATTTACATCTTTTCAATCTATTTTTCAGTCTGGTAATTATTATTATTTTTTTTTTGTTAGATATTTTCATTTCGGCTCGAAAATACCGCATAGCTCCGTCTACGGTTGACGGACGAGTCTATTTTCATTCTAGGATATCGTACGTTGGAATTGGTAAATTTATCAATTCTTCGTCATTTTTCATCGTTGTTTCCGTTTATTTAGTTAGGGTACCGGCTATTTTGGTTTCCCCAGCGTGAATATTTACATTTCATATTTTCAATCGGTTTTTCCTCGTTTCAGTGCAAATAAACATTGCGAAAATCATCTTTGTGTTATTTTTTCAATCCCAGTATTCTCGGGCGTTGATCTTTTGGTTTCGCATATATCATTCTTTATAGTTATAATTCTTATTGTCAGTAGGACGGCATAGCTGAGATTGTGGCGAAACCCACGGTTTTTGTTATTCCGGTCTACTTTCGGTTTGCATGCGTTTTCCCACGTGCAATTCGTGCTCGCATTCCTGATTGAGTGAATAGATTTTGAAAATGATAGTATTGTGCAAAAGAAAAATTGGCTTGACAAATGCTTATATCACCATAGCAAATGGAGCTTAACAGCGTCTAATTTCCTGCTTGCTGCGTGGTTAAAATGACATCAATTTCGACCAGTGTCCTTTACTATGCCTATTCAAAGCTATATATCTTGACTGAACTCAGCGCTAATGATGTAAAATTTATATCAATTGATAGACAGAAGCTAGACCTTTCAAAATAAGTATACTTATGGTACCGTAAATTTCTATTTCGGCCAAAACATATAATGTGGTTATTCAAAATAACCGTCTTAATGTTTTTTGAGCACCCAAAACACATGTTAAAACTTTGTAATATGATGTTTTTTATCTATTCAGAATCATACAAGACCCATATATATATGTTATATATTTAATTGCATTTGTATTTTATTTCTTAATAGTATCTTAATATGTACACCATCATGTTTTATGCACTTAACCAATATATGTTATTGTTAGTGTACTAAGGTTGCAGGTAACATTTCACTTTATGATGATTGTAAATAACAATTTGTGATGTGTCATATATGAATGTGCTATTGCTTCATACTGTGATATATGCATCTTGTCTCTAATCTACATGCATTAGTCGGTATATAGCTATACATAGCTAATGTTATTTCTGTAGTGGAGGCTGTCACATTGCCTTGCCACAGTCTCACTTCTACAATGGCCTCAGCCAACTTGTCACCAATCCCAGGTATGATTCGCAGCTCTCTGGGGGTGGCAAAATTCACAGAAATCCTGTGTTCAGGGTCCATTTTGAAACATTAAGTAGCAACACAAATTAACCAGTTTTCTTTTTTAGGCTTACTCAGGGACGACGCTGTTATGGGGCTTTGGACTATGTTATCAGGTTTGAATGGATGGCCAGTTCAATTTCTTTGGGAGACAGACGAGTGCAAATTGACGATGGAAGCGGGAAATGGAGGGACAGGCAACTTGCAAATTTCAAATTTTCAGGAATACCACACCTGCTGTGACGATTGGCGATGTTTCTCCAGATTACCGCTGCCACCAATATAGTAATCTTACTTATCCTTAAAGTATAAGGCCGCTGGGCTATGAATATTCTGCGCTTCTTTATAGCTTCAGATACTGCAGCATGGCAGTAAAGCAAGAAAACACCACTCAACTCCTGCCAAAGTTAATCAGGTCCCTGAGAGAGATGACGGACAGAAAAGAGCTCTACAGCTGCAGGTCCATCATCAGCTGATGTTATGTACGACAGCGACTCAGGGGATGAGGTTGTGGGCCCTCGAAGGACAGGCTGATCTGACAGCTGAATAACGTCCAGTGGTTGAAGACGGTTGCCAGGGATGCCGATACTTTCCAGTTCCACGGTCGTGCTTGGATTGATCAGCCTCTGTATGCTCTTCTGCAGACTACCAAGAAGCCATCTAAGATGCCTACCACCAGTCCATCCAGGGACATCCGCCTTGGACAGGATCCCACCATACAGCAGCATGTAGAAGATGCTCTTGCGGACGAGCCAATGGAATACTCAAACACCGCGAGGAAGAGCAATTTCCTCTGAGGGCCAAGACTCACCAACTATCAAGGAGTTTGGTGTGGACGTCTTGATGTCAGATGTCAGTGGCTGCCCATCACTGCAGAAGGAGGCTCTTGTCAGCAGCATTGTTTTTGAGAGTCATCAGCCATCATCAGAGACCAGTAGCCTCGTCAGCAGCATTGTTGCGGAGGAAACTGTTGCTCGAAAGAAGTCAGCAAGATTTCAAGTGAGGTTCCCAAAAGAAGACTTCAAAGGGAAAGACGGCGTTGGAAACAAAGTCATTGCCCAAGCGCGACCAAGCCAAGCCCCCCTGTAGGACTCTGTCCAGAAAGAGGCCTTTGTCTACAATTAGGACGAGAAGAGATCATAAACAGAGAAGGAGGTCTCCAAGTAGGTCACCACAAAGGCGAAGGGAGAGTCCAAGACGTCAACCAAGGTTACCATACCGTCGGGTGAGCACAAAGCGACATGTGTCCCGGAGAGTAGAGTACGCTTCTTCAAAGCGAGATCAGCCAGGCTCCGGAAATCCAATGTCCCTTGTCGTCAGGGCTTCGTCCTCGCCAAGAAGAGGTCCAAAGAAAGATTCAGATTCAAGAACAGCCCATGTGAACAGGCCAGCTGAGATTTGTCCTGTAGCCGAGTGTAGCAGCGAAGTTTCGAGGATGCATGCAGATATGCATCTTCCGTGGACCTTGATGATCAACTCGATCCTACAGAAGAGCTCATGAGGAGAAGGATCAGCGTCCTAAAGATTTGTGAGAGTCGTCTGCTAGGTTCCCTCACCAATTTAAACAGATTTGTGGACTTCGTGAATGACTTGCAGCAAGTTCGTCGTGGGCAGTGTCATGTCTCGATTCGGCAGACCAAAGCCATGGAAGCCATGTGTCATCTTCAGGATTGTTCGGTTCCAGAGGAGTTCGCTTTGGTCCCAGCAAATTCAGCGGAGGATATTGTTGGTTATAGTTGCATGCTTGTCTGAGCGTGACAGGCAAGACCTTATCATCAGGCACCCGCCCAGCACCACATGGAGGGAGGAAGAAGAGGACCTACCGGAGGGAATTGACAGCCATTTTCATCTGGACAGGTCAAGGGCTGCTCTAGGAAAATCAAGAGCCTCTGTTGAGGACCTTTGCAAGCAAGTCGGCCCTGATAGGTAATTCCGATTCAAGTTAACCGGAGGAGTTATCATATTTTGTGATCCTGAGACATACCTGTCAAGTGAAGAGGTACAGCATCTCAGCCGATCAGGATTCAAGATTGTGATTGGACTGCATCCAAAGTATTTGGATTCGAATACAGAGGCAACTTTCCCAGTTTTCTAGCGTTGTTTGTCTATGCCAGAGGTTGGAGCGTTGGGAGAGGTTGGGTTGGACTATACAGCGGATCCATCCATGTGACCCAAGCAGCATGCGGTATTGGACAGAGTTCTGGAGCACCTTCAGCCCTCAAATGTCCTAGTTCTTCACGCTAGAGGAATGATGTCTAGACAACCATGAGGCACTTATCTACAGCTCCTATTTCAGTTGAAAGGAGTGGTCCCACGGGAGCAGAAGATCCACCTTCACTGCTTCGAAGGAAATCTTGATACCATGAACCAGTGGTAACGGGTGTTCCCTAACACCCACTTCTGATTCACAGGGTTGGTAAAACATTTCAACAATGACAGTAAGGAGGCCATGAAAGATGTTCAGGAAGAGAAACTGCTATTGGAGACGGATGCTCCGTACTTCAGAATTGGTGGAAGAAGACACTCATCACCTGCCTTGGTTGGGATGATTGCAGATATGGTTGCCAAGATCAGAGGCCGGACCTGGAAGCAAGTCTTAGAGTATGCCTCGCGCAATGCGAGTTAGCTCTATCACATGTCTGCGTAGAGGTGACAATTGTCAGTTACTGTAGAACACTTTTCACTTGAGTACTGGCTATCTGCTGGTAGCTGGCCCAGAAATAGTGCAGGAGGATTAACTGACCGGCTTATCATGACCATAGCATTGTAGATGTGGCCGTAAAATTGACGGAATATCTTCCCCAGCATTGGTGCAGATAATGCAGAATGGAGATCTTCCCCAGCATTGGCGCGGATAATGAAGAATCCTGGCATAAAGATGTGTCCCAGAGCCTTCAATAAAGAGGGGAGGAGTGTAGTGGAGGCTCTATTCTATTCCAGTTGGCTTGCACCGGTTATGTCCCGCTTGGTATTCGAGGTATTCCGAATGGGATGAAGTTATAAAAAGACAACATCTCGTGCTAGAAGGGGAGACTAGCTGCAGTCGTGAGCCGAGATTGACGTAAAAACGATAAAACTACAAAGAAGCGCAGAATATTCATAGGCTAGCGGCCTTATACCTAAAGGATAGGTAAGATTACTATATTTCTGTTTATACTCTCCAACTTTAAATAAAATTTTTCGTTGTCTTTGTATAAAGTCCTCTTTAAAAATCTTGCTGCCTTGACTTGTATCTTCAGACGTTACAGGCAGCACTGTTCTCACTGGTAATGTTGTCTCTCATGTAAGTCTCTTCACAAAGGTAATTTTCTCTAGGTATTTTTCGATTATCTTGATGAGGTTTGAGATGTAAACAAAAAACGTAAAATTTAGTTTTTCTGCTCTCCGGGATTTGTTTGATCAAAGCGTCCTGTCTTTTCTATGTATAGCTGCAGAGACTGGTGGTTATATAGGCCTAGTGTCTCTCCAACCCTTGAAATCCATCTTGTCTTCATAAGGAAGTAACTCTAGTATATCTAAATTTGTAGTTCCTACTTGTGATTGAAGGGTATACAGCAACTTTAGTTGTTGGTCCTCATACAGCTGACACTCTAACAAAAAATGTTCAGTGTTTTCCACTTCATCACATTCACACCTGTTTGATTCAACCTGACCTAGTTTTTGTTTGTAATCATTCAATTGTGAATAACCTGTTCTTAGCTGAAGCAGTAGGATAAACCCTCTATGGTCTGGGAAGTCAAATCTGGGTTTTGAAGTATTTGGGGTCTGTATTGGAAATATTCTCTCCCAGTTTTAGATATGTTCCATTTATCTTGCCATTTATCCATAATGCTGCTTCTAGCTGCTTTCTTTATGCCTTGGTTTGTAAAAACACTGGTGTTCTGGTCAAGATCAAGGGCTTCTCTGGCTGCTTCCTTAGCCAGTCTGTCTGCAACCTCATTGCCTTGAATGTCATCATGACCAGGAGTCCAGAACATGCTGACTGTACACCCATCACCTTCTAACTGCTGTATGTAGTCCTTTATTCTCCCTATATCATCTGAATAGTTCTTGTGGTCCCAGTTTAATGTGATAATTCCCAATGCAGTTTGACTGTCACTGAATAGCCTCAATGACTTACTTCTGTAAGAACTAATGATGAGGTGTTCCAGTACCACCAATATAACCACTAACTCAGCCAAAAGAATCGATCCATGCACTTTGACCGGTCTTCTTATGAGAATGTCCTCTTCTCCTGGAATATAAAGTACTGCCCCTGCTCCACAAGGACCTGGATTGGGAATGCAAGAGCCATCTGTGAAACACAAAATACTTTCTTCTGGTCTATCTTTCATCATTTGATCAATAACACCTTTACCTGTTTCTTGCTGATCTCTACTTTGGTTTTCGAAAAGCATTTTCTAAATTCTACCACAGATACTCAGAGTTAATTGTTAAATACAACATTGGCTTAAAAACTCTTCTGCAACAAGGCATATCAGAACCTATATTTTTATGGTGATTTAGTTTATAAATTTAAACGAATTGTAGGAAAACCTAATTTTAGTGATCAATTCAAAAAGATAGTAAAACGTTATATAAGGGTTGGATATAACTTGGATATCATGCGACAGTCTGCTTGCCTAGTTTTAAACCCAATCACGGTTTATAGCTATGGTTTCCTCTTTTATTGCACGACGGTGGGTCAGGTCTCAGACTCTATGACGGCTCTGACTTAAAGCTTTAATCCGTGGGTTGGTGCCTGATGCTTAACTGTAGCTGGACCCACCGTGGCTCAACTTGAGGTTTTCTTTAGCTCTGACTATCTGTGAGTCATGAGCCATTTTCTTTGTTTCATCTTGGTGTGTTATATTGATTAGAGTGTTTCTCCATGATGATACATTGCATTAGTTAAATGGCCTCCATGAGAGCTGAACATTTCTTGTACTTCAACAACAGCAGAATCTAGGGCGAAGATTGGTACCAGTAAAATGCATTTAAGCCCCCCGGTGGCTTAGGCTGCTGTCCGTTCTAAGGCGGTGGTTCTGTTGTTGTTGACTTTTTGTTTATTGTTACTTCCATTGTGGGAGTCTGTAATTGTTCTATGTTTTGTTGTACGTTACTTTATGTCCATTCTAGTATTGAAATCATCTTGATGGGGAAGAGAGAGCTGGTTGCTTTGCTTAATTTGTCTTCCTGGTGTCTCGTAATGGTTGAGCGGCTCTTCCTCGCGATGCCACGGGGTTGTCTGGGGTTTGTAATTGTGGTATTTCCTGATCATACTTACATTACTGCTTTTGAAGACCCCAGCTGGCTCCAATAAGATGGTATTTCAAGACATCTGCGAAAGGCACCTTCACTATACTCTGGTTCTTGCTGTACAAATTGCATGTCAATCCCAGTGATTCTCTTCATCTCAGCTGCTTGACTAACAGCCAGCCCTATTGGAGATACATATTTCTCATTCCATAGCTCTGAATTCTGTGTGTATTGGTCTAGTTTAGATTTCAATGGGCATGTAGGTTTTTGCAATGTCTAAATGCAATCTCACAGTATCTCAAATTAAGTGTTGGGGGGGGGGGATTCCTGCTGCCACCTCTAATGCATCCAGAGTCGTAGTAGGCGGTAAACTCAAACATATCTGTAGCTGGACCCACCGTGGCTCAACTTAATTTGTCTACCTGGTGTCTCGTGATGGTTGGGCAGCTCTTCCTCGTGGTGCCACAGGGTTGTCTTTGGTTTGTGATTATGGTATTTCCTGATCATACTCACTTACTATTTTTATATAGTCAATGCCTTTCTCTGGATTGCCTCTAACTTCTTCATTGCTGTCTGTGATACAGTCTGCCACACTATACATCCATTTACCAAAATTGGTCTTACCATTGTCATATATAACCTGACGAGATTTTTTGAAGACATCTTAGCAATTCCCTTAACTTCGCGAATGCCATGTAGAGCTTGACTTGCCTTTTTCTGAACAGTTGCCAGATGTGATGAAAAGTTTAGATGTTCATCTAAGGTAATGCTTAAAATCCTTGGTGTCTAGTTAAATCTAAGAACTGTCTCTCCAATCTTAAAAAGAGTGTGGACTGTGTCTGTGATGGGGTGTATATGAAAAATTGTGACCTCGGTTTTCCCTAGTTTCATCCTCCATTTCTTACACCGTGCATTGACCACTTGCATATCCATACAGACCTTCTCAGCTAATGTTCCCATCACCTTCTTCTTCTTCCGATACAAGAGCCGGGATCCTATTGGAACGTTTTAGGCTCTGCGAGACTGCAACATGGTAAATGACTATTTACAATAAAATGGCTAAAACTTTGTACATATGTATGACTGGAATTTAAATGGTGGTGCGTCTGGCATGCAGGCTCCCGCAGAATTCTTCCAGGGATTCCGCTGCAGTGACTTTGTATGGGAGCTTGTTCCAGTCGATGACAGTCCTGGGGAAGAAGGAGTTCCTGTATACCTCACTGGTGGTTCTCTCTTGATAGAACTTGTGTCCTCCACGATTTCTACTGTCTCCACTTTGTAAGAGAGTCTCCTTCTTCACGTCCACTAACTGCTGGTCTATCTTGTATAGCATGGAGAGCCTGCTGTCTCGCCGTCTGTTCTGCAGTGTGTCCATACCAGGTCTTCTTGCATGCGAGTTACGCAGCCAGGAGTCCTCGTTGTGTCACGAACCTGGCAGCCCTATTCTGGATTTGTTCAAGGGTTTGTATGCTGGATTGGGTGGTGGGATTCCTCACTGTTGGGGCATACTCGAGGACTGGACGGGTGAGGGTGGTGTAGCTGGCTGCTTTGACTGGTTTTGTACATTCCCTGAGGTTGCGCTTGATGAAACCTAGTGTTCTGTTTCCTCTGGCTGCCACATTCTCCACATGTTTGTTCCAGGGGATGTCGTTGGTCAGCGTAACACCCAGGTACTTGCTTGATTCCTGGACAGCTAGAGTCTGACCATGGAGTGTGTAGTTAGTCTCTTTGGCTTTCCTGGACTTAGGTGCTACGAGGGTCAGTCAAAAATAACTGAGCCCTACCTCATAACATTAGTTTGGTATTGTAGACAACAAATGTGATTATTTTCTATAAGTATGATATGTCATCGATGTTTTGACCTTGAAGAATTATCCGAGTGAAGCTATTATTATGGTTGCTAGGCAACTGAAGATCGTCAGTCAGAGCGATGCGTTCACGATCTCATCCACCATGAAAAAACAGTATGTCTTTAAAAAGCTTGCTTGCTTGATAGTTTTTATGAAAGACATATTTTACATTTATTTGAATAACATATATCATATTATCTTTTCATTACACTTAGTTCTTTAATGTTTAAGTGAACATTGATTGAATGCGTTGCCTAGCAACAAAAACGCCAAAATTCAACAAATTTTCAAATACACGAGAACTGTGTTGCCATGGAAACAAAACTGTGAATTTAAATCAAGGAACTTAATGTGTCTGAGGGTTGGTTTGTGTATGCAGTACTGTTAAAGCATTATTATGCTAATATTTTATATTTTCAATTAAAATTGTGTAAATTTGATTTTGGGTGGGGTAAATTATAGGCCGTCAGGCATGTTAAAATTTGATAAATTCTGAAATCAAACTACCACAGCATCTATAATTTGGGGTCAGTTGGTTTCTGATCTGTGACACTGAATAGGTACATGTTAAAGATATCAGACGACAGTGAATAAAGCCTTGCTTTTACATTACTGTTTCCATAGCAACGCTTAGAAAAAGATGTACCACAGCGTGAACGCACCCCTTTGACAGGTCATATTCTGTTGCCTAGCAACCGCTACACTAAGCCTACCAACAGAAATTAATTAGGTGATTAAATAGATGACATATAACTTCAATGAAATATCATCCAATTATATGTCCATTTTACTAGATTCAAATGTTATGAGGTAGGGCTCAGTTATTTTTGACTAACCCTCGTATGCGAATCACGTTGCATTTACCAGCATTAAAGCTCATGAGTCATTCTTTCTCCCATCGTTCCAGGGCTAGAAGGTCCAGCTTCAGTTGTTTACTGTCCTCAGGCAATTGAATAACTATGTATAGCAGGCTATCGTCAGCAAAGAGACGTACATTTGAGCCAGAACACTCGGGCATGTCGTTGATATATGTCAGGAAAAGCAATGGGCCGAGTACAGTGCCCTGTGGAACATCTTCTTGTCCGGATTTCACTCCTTCCAGGACGACTTGCTGTTTCCGTTTACTAAGGAAGGCTTTAATCCAGTTATTGACTTTTCCTCTGATCCCATAATAGTCTAGTTTGTAGAGCAATCTGGAGTCTAAGAGGATCACATCAACTTTATTACCATCTGAAAGGTGCCTTGCTACGTCATCGATAGTTTCCATTAGCTGGGTCTCACACGATCTTTAGAAATGGTAAGTAAAGAAAAGGGTGATATCTGGGTTCTTGGTGATCTCAATTATCCAAAGCTGGATTGGGATAAAGATGATGTCCCTTATATCAAAGCAGGATGTGCCCACACCAAGTTGTACGACAGTTTTATTGAGACTATGTCAGATTTCAATTTTAGCCAGATGGTGCGTGAACCTACTAGACAGGGTAATATCTTGGATTTGTTCCTAACCACCAATCACACTTTAGTTAATTCAGTCAAAATTATACCAGGTCTGTCTGATCATGACATCGTTGAGGGTGTGGTAGATACAAAACCTGCTTCTACAAAGAAAGCACCTAGAAAAGTACATCTCTATAGGAAAGCGGACTGGGATTCCCTTGAATCATATATGAAAGACTTCTGTAACTCCTTTGTACTGAGTTACGAAGGTAAGTCGGTGGAAACTCTCTGGCTTGAGTTCAAAGAGGCACTCAATGCAGGAATTGGTAAGTTTATACCTACTAAAGGGGGACGTGCATTAAGAGGCTATTTTGGCCCCCTTTGAGGCCAAAAAATGAAAATTGCTTTTCACAAGTTTCTTCTTATTAGTTTATTAGAACAATAGCCCAAGTGAGAAAGTCTGTGATTGATTCTGTTTTTACCGTTGCTATGGTAACAAAAATGGCTGCCAAAATAGGCTGAAAATAGGAAAGTGACCATTTTGGAGCGAATTTAAGACATTTTACAGAGAAATTAACATAGAGCACAAGCAAATACCAAAAAGATATTTTAACAGAGAGTGAGAATTATCATGGCACACAATATATTTAAAGGGTTTTTTGGTATTCGCTTGTGCTGATATCTAATTCTTAAAAGATAGGTCTGAAAAAGACTTGATTTTAGCCCAAAATGGCAATTTCTCTATTTTAGGTCTATTTTGGCGGCCATTTTTGTTACCATAGCAGCCATTAAATTTTAAATAAATGTCAGAATTTTACACTTGAACCATTCTTCTGATAAACCAATAGGATGAAATTGATGAAAAGCAACCTTCAGTTTTTGGCTCTAGAGGGGGCCAAATTAGCCCCTTAATGCACGTACCCCTTTGTTGGTCAAAAAAGCATTTGCCCTGGATAACACAGCCTATCAGGAGGGAAATCAGAAAGAGAGACAGGTTATATAAAAAATTTAAGAGATCCAAAGCTCCCAAGGACAGGAAAGCATTCCTGAATAGCAAGCACGGTGTCAAAACAAATATTAAATTGGCCTATGACAAGTACCTGGAGGACATTCTTGGATTGAATGACGATACAGGTAATCAACCCTTTTGTAGGAAGAAGCTATTTGGTTTCCTAAAAAGCTCACGTGCAGACGCACAAGGCATAGCTGTCCTGAAGAAAGGAGATGCAACTTGTACAGGTAATGTGGATCAGGCTAACCTACTAAATGCACAATTTCAATCTGTCTTTTCAATCAGACCACCACTCAGACTCGCAAAATTATGCCATAGTAAACTTCTCAATGGCACTGCATCCCTGTTAAATCTACTACCGGAAAATGTAAACTGCAAGTATCCCTCTATGCCTGACATTGATATCTCTGCTTCAGGCATAGCTAAACTTCTTTCAAACCTGAATGTGTCCAAGGCAGCAGGCCCAGATTCCCTCAGACCTATTGTCTTGAAAGAGCTCGGCCAAGTTATTGCGCCTGCGATTTCCATAATATTCCAAATTTCATTGGATAGTGGCACCGTTCCCTTAGACTGGAAAAAGGCCCAAGTATGCCCTCTTTTCAAAAAAGGTGACAAGACAGATCCCGCCAACTACCGTCCAATATCCCTGACATGCATATTATGTAAAACGATGGAACACATTATAGCATCCAACTTGTGCAAACACTTTAACAGAAATAACATTCTTTATTACCTCCAGCATGGCTTCCATGAAAAAAGATCCTGTGAAACCCAACTAATCCAGCTTGTGGAAGACCTTGCTAGAGGCATGACTCAAGGTAAGCAGTCAGATCTTATCTTACTGGATTTTAGCAAGGCCTTTTCAAGGTGAACCATCTTAAATTGCTGTATAAACTTCAACTACATGGCGTTCAGGGCAAGACACTTGGGTGGATTGAGTCCTTTTTAATTGGGAGAACACAGTGTGTAGTCCTTGATGGTGACAGTTCGACTGAACTTCCAGTCTCATCTGGGGTTCCACAAGGATCAGTCTTGGGCCCGATACTCTTCCTGCTTTACATTAATGACCTGCCTGATAATATACAATCTAATGTCCGTCTATTCGCGGATGACACGGCAGTGTATTTAACAGTTCAAGGACAGGAAGATGCAGATATTCTCCAAGATGATCTTAATGTTCTCCAGGAGTGGGAAAAAGCATGGGATATGGAATTTAATCCATCCAAGTGTCAAGTCCTGCACATATCCAGGTCTCGCAAGCCAATCAAACATTCCTACACTATGCACGGACAGGTCCTGGACTCTATAGACCATGCACGGTACCTTGGTGTCGACATCTCATCTGACCTAAATTTCAACCATCACATCAACCGCGTCACATCAAATGCTTCAAAAAGTTTAGGCTTTCTTAAAAGAAACATCAAAACAAAACATCCGGGTATACGCGAAGCAGCCTATAAAACTACAGTAAGACCGCAGGTTGAATATGCTTCATCGGTTTGGAGTCCGTACACTAAAAAAGACATCCATAAGGTAGAGATGGTTCAGAGAAGAGCTACTCGCTGGATTCTCAGCTCCTACTCTCCTTACCAAAGTGTTACGGAACTCCAACAACAACTAAACCTGAGAACGCTAGAACAGAGAAGAGTTGATGCTAAAGTTATTATGATGTTTAAAATTATACATGGCCTGGTCGCCATACCTGTGCCACCATACTTCGAACAACCAATGAGATCGACACGACATAGCCACCCCCTTGCATTACGTCAGATTCATACAACAGCAAATTATCACAAATTTGCCTTTTTCCCCTAAACTGTTGTTTATTGGAATCAGCTCCCAGCCCAGATCGTACTTCTGCCCACTCTGGACCAGTTCAGTGTGGCAGTACGGGCTCATAATCATCACATCCCATAAATCAACATAAACTGTTTTTATCCTGTTTTTAGCTCTTCCTGTACATGTACTTTTAACAACTATCTTCTACCATTTTTCTTTTTCTTAAACTTTGTACCGTGACTGTAAGGCGTAATCAACCTGCACGTAATCCTCGCGAGGGGGTGTTGCAGAATCTAAAGAAAGAAAGAAAGAAAGAACGGCGTTTTCTGAAACCTTGCCTCTGTGCCAAAGGGTACCTTCATCTGCGAATTAGCAATGGTTGCCTTTAATATCTTTAAGCATCCCCCTGATGAAGAGATTGAAAAGTAAGGGGGAGAGAACACTCTCTTTTGGTAAACCTGTCCTTGAAGCTGCCTGAGCTGAAATAATTTGTTTGTAAAACATCTACTCATGAGCCGCCACTCAGGTGAGCGATCCAGGGTCCTCTAGTTTGTATAAATGAATGGATGGATGAGTATGTGGGCGGTGGTTGGATCAGTGCGCGGATGGATGGGTGGATGCGCGGATGGATGGATTGATGGATGGATGTAGGGAGGCAGGGAAGGACGGGAGAGAGAGTGGTGGGGGAGACGGGCATATAGACAGTACTGGGGAGTTTTTCGCAACACAGCTGGGGAGTTACACTAAAAAATGTGAAAATTGCTGCAAAAGTTACCTTTTTCATGTCCACTGCATTGTAAGCTTTTGAAATGAAATTTTTAATTTGACATTTAAGATATGAAGCAATGGGTTTTGCTTTTTTACATTGCTTTACTTTTGTTTGTTCCATTGTTTGATTTTGCTCCCGGCACAACCTATTTTCGACCGCCGCCTAATTTCGACCACCTAATACTTTGCTTCACAAAATCTTAATAGTCTGAATTTTGCAGCTTTGGTGGTATCATTGTTTACAGGAGGGATATGCAAGTTGAGTAGCGGTTTACTTTCAGCTTTGGTAGTTGAATGTGAACTATGAATAAACTTTGTATTAGAGGACCCTGTTTTCTCTAGCTTTTTCTTATTACCAAATTACCTGCTTGTTTTCATGGCTACAGTTTCTAAATTTTTGATAAAAAATTTATACTTTTTACATTTGAATGATGAAGTGTATTGCCTGTGACTATTGTTGCCAATTAATATTGAAAAGCTTACAGAATAAATTTATTTTGAGGTAAACTTTTGATATACCGTGCTTATGACAATTTGCTTGGTTGTCGGTAAAAGCCCTAGCCGGACCGTGCCGGACCGAACCTACGATTGTGACCGAAGTTGGTCGCCGGAGAATTACGATTTTCGGTACCGGCTTTTATAACCTCATAAAAAGTGAAGTAAATATAGATGAATTATAGCAATTAAAACGTTTAAATTAATGCGTATTTTACACACACCGATTCGCTATTAAATAAGGACAGGTTTGCATATTAAATTAATATTTGGTATTAAAAAAATGAAAAAAAATCACTAACAGTTGACGCTCGGTTTCTAGCTCCGGGATTGTTTGGTAGATTCCGTGAAACGTCGTTTCTGCCGGTTCGTTTTGGCACTGCAAAAATAACTGTTGTATGGCCAAATATCTTCAGATCTTTGTCAGTGATTGAATGGATTGATAGTCTAGCAGACAACTAGACAGATCCTTTTAAAATACAAAGACCTTAGTCATGGATTAGTGCTTTGAATGCCGGTTTTGCGGTCTGCTGGACGCGGCTTCATTTGCCGGGTCGATTTGGCAGTGTAATTACGACTACATGAATGCACTTAAATGACAGACAGACAGATGAACACACATACAGACGAAATGTTTGATAGATAGATAGATCGTTTAAAAAAATCACAGACCTGAGTCATGTAAAGTTGTGATATAACTAGGACCTACTGCCAGTTTTGCCGAATCTGCTAAAGCATTTCAACTGCCGGGTCTGCCAGAGCTTGTCATCTGCCGGGTCTGCCAGAGCGTGTCTTCTGCCGGGCCTGCAGGACTGTTTCATCTGATAGATATACATGTACAGACTAATCTGATCTAGACAGCAGACAGACAAACAAACGCAGACAGACAAATCCTTTTCAAATTTACATACCTAAGCGGGTCTGGCAGATCGTTTCATCTGCCGGGTTTGCCGACTGCTTCATTTGCCGGGTCGATTTGGCAGTGTAATTACGACTACATGAATGCACTAAAATGATAGACAGACAGATGAACATACAGACAGACGAAATATTTGATAGATACATAGATCCTTAAAAATCACAGACCTGAGTCATGTAAAGTTGTGATATAACTAGGACCTACTGCCGGTTTTGTCGAATCTGCTTAAGCATTTCAACTGCCGGGTCTGCCAGAGCGTGTCATCTGCCGGGTCTGCCAGAGCGTGTCATCTCTCTCTCTCTCTCTCTCTCTCTCTCTCTCTCTCATCTGCCGGGTTGTTTCGGCAGTGCCTAAGCAACTAGATCTACTATAAAAATAATTTGTCACAGCTTTGTCAAAGACAGACTGACAGACGAAGGGACCAACAGACAGACAGACAGATGTAGATATATGATAGATCGATATACTCTCTCTCTCTCTCTCTCTCTCTCTCTCTCTCTCTCTCTCTCTCTCTCTCTCTCTTATGCAATAGGCCTAAAAAAAACTCAGTATAAAGCTCACACAGCTAACCAAGAGAAGGAATTAATGTATTTTGGATTGTCATTTTATATATCTGACAAGTCTCGTCGGGACAGATCATGCGCAGAACCAGAAAGTTTTGACAGAGAGGGTCCACTTTTGACAATTTTCTTTTTTTTAGTTGTTGAGGGGAGAGAGGATCCAAATACCACTATAAGCGCACCATCATCGGTCCGCCAGCGAAACGCCAATTAAATGGCGTTTCGCTGGAGTGCCGATGATAGCCCAACATTGAATGCTGGCTTGGTAGCTTTGTGATTTTTCAGGGGATCCGGACCAGTATTGCTAAGAAACCCGTTATTTTTGTGATTTTCCAGAGGGGAGGTTGGACCACCTGTCCCCCCTCTAGATTTACGCACGCAGATCGCCTTTAATTCCCCCTATGCCACGCCACGAGAAAACCTGACTTTGATCCGTGCGAAAAACAAAGACGCAGACCAGCCTGTGCATCCGATTAGCACCTGTATTGTTCGCAAGATGTTCCAACTTGTTACAAGCAAAGGTTCAGTATTCTTGTACACTGTACATCTTTAAACATGTGCAGATTGGTTTCAGACTATCTGCACGGTCTGAAGACTAGTTTTTGCTCGAAGTGTCATTTTTACAACATTTATGCATGCAACAATGTCATTGTTTGTAATTTTCTCAGATGCACATGCTTAAAGATTTTTGTGTGTGTCTAAAGCGATCTGTTTACTCATACAAAATACAAATCCCTTAACTTTTGGCGAGTGATTTAATATGAGTTGTCGTATAACAAACCCTGTCAACCATCCTGCCCAGTTTCACATGCGGAGACTTCAGTATTTGACCGTTCGACATGGAAATAAGCTATACAGATGTACATTATATTGACTATCCAACGAACACTTTTAATGCACTGAGAATACGTACTTCGTTATTTGTTGATGCTTTACGTATCAGTCAATATTTTCAGTCATGTCAGGTTTTCCTGTCTTCCTGGTTTGAACCAGTACCAAGCAGAGGATAACTGGGGTCTTGTTCAAGGTAACAAAACGGTGCTCCGGGGAGTCTCGAACTAGCGACCCTTTGAGCACAGACCTGCCTCTCTTAACCAGTAAGCCACTGTGCTATTTGCAAAAATTCTAACCTTGGCACGCAGCCCGTTACATATTAAACATGTGAGCCCTTGACCAAAGTCTTTATTTGCACGAACCTGGGTGAAGGTTTTTATATGTTTTCTTTAAATAAACCTATTAACATGTGAGCCCTAGACCAGGGTCATTGGAAGTTCCACTAGGTTCCGAATATCAAGGCTCTATATAGGCATAGCGATTTTAAACAAGAAACTAGAGGACCTGAAGGTCCTGAGGCGCTCACCTGATCTCCTTAATAATTGTAAATCAGGTCAAGGTCAACTACAGCTTATAATGAAACATATTTTGTTTTACCATTATATGGGGGTTGCAGCCATTTTGGTCCAGTAACCTATATAGTCTAACAGCCCAGTGATTTCTGAGAAAAGATGTTTAGATAGGAATGTAGTGGTCCAAATGAGTGGCCTTGGATTAAAGGTCACAGGTCAGCTTGACATTTGGTACTTATATAAAACCATTGTCTCATTAGGTTAAATATTTCTCACAGGTATTATGATTTCGGCTAAAACAGTTATAGAAAAATGAACATTTTATGATTTTCCCAGTATAAATGCATTAGGAATCAAATTTGACCTTGCCATAAAGTAGGTCAAGGTCAACCTTGGTACCAATTCTTCACACGGTGTGAAATTTGCGAAATGTGAAATTTGCGGTTCAACAGTGCTTAATTAATATCAACTATCACCATCAAATATGTTATCGAAAGTTTTCGCGCTACGAAATGAACTAACGTGATCACATTTGAAATATGTGGATATTGATGCTTGGCACTTCCTTTAAATAAAATGACCTCACTGACTTGAGTACCATTTGAACCAAGAATACGTGTATCTATCTTTAACCTTGGCATAATGAAGCAAGGGTCATAAATTGATAATAATCAGTCCCTGCCATGACTCAGCTTGAGATTTTCTTCAGCTCTGACTGTCTCCAAGTCATGAGCTCTCTTCCTTGTTTCATCATAGTATGATTGTTTCTATGTGATGATGTATTGCAATAATTAGGAAGACTTCATGCGAGCTAAACAAGTTTTGTGTTTTAACAGCAGCAGAATCTAGGCCGAAGAATTGGTAAGTAAAATTCATTTAAGAACTGAGTCGGTGGCTACGACTGCTGTCGGTTCTGTTGTCGTTAACTCATTGTTTGTTGCTGCTACAAAGAGTCAGTGTCAGGGCCTCTCCTTTTACAAAGTTGGTTTCTTCTTTCAAAGCTGTTTTTGACATTCAAGTTGTTGGGTCAATACTACAGCTGTTATATGAGAAGCATTGATTTTGCAACTGATGCCCTGCAAGCACAAATGGTATCGTGAGAAAAAATACCACGAATTGTCAAGAATGGTAGCGAAAATCTGTTTATATTCGGTCGGTTCGTGCATGCATTCAGCGCATTCTAACTTTATTGCAGTACTGGCAAATAGTTTCTGCACACTGTAGTGAATTCGTCGCAGTATCTTGGTGATTCAGGCTGAATCAAGCCGAATTCCACGAATATTCGTAAATGTTTCTAACCAGTTTCGTTACTGTTTTGAAGAACATCACGAATTGTTTGAAAAAATTATAATCATAATATTTTTCGATTCTTGGTGAAATAGGGGCGTTAGGCAGAAAATCATTATTTTTAGACCAAAAAATCGTTAACCACGTTATTTTGGTGGCTAAAAACCGCTAATCAAGATTAAATATGGCCAAAAATCGCTAACCCATCATGCCCTCAAACTGCATGTGGTAGAAGACATCTGAATTCATTATTAAGTGAAAAATGCCACATATACTCAGTAAATTTAATAAACTTGCAAAAATCAATTTAAGAGAAAACGCCCCAGTATAACATGATTATTTAAGAAATAGATCAGCTCCAGCAGTGAATTGTTGAGTAATAATTCACTGTTTGGAGGTCAGTTGTAAAGAAGATCAAATCACGAGCGCGCAGCGCGAGTGATTTATCGTCGTACAGCTGACCGACAAACGGTGAATTATTACTCAACAATTCACGCACTGGAGCTGATCTATTTCGATTCTAACACACAGTAAACGACGAAAACACATTCGAAGTCTTCAGCTTCTTCAAACTATCCGCCATTGCACTGAAGAACTCCCGCCAATTCTTAGACTACGTCGCATTCCTTTACGTGTAATTGTAACGTCTTTCAAGCGTAAAAAAGACGTTACACCGTCTAACGCCATGAGTGACGTCATTTTCTAGTTACGTCAGCTATCACACACTTTAGCAGTGAATTATTGTGCGATATATCACAGTTTGTTACCGTTGGCTCTATAGGCGAGGTGTGTTAGAATTAAGAAATAGATCAGCTCCAGCAGTGAATTGTTGTTTAATAATTCACTGTTTGGAGGTCAGTTGTAAAGAAGATCAAATCACGAGCGCGCAGCGCGAGTGATTTATCTTCGTACAACTTACCGACAAACAGTGAATTATTAAACAACAATTCACGCACTGGGGCTGATCTATTTCGATTCTAACACAAAATAGACGAGGAAAACACATTTGAAATCTTCAGCTTCTTCCAACTCTCCGCCATTGCACTGAAGAACTCCCGCCAATACTTAGACTACGTCAACGTCTTTCAAGCGTAAAAACGACGTTACACCGTCTAACGTCATGAATGACGTCATTTTCCAGTAACAAATGACCTCACGTAGCACGTACTTTCCTCGCGATTTCAGAACTGTGAATTATTGTTTGATATATCACACTTTTTTAGCATTGGCTCTATAGGCGAGGTGTGTTAGAATTCATGTTATAGTTTTTCTTGTTGATCTTTATAGCGTTCTCAGCTGGTCGCAGAGCCCTTGCGGCCGCGACGAAATACTTTATACTCTGCTTGTTGGTTCGACCAAGGAAAGCGTCCCGATGTTGCTGAAAATTGTTTGGTTTGTTGCTTTACGTCCCAGTCATCAGCTATGATCATGTCGGGACGGTCAATTCACCTAACCAAATATTTCACACTTCATAATTTCCACACCTGTACGGGTGACCCGTACCGATATGTCACTTCTGGCTCATGTGAAATTACGTACAGGCGATTTCGATAATTTTTGGGGTGTAAAATTCGTGCTTAAATTTCACATGTTTGTCATATTGCTTCGAGTTTTTACCGTGTGAAGAACTGATACGATTTTCTCAGATGTGAAGAATTGCATGGTACTTAATTTTCACAAATGTGAAGAGTCGGTACCAAAATCTCAGACGTGTGAAGAATCGGTACCAAAACCTCACATCTGTGAAGAATTGGTAGCAAATTATCACTTGTGAAAAATTGATATCAAAACCCACATGTGTAAAGAACTTGTACCCAATCCTCACACATGTGAAAAATTGGCACTAAAACATCAGATTAGTCTGATGTGAAAACTGGCTCTTAATCGTTACAGATGTAAGAAAGTAAGTAAGTAAGTGACAAAACTGTGAAGAATTGGAATCGAATGCAAAATGTAGCAGCTTGGGGGTGGGGGGGGGTATTTTATCAATGAGAGGGATACGCATGTATGCTCTATGACATTTGCCTACGTGCGTATTTTTCACAAAGTGAGATATTGGTACGGAATATGTGACGTATACAGGTACCATTTTTGCGCGCTGTGAGTAATTGGTACAAATTCTTCAAAGTTTGAAATTTGCGAAGTGTGAAATTTGCGGTTCAACAGTGCATCAACAAAAAATTAGGGCGTACTTCGTAACGGCATCGGCATATATATTGTGACATCTATAAAGTTTGTGTACGTTGACATAATGCTTATCTAATTTATATGAATGTTCAAGTCTCTGTATCGGTATGAACAGGCCGGTCGGGATAGTACCTCATGCGATAGCTCATCTATTAATCGCAGCCGAAGTCTAAGGCCTTTGAAAGGATAGGCAGGGCACCTGTTTAATCAACGCTTAGCATCCGGAATCAGAGAACCGCATGGATGTTTACGCTGCGTTCTGGCAGAATGCATATATTGTGTATAAAGAGGTGGCAAGCAACGTTGCATTTATAGTAGATGGGCCAACTTGCTCAGATACAGAGATTGGTTAGAATATTGGTTAGAATATTGGAAATTTGCATGAAGCAAGTTGAACTACCCAAGAGAGGGAGTGATAAAGGGGCTGATCACTCTGTGTGGATGCCCAGGCTGGTTTGTGCCTTTGTTTCTCGTATTTTCTCATCTATCTATCTATCTATCTATCTATCTGTCTGTCTGTCTGTCTGTCTGACCGACTGTCTGTCTGTCTGTCTCGCGGTCTTTGACAAAGCTGTGATTCTGTTGCATAGCAGTTGTTAAGGCACTGCCAAAACGACCCGGCAGATGAAATGGTCTGGCAGACTCGGCAAAACCGGCAGTAGGCCTAACGCACCAATCTATGACTTATACATGTAGGCCTATGTGAATTTAAAATGATTTTTTCTGTCTATCTGTCTGTCTGTCTGTCAGATGAAACGGGTCAAGCAGACACGGCAGATGAAACGGTCTGGCAGATGAATCGATCTGGCAGACCCGGCAGATGAAACGGTCCGGCAGACCCGGCAGAGGAAACGGTCTGGCAGACCAGCTAAAACCGGCAGTAATTAAAACTCACGGATCCATGACTCAGGTCTTTGAATTTAAAATAATCTATCCATCTCTCTATCAACCAGTCTGTCTGTATGTCTGTCTATCTATCATTGACAATGCTCTGAACATAAAAGTTTATTTTGGCACGGCCGAAACGACCCGGCAGATGAAACATACATGTAGGTCTTAAGTGATCGGGCATTAATGCACCGATTCATGACTTGCGTTAATTTTAAAAGGATCTATTATTGTCATAACTGTGAAAATATTTGTGACCATATAAAAAATAGTTAGGTCGACAGTGCCTTCAGAGCGACCCGGCAGTTGAACAGACAGAAACAATGTTCCTCGGAATTGACCAAATTAAACGGGACGATAATTTTTGCTTATATGCCATTCTAATTTGTATATTGTCTTTATTTCAGTGGTTCTTCTATGCATAACGCATGTGTAAAATATTTAAGAGTTTTAATAAATTTGCTCGATTTACTTCACTTTTCAGTTTAGTGATAAAAGCCGGTACCGAAAACCGTTATTCTCCGGATACCAACTTCGGGTGCAATCGTAGGTTCGGTCCGGCTAGGGCTTTTACCGATAACCAATTTGCTTCATTTTCTTTACTTTTAAAAATTGTTCAGGCCTCAGAAAATGTCAAATAACTCCCCATATCATCATCTACAACAGTAACTTTTTATACTCGTGTGAGGCACAGTTCCTCTGGTGTTGAAATACATGTGCTTTGTCTCTGCTGATAGTACAGAAATTGTTATATACCCAAAAACATAACCCTACCCAAAGTTATTCAACTGTCCATTCAGATTTCCATACATGGTATATATTTTCCTGGTGTGTTGGACTACATGACCATTTTCAAAAATATTTTGCATGTGTTTTGCTTTTGTAAGGTTGTAGTGCAAGTACAGAAACATATTCAGGGCTATTTGGTTTTGACAGAAAATATTTACCCCAGGCGGTCGGAAATAGGTTGCTAAATTCCTGAATTTGCTACCACTGACCACTTTCTAAATGAAAGGCCTTGGCAGACTTACAAGAGGAAACCCCAAACTTTATAGCTCTATATTTGTTGCTCTTGGACTGATAGATAATATAAAGCAATAACCTTAACAATAGGACTTGAAAGCAAATCAAATGACACAAATTACTTCTTAGGCGGTCGAAAACTGGTTGTGCCAGGATACAGAACAGGTAGCCTATTCTACCTCAAAATGCTAATCTTTGGATTTCAATTTATAACTGATTAGTAATCACTCAAACTTGGAAGAATGTCTCAGAATCAAATCAGCAGGGCAATATCCCGTTATCCTCCCCGCGGGGACAATTCTTTTTTGACCAATTTCTTTCTTTCTAAACTGCATGAAATCACCCTTTCTGGGCATGATCCATGTCACTTAGGCGCTTGCATCTTACGAAAATATCGACCAATAGAATTATCAGTTAAAATGGAAAGGCACACACCGTTGCCGTAGATTTGTTTCTCAGTTTCGTCGCTATATATAGTCCCGTTATTGTCCCCGGGGACGATAAGGGGACTATATATATAGAGGAGAAACTGATTCTACAATCTTATGCTATGAAAGGGGAAGTTTCCTCGAAAAAGGGTTTTCTTCGGGGGCATTACATGCAGAAAATGGGGCTAGGAGATGTTTTGGGGGAAGTTTCTTAAAATGTTACGTTTATTGTTTTTACTGTTAAAAAAGAATTGTCCCCGGGGACAATAATTACAGGCATTATGTATGGACATTACCGTGTAATTAATGTCCCCGGGGACGATAACGGGACTATATATACTACAACAAAAAAGAAACGTCCAATTTTCATGGTACTGTATCTTTCGATCCAGCTAAGATGTTGCAACAAAAATAAAACCAAAATGTTAATCAAACGTCCGACACACAAAAAATGGTAATTATTTGATTTTATCTTCTGATCTTGAAGGGTTATTAAAGCTAATGTGTACACAGCTTTTTCCGTTATCATCAGGAATTAAATCATCAAAACGTGACATATTTTACGTAAAATGGCAACCAGAAGCGTCCGACGATGAAAAAACATTTAAAAATCCCAAGTCTGCTTATTGAACGAACGAAATTGCAGTTCCAAAACTTTCATTTACAAAATTGTCCAAAATTACCTTCCTTTGAATTAAACAAATAGCAAATTAAGAACTTTCAAATCTCCTTAACCTAACATCATTATGAGACTGTTTTTGTTTTAATTTGTTGTGTTTGTTTATGACAACAATTGCACAATAGAGAAAAAACAAAAACTATGGCTGATGTCGGGCATCAAAGGTTCACTAAATCTGTGTTTTATACCCCACCCCTTCCTGCAAAATCATCAGAGAATTTCCATTATCAATTGTTTTGATGCTGATTAGTCTTAATTTCTTATAAAACGCCTGTGACGACGAAAAAACATCAAATTTATTCGATTTTGTTGATTATCAAAATGTTGGACCAATAATAAATTTTCTGAGTGTTTTCACGCACGCTCGAGATCGATGTTTTGTGACGTCAGAGTATGTTACAAACACATGACTGTGACAGAAAAGGCAATGCATACAACAAGCCAGCTTATCTTACAAGAGAGTTTGTTCAATGATGTTCAAATGTGCTTGAACGGTTCGAGATTATGACGGACACACAAGCTATAGATGTTGTGACTTTTGATTTTAAGGGTACTCGTGTTCGCTGCTTATTCAGCGGCTCTACTGATTATCAAACGGATTACTCTTAGATGCAAATCATTTCTGAATGATCAAAGTTTGTAAAGTGAAAATTTGCATGAAATGCGTTTATCCATTTGGAACTGTCAAACATAAACGTCAAGCAGACATAACTTTATTGTTTCAGTATATATAGCGATGAAACAGCCTCTACAATCTGCAGAAGTATTCACGGAATAAATTGCATTATCGAAAACAACCAATGCATTTTAATAAATGGAGTTTAGGCATATTCCGTTCATCTATAATGATTAACACTAGAAATACATGTTTTTCTTTTATTTCTATATTTCGTCGCTATATATAGTCCCGTTATTGTCCCCGGGGACGATAACGGGACTATATATATATAGAGAGAGAGGAGAAACTGATTCTACAATGTTATGCTATGCAAGGGGAAGTTTCCCCGGGAAGAGGGTTTTCTTCGGGGGCATTGCATGCAGCAAAATGGGGCTTGGAAATGTTTTGGGGGAAGTGTCTTAAATTGGTGCATTTACAGATTTGACCTTTAAAATTGAATAGTCCCCGGGGACAATAATTACAGGGGATGTAGAAGGGCAAATGCATTGTAATTATTGTCCCCGGGGACAATAATTACAGGCATCTTAGATGGGCAATACAGCATAATTATCGTCCCCGGGGACAATAACGGGACTATATATAGCTACGATATTTGGGGTGAGTGTCTTAAACTATGTGTTTATTAATTTGAAATTTAAAATGCATAGCACTGTCAAGTATTCACGGAATAAATCGCATCGTACCGAATCCAGCCAATGCATTTATATATTTTTACAGTTTATATCGTTAGATTATTAAAGTTGAACATTAGAAATTGTAATTTATAAACTTTCGTACCTCTCTATATATAGTCCTGTTATTGTCCCCGGGGACAATAATGGGACTATATATAGCGACGAAGCAGATTCCACAGTTTTATGTGCATGCCATGTTCCCTAAAGTTTTCACGGAATAAATCATATTACACGAAAACAGGCATTAAATGTATAAAAAAAAGTTTCGGTATCAAAATGCTGTTTATTCCGTTTAAATCAGAATTCAATAGGAAGAGATAGATCTTTACAAATAAGGTTTGGAATGCAGTTTATTCCGTTAATTTGAAAAGTAAACATCAAATGAGACAACGCAAATTTAATTTTATAAAATGATTAAAACACGTTTGATTAAAATGCATTTTATTCCGTAGAGGTACAAAAATTCTGACATTCCGTGCAATGCATTCTCCATATGCTATATTTAGAATCAAGCGTCTCGTGACACTGATCAAGGCAAACCCACTGAAAGATAGTAAAATCGTTATTTTTGAAATTGTCTGAAAAGAGTTGTCCCCGCGGGGACGATAACAGGATATTGCCATCAGCAGTTAATGAGAGATCTACGTTTACCAGTTTACACAAAGTCCAATAACCGAAACGATGGTCGGGTCTGAAAGCCCCTGCCGAGCCGAGCTGCCGACCCATATTGTTTATTTTTCAATATTATCATCTGTGGAGATTTTTCAAAAATAAATATTATCTAAAATCCTCACATAGACTAAAAGCAATAAGAGGAACATTGATAGTAATAGTTAACAGTTATAATTTGATCTAAATTGCCATCTCATTAAGGTTAATCAAAATGTCTATAAATAGACCCGTATGTGGCCTTTAGGAAAATGACGATTTTCGTGAAATTAACACATTTTTAAGTAAGATTCCTATAAACTTTTTCTTCAATTATCCTTTATTTTCAGAATGTTTGCCAAACTCGCTTGTGGACCTCTCAAATTTCCAATAAAAATCAACTGAAACCTTGATTCACTCGGCTGTTGTTTTCAGACCCCCTGCGAGCAATAAAATGGCAATAAAATCAAAATTATTGTTATTTACTATTATTATTATTGTTCCACTTATCGATTTTAGTCTATGTGATGATATTAAATAAAAATTATTTATGAAAAATCTTCACCGAGGATGAATTTGGAAAAAAAACTATGTAGGTCGGCACTCGGCAGCTCGGCTCGGCAGGGGCTTTCAGACCCGACCCGAAACGATTCCGTTTACACGAAAATTCCAGATTTTTTTCTTCTTTATTATTAAGATTAGTTTAATCACTGATTTTCATTAGGTCAAGCTGACGTCACAGCTGCTATATTGCTTCATCTGCAAGGTGAAAAACTTAGAGCACCTTGGTTTTTAACCGCAGGATTTAATCATATTTTGAAAACTTTGACAATTTATCAAAAAACAACTGAGAAAACCCACAGACAATGGGAATATATTGTAGGGAGCAGCTTTTTTCGTAGATTCTTTATGTTGTTTTTTGTGAGAAAATTATTTTATCGATAATATTTTAGCTGAAAAGTGGCATCTTTTAACGATAAAGACCGAAGCTACTAGAAGTACCTCCAACTAACGGTGCTAGGTGGTGCATTAGATAACTGTTTGTGGTTTCTTTTGCCAGAAGAGTTCTTTGCTGACCTTATGAATTTTTCCTAAATACTCTTTGAAAAATGTACCTAGTGCAAACATTCGAAATTGTTTGGTTGGGAAAGCGATACCAACATGCGCAGACTCGTACATTACCAACATTTTCTTCAGTTGCAAGTGTGTAATTAATGAGTTTACAGGCACAAGACATAGATCTGCCAATCGTCATGTAGGCATCAATACACACGCAGACAGGAATTAAAAAAAAAACAGTTTTCACATGCTTCTCCACCAAACATTATGACATAACTGATCAAAATGTATGAATATAGCTCCTATGAGGGTCATCCAATAAATAATGAGACTTTTTCTATAGCTTTAGATGCTAGACTTAAGAAATCTGGTTCAAAGCTAGCACGTCTTTTTGTCTATTTGCATGTACCATATTCGATGTGTTACACAGTTCCATCTTTTGTTGCTAGGCAACATTAGAAGACTAGGCAACCATCCATGGACAGCTCAGTATAGGTGATCACCATGGCAACAGATTAAGATGCATAGTTCATTTTTCTACGGATACATATATATATGCTCATACAATCTGTCTATAACCAAAAGGAGAAAGTTACGTTCCAAAGTCTTGAGCTGTTACCATGGAAACAGAGTTTAAAAATCAGGGTTTTAAGAAATATCTGGTATTTTCTACTGGCCTCTTGATTTTAAGAGTTAATATCAACTAGTCAAAGGTAGGGCTGCCACGTTTACACGTGTAAACGGCACCGTTTGGTGTTTCTGCAATAAACGTTTACAAAATTGACCTACCGTTTACACCAACCTTAGCATGTGGCCAGAATCGTGGTTTATTAATAGCATTTCCTAATGAAGAATATTCTCTTAAACAGTGATACGTCACATCTCGGTCTTGATCATCAATCAGATTGGTTGTTTTCTCAGATTTGGCTGTATTTGATAAAGTATCTACTGAAATTAGAAGTTAAGGCGGACATGCTCAACGGGCCATAAAAATGTCCCTAAAAATTGTCTCACTCAGCCACTGCTTGGAACAATTAAATTCCTGCATTTTTCACAGCAAAGAGGAGACGCACGTGACAGGGTTTTTTTTTTGTTTACCTCCTGTCGGCGTGTGTATTGATGCATACGTGACGATTTGCAGTTATGTATTGTGTGTGTCCACGCATTAATTACACGCTTGCAACGGAAGAAAATGTCAGTAATGTATGAGCCTGCACATGATACAATCACTTTCCATTTACTTGAAATGAGTTCTATCACAACACACAACCAGAAACAATTTCGAATATTCGCACAAGGTACATTGTTCAAAGGGTATTTTACAGAAAATATTGGCGATTTTACAGAGCTGCATTATGAAAAAAATCAATCTGGATTTTTATGTAAACGGCATCCTTTTGGTTACTGGAACTCGTGTAAACGTTTACCAAATTTCGTAAACGTGGCAGCCCTAGTCAAAGGCAATTTAAGTGTACAGGGTTCCTTTTATCTATACCTAATTACAATTAGCTGCACATAGCGACACATTTTGTGGGATATCATTAACTAATATAGCTACCATAGCAACGCAAAGTAGTCTGTTTATAAAAAATCGAGTAAATCGGTTGCTAGGCAACCAAAATAAAGGAATTGCATATTTGGTTCTTCTTTTATATACTGACAGACTTTGATTACGCAACACTAACTTCCCCTTATATCTTCCAAAAGACTGTTGAATGTAAACTTCCTTTGCTTCGATAATGTTATCATGAGTTGGCTCCGTCAGCAAACACTTTAGTTTTAAACGAACAACTAAACTGGAAGACGTTATTTGCTCCGTATGAATTAAGCCATTTAAACATTCCTTAAGTAGAGGCGTTTTTAAGCTATTGAATGAAAGGGTACACCCAAATAAACGTCATTTACGCAAATATACTGTGTCGCAGACCTGCCAATCAATATGAGAGTGCTTTATCGATGACTAACAAAGTCCATGATACACATTTGATGCTTCTAGTGCTGCTTGATTTAAAGAAGTAGGGAATCTTCCATTCATAACATTTAGTCACATGAAACAGTAGACCCCTATCTCAAAATGTTTACATTTTAAAGCATTAAGTTCATTTTGGTTGGACAAGTTTTCCATGCTTTACTTACAAATGAATGCTCTTTAACATACAATCAAAATAATTGTTCTGCCTTCTTTTTCAAGACATAAATTAAGGCTGTTATCCAAGTGTTGCGTTTTTAAAGTCCGTCAGTATAGCATTTTATGTAACACTAAGATTAAACAATAGAAGAAAAGATACAAAGAGGTTGAATTATATCTATGAAGGAAAATAAAATACTTTGAATGGCAGTGGGTATCCAAAAAAAAATGTAAACGTGGCCATGCGTCTTCAAGTCCTTCCACAAAACATCCCGTTACTATGGCAACTGATCAGTCACAAACATATCATTCTATTTCTGAATTTATAATATGTTATACTATTATTTTGGTGAATTTTAACTAAATGCACATACAGACTTTCAGACTATGAAGAAAGTCTCATTCTTTATGGGATGACCCTCATAGCACTGACTGAGTGAGAAAATATTCGGGACATTTTTATGGCAATGAAACTTGTCCGTTGAGCATGTCCACCGTAGTTATCCCCACGCTTTTTTAAAAAAGCGTCGGGGATATTGCAATCGCCTCCGTCCGTCCGTCCGTCCGTCCGTCACGCTATCTCCTCCTAAACCATTGGACGAAATCCAACCAAATTTGGTGTGTGGGTTGCTCACATGAATGGGGTGTGCAACGGCACATTTTTTTTTGGCCCCGCCCCCTGGGGCCCTGGGGAGGGGCCAAAAGGTCAAATATCATCAAATATCATTAAAACTCAATTACAAAGTCGATTTGAAAGATTTTTTAACCAAACTTTGTGTGTCTTCTCACAAATGAAAGATATTAAACATATCAGACGGGATTTTCATTTGGGGGCCTGGGTCATGCCCTAGGGGTCGGACTTGGGGGTACCGTGGGGGGTTGGGGGTTCAAAAAAAATGTTTTTCCGAAATTCAACCAGATTTGGTGTGTGAGTTTCTTACATGAAAGGCATATGCACCGGCGCCATTTTTGGGGTCCCCACCCCCTGGGGCCTTAGGGAGGGGCCAAAAGGTCAAATATCATTAAATCTGAATTAATAGGTCAATTTCAAAGATTTTTAAACCAAACTTTGTGTATCTTCTCACAAATGAAAGATATAAAACATATCAGATGGGATTTTCATTAGGCCGCCTGGGTCATGGCCCGGGGGTGGGACTTAGGGGTACTGTGGGGGGGGGGGGCTGGGGGGTCAAAAAAATTTTTTTTTAGAAAATCAACCAGATTTCGTGTGTGAGTTACTCACATGAATGGCACATGCACCCGCACAATTTTTTGGGTCCTGCCCCCTGGGGCCTTGGGTAGGGGTCAAAAATTTAATTTTCTGAACATGGTCATGTGGCATATCAAATTAACGGGGATGAGCAGTATACCAGGATACACTGAAAAATTTTAACCTACGATCAAACTGGTGACCTTGGGATGGGGTCAAAGTGTCAATTACCATTAGATTTCTTGAGAGCGTGGGGATTTGCGATGGCGCGCCATCGAATGTGTTCTAGTTCTAATTGCAGTAGGTACTTTATCGAATACAGCTGAATCTGAGAAAACAAACAAACAGTATTTTTCATAAGGAAATGCTATTATTGTAAACCACGACGCTGGTCACATGCTAAAGTTCATGTAAAAGGTAGGCCAAATTTGTAAAAAAATGAAATGTAAATGTTTACACGTGTAAACGTGGCAGCCCTACAAGCCGGCTTATATAACGTCGTGGTAGAGTGTCTGATTTTGGACCCGGCGGCTTGTCAGAATCTAGGGTCTGGAGTGTTGCAGTTTGCTCACAGCGACCTTGAAAGATTCACGGTCTTGCAAACTAGCAACGACTTTGGAAGTCACCCTATGTTAAACTATAAACACATGTGTTATGGATGGTTCTTCATACAGGTTAAAAATTACAATTTAATACAATTAAATGATTTAGCTCACAGGTGGGCAGTTATTGCTGTGTGACGTCATACAAAAGGAAATCAAGTTTTCATGACACAAACATTTTTGTGTTAAAATAAGACCCCATGTAAAACGTCGTAAAATTGAAAGCTTTTAGACCAGAATCTACCACGGAGAAAAAAACACAAAGTAAAGAAGGAGGGGGGTTGATTATTATATAGACAAAGAAGAGTAAATCTATCAACAGATGTCCGATAAATTGTTTTTTGAATGATATTTGACAGAAATGGCAACTAAATAGGGTAGCTTATACTTAAGTCTTACTGAAAGCATTTCATTGGCAAAACTCTGCGTGTGTTAAGATCACAACGTACATATAGCTGTCCAGTGAGGTTCATTTAGTCGATCAATCACATACCTCAACCAGGCAGGTAGTTAGTCTAACTGCAGATCCAGGGGTCACGAGTTTGATCCCGTCCCGGTCCCATACTTTCGTGGAGATTGATCATAAAATAATTTCTATGGTCATTCTCCTCCTTTCTCTGATTCAAGAAGGGTTTTTGTCAGTTACAAGCGAAATTATGTGCATGAATTTGAAATACTGGTTAACGGCTTAGTCAAGCTTGCCTAGGAAAAAGTGATGTTAGGTAAACTGACCATCTCTACATGACCATAGCTGTTGACCGGGACGTTAAACCTCAAATCAAACAAACAAAACATACCTCCGTACTGTACATTATGCAAGCAGTGAAGATATTGGCAAGACTGCACGTTTACCCAATGTTTACAGGGATACTGACTAACAATTTTGACTTAGGGACCCACACTAGCAAAATTCAAAATTTAACATAAGGGGCATGGGCATTGTCTCCAAAAATTAAGGGACCATGGGCTACTGGGCCCCTGTTAGTCTTTATCACTGGTTTATAGTTACACTGGACGTTTAATTCAAATAATTTTGGCAACTTAGTGCCTGCAGATAAAGTAAGCTATTTGTTCATTTAAGTTGTGACTGACATGTATGCGCTTCTTTTAGTTCGATAGTCAAGTATAGTATTAAAAATTGTGTTTATCTAAGCCTGTGTGCTAGTTGCCTGCTAAAAAGGCCCAGAAAAAGCATTGCAGATCAGGGTCTTCCCTGTTTTCTATTCTGACAAGCATTTTGTGAATTCCAGCACTGAAAATCAACATTTTATTTGAGAACAGAATAGCAAAAAATGTTCAAAATTTTAGAACATTTACCAGGCACGTAGCGGCTGTGACTGAACATTATTTTTCTTATTTCTCAAGCAACACATATGTTGTGGGTGCTCAAAAGAACCATCTCAATGAGACGGTTCTTTTTAGCGCCCAAAACATATGTTTAGATTGTTGTGTAAGAACATAATTGCATTTTTACGCTCAAAAATTTTGCTTAACTGGACCTATGATTTACCATAATAGGTTGTTCTTGTTTCTTCAGACTGATTTAATCCAGTATGTCTGGAGTGCCTCCTATTCCACAAAGAAGTGATAGTTTACAGTCAGCTGGAGATGGTGGCGCTGCAGTATCATCAGCCAATCAGGAGGCAGTTGACGACGCCGAGTTACAACCCGATCTTAGTTCTTCACAATCAGACCTCGCCCTTGTTGAGTTCGAAGAACCAGACTTTTATCGAGAAACCTTGAAAAGGCTGCAGACATTTGCCGACAGTGATCAGCTGTGTGACGTTGAAATCCGTTGTGGGAGTAAATCCATGAAGTGTCATAGGGTGATATTAGCGAGTGTCAGTGGATACTTTCGTGCCATGTTTATGGGGGAAATGCTTGAGAGTAGACAGTCTGAGATAAATATACAAGACATTGATGAGAATGTGATGGAAAATATAATCAGATATGCTTACAATGGTAAAATAACAATTCATATTGAGAATGTTCAAAGTATATTATATGCTGCCTCAATCTTACAAATTGAAAGTGTCTCCAATGCTTGTTCAGACTTCATGAAAGATCATTTACATCCTGACAATTGTGTTGAAGTTCTTGCCTTTGCTAAACTTCACAATCAAGAGCAGTTGATAAAATACACCGAAGATTTTTTTGTTGAAAACTTTGTAGATGTCTCTCAAAGACCCAATTTTGTTACTGTTTCACCAGATATCATGGAAACATTATTAAGTTCAGACTATCTCAATTTAGACAATGAGATAGAAGTATATGAGGCTGTAATGAGATGGATAGAGGATGACAGGGAAAACAAGAAGAATTATCTCCCTTCTTTAATCTCCAAAATAAAGTTGCCATTAATAGAGACCCATTATTTGATGGAGAAAGTGGCGGTCAATGAGATGATCCGTAGCAGCCATGACTGTCGTGATTTGCTAGAAGAAGCACATTATTACCACATGTACCTGGGAAACCTCACAACAGAACTTAGAATAACTGAGAGGACTAGACCTAGAAAGAGTTATGCTGGTAAGCAGACTATAAGAATCTATCATAAGTGTGAGGGTACGATAGAAAATTCCGTCACGAGGATCGCCGTTTGGCATCACGAGGCTTGCCGAGCAGAGTTGGGGTAATTAAAATTGTAATTGTAATTAATTGTAATTTAATTACATTTTCTAAAGTAATTGCATGTAATTGTAATTAAGACATTTCTTTAATTACAGTAATTGAATGTAATTAATTACATGGTCAAAAATGGCAGTAATTAACAATTACTTTCAATTACTTTTTAATTACTTTTCAGATCAGTTATGAACTTCAGTTATCTAAGAATATCATAGATATTTAAAATGCTGCTAAATGGTTCTTGGTCTTTGTAAATACATATATCATTTGCTGTACTCAATATATGAAAAGTTGAATGCAACATGGAACAAATGAGAATTGGATTTAGTCATGCTAGTATAGACATCAGATAGCATATAACAATTTTACCACAGATACAGACTGTATGTTACCTCTACTATTTTACAGCACCATTTTTAAGAAAATTGTATATTCTTTGTTCATCTGCTTATAAAAGATAAGGCTTTGGAACAACCAACCTTTAATAGTTAAGTTACCAGAACAATACAAAAACAAAGAAGGTGTGAAAATCTCAACAATAGTATTTACTCAGACAATAGTATTGGTTAGTGAATTGTCTCCTTGAAGGCAATTTGTTAAATTTTCACACCTGGGATCAACACACTCAAGTGCTAAGGTGCATGACACAATTTATCCACTACATTATTTCAAATCCTTAAACTCACTGCTTATTTGCTATCTTCAATATAACAATAATAATACATAGATCCAGATAAAGAAATATTGTGATGATTTTCTTACCTATCAAGTTAAACATGTGTTTTGGGTGCTCAAATGAACCGTCTCATTGAGACGGTTCTTTTGAGTACCCACAACATATTTTTTGGCTGAGAAATAAAGAAAATAATTTTCCAATACTCTCTCTTATCTGGAGGCCTGATAATTTTAATAATAATAATAAAATGTGATACAGAAAATTAAATTGAATTTCACTCATTCAGTGAACCTGGGACCTATCATTGTTGATATAATAACAAAAAAGAAAAACTAAATAAAATAGATGTTTTAGTGGGGACCGAAATAGCAACCTCTTGCTTGCAAAGCCAGCATTTCACACACAAGTAATATTTTAGGTCATCACTATCTGATATTCCTTTTTGTACTTTTTTTGCCAACTTTCATGTCTCATAAAGGGCCACACAGATTTCTTATCAACACTTTTTGAGAAAAGTTATTCTCTGGCATTTAAGCTAGTCTTACATAATCATTTCCATGGTCGATTGTAAGACTTTTCTCAGGCCAATGTGTGTTCATTTCTTTTAAGTTGCATCACTTGACAATAAAACAAGAAGTCCTAAAAATAAATACAACCTAATAGACATATATTGAATTTAGAATGCCAAGGTTACTCAGACTTTTTAAGGAGTTTAAACTCAAATCATATATCTCTGAAATTTAAATCAGATGAAACTATCTATGTGGCAGTGAAATGTAATTGTAATGTAATTAATTACATTTGGCAAAGTAATTGTATGTAATTAATTACTTTGCTAAAAAGCCATGTAATTGTAATTGTAATTTAATTGAACAATTTCCAATGTAATTGTAAGTAATTAATTACTTTTTCAAAGTAATTGACCCCAAGTCTGTTGCCGAGTGATGACAAACAGTGATCCCGAGGGACAGATTTTTCTATCCTACCCTCACACAAATAATGGATTCTTTTTCTTGCTCAACACAGTTTTTATTTATTTATTTATTTATTTTAAAATTAGCTTCAAAAGTCCCTTAATACGCTAAGATGCAATTTCACATGATGACGTTACTTGACGTCCTGGGTAAGATAGCATGGGTAAGATAAGATTTTTTATGCCATGGTAAAATCTCAGATATTCTTATTTAGGTGTGCAAGAAAAGGTATTTAGTGAAATTACATGAGCCGCGACATAAGATTTCCAACAATGTGGCATTTGGACATGCATAGACTCAGGCGAGCCTGTGCAGTCCCTTTTAAGCTTAGAAACTCCAAATGATGTTACTTCGGTAGCTCTACACTCATAGAATATTTTATGGGACCAGCAAAGGCTCTGATCAGACTGTATGCGCAGGCTTGTCTGAGCCTTTGATGGTCACATATACCACACTGTTGTAAATTCATGTTGAGGCTCACATGTAGTCCTATATGGGCCTTATTGCACATGGGTGGATCCAGAGGGGGGAGGAGACATGGGGTCCGGAACCCCTCTGGAAAATCACAAGTGACTTTAAAAACCTAAAAGTACTGGTACGGATCCCCTCAAGAAGCAATTTGACCTCTTGGGTCCAATTGCATATCGAGGGATGAGATATGTTGATGCTAAAAAAACTGTCAGTACCTCAGCTAAAGCCGGCTGATCAGGATCCACACTGTTTTCCCACATGACATTGTGAGTTCATAATAATAATTCATCAAAATACTAAATATAGAATTGCACTAAGTTTCTTTAAACTTGTCTCAAGACAAGTATATAGAAAATTTTAACTTAACTTGTAGTATGGCCGATGCTTTTTTCTTGGATCTTTACCGATGTTTAAATCAGACACCCTATTATTCTGCCAGCCAAGAGTAGAAGTGACGTCATGTTTTGTTTACAAAGTTATGGGACTTAACTTTCATGACAGGATTAATACGCAATTGATATATCGATTCGAGTTAGCTCAAGTGGTAGCGAGGAGGATTACTAATCCACAGAAAATTTTTTTAGGTTCGTATCTCACTGGCTGCTCTTTTTTTATTCAGTGGCGGGGGGAGGGGGGGTTTGAATAGCTATTCACGTATATTTCCGAGTTTACAGTAGTTTGTGGTGTTACAATGTTTTATATATGTGCCTTATACATGTTAAAGGGATAAAAAAAAAAAAAAAAAAAAAAAACAATACAAAAATAAATAAAAAGAAAAATATAAGACATGAAGAGAATAATAAATCAAGACCCTCCCCCCCCCCCTCCCCGAAAATAAAAATAGAAAAATGAATAAAAAAAGAGCAGCCAGTGAGATTCGAACCTAAAAAAATTCTTGTGGCTTAGTAATCCACCTCGCTTCCACTTTAGCTAACTCGAATCGATGGATCAATTGTGTATTAATCCTGTCATGAAAGTTAAGTCCCATTACTTTGTAAACAAAACATGACGTCACTTCCACTCTTGGCTGGCAGAATAATAGAATAACGACGAAGGAGGAGCTTAAAACCGTACTCTTACTTCCAATTTTAGTTAAACAGCGATGTAGGCGGGAACTTCCTAAATAGCGACAAATTAACCTGTAGGTTAATGTAATATAATTGACAGCTTAGGCCGGATGCAGGGAGGAGCGAATGTAAATTTCGTCAGGTGTCAGTAACGTGTGTTTATTTGCGCCTGCGCCATACTACAAGCTTGATAAAGGATTCTTCCTCGGCTTTCTGTTTAAACCGCTCGGTGGGCTACGCCCACCTCACGGTTTAAACAAGAAAGCCTTGGAAAAGTATCCTTTATTTATTACTTAATTTTCATTAAATTGTTCAAACTGTTTTGTATAATTTTTTGAGTATGTTTTACAGGTGTGTTGTTCTGTGTGGGTGGCCGAGGGGCTTCTGGTGACCCCTACAAGACGATAGAATGTTACCACCCAATGAAGGGCCGCTGGTTTCAGGTTACTGAGATGAACACTAGAAGAAGACATGTTGGGGTCTGCAGCTACAATGGTAATCATACATCATGATACAACAAACACAGAAATATACATGTATTTCAAAGGTCCAGTTAAGGAAATTTTTTAAGCGTAATCATATGTAATAGTTATAGCATTGGTTGTCCACCTGTACATGGAGATAATCCACGAGCTTTATCTTATGGACAAACATGGTATAACTATTTTATACCACCTACATTAGTGTAGACCTTGCGCATCATGAGATATTTCGTGCTAAAGTTGTTAAGGGTGGTATAAATCAAGATACAATAAAAGCAGAAATATATTTTAGGTCCAGTTAAAGAAATATTTTAAGCGTAAAATTGTATTAATTTTCTTACCCATTAATTTAAACGTGTGTTTTGGGTGCTCAAAAGAACCGTCTCATTGAGACGGTTCTTTTGAGTACCCACAACATATGTTTTGGTTGAGAAACGAGAAAAAATAATGGTCAAGTACACATTCTTATCTGGAGGCCTGTATTCACTTTGAAAAAACAAAATCCTGTCCATAAAATTGTACAGTTTTACTGACAACAATCTTGATCCCCACACATCAAGATAGTTTTTTACCATATACAACCTAACATCTAATTGTGGAAGAGAGCGGTGGCTCTTTTAGTAGAGTGTAAGACTTGGGATCAAAGGGTTGTGAGTTTCAGACTCAACGGGTGCACAGTGTTGTGTCCTTGAGCAAGACACTTTATCCTCTGCTTAGTACTGATTCAACCTTGGAAGACATGAAAGCATCCTGACATGACTGAAAAATTGGGACTAGGATGTAAAGCATCAACATACACACGGACATAACTGCATTGTGTGCATAACCTTTTCAAGACTCTATACCTCTTTTTGAAATGTGTAGGTCCTGGGTCAGGCATCTGAAGACAGCTAATTTGGATACATACCATTTTTCATTCACACAATGCCTTTATTTTTTTTGTCTTGAAAATTTTGTCTAGTGATGCTGCTGCATATGATATATTCAAATGCACAGACTAGATTTTGGTGCAAAAAAAGGGTTAAACGACACTTTTAAGGAGTTAGTTGATGTAAATTTGTTCTTTACACCATGCATGGAATGGTGTCTCTCATATGCGTCTCATCTGACAAAACGCCATCTTGGTCTACAGTATATGGTTGGGTATTTACATTTGCAGGCCAGGATTCTACATGTACATTTACTTCTTTTGAGCTTTATAATAGATACTATCCACTAACATATTATATTGTATTAACCCTTTGTAGACCAGAAACCCCTTAATGGGTACTTTTGCAAACAGTGAAGACCCAGGTGAAATGTCACATAGGGTGGCTACACTGTTTGCTCAAACATAATCAATCTTCAGAGAAAGAATTACAATATTTTATGGAAATTTAGACCTGTGAACCCTCAATATATACAATGGACCATGCTGACTTTATTGATTGTAGCTTTATGGACAATTAAGGGTCAATATGATTTGTTTCAGGTCAGATCTATGCTGTAGGTGGTCACAATGGGAACAAACATCTGGGTAGTGGGGAAGTCTTTGATCCTAGCACAGGAAAATGGAGAAAAATTGCTAACATGGTCACACAAAAAACTGGAGTGTAAGTAACCAAAAAAAACATTTCAGTAAATCTTCTAAAATTTTGATCTCTAATTTTGTCTGCCAAATGATCCTAGCACAGGAAAATGGAGAAAAAATGCTAATATGGTGACACAGAATACTGGCGTGTAAGTAACAAAAAAAAACTCATTACGGTAATTCTTCTAAATATTTGATCACTAATTTTGCCTTCTAAATGATCCTAGTACAGGAAAATGGAGAAAAAATGCTAATACGGTCACACAGAAAACTGGAGTGTAAGTAGTAAGACAACTTATTACAGTTAATCTTCTAAAATTTTGTTTACTAGTTGCCTGGCAAAAAGATCTAGACAAACAGTGCAGACCCAGATCAGGGTCTTCCCTGTTTGCTCTTCTGACAAGCATTTTATGAATTTCAGCCCTGATAACCAACAGTTTAGTTGAGAAAAGTGTTCAAAATTTTAGAATATTTACTGCAGTCAGCATCCAGAAGCCCTTCTTCAGCATACTTTTTCTTGAAAACATATTTTATGGGTTCCTAATGTATGGGACTCTTCTAACGAACACCACACAATGATGTAACGATTAGCTAAACTATTTACTGAGAAATTTTAGGGTGGGCACTCTTAATGTGAACACTCTAAAAGGGAGGGTCTGCGAGGTGGTGGAAACACTATCTCGGAGAAAAGTAGACCTTTGTTGTGTCCAAGAGACCAGATACCGGGGTGGTCATTGCCGTATAATAACGGGCAAAGACTCAAGGTACAAACTGTTCTGGTCTGGAAACAACAAGGGTACTGCTGGTGTTGGAGTGTTTGTGGCGGAGAAGTGGATAGAGAAGGTATTTGAGGTCAAGCGAGTCTCCGACCGGATCATCCTGGTGAAGATCATAGTCGGTCAGCGGGTGCTTTGTCTTCTGTCTGTCTATGCCCCACAGTGTGGTCTCAGTGATTCTGTAAAGGATCTATTCTACAACCAACTTAGGGCCGTGACTGCAATGATCCCAGCATCGGAATTCCTCATCCCATGTGGTGATTGGAATGGCCATGTAGGCAGTACAGGCTCCGGTTACAAAGAAGTTCATGGAGGCTATGGGTATGGCAAGCCAGACCCTGATAGTGAGGGTGAGAGGATCCTGGAATATGCACTAGCATATGACCTGTTCCTCGGTAACACATGTTTCAAGAAACGTGACAGTCACCTCATCACATACAGGTCCGGTAATACACCAACCCAGATAGACTTCATGTTATTTCGAAAGAGCCTGCGCAAACTTGTTATGGATGTGAAGGTGATTCCTGGAGAGGAGGTTGCTCTGCAGCATCAGCTCCTTGTGTGCGACATGATGATTGATATGCCGCCCCAAATTAAGCGCAAATTCACCCCACGTCCAAAAGTGTGGAAGCTCAGAGATCCTCAAACGTGTAGCCGATTCCAGGAAGTCTTCAAGGCACATGGGCCCGCTGTGGAAACTGAAGCGGCTACTACTACTGAGGAAATCTGGGCGAAACTCAAGACAGGTTTGCTGAAGACAACAGAGGAGGTGTGCGGCACAACAAAGCCCCACCGATGGCGACGTGAAACTTGGTGGTGGAATAAGGAAGTAGATGACGCCATCACAGCCAAGCGCCAAGCTTTCAAAGCATGGAAGGCTGGCAAATGCACACGAGCATCATATAACACTGCCAAGCGCATCTCCAGACGTGTGGTGCACCATGCACGCCACGAAGCAGATAAGGTGGTCTATGAGGGCATTGACCACAAGTCGTCTGATATCTTCCGCCTCGCCAACCAGATCAGTCAATGAGTGAGGAGGCAAAGCAGAATGCATGGGCTGAACATTATGAAAGGCTTCTCAACGTTGAATTTGATTGGGACCCTGATCACCTGTCCAATGAACCTCCGTTAGAAGGCCCGCCTATCCCAATCACTATTGACATGGTGAAGAAGGCCTTCTCAAAGATGAAGTCGGGCAAAGCTGCAGGTCCATCAGGCATAGTGGTGGAGATGATCAAGGCAGCAGGTGATACAGGGGCCACCATGATCCGAGATCTTGCTACTGCGATTATCCGTGATGGCAAGGTCCCAACTGACTGGGAGGAAAGTTTCATTGTCTGCCTTTACAAGGGCAAGGGTGATGCATTGGATAGAGGCAACTATCGAGGCCTCAAGCTGACTGAGCAGGCCATGAAGATCCTAGAGAGGATTGTCGATGGTCTCATAAGACAGGTGGTGTCTATTGACGACTCCCAGTTTGGCTTTGTCCCAGGAAGAGGCACTACAGATGCAATCTTTGTGGTCCGGCAGCTGCAGGAGAAATACTTAGCAGTGAACAAGAGGCTTTATATGGCCTTCGTGGACCTAGAGAAAGCATTTGACCGTGTCCCTCGGAAGGTTATCTGGTGGGCCCTGAGAAAGCTAGGCGTTGAGGAATGGATTGTGCGGTTAGTCCAGGGAACGTACGCTAATGCACGAAGCCGGGTTCGTGTTGGCGAGGGTTTCAGCAAAGAGTTTGAGGTGAAGGTCGGGGTCCATCAGGGATCCGTACTCAGTCCCTTGCTCTTCATCATTGTGCTGGAGGCCTTGTCACGTGAGTTTCGGGCAGGTGTTCCCTGGGAGGACCTATATGCAGATGATCTTGTCATCATTGCTGACTCCCTAGAGGAATGTGTCAGGAGGCTCGTGATATGGAAAGAAGCCATGGAGAAGAAGGGATTGAGGGTGAATGCAGGAAAGACAAAAGTCATGATCTGTGGTACAGGCCTGGACCTCTTGCAGAGTACAGGAGAACACCCATGCGCTGTCTGTCGTACAGGAGTAGGCAACAACAGCATCTACTGCAATGGCTGCAAACTTTGGGTGCATAAGAAATGCAGTGGGCTACAAAGACTGACACCAAATCCTGATTATAGGTGTGCACGGTGCATGGGAAATGCTCGCCCTATTGACGGCAGACCACAGAGTGAAGTCCAGGTTGGACCTGATAAGCTTGAGGTGGTAGCTTCCTTCTGCTACCTAGGTGACATGCTTTCTGCTGGTGGAGGCTGTGAAATGGCGGTCACTACTCGTGTGAAAACCGCCTGGAAGAAGTTCGGGGAGCTACTACCAGTTCTCACATCCCGCCACCTCTCTTACAAGACCCGTGGCCATGTGTACAGCTCTTGCGTGCGGAGCGCCATGCTCCATGCCAGTGAAACTTGGCCACTTACCAAGACGAACCTGCAGCGCTTGCAACGCAATGATAGGGCCATGATCAGACAGATCTGCAGTATCAAGCCAGAGGATGTGGCCAGGGTAAGGTCAAGCGAGCTACTGGCAAAGCTTCAGCTTGAGGACCTCGACCTCATTTTGAGAGAGAGAAGGTTTCGCTGGTTTGGGCATGTGGCGCGTTCGAGTGGTGCAATCAGAACAGCATATGATATGTAGATTGACGGCAAGCAGGGGGCAGGGAGGCCCAAGCAAACATGGAAGAAACTGACAGAGAAAGACTGCCGTGAGTGGAAGCTCACCACAGTTGACCCTCAAGAAAGGAGCACCTGGAGATCAGGTGTGAGATCTGCTATGCGTGCAGCTAGCCAGTTACCTGGAAAGGGGCCCACTGATGTGGATGATGCCCCTGCACCTGCACGTTAATCAAAAATCCGATTATGATATGATATGATTTAAGAACATCAAAGGGAGACTACTGATTTTCTTCAATTGTGTCCCATTTTGAAATGGTGACTTCACTTTTAGGGAAGAATTTGCTCCCTCTGAATTTGCTCCCAGAAGTCATTGAATTCTGCATTTACATTTCAAAGTAATTTTTTAAAATATATACTAGTTATACTGATTCTTTCAAATGTTCACCATTGATTGTGCATCCATAAGGAGTAATACCTTAGAATTGAGTAAGCTTTTAATCAATCAGTAAACACAAACAACAAATGTTATAGTTTTTGGTCAGTATTCCATTGTTTAGGATGATTACGATGTCAATTTTTAGACTTCGAGGACAGCAATCTAGGTCACAAGTTAATGGAAGGTAAGGTTTGTTCTTTCCCGGACTAAACTTGTTCAATAGTTCAATGCCTGATTATTACCATCATGTTCATTAATATAAGAATCTATCATGAGTATGAGGGTGGGATAGAAAAATCCGTCCTGAGGATCACAGATTGGCATCACGAGGCTTGTCGAATGATGACAATCGGTGATCGCGAGGGACGGATTTTTCTATCCCATCCTCACTCGAATAATGGATTCTTTTTCTTGCTCACCACTTAATACCTCATTTATATTGGAGAAAACGTGGAAAAGACTTCCAGAAAATCCTGAATACGCTGAGATGTGACATGGTGACGTCATTTTAACATTACAGTGACGTCACAGATTGATTTGCGGCCAGTGTGTGGCTGTTCGTTTTTTATCTTTCCCTAGGGCTGGTGCGGGTGTAGAAATATCACGCATGGGTAAATACAACGGAAATCCCGACCTTGTGGGCGAGAAAGGTTCTTCTGACACCGATTAAACTAATTATGTTAATATATTTCTTGCTCTAAACAAATTTCTTGCTCTAAACATGTTCATATATTTCATCTAGTTACTCCAAACATGTTCATGATTATATTCTATGCTTAATTAACCTAGATATGTTCTTTAATTTGTGTCATGCCATATTCAGCTCAGGGGCTTCATTAACTTCCCTTGCTAGCTGCAACTTTTAATGTTGCTGATAACCTTTGCTGATCCAAACTGTTTGACACGCTGATAGTGTTTCTGAAAGAATAGTTTGAAAAAGTTATATTTGAAAAATTGAAAAAAGTCAGCCAATGACAACAAAAGCATGCAAAATTACCCAGCATGCAAAAAGTTAAGAGGCAGTATTCTACTCAGGCATGTTTCCCCTGTTTCATTTGATAAATTTGCATAGACTTTATATGTAAGAAGCATAGGGCCAGACAAAAAATTTCAGCGTAAAATTGCGATTATTTTCTTATCCATCAGTTTTATCATGTGTTTTGGGTGCTCAAAAGAACTGTCTCATCGAGACAGTTCTTTTGAGTACCCACAACATATGTTTTGGTTGGGAAATAAGAAAATAATTTTCAGATACGCATTCTTATCTGGAGGCCCGAAGAAGTGTCAAATCACCAGCTTACTTTGCCTTGACACCCTAGAAACCTAGATGTATGCTAAACATGTTAATAAATCATATACCATACTTGTGCTATGCCTGATTAAACTAAACATGTTAATAAATCATATACCATACTTGTGCTATGCCTGATAACACTTAAACATGGTAATTACTAATAAATCATATACCATACTTGTGCTATTCCTGATTAAACTAAACATGTTAATAAATTATATACCATACTTATGCTATGCCTTATTAAACTAAACACGTTCATATATTTCAAAACAGTAAGATATTTTTCATGTACCACCAATGAGTGTTCCATTACGACTTATTGGGTTCAGAAATGACACCTTAATTAGTAGAGTCTATACTGATTGTATACCAAAGTACTTGATTACTGGTCTTGAAAGGACAATGAAAGGATTGCCCTCTTTTATCTCAAATTAACAATGTTGCATGATATTATTGTTTGTTTGATGTTAACACATTTTGAGAAAAGCATGTTTTAACAAATAGCTGATTTTTATCACTACCTGCATGGTAATCATTACTAGTAAGCATGGGTTAAACATCACAATATGCACATAATATTGCCAAGCAAGTCATTATGAAGGTTAAGAGTGTGTAACAGAATTTTTTTTTATTTCTCATCCTAAACATATGTTGTGGGTACTCAAAATAACCGTCTAAATGAGACGGTTCTTTTGAGCACCAAAACATATGCTGAAAATTATGGGTAAGAAAATAATGACAATTTTACGCTGAATTTATTGTTTATCTAAACCTATGAGTATCCCTTCATGAACTCATTTGAACCTTGTATGTTTTAATAATTTTTTTAATGAACAGAAAGCAGTCAATCATGATGAGATGGCTCACCGATGGGGTTTAAAGTCTATAAAAAAGTAAGCGAATATGATCAGGAAATACCACAATCCCACACTGCAGACAAACCCACTGCACCTTGAGGAAGTTTGCTTGATTTGATTTGATTCTTTACGTCCCATCAACAATCTTTCAGTTAAACAGGGACGGGTCTTCCTGGGTTGAACCAGTACTAAGCTAGGATAAATGTGTCTTGCTCAAAGACCACAACGCAGTGACACCGATGAGGCTCGAACCCGCAGCCTCTCAGTCTCGAGTCAAGCACTCTACCACTGAGCCACTGCACTCCCACATTGAGGAAGAGCCACTGAACTGTAAAGTAAAGCAACCAGCTCTCTAGCTCTCTCTTCTTCATCAAGATGATTGCAAAATTTGACAGGACACTAAGTAATGCATTACAAAACAAGGACCAAACACAGAGCCCCCACAATCTAATGGGAGGAACATTAACCCTTAAAGCGCCAAGAAAAAATGCATCTGAAAAATGACGTCTGCGAAAGTCATCTACTGGTCTACTGCAAATAATTGTCTAGGAGCAGTTTGATCTTGGTCCACAGTGCTTGTCATAGAGGCCTTTTAAACATTTCAACAGACAAGAAAAGCTGGCGACTTTTATTCCGATTGGGGCTTTAAGGGTAATTGATGAATCAGAAACCACAGAACCGACAGCAGCCTGAGCCACTGGGGGCTTAAATGCATTTTACAGAAAAACAATCTGATCAAAGTAATACACTATGATGAAACAAAGAAAATGACTCGCCACACACTGAGTAAGAGCTAAAGAAAACCTCCAGTTGAGCTACGGTGGGCCTAGCCAAAGACAAGCATCAGGCGCCAACCTATGAAAGCTTTACATCAGTGCGGTTACCGAGTCTGAGGCCTGACTCACTTTCGTGCAAATAAAGAGGAAACCATAGCTAAAGACCATGGTTGGGTTTGCAACCAGGCATATTTCATAAAATACAATGCCAGCTAAATGCTTGGCAGACTCTTTAATAGATATGGTTATGGTGTGACATGTTTGCCAATACATGGGTGAAAGTTTTCAGGATTCTTCCTGAATTCAGGATTTTGAGGCTGACTTTCTGTAGAAAGTCAGCCTCAAAATGCTGAATCAGGGAGATTATAAAATCTTCTCTGATTACTATAAGTCTGTCTAAAGACAAATGACCATTTAAACTTGGAACTGTGAATATTTAGTGGACATACTGCAAGTTTTAAGATCCGAGTTTCGAAAGTTAGGCTAAACAAATTAGAGGATTGTTTCTCGGGCACCGCCGCATCTGTTTTAAAAGCCCCGCATTACTTTTTTTTATTGGTTTCTAAAAAAGAAAAAGAAAAAAAAAAGCTTTTCCAATTTCTTAACATCATTATCGGTAACGACCATGTGGTTTCACTGGGACGTTGTGGTCCATTGCCGGTAATGTTGGCTAGTTTATTTATTCTCGACTCCATTTCCGGTATTTCCTTGATAAAAAAGTTCCCGAATCTGTTTTCTGTTGAATAAAAATTAAAACAAAAAGCCGCCCTGCCGCATCTGTTTTTAAAAAAATGTCGAGAAACAATCCTCTTTTTTTTTTTTAGCCTTAAGGATTTTGAAAATTTTGAACTTTCACCCATGCCAATAGTAACAAGACCTTCCCATCTCTGACAAACTAGAAGCCAGTACATGAGATATTGTTATACCTAGCATACATAGAGGATCTTACATGTCATGAGTGCCCATGTTTTTTTGAATTTATTAAACAAGTTGAGAAAAAAGATAAAATGCAAGGCTTGCCAGACATTTTATCTTTTTTTCACAACAAGTTTAATAAATTCAATAATACAGGAGCAGGAATGTTAGATTCTATTTATTACATCGCATAAAAATTAGTTAAAAATCACAATTTTGGCGTGAAAAAGTCAAGATTTTGTTATTTTTATGCAACGTTATAAAGAATGTCATTACGTAACATTACAAAATCTGTAAACCACTAGTTTATCACTCCCAGAGGGCTCATAGTATTGTGTCCATGGTAAACATATTCTAACTTACATCTGAATATATTCATTGTGCAATAAGCAGGTGACATTTTCTGAACAAAATATTGACAGGATAAGGGATAATACTTGTAAAATGTTTTGATACAGACGAGGGCTGGGTCTGGCCTGTATGGGCGGAGCAATCTATGCTGTGGGAGGGCTGGATGATAAGAACTGTTTTGACACTGTGGAGCGGTATGATCCTGTGGCCAATACCTGGACACAAGTGGCGTCATTGAACCTCCCTAGAGGTGGTGTCGGAGTTGCTGTGTTAAAGGTATCTCAGTATATTACATGCTCTTATATTCATGTTTGTTTTCTCTTTTGCATGCTAGTGGTAAATTTTGCCATCTGCTGATGATCTTTGCAAACAGAGGCCTGGCAATATGCGCTGAGTGATGACTTTTAGAATAGAGCAATCTGGCCCCGAGGTTGTTAAACTTTTTCCATGTTCAACTGAGCTGAGTACGAAATTTATCCTGCTCATAAATGTTAAAATGCCAACAATTGTTGGCATTTTAACATTTATTAGCATGGCAAATACAGCATATGAGAGACTTAAAGCAAAAAACTTCTTTATTTGTCAGTATTTTAGTTTTTATGAGCAGTTGAGATTTCATGCTCAGTTGAGTTGAGCATGAAAAAAAGTTTTATATCCTCGGGGCCAGGGCATTCACCAAGTTTGATTTGAGTCTTTGCTGGCTATATGAAGAAAAATGGGTAGTTAGCATATAGCCAGGCTGATTGGATCTTCTGTCCTGATCTGGATCCAAACCATTTGACACTCTGATAGTGTTCCTGAAAAAATATGTTTAAAAACAGCTAGCAGACAACAAAAGAATGAAAATATACCCAGCATGCAAAGATTTTGTAAATTTACAAGAGAAATAACATCATTCTTGTGTAACTGCATGTCTAATAACATTTTTCTAGTATACGGTAAATTTAAACCTGTCTTAAGTGGTCACTCAAAAAGAAGACCAAAAATTGGTTTGCAAGACCGATTATCGTTTAATGCAGGTCAAAAGTATTGCAAAATACTCCAATACTTTTGACCTTCATTAAGCTACCATTTGTCTTTGAGACCTTGCTATGTTTTGTCTATTTTTGAATGGTGGCTTAAAACAGATTTGACTGTACTTGCAAGAGAAACACCATCATTCTATTGCACCTGCACAGTCTAGAGACAAGCGCTTTTGAGGAACTCGGATCAGAGTTCATAAATTTCGCCAGTAATTGTGTTATCAACACTCTGAAATGAATTGTTAATTTAACTGGGCTCAGCATCTGAATTTAAAAATTACTCTGTTATAAGATAGCCCATGCATACAGCAAAACATAATTTATTCATCATTGCCTTGTTTTTGTTGAATCTATTTTATCTATCAAAACCCAGACTAGACTGTTCCAGAAATTTACTTAATTTTAATAAGTTCCTACTGTATAAAAACAGCAAAGTATGCGACAAACAGCCTCACATACATAAAAAGAGGTATGTCTATTGACCCTTCATTTTCCATTTGAATCTTCCATCTACATGGGATGTTTTAAAACTAGTACTAAATATACAGCCAAAAACTTTAGCAGACAACATTTTCAGATGTGTTTTGCTGGCCCTTCAATGGGTAACAGTGCAGACGCTGATCAAATGTCGCCAGATGTAGCATTACATCTGGGTCTTCACTGTTAAATGAAGTTTACTTGTATCCAAAGCTAATCAATCACTGGCCTTATGTTTTACATGCATGGAGATACGACAAGCTTACAGATTGTATCTAGGTTGTTTATTTTGAAAGCAAATCTGACAGAGCGTTGATATATGTAATTTTACTGCATCAATTGTTTAAAAGTACACAGGGCATCTTGTCCCTAGACTGTGCAAGTGAAACAACATTCTAAACTCATAGAACTAATTTTTCGCAATAACTTTTTGTCTTCAATTTTAGCAAAATGTGTTTGCGATGAAAGTTGAAGAGGAGAATTTCCCCCAACTTCTCCAAAAGGTCTTGTGCTTGTGGTGCAAAGAGATTTTTGTGTATATAGATGAAGATTTTTGCAATAAATTGAATTGGTCCTAAATTTCTAAGTCTTTTAATGACAGGTATAATTCGTATAGGTGTGACAGAAAGGGGTAGTTTAAAAAAATATTAGGAAGAGGTGCATATCCCATTCTTCAAAGGCTGTGCATAACACAAAACTGCCGTTAACATACCCAGAATTTACTGTGCACTTACAGCAAGCTCAGTTGTAGGAACAAAGGCTGGGTTATTGCATGACATGCAATTTTTCTCTTATGCATGTGCTATGAAATGAACGGTTTTGAGATGACCCTACTCGTTTAACCCACGAGCTAATCAGGCACGATTTATATTCTATTCGAACAAGCCATCCATCGCTTTAGTAATTCAATTAGGGCAGTGCACTGTAACATTTTGACTGACATCTTGGACTTAGTTTATTTGCACTTTGCTTAAAATGTTCAAAAAGTGTACTAAGCACAGAGGAACTTGCAGCATCTAGGATGTTGGAACCATTTGGAGAAGTTGGCGGAGATGTTAAAAAGTTATTGCAAAAAATTAGTTCTAAAAACTAACAGCTTGAGTTTAGTACACCCAGCAAGTGTTACAATATTTTTTAGTTCATGTTCAAGTGTAGCAGTATAACAACATTATTTTAGTCCTCTTGCAAGTTTAACACATTATCTTAGAACATCTACAATTGTTGCATCACCATTCCAAAAACACACCCTAGTGTAACAGAACCATTCTAGTACACATGCCTCACTTAAGTGTAACAATTCTTTTCTAATAAACCTGCAAGTGTAACACCATCATCTTGCACCTGTTAGTGAAACAACATTATAGCACACCCAGCAAGCGTAACAACATTTTCTAGTTCAATTTCAAGTGTATCAGTGTAAAAAAGTTATTCTAGTACTCCTGCAAGTGAAACAGAATTATTCTAGTACATCTACAATTGTTACAGCAATTTAAAACACACCCTAGATAGTGTAACATCATTGTTGTACAACTACAAGTGTAACAACTTCATTCTAGTACACCTACATGTGTATCTACTTTATTTTCTGGTGAAAGGATCTGGTGAACTTAAATGCATTGAAAACAATGTTTGATCGATATCGCATAAATTCAATGATAATTATATTTATCAAAATTTACGAAAAGAATGGCACTATATTTTGTCTCTTACTCACAGGTTTAGCTAAGGCCTAAATGTAATATATGTGTGGTTCCTGTTTCATACCAACAAAATTTACAGTAGGTAGGGAAATTATTAAATTTTGTTATAACATTTTACAAAGAAAATAGTGACAAAAACTGAAAAAGTGCCCATTTTAGGTATTTTTTCTCCAAAGACCATTTTAATGTTTATGGTAGGGTTAAATAAATTAGGTAGGGAAACAGGAACCACACATATATTTCATTTAAGCCTTAACAAAAAAATTCAGTGTAAAATTATTACTATTTTCCAACCCATAATTTTTAGCATATGGTTTGGATGTTCAAGAGAACAGTCTTATTGAGACAGTTCTTTTGAGTACCCACAACATATGTTCAGGTTGAGAAATAAGAAAATTATTATTCTGTTTCGCCTCTTAACTAAAGTCTAAATCTTACATGTACTAAAATGTTGAACTGCACAGATTTTTCTTTGAAAGTCTCTCTGAAATAAAATTTCTATCTTTTACATCCCGAAATGATAACTATATAAAAAAAAAAAAAAAAACATTTTCCCCTAATTTTTCTCCATCTACAGGGTCAGCTGTATGCTATTGGAGGTAATGATGGAACGTCGTCTCTCAGTAGGTGTGAAAGTTACGACCCATTTGTCAACAAGTGGACGCCTATAGCTGACATGGGCTGTAGGAGAGCTGGAGCAGGGGTTGGAGTCCTTGATGGCTATATTTATGCTGTGGGTAGGTAGTAGAAAGTCTGCCAGTTCCAAGTACAACAGAAACACTTTCATCTTTGAGTGTCATAACCTTTGTCCTGCTAAATAAATTGATATGGTGCATCCAAAAGTAAGTGAGTATGATTAGGAAATACCACAATGTCACACTGCAGACCAACCCATGGCACTGTGAGGAAGAGACACAGAACACTAAAAGTCACGAGACATCAGGAAAACAAAGTAAAGCAACCAGCTGTCTCTTCCTCTACAAGATGATTGCAAATAGAAAGGACAAGATAAGTACTCATCATATCATAATCAGATTTTTGATTAACATGCAGGTGCATCAGTGCACCCCTTCCCAGGTAACTGGCTAGCTGCACGCATAGCAGATCACACACCTGATCTCCAGGTGCTCCTTTTTGAGGGTCAACTCATGACAGTAGTTCTCCTTCAGTTTCTTCCATGTTAGCTAAGGTCTACCTGCCCCCGTCTGCCATCAATCTGTATATCACATGCTGTTCTGACTGCACCACTAGAACGCTCCACAGGCCCAAACCAGCGAAGCCTCTCTCTCAAAACAAAAGTACTGCATAATAAAACAAGGACCAGACACAAAAAACCCACAAACAATGGAAGCTTTAATAAACAATGAATCAACAACAAAAGAACTACCTTAGAACAGTCAGCAGCCAAAGCCAAAGGGGAACTAAATGCATTTTACTGACATCAAATTGTCGCCTGTTAAAGCAGAAAAATTGTTCATCTGCCATGGAGGCTTCCTAACTTAAGCAATCCATCATCACAGAGAAACAATCTATTCAAATTAACACACTATGAAGAAACAAAGAAAATGGCTTATGACTCAAAAATCTGTTGTCTAGCAAGCTCAGTTAGATAATACCAGTAGCTAAAAAAAAAATTCAACGGAAAATTGTGGATTCTGATCAGAAGTTGGCTTCTAGACCTTGTTCGTCTTTACCTGCAGAATAGTACAGATTTGGGCTTAGCATTACAAGGATTTAGCTCGAAGGAGTTTGTGATAGGTTTTATTTTGGCAATTGCTTCTTTCATACAATAAATTACTTTGATGACAAACACCAATGTTGACCCATCATGATACAGTTCAGCTGACCTGAGTTGTCTCTTGATCTGCCATTTTATATCCACACACCAATATGGAGCATTGAGCATATCATATCTACAGATAAGAGTGCATAGCTAATTTTCTTATTTCTCAACCAAAAATATGTTGTGGGTACTCAAAAGAACCATCTCAATGAGGTGGTTCTTAAAGCACCCAAAACCAATGTATAAATGGATAAGAAAATAATCAAAATTTATGCACAAATATGCTTATAATCTAGATCTATAGCAAATTGTTTTGGGTTCAAATGTTTTGTTTATCTTGACCTATGATGGAGATAGGAGCATCTTGTTTTTGGTTCAGCTCTTGTTGGCACAACATCAGTGTGGCTGTACAGTAAAAGTGGGCACTCGAAAATAGATATAACAAAGGTCTTAAAGACAAATGGTAGCTTAATGAAGGTCAAAAGTATTGCAGAATTCTGCAATGCTTTTGACCAGCATTATTAAAGTGATAATGGGTATTGAAAAACAATTTTTGGTCTTCTTTTGAGTGTCCGCTTAAGACAGGTTTTACTGTACATGGTAACTTAAGAACCAATGAACAAACTTGAAACAAATTGCTTGGATATAACATTGGCACATTAAAGAAGAGCAGATTTGGTTAAAGAGTGGATTTGACGTTTCTTATATGGTGATCCAAATTCAATCTAAGTAAGACTGGAGATTGAAGGGTTGCTAGTACGAGACTCATCCCCAGCGGAGTCACTTTGTTGTGTCGTTGAGCAAGACACATTATCTGATGCTTAGTACTGGTTCAACCCAGGAAGACCCTTCCTATCATGACTGCAAATTGTTGACTGGGATGTAAAGCATCAAACAAACAAACAAATTAAATCAACTGACATTTCTTTTGGCTGTATGGAGGGTCCTTAATACATTTCTGTTAACAGGTGGCTTTGATGATAACTATTCACTGGATACGTGTGAGAGATACAGTCCCAAGACACAGAAGTGGGAGTCAGTATTCCGACTGTCCTGTCCCAGGGGTGGGGTAGGTCTGGCTGCTCTCGGAGGCAGATTATATGCTGTTGGCGGCCATGACGGGAAGAATTATCTCAACTCTGTAGAGGCTTATGATCCACTCACAGACAGGTTAGTATAAGGCAAATGTTAAAAATAGTTTGGTTGCCCCCTCAAAAAAGGTTTTGGTTGGTTTCAATCAACATCTAAAACCATATGGGGTGAGCTTAACTATGATTATAAAATACGTCCGAAGCACTAATCAGTGTATGGGCTAACACATGACACTTTTCCTCTTATCGCTTTGGCAAAGACAAAGGCTCAGACAAGCGGCACAGTCTTGCCTGAGTCTTCACTGCTAGCATATACAAAGTATTAATGTTGATAAAGACTTAGAACTAAATTTAGACCTCTACCCCTTTGGATATGTCAGCATGGGTGTTTGAATGAGGCTTTTGTGCATATATGATAAGTACCAAAATGGCATGAGCTGCGCGATATACATAGCGAATGCTAGGTGAGCGTCTTTTGATATCAAGTTTACCAGGCAAGGCTTTGAGAACGCTTGTTGACATCCCGAGGCTTGCTGAGCGATTCAACATGCGTTCTCAAAGCCGAGCCTTGTAAACTTGATATCAAAAGACGCGAACCTGGTATTCTATTTATCAGTTTACCCATTCAGGGTTGCCACGGTCAGGGAAAAAATTCTGGAAAATGAAAAATATTCCAGGTCAGGGAAAAGTCAGGGAATTACATTTTCAGTCAAGGAAATTTAAAAAAAAATGAAAATAGTCATTGAAAAGTCAGGGAATTTCAAAATTTTCCTAAAAAGATGCTAGTTAACAGGCTTCTGGAAATTTTATTTTCCATAATTTGCAAGCAATATTAGAAAAGGAATGTTTCTGAACATAAATTGCAAGCCATTTATGTTCAGAAATATTCCTTTTCTAATATTATGGTTTAAGATTTTTCTTTAAAGATTAAATCAGCAAGTTCAAATATTTGTGCAAAATCTTCGAATAGTCAATGGATGAAAATGGCTAAAATTGGCTTTCCAAAAGGGTCTGGAAAACGGTTGAAAGTCAGGGAAAAGTCAGTGAAAAGTCAGGGAATTTTGAAATGGATATTGAGTGGCAACCCTGCCATTGTTGAACATTCTTCAATTATACCCCCGGTACGAAGTATATAGGGGGTATATAGTTTTTGCCTTTTCTGTAATTATGTTTGTTTGTCTGTTTGTCTGTCTGTCTGTAAACTTTTTTTTCCGTCAAAGATTTCTCAGCAATTACTTGGGTTAGGATTCTGAAATTTGGTACAAAGCTTGATAGTGATGAGTTGTATTGTGTAACAAAAGAACAGCCACATATTGCTTATAAGTCCCTTTATTTGTTCATTTTTCTTTCTCCAATGGAAATTTCTGTCACAGATTTCTCAGCTCCTATTGGAGCCAGTGTTTTCAAATTTTGTGTACACCTTCAGGATGGCAAAATGTACTGTGTAAATGAAAATTAAGATGCTAATCCTCATTTTGCCTTTTTTTTTCAAATTTTCATTTTTTCCTTCTTTCTCTCTTATATAAATGGACATTATTTTTCTGTCAAAGATTTCTCAGCAACCACTTGAGTTAAGATTCTATAATTTGGTACAAAGCTTGATAGTGATGAGTTGTATTGTGTAACAAAAGAACAGTCACATATTGTTTATCAGTCCCTTTATTTGTTCATTCAGTCCCTTTATTTGTTCATTTTTCATTCTCTCCAATGGAAATTTCTGTCACAGATTTCTCAGCTCCTATTGGAGCCAGTGTTTTCAAATTTTGTGTACACCTTTAGGAAGGCAAAGTGTACTGTGTAAATGGAAATTAAGATGCTAAAGCTCATTTTTCTTTCTTTTTCAATTTTTATACCCCGCCACACTTTAGTGGCGAGGTATTATGTTATACCCTTCGGTGTCTGTCCGTCCGTCCGTCCGTGCTCACCATTTCCGATCGATAACTTGAGTATTTATTCACGGAATTTTTTCAAATTTTGCATACATATTGTTATCGGCGATGAGTGGTATGGGATTGTTAATGGGCAAAATCCGTCCATTTTTAACGGAGTTACTGCCCTTTTTCGTATTGGAAAAATGGTTTCTGGCCTGTTATTCCTTTACTGTTCATGATATCTGAATGAAACTTCACAGATATGTTGCACATCAAAGGTTACATATTGTGACTAAGGACCGTCACTCTGACCTTCCCAGTTTGTGAGTTATCTGCCCTTGGTAGGTCTGAAAAAAAGTTTTTGACCTATTGTTCCTTTACTATTTGGAATATCTGAATATAACTTCACAGATATGTTTCACATCAAAGGTAACATATTGTGACTAAGAACCGTCACTCTTACCTTTCCCGTTTGTGAGTTATCCGCCCTTGATTGAATTAAAAAATGTTTTTTACCCGTAGTTCCTTTACTATGTGGAATATTTAAATGAAACTTTACAGATATGTTTCACATCAAAGGTTACATACTGTGACAAAGAACCATCACTCTTACCTTTCCAGTTCATGAGTTATCTGCCCTTGATTGATCTGAAAAATGGTTTTTGACCTGTAGTTCATTTACTATATGGAATATCTGAATGAAACTTCACAGATATGTTGACCATCAAAGGTTACATATTGTGGGTAAGGCTCATCACTCTTACCTTTCCAGATTGTGAGTTATCCACCCTTGATTGATCTGAGAATTGGTTTTTGACCTGTAGTTCATTTCATCCGTCCGTGCTCATGACCATCAAAGGTTACATATTGTGGGTAAGGATCGTCAGTCTTACCTTTCCAAATTGTGAGTTATCCACCCTTGATTGATCTGAGAATTGGTTTTTGACCTGTAGTTCATTTCATCCGTCTGTGCTCACTGTTTCCGATCGATAACTTGAGTATTTATGCACAGAATTTTTTCGAATTTTGCATACATATTGTTATTGGGGATGAGTGGTATGGGATTGTTAATGGGCAAAATCCGACCATTTTTGATGGAGTTACTGCCCTTTCTCCCTTTAAAAAATGGTTTCTGGCCTGTTTTTCTTTTACTGTTTATGATATCTGAATGAAACTTCACAGATATGTTGAACAGCAAAGGTTACATATTACAACGAAGGACCATCACTCTTACCTTTCCAGTTCATGAGTTATCTGCCCTTGATTAATCTTGTCTATCTCAGTTCTGTTGCTATTTAGGCATTATATATCTCACAAAATAACTTTTGGTGCCCCCAGCAGTGGCGGGGTATTATGCAGTGCTTGCAGTGCTTTTATTCCTTCTGTCACTCCTATACGTATGGATATTTTTTGTCAGAGTTTTCTCAGCAACTACTTGATATAGGGTTATGAACATTTTCAGGTAGGCAAAGTGTATTGTGTAAATGATAACTAAGTTGCTAATCCTCTTTTTGCCTTCGTTTTTCAAATTTTCAATTTTTCCTTCTGTCACTCTTATATAACATATGGACATTTTTCATCAAAGTTTTCTCAGAAACTACTTGATTTAGGATTATGAAATCTTGACTATTTTGTCTTTTCTCTGAAAGTGTTACAACCTCTGACGGCTACTGCCGGGGGTATGTGAGCTTTGCTCACTTCTTGCTATATTTTTTGTGTTGATTTGAACAGTGTCATTAGCGACGTCATTCAAAAAGTGCAACGTCATCATGACCTGATAAAGGTAACATGCCGTGAGATAGGTAGCGTTTATTAGGTTATGTTGAACATTACAGTTAATATTAGGGGTGACTGACAAAGGACATTACAGGTCAACTCAAGTCCAGTGTTTCTTAAAGAGAATAAACCTGTAAAAGATATAGCCAAAAAATGGATAACAGTTTTGTCTTATTTCCAACAAATTACTTTAAAACAGAAAAGAGGTATAATATTATATTCCTCATATTTCTCACTGAAAGCAATAGTGTGGTGCATATTGGAAGCATATTATTGAGGTAGTTTCAAGAATTAGTGAGGTTTGTTTTCATTTATCTCATAATATGAGCTGCAACATGGGATTTCTAACAATGTGGTATGTATGACCAGCAAAGGCTCAGACCAGCTTGCGCATATGCGCAGGCTGGTCTGAGCCTTTGCTAGTCGCTTGAATATTCTATGACTGTTAAGCTACTGACTGAACATCATTTGGAGTGTCTGACATTAAAAGATGGCTGCACATGCTCGTCTCAGTCTACTCATGTCAAAATGCCACATTGTTGGAAATCACATGTCATGGCTCAATTATGTATGAAATATTGTGTAAGAGTTCTGGTTACAGGACAGCTCACATTTCTCTATAAAACTTTTCAATCACATCTATAGCAGATGGCAAAAATGATTTGATTGAAAAAAGCTAAAATTCTCATGTGAAACATCTGACAACAATCTATTTACATGAATTACCATCTTATAGCAAAGATAATTTGAAAATGTTGTCTTCTGCAAATGTTTTGGTAGCGTTTAAAAAGTTTTATTCCTACAGTCCAAAATTCATACTTCAAGTGCCACTTGATGGCTGCACATGCATGTTTAAAAAATGGATTCACACATGTGTTAAGTACCAGTGAACCTCTTATTGTATTTTATTTTATTCCCTTAGCTTTTGAAGAGAAACCAGAAAAGTTGCATATTACAATGCAGTTCCTTAATAATGCTATGTTTGGGGTCCATAGGAATGGACCATGTTATAAAGGAGCAATTTTACTAAGGAAATACAGGACAATGACATTTGGTCTTTTTCCTATAATTCTTTTGTAAAATCCCATGGCAAAAATATTGGTAGTCACAACATGAACATGTTACATCCAAATCTGTGTTATAAAGGGACTGCATTTCTATTTCACTCATCACTAGATGGGAACAGGAAGCCAGCGTCGAGATATCTCGAGCAGGTGCAGGAGTCGTTCTTCTGCCGGGACGAATTGGCGTAATACCTGATAGCTTGGAAATCAATTATTTCACAACTGGGTTGGGAAATGGAGGTCCAGGTATAAGATTTCTGTTGTCTGCCACAGTGAGATGATGTACAAAATTACACTTTCTTGACCAAAGGAACCTTCCATCCAGTTGGATTAAGTAAAGTTTGAAAGCTCCATAATGCATTTTGAAGGGTGACTGGATAAATATTTCAAATTTCTTTCCCAGCAGATTGTATTTATCTTACCAAAGAGTGATAACCCTGATGAGATACCTTATTCAGTGGCATCTAATCTGGGTTTACTCTGTTTGTTATTGTATAGATATATGGGTTTCCAGTCATGAAAGGCCTCAGTTGTCCGAATAAGTGGGCAGCATATTGGTTTCGGCTTGTCCATGTGCCATCAAAGAAGTCTTTTAGGTTAGGGCTTGAAAATTCATGTATGGATTTCTCATAAAAAAATAGCCAACCTGTTTTTATATGCCCCCACTGTTGCAATGGCCGTGGCATTAAGTGTTACCCCTGTCCGTCCGTCCGTACTTACGTACGTACATCTGTATAACAACGTCGGCTCTCTAAGTCAAATACTTTTGATCAGAATTTTATGAAACTAAGTCACATTGTTAAGTACCATGATGTCTTCTTCAAGACCAATAATGGTCTATATTGCACCATCCTTTCAGTAGTAATGGTCCTTTGTTTATGAGAATTCACCATTTGAAACGATGTCCGCTCTCTAAGTCCAATATTTTTATCAGAATTTTATAAAACATTGTCACATTGTTAAGTACCATGATATCTTCTTCAACTTCGATAATGGTCCATATTCCACCATGCTTTCAGTAGTTATGGCCCATAGTCTTAAAAAAACATCCTTATGGACAAGCATATGGTTGAGGGCACAGTGTTTCACAAACTCAATATCTAGTTTGTTCATGCTATACACACATGAGCATGAAATTTATAATCAAAGGTGGCAGTATAAATGGAAGGTTCTATTTGGTTTATATGGGTTCCTTTTTGTTTGTAATTACTTCAAATCTTTATTTTTTTCAAATATTTTGCTTAAATGGCTTTAATTGCTTCAGTTCCTTTATTTAGCTTTTATTTGACATTTTGATTTAAACTCTCCCATAATAGGTCTCGGGTAATGTCCAAGATTGTCATGACCCTGATATGTTCACAGGTTTAGATAAAAAAAAAAAATCAGCGTAAAATTGAAAATATTTTCTTACCCATAATTTTAAGCATATGTTTTGGGTGCTCAAAAGAACCGTCTCATTGAGGCGGTTCTTTTGAGTACCCACAACATACATTTTGGTTGAGAAATAAGAAAATTATTTTTCTGTTACTCACTCTTAACTTACAGCTGCATAGTCTGTAACTTTTGATCTTTTAATTTTAGAACTAATGTTTCTATTTTTCAAGATCACAGTAAAAAAACTAAAATTCAGGTATACATTTTACCAAATTCGTAAATCTTAACAAATTATCAGTATCAAAACAACAGCATTTGTGTTAAAATTGACTGTCTATAATTATTGGAGGGACGCAAATAATAGACTCCTTTCACATTGTTAGTGCGCATGCGCCAAACTGTCTCGTTCCGCGTTATCTCCACGAGATTACACTCGAAGGGGCAACCTTTATACGGCTGCCTATACGCTACACAATGGAACATGGAAAAGATGAAAAGAAAAATAAATTTGCAATAAAGATCAGACTTAAGTAAAAATAAGATGAGAAATATAACAATAAACTGATTAATTCGAATATTCTTAAAATAAAACGGAATATTTGAGATCACAATAATTGATTTCTAAGCATCCACGACTAACTTTTTTCAAATGAGCTGGTGTAGGCCTATTATTTCTTAATTTATCGTTTCATGTTTAATCATTTTATTTCTATTGCTTAAAAATATAATAATCTGTCAAAGTTGTGCTCGTGTGTTTAGAAAATTATTATGCGCAAATGGAATTAGTGCACAAATCTCATGAACTAGTTCAAGTAATGTTTTAGAATGCGTCTACAAGTCCAAGCCCACAGGTGCATTTTCACTATTTTTTCGAGCTGGGTCCGAGCTATTTCTACACATTCTTAAGCAAAAATCTGCATGCATTTAAAATAAGATTACTTACATTTTATCATATCAATACTTACCATCCATATTAATAATTCCATATTATGAGTATGCGAGCAGTGAAGTTCATGTTTATCCAAGACTTATGGTTGCATTTCGTACACTTGACGTTTAAAAATGGTTTTTCTTGGGCTAAAACTCGGGTCCAGTAAAAATACATTTTGGCCATCCCACGAGAAAATCTGTCTTCATGGTTTCTTACTGAGAAAGACTCAAACTAGTCTGCTCAACTACAGAGACTGGCCAGAAAAATGAAATTTTGCTTGAAGCAAGTGTAGAAATACGGCTAGTAAAGTCGCTGATCAGACTACGTGGTTAAGAAGACAGACATATGTCTTTGTTGTTCACATGCACCAAAGTCGGTTTTCTCGCATCATACCCATTCTAATACTATGCACCCGGTTCTTCAATGTGTGAATTTTAGTAATGCCCAGGGCATGAAAGCAATAAAATCTAACACATGTCCGCCGGTCGGCACGCGTTCAAAGCCTGGATGATTTATGAGGTGATAAGTAGCTTTCTTTAAAGTTGATGGTGACATCTTAGTCTTAATCAGCATCCAAAATTTGTGTGTGTGTGTGTGAACAGCAGAGGCTCTCGCGAGCCTGCGCGTGAGTGGACGTTGTGTATTATACCACGTATGAAAAATGATTAAATAAAGGGTCTATGAGTAGAGATACCTACTCAGTACTGACATTTCTGTTTTATGAGGTCGCTTTATCGCATATGCTTATAGTCATTGTGCAGAGGCGGATTCTTATGGTTCGCTTTCCCTCCCGTTTTTAAGCATCCTATAAAATGAAATCATTTGGCCTCAGTGAGACCAAATTATTTCATTTTCATGGGATATTTAAGAAGAAAAAAATCAGCACACCGACACGCACCTTTATACATATGAACCCCCTTTCCAGAAATCCTGGATCCGTCACTGTTGTGCTCACAGCATGCTCGCACGTCTATCTGTTAGCATGCATGCAGCCGTGTGTATGCTTATCTGGTGGGGCTAGATCTATTTTTGTCTGCGCTTCCGTTTACCGCTTTTCTTTGCGCACATATCTCGGACAAAACAATGGGTCCGAGATGTGTTCGATCAGCGAAAGCCCTGATTACTGTGTATTTGCACATGCTCGTCTGAGTTGTCGATGTTCGCATATTAGTTGGCATGCATGTAATACAAATAGTTCAGCTGAATTTGTGATTTCATACGAGCATTAATAGTTGTGCGCCGAGTTGAGCTTGATATCAAAGTATAGTTTACACTAATTATTGCGAAAATAATACGCAAGACTTAGAAAATATATATGAAAACAAAGATTTTATCTTATTTCATAAAGATAGCAATCCCATTCTAGCTTTTAAAGACCAAAAATCGACTTATTAAGGACAATATGTGTTTTGGCAATGTAACTAATAGGCAATCTGCCCCTTCATTTGCTAAAACGACTTTATCGATTTTTCAATTGAAGAGCGATTGCTAAGGGAGGTAACAATGTGAAAGGAGTCTATTACCAACACACCTGTTTTTATAAGATAACTCACTTTCCCATGCAGTTTTCAGCTATATTGAACAGATTTATTTTCAAAACATAACTTAATTCTACTTTTACAAATGATTTAAAAAGAAAATAAAAAATTTTGAAAAATGTTCATAGTTGCAGACTTAGTCTCTTTAAGTCCTGTATGTTACTCATTCTTTGAAGCTTCAGAATAGGATTAGCATATTTGTATGAGATCTTGTTATTTGATTGCGAAGCTCACGGCATACTTGTTTCATATCTGTATCATTAAGAAAATATAAAAGAATGTGTTGAAATACGTTTACAGATTAAGACAGCACATCATTTTTAAATCTTAAAGTGACACAAAATGGGCATTAGACAACTTTTTTAACCCTTTACTCCATACGCCCTTTGAAATATCATGTATTTGAAAATATAGAAAATGGAGCATTTGCTCGCAAATGCTCCATTTTCCATAATATTTTCAAAAGTATTCAAAACTTAACTTAATTTTTACTTGAATTTTTTCAATGTTGTCTAAAAATAGAAAATGATGTCATGATCTAAAATAGCATAAAAAAGTAGTTGCTTCTTCTGTCTTTAGCTCCTTGAAAATGAAGAAAGATGCCATAAAATTGGTCATCTGCTTCAATCATATTTTTAATCCCCGCCGTAAAGCGGATGTGGGGTTATAGGAATGCCCATCCTCTGTCAGTCAGTCTGTCAGTCCATAGCACTTTTGTGTCCGCTTTACTCCATATCTCCTAAACCCTTTGAACAATTTTCATTAAACTTCACTCAAATGTTCCTCTCGTGGTGTGCAGAACTCATGACCCAGCTATTCAGACTGAAGGTCAAGGTCACACTTCAAGTTAATGGGATTTTGCGGCGGGGGAATTAGCTGTCCTTCAGACTTCTGTCTTGTGAGCTTTAAGGTTTGAGTTTTCATATGATAGAATTTATTGGTACATTATCTTATAATTTTACTGACCATCTTATTGCAACATTTCATTGGTACATTATCTTACTATTTCGTTGGTATATTATCTTACTATTTTATTGGTACATTATCTTACTGTTTCATTAGTACATCATCTTTTGTAGCATGTGTTTATAGTGTATTGGTGCATGAAACATTGGTGCATGCTAGATATGTATGAAATTCATCTGAAAAATGTTGTATGCTTAAGTCATATGCTGCATGTATTTGCTAAAATTATTGACTTATATAGGTATAAAGGCAAACAGTGTAGACCCAGATCCTACAGGAGCAGTCCGATCTTGGTCTACACTGTTTGTCAAAATGCTTCTAAAGCATTTCAGCAGACGACAAATTAGACAACATTAACTCTTTGTATACTGGAAACCCCTAAATGGATACTTTTACAAACAGTGAAGACCCCAGATGAAATGCCACATCATGCGGCATTTCATCAGGGACTTCACTGTTTGCGAAGGCAAAAAAGATTTTCATTTTGAAAAAACATGATATTATTAGAAAATTTAACCTGACAACCCTAGATATACACAATGGACCATTTCAAGTTAAAGTATCAATCTATCAAGAAGAATCCATTAGTATACAAAGGGTTAAGGGTTAAGGATAAAATACTATGTTAACCAACTCAGTTATAACTTATATCCTGTTTTAAAAGCAAAGTGGATCCAGATCAGCTCACTTATCAGGCTCCACAGTGTTTTCCACTTGGATCCAAACTGTTTGAAAAGGTTGACAGCTGATGAAAAAGCTACCACTAGTGGTTAAACAGATAAAGATTGACTCAGACAATATGTGATAAGATTTTTTTGAGCTGGGTCAGATCATCATGTGAATTTGTATATTTACTGTTACCAGGATGTGCATATACACCTTTATGTTACGTAGACCTATACCTAGAATATTGTGCTTGCATGGCTTTACCATAGTTTTAAATAAGAAGAGTTATCTATCCATTCCCTTTATTTATTTATCCATAAAATCATATTCTTGCACACCAGATAAGGATATCTGATATTTTATCCTGGGATAGAAAATCTTGTCTTACCCAATACCCATGTTATCTTACCCAGGCTGTCACGAGAGGGCTGTACATTGGTTGTATTGGAACTCACACGACATAGTCGTCAAGTGACGTCATTGTTATGTTTAAGTGACATCATCATATCATGTTGCATCTCAGCATAATAATGAACTTCTGGGAGCTTTTTAAAACATAAAATGCGGTATTTAATGGTGAGCAAGAAAAAGTATCCATTCCTGTGAGGGTGGGATAAAAAAAATCCGTCCCTCGTGATGACCATTTGTCATCACTCGGCAAGCCTCTTGATGCTAAACGGCAATCCTCGGGACGGATTTTTCTATCCCACCTTTACACTCATGAAAGATTCTTATATTCTATCATATGGCATATATGAGCTGCAATTTGAGAGTTCCAACAATGTGGTATGTGTGACCAGCAAAGGCTCGGATCAGCCTGCGCATACACGCAGTTTGATCAGAACCTTTGCTTTTCGCTTGAAAATTCTATGATTGTTAAGCTACTGATCGAACATTATTTGGAGTTTCTACGCTTAAAAGGAGAATGCACAGGCATGTCTTAGTCTACACTTGTCAAAATGCCACATTGTTGGAAACCACATTTCGCGGCTCAAATGTGTTTGTATGTTTAGGCTTAACCCTTATCCTGTCTCTATTTTTTGTCCTGAAAATGTCATCTGGGGTATATTTCTGCTGCATATATTCAAGTGCACTACAGACTAGATTTTTTCTAGGAAGCAAACAATATGAACTCTGATCAGACTGCTTCCAGATTATTTGCAATATAGGCTACCTAAGACACAAGCAGATAAGCGGACAGACAACAAATGTCATTATTACTGGCGGGCTAAGGGTTAACTTGCTATCTATCATCAATTTTCAGCCATATCACAATATTTAGTCAGTTATCCTAGATAGCTCCTAGATGGTTTACCAATTTTAAGGGTATTCATGCTTTCCATAGTAACAGACATTTGCCCAACTTGAGTCAGGAATAAATAGAATACTATACAGGACTTTAGTTAAAGAGTGCGTAACGAAAATTTAATTTTCTTATTTCTCAACCAAAACATTGGTGTGGGAACTCAAAAGAACCGTCTCAATGAGACGGTTCTTTTGAGCACCCAAAACATATGTTTAAACTAATGGGTTCAGAAAATATTAACATATTTACGCTGAAAATTTTTGTTTATCTAAACCTGTGCTATATGTATTTGTGCTATGTGTACATTGTAAGGGATATTAGCCTATCTATATGCAGCTTCTGAATACGTTGCATTCCCTATATAGAGAGTATACTAGATGATTATCTTTTGATATCAAGTTTACCAGGCAAGGCTTGGAGAACGCTTGTTGAATCGTGAGGCTTCAGCATGCCTTCTTGAAGCCGAGCCTGGTAAACTTGATATCAGGTATTGGTACTCAGTATACAATTTGGTTCACTCTTAAAACTAGTGATTAAGACATAATTATCGATATTCATGTCCATTCAAAGTCATTGACGTCATTCAAAAATGCACCTAATTTATTACCTGATAAAGGCTTTTCTCTTTCCATTCTCAAATAAAATTTTAGTAGCCAGGCTGGAATTCACAAAATGCTTGTCAGAATAGTAAACAGGGAGGACCCTGACCAGACTGAAGAAGCAGTCTGATCTTGGTCTGCTCTGTTTGTCTATGCCATTTTGGTTGACACTTGTGCTCAAAATTGTAGAACATCTGCCATAACCATTTTGGCTCATGAATTTGAGTAAATCACAAAATTGTTGACTCAAGTCCAAGATTAAGTTTTGAGAATATTGACCCAGTTACCCTGTTGTTAGCTCACCTGAGCTGAAGGCTCATGGGTGAGCTAATAGTATACCAGTCACTCCGGCGTCCGTCCGTCGTCCGTCCGTCCACAATTTCAAACATCTTCTCCTCTGAAACTACTGGGCGAATTGAACTCAAATTTCATATGGAGACTTCTTAGGATGGGGGAACGAAAGTTTGTTCAAATGGTCCTGGTCACATGACCAAGATGGCGGCCATGCCCATATATGGTAAAAGCCTTTTAAAAATCTTCTTCTCCAGAACCAGAAGGCCGATGACCTTGGGGCTTGGTATGTAGCATTGGGGTAGTGGGGCCTACCAAGTTTGTTCAAATGATGATCCTAGGTTGACCTTGACCTACTTAACGTCAAAGTCAAATTTGCTTTCTAATGCATTTAAATGGGAAATTTTTTGAAAAGTTGATTTTTTTGAAAACTGTAGAAGCCTTAGTCATTATTCTCACTTGATATGTTTAACCTAATGAGACAATGGCTATAGATAAGTTTCAAAGGTCAAGGTTGACCTTTGACCTTTCAGCTAAGTCACTCATATTTGAGTCCCATCAATATATTAAAAAATAGAGTTCTCACAAACCATCAACCCAATTGAACTTGAATTTCATGTGAAGACTCCTTATGACAAGTTAGCCAAAATTTGTACAAAATATTTTGGTCAGATGACCAAGATGGCCGTGGCGCCCATATATGGCAAAAACCCTTTAATAATCTTCTTCTCCAGAGCCAGTAGGCTGGTGACCTTGGGACTTGGTATGTAGCATTGAGGATGTTGGGCCTACCAAGTTTGTTCAAATGATGATCCTAGGTTGACCTTGACCTACTTAACGTCAAGGTCAAATTTGCTTCCTAATGCATTTAAATGGGATTTTTTTTGAACAGTTGATTTTTTGAATGCTATTGAAGCCAAAGTCATTATTCTCACTTGATATGTTAAACCTAATGAGACAATGGCTATAAATAAGTTTCAAAAGTCAAGGTTGACCTTTAACTTTTCAGCCAAGGTCGCTCATATTGGAGTCCTATCAACACATTAAACATAGTTTCCTCAGAAACCACGAGGCCAATTGAACTCAAATTTCATATGAAGACTCCTTATGATAGGTTAGCCAAAATTACACCAGGCCTCAAGGTTATAAAACTTTAGTTTGTTCTCAGACTCAAACTAAAGCGCAGTGACTGGCTACTTGCGGACACGTGTCCGCAAGCAGCCAATCATTGCCCTTTATTTTGAGCCTGAGACTGCACTCAAGTTTTATAACCTCGAGGCCAGTTGTACTGGTCACATGACCCAGATGGTCATCACACCCATATATGGTAAAACCCTTTAAATATCTTCTTCTCTGGAACCAAAAGGCCAATGGCCTTGGTACTTGGTATGTAGTATTGGGGATGTGGGCCCTACCAGATTTGCACAAATGATGAATCTAGGTTGACCTTGACCTACTTTATGGCAAGAACAAATTTGATTCCTTATGCGTTTATATTTCTATACATGTAACTGTTTAAGCCAAAATCATAATGCTTGCCAGAAATGTTTAACCTAATGAGACAATGGTTTTATATAAGTACATAATGTCAAGCTGACATATGACCTTTTATACAAGGCCACTCATTTGGACTGCCATATATCTATCTAAACATCTTTTTCTCAGAAATTGCTGAGCTGTTTGATGGAGTATTCATAAGATTGTGTAGGTCACTTGACCAAAATGGCTGCAACACTCATATATGGTAAAACAAAATATGTTTCATTATAAGCTGTAGTGACCTATTTTAACATTATTAAGGAGATCGGGTGAGCGCCTCAGGACCTTCAGGTCCTCTAGTTTAACCCTTTACCTCATACTGGCTCACAGAGACGCCTTATAACACTTTTGCAAATACATGCAGAGGAGACCCAGATCAGGCAGCTCTTGTAAGAGCTGCCTGATCAGGGTCTGCTCTGTTTGCTTATGGAAATATGATATATCTGATATGGAAATATGATATATCTGACATCTTTGTTCTTTGTACCATCATGAAAGTTATTCTTAGTGGGTGGAGCCTAGCATGAATATTCATTAAGGAAAGGGTCAAACTAACTTTATTTTTTCTTTTCTTGCAGCTGGGAGGCTATAGAAGCTGAAACTCTTCACAACATGGCTGGTGCAGGTCTTGTATCCTGCCAGATATCTGTCAAGGTCTTCAAGAAGCTTTGTATACCAGATACCAAGACTCTTAAAGAAGCCTGCCCGGTCCCTATGTAGAGATCTGACACACTTAGAACTGTATTTGCATTGAACATTCGAAAATTTCAAACGTACTACAGTAAAACCTGTCTAAAGCGGCCACTCAAAAAGAAGACCAAAATTGATTTTCAAGACCGATTATCGCTTAATGCAGGTTTTTTGTTTGTTTGTTTGTTTTTGTTGCTTTACGTCCCATGTCAACAGCTATGGTCATTGCGGGACGGTCAGTTCACTTAACCACACTTTTTTCCTGGGCAGGCTTGAGGAAGCGGTTAACCAGTAATTTGTGCACATACTTTCGCTTGTAACTGACAACAACCCTTCTTGAATAAATCAGCGGAAGGGAGGAGAATGACCGTAGAAAATATTTCATGATCAATCTCCACGAAAGTATGGTACCGGACCGGGATCGAACTCGCGACCCCTGGATCTGCAGTCAGACACGCATCTGTAGCCAGACACGTTACCGACTGCGCTACGCGGCCCGGTTTAATGCAGGTCAAAAGTATTGCAGAATGCTCCAAGAGAGCATTCTGTAATACTTTTGACCTTCATTAAGCTACAATTTGTTTTAAAAGACCTTTGTTTTATCTATTTTTGAGTGGCTGCTTAAAACAGGATTTACTGTATTCTCAACTAGAACTGTACTTATCAGGTTTACGGGTTTACAAAATGTTTGTCCAAATTGCAGACTGTGAACTCCTGATCTGGAGCATGTGTGTTTGAGCTCAAATATGGTATGAATGTGGTTAGCAGGACAAGCATTTCATTGAACAGCCATAAAAAAACAACAAGAAATCAGCCCACCTTTGCTTCGTCTGGAAAACACATTATTAATTCTGCCCCCTGGGAAATTTTTGTCGTCTGCTGATTTTTTTCAAAATCAACTTTTTCCAAAGATTCTTCCAGAAATACGATCAGATTGTCAAACAGTTTGGATCCAGATCAGGCCCAGCATTCTGTTGGGCCTGATCTGGGTCCAAACTGTTTGCATAAGTTATCAGTAGACGACACTAGGGCTAAAACTGAACTTAAAGTAAGACAGTTCATAATTAAGTTATTTTTCCTGTTAAATCAACACAGAACTAATGGTGGCAAAAATAATGGGTATCCAGACAGAAAATAGCTGAATTTGGGCTTAGATAACTAGGTGTGGTTAGGCCCAGTCGCACAGTCTATAGCAAATCGGACTGCAGATCCAGGGGTCGCCAGTTTGATCCCAGCCCAGTCCCATACTTTGGTGAAGATTGATCATGAAATAATTTCTACAGCCATTCTCCTCCTTCTGATTCAAGAAGGGTTGTTACAAGCGAAAGCATGTGCATGAAGTACTGGTTAACGGCATGGTCAAGCTTGATCAGGAAAAAAGTGTGGTTAGGTGAACTGGTCTTCTTGACATAACCATAGCTGTTTACTGGGACGTAAAACCTTAACCAAACAAACTGGATTTGGTGACAGTTCTCTTAATTATTGTTTGATTTATAATACAAAATGTTTTGTTGGTAAAATGCCTCCAAAATTTTGCAGTAGACAGTTTAAAATTTTGTTGCAGTGCAAAGAAACCAAAGTAAGATTGATAGTCCATATCAGACAATCCACCACATTATAACAATCTGAATGGTTTTAGCGTGATCACTGATGGTAAGCTTGAGCTACCGCGCAATATTGACGTTACAGTGTACACTCCTCCCCAATTATTTTCCAGCTAAATGTATGATTCCTGTTATTAGTATGTTTATACAAGCAGAGTAGAAAATAGTGTGGATCCTGATCAGCTGACTTCTCATAAGCCACAGGGTTCATACGCGTCAGGGAAATGTCAGGGAAATTTTAATTTTTTCAAGGTCAGGGAATTGTCAGGGAATTTTATGTTGTGTCAGGGAAAAATGAATGTTTTCTAAAATGTCAGGGAATTTTAAAGTTTCAAGTTTGTATCAAATGATGAGAAACAGAAAAATGACTCGGGCAGTTTTCTTAACATTTTGGATATAAGCTAAATCATTTTGATAGCTTCTAGATTGCTTTAAACATAAGATGGGAGAATTTGGTTCCTCTTGCCTCCTCAATTTTGTTTCTAGCTCACCTGAGCCAAAGGCTCATAGTGAGGTATTAGCATGGCAATAGTTCTGCATCCCTAATCCATCAGTCCATCCATTGGTTGTTAGGGCTGGCTAATAGAAGCCACAATGCTAATCGATAATCGGTCCTTGCATTTCGATATATAACCGATTAGTCATCGCTCAAACTTGACAGAGGGTCTCGGAACGTTTTGACAACTCTTGCATGTCAATGACATTGATTTCCCCATCATTTTGTAAAACAACACTAAGTAGCACATGTTCTAGATTCAGAAGATAATAGGTTTTAAATAAAAAGTGGCACCTTTGCTCAAAACAAGTCGTCATCCACTTTGTTGGAAGTAAATTGACTTGCTAATTGGCAAAGTCGGTAATTGAACTCGAAGTCCGGCATTGTTTGTTGTTAATTTCGGCATGTTGCGTGACGTCATACAAAAGGAAGTCAAGTATGCATGACACGAACACCTTTGTATAAAATAAGACCCGCTGTAAACGTCGGTAAAATTGAAAGCTTCTAAACACGAATTTAACCGCGGAGAAAAACAACTTTCATGCTAGATTATTCATCTGATGAATTTTCGTGATTTAATACTACTTTATTTAAAACAGAGTAGCGTAGGTATAACTTTTTCTAACAATCAGTTGTTGAGTAAGCATGCAGAGTACAACGTTTTACTACTTCGTTACAGCAATTTATACACATCTACTGTTAACAACAATGCACTTCAGGGCACTTCCGGTTTAAGCAGAAAGTAAAAGAAGGCAATTACGCTTGGATTTTAATTGAATAAATAGACAGAACATCCATTAAAAGTAACCGATTTTTGAATTTTCATATCGATAATCGTTTTTCTTTTGTATATCGACCGATTAACCGATATTTCGATTAATCGTGCCAGCCCTATTGGTTGTCCATTCACATTTTCAAAGAACAGGGCTCTACAGTAAGCATGTTCCTTTTATACCTGTACTAGTAGAATCATGGTCAGGACAAGTATATTCTGGGCCCTGGTAGCCCGATTGGGCTAGTTCAAGGAAAAAACTTTCAAACGTAGCACAGAATGTTACTCACCCAACCCAATTGAGCTCAACTTATGAGTGAAGAAACAGATTTTGTTAACAGACTTTCATATTACATAACACCCAAGTTGACAGCTTTTTTGACACTTGCACATGTGTCCGCTCCTCTAATGTTCAATTTTATATAAATTGAAAATTAGCCCATTTTAGGTCAGTGCTAGTGCATTTTAGGACAGGACAAGTACATTTCACAAGGTCCTTGTCCGACAGGGCTAGTAGGTTAAAATGTTAACGTAGAGCCCTGAAGAAGTATGTCTCTTATGTCGGTTGACCAAATGTAATCAAATTTCATGTAAAGCATCATCAAGTAGAGGAAAAGACATAAGGTTTTTGACACTGATTGGATTGGAAATGGTTATCATGGATGATGGCAACATGCATTATAGCTCCCATGGATAGACTTATGATGGGAAAAACTTTAAAAAATCTTCTCTGAAACCATGAGGCCCACAGATTATAATTGTATGTAGTAATGTCTAGTGGTCCCTACATAAATCAAGCCCCTGGGGTCAAAACTGGCCACATCCTGTGGATGTGGATCAATAGCTTCCAAAGACTTATTTTAGGAAACACTTTAAAAATCTTCTTCTCTGAAACCATATATTTTGGTATGTAGCAACATCTAGTGCTCCACAACATAGATCCTGCCAATCAAGCTCCTAGAATCCAAACTGACCACAACCTTTGGATCAATAACTCCCATGGACTTATACATGTAATTGGAAAACATAGAAATATCTTCTCTAAAACCACGAGGTGTTTAGTATGTCTAGTGGTCCCCTATATATATCCTGCCAATCAAACCCCTTGAGTGAAAACTTGTCATGCACATGGGGATCAATAGCTCACATAGACTTATAATTGGAAAAACTTTAAAAATCTTCTATTCCATAACCATAAGGCCCACAACTTATATACTTAGTATATAGCAATGTTTGGTGGTCCCCTACATAATCATGCCAATCATGCCCCTGGGTTCTAAATTGACCAAACCCTCAGGGTCTTTAGCTTCCTTAGACTTACTGAGGAATAACTTTTAAAAAGATCTTTTGAAACCATTAACCTGCAGCTTCTATATTTAGAAGGTAGTGGTTAACTACGTAAATCCTGCCAGTCATGCCCCTGGGACCACAAGTTAAAATTGGTTGACACCACACCCAGGGGTCATTTGCCCCAATAGACTCGTAAAAAGATAATCTAAAAATCTTCGAAATCCAAAGAGTTAGCGGTTTAGGCTCATTAAGCCTCTCATTAGCTCACCTAAGCACTTTGTGCTTAAAGTGAGTTGTTCTGATCATTCATTGTCCGCTGTCTATTATCAAAAACTTTTTCTGAACATTGTAACTTTTACAATGAAATATTCCACTTTCAGCTAAATTGCTTTCCTCTATATAATGGTTGCACTATGGGTGGATGTAGAGGAGATTAAATTTAGAGGTCAACATTTAATTTTTTGAAGCAGTTTTTAACATTAAGTAATTTGACAATCTGTAAATATCTTTGTTGAAAAGTCATTTACTAAATACACATGCTGACATTCAAAAGCTTCAATAAAAACTATGCAAGGTTCAAAATAATCACTCAAAATTAAAAAAGAGCTGTAAACTGTAGCTTTAGACAAAGGTTTGAATAAAAACGAGTTTCCCCGGCAAGTACGGTTTTGTCAGGGAAATTTGGATTGGCGTCAGGGAAAAGTCAGGGAAATGTCAGGGAACTTTGTCTTGCCAAGTCTGTATGAACCCTGAGCCAGCTGATCTGGATTTACACTGTTTTCAAAACAGGATAGATCTGAATTTAGCATGGTAAGTGTTATTGATCACTATTTTGTGTTTTTTTTCATGTACAACTATAAACTCATAATTTATTTATTTACAATTTATAGTGCTTCAGTAATATGTGCAATGTCTTAATCTCGTATTTTCATGAGAGTTGTCGAATTATATATAATGAAGGGGGATTTTTGCCCCTTCTATGAAATGGACCTTGTCGTGAGAAAACCTGACATCATTGCACAGGTTTTACTGTAAATTATAGATAATGGTGTATTTGCTTACTTTTACCAATTTGGTCATGGGTAATCTTATCCAAGTTCTTACCATTGATTATGATAACATTTGGGTTTGGTAATATATTATAAGTTAAATAATAATTATATGTGTTCACTTGTAATTTTTTGTCTCTAATTTAATATTTATTTCAATCGGAACTGTGTACCCCATCATCAATGGATTAAAGTATATGAGCGCCGATCTGAGAAAAGGGTCCTTCGGGCATTTTAGCAGTTTTTGTGTAATCAAAATTTCAAAAACGTCTAAATTTTCAAAATTTTGCATGTTCTTACAATAGACTCAAATTGCTTCTAACATGTAATACAATCAAAGGCGCAAACAGTTCTGATAAAATTAAGTGATACGAATAATGTATGTTGCCATGGCAACAGCTGTGCATATGGACTACACACTTCCTTGAAAACAGGATACTTCATTTCAAATGCTTTTGTAAACACGGGATGTGCGTATGTGGGCTATTTGTGCAGTCTATGCAATTGCATACACATCAAATTTACAGAAACATGAAGCATTTTTGAAATTTTGCTCCTAGCATCTTTGTATAAGCGTCATATGTTAACACAATGGCGTTGACGTCAGAACGTCATTTACAACGTTAAGTGACGTCATGTTTACAACGCATCATATATACCAGTTTAAACGCTCATAACTTTGTTATTTGTAAAGATAATCTCTTCAAATTTTCTGTAATTGTTCACAAGAGCTAGGTCACTCTTTCTCTGTAGATATCTCACTTTTGACTTTTATTGTCAGAAGGTCCCTTTTGTCAGATCTTGGCTCATATGTATATCTCTTTGTTAATTTATTTCTATGGGAAAATGATACTTGTGGAAAAAAATGGCAATCTATAAACGTGTTTATTATATAATCCTTAAATAAACATCTTCTGATTGGCCCAGATGCATATCCACTCGAGTGAATAAAACTACATATTGCATGGTTTGCCGGACGTGACGTTGCAAAGCACTGGGCACGAGGTAATATTGACCGGCTTACGGGAAGTGACGTCAGAACGTCAAGTAATTTAGCATGATCCATCCGTAACATCAACGTTTTAATGGTCTTAAATGGCAGGAAATGCATAACGTACATTTATTATATAATAAAACAATTGTTGACTTAAGTTTCGGTAGACATGGAGTGTTATTGAACAGTAAACTTAATCATATTGACCTCCGCTTTGCGTCGGTCAATATGACGTTTACTGTTCAATAACACTCCATGTCTACCTCAACAGAAGTCAATAATTGTATAATGTGCACCTCTATAGAGAGGTTAAATGTTCTGTTCATTGTCTGTTAGTTTTCTTTGTAGGATTGATCTTTACTGCACATATGCTTAGACTTGTTCAAATAATTTTACACGACAGGTACCATATTTTTTTGAATATGCTATAATTCCTTAATGTATAATGCAATTTTTAGTTATATATAACATGATTGCATTGCATGTCACTGCACTGCCTTCTGCCATGTCACAGGCTTTGATTGCCTATTGGAATTCTCAAATAACTACTTTTCTTTTCTATTTTGAGATTGGCCACCTGATTTCCCTCAAAGAGGCAACTTGATTATTAACCATTTTGTATTATGCAGTTTATGGATCTGACCAACTTATTGCATGCGGGGATGTTTTCATATTTTTGTGGTCCGCTGTTTTATTTCCAAGTTACATGTTATTGTTACTTTACTACATTGATGTATAAACTATATATTGTGTAGGCTAAAACATAATTGTATGTTTGATATATAAACTGTATTGTATTGTATAAGTTATTAAAATCCGCTCAATATGCATGCATAGCTTAACTCTTTATCTCCTAGTGTCATCTGCTGATAACCTTTACAAACAGTTTGGACCCAGATCAGACTCGACAGAACAGTGGGCATGATCTGGATCCAAACTGTTTGACACTCTGATAGTTTTTCTGAAAGAATTTTTCGAAAATGTTGCTTTTGAAAAATCAGCAGACGACAAAAAGTGGGGAATATTTCCCATGGGGCAAACAGTTAACAAAGCAGCCAATTCCTAGGCATCACCTTTTTGATTTTATTAAAACTAGGTTAACTTTTCCATTGAACTTGGTTTGACCCTTAAAGCGCCACAAAAAAATTTTGACTTAACTTGAAGTGACCCAATATGGATTAGTATTTTTGTTAATCACCTGCTGGCGGATGATTCATATGAAATGTCAAGTATTACTTTCGGGAATATCTTAAGATAACTCACCAACTGTAGTCTTGATTGGCACTTTAAAGGTTAATATAACTGTGTGGTCATATCCCCAAGTTGAGACAATACGATTATCTGCTTACCTAATTTCACTGATAAAATTGCCAATGCAGGCCCAGATATGAAATAACTCTTTCCTTGCTAGTGGCGACTTGTCGTCTGCTGATAGCCTTTGCAAACAGTTTAAAACCAGATCAGGGCCGACAGAAAGTCGGTCTTGATCTGGATCCAAACCGTTTGAGATTCTGATAGTGTTTTTGAATGAATTTTAGAAAAAAGTCATGTTTGAAAAAAGTTAGCAGACGGCACCAAAGTTAAAGTTGCTGCCGGCATCAAACCAGGCCCTGAGGTTATAAAACTTTTTTCATGCTCTGACAACTCAACTAAGCACGGAATTTCAACTGCTCATAAAAACTAAAATATCGACAAATGAAGAAGTTTCTTGCGTTAAGTCTCTAAGATGTTGTATTTATCATGCTAATTAATGTTAAAATGCCAACAATTACCAATTTGTTCTTATTAGTTTATTAGAACAATAACCAAAGTGTAAAAGTCTCAAATTACTTTTACCATTGCTATGGTAACAAAAATGGCCGCCAAAATAGGCTGAAAATTGGAAATTGACCATTTTGGAGCAAAATTGAGAGGTTTGATAGAGAAATCAACATAGAGCACAAGCAAATACCAAAAATGATATTTTAACAGAGGATGCAAATTATCACAGCACACAACATATTAAAAGGATATTTTGATATTTAGCTGTGCTGATATCTAATTCTTAAAAAATCGGTCTCCAAAAGCATTAAATTTGGTCTAAAATGTGCATTTCTCTGTTTTAAGCCTATTTTGTCGGCCATTTTTGTTACCATAGCAATGTTAAAATTTAAATAAATGCCGAAATTTTACACTTCAGTTATTCTTCTACATGTCTAATAAACCAATCAAAAGAAATTGGTGAAAAGCAATTTTCAGTTTTTGTCTCTAAAGGGGGCCAAAATAGCCCCTTAATGCACATACCCCTTTCAAACACTCCCCTCTTTCTGTTCTCAAATAAAATGTGGGTTACCAAGGCTATAATTCACAATTTCATGTGACCTTGCCCCAAGATCAAAGGTCAAATAATGTATTTTCTTGTAAATGCTTCTCATCCTAAATCATTAAACCAAGCAACTTCAAACTTTGCAGATGTATAGGTTACATGATGTAGAGGGTACTCTGCAACATTTCAAGTGACCTTCAGGTCAAGGTCAAATACTGTATTTTCTTGTAAATACATCTCTGCCTAAAAGGTTGGATGTTGCAACTTCAATCTTTGCATGTGTATAGGTGACATGATGTAGAGGGTGCAGGGCAATATTTCAAGTTACCTTGATGTCAAGGTCAAATACTGTATTTTGTGTAAATTCATCTCTACCTAAGCAGTTGGACGTAGCAACTTTAAACTTTGCATGTGCATATGTATCATGATGTAAAGGGTATTGAGCAATATTCTGTGAAACCTCAAGGTCAAGGGTAAAAAGCCGGTATTTGCTATTAGGCCTTGAGCTGACTATAGACCCCCCTCCCCCCCCCCCAGGGGGAATTTCGTACACTATGATTATCTGAAAGTACATTATATAAGACACAAAATAGAAGATGTTAGCCCTCTGAGAGTGGCAGGGTTAACGTGTAACAGCCCGTTATATACGTTACCCCCCAAAATAGCATTAAACGTCCCTGATAATGTCTCAACCATGACATGTCCGTACATATTTGCATGCTGACACAGGTTTATGAACTTCTTATAACACAGTTACATATTTTTAGTATTAATTTTATAAATGTCTTGAGTAATTACAGTTGTATACGTTACTTAGTGTTTCCCGCGTTATTTCCGAGTATCAGTATGGTATTTATTGACTATACGTGTATTACATCTGTCACAGAATATAGTAAATCTATAAGGCTGCTACTCAAATGATTTAAAGTTCTTTATCATGGTCGCTTACACTGTTTTTTCAGGTCCATGTTATGTATGTTACCTTCAAAATAGCATTAAACATTTAAGTTAATGTCTCTAACAAGCCCTGTTTATACTTATTTGCTTGCTTGCACAGGTTTATGTACTTCTTTTAACAAGGTTTACCTATTTCAGGTATTCATCTAATAAATGCCTTGAGCTTTAACTGTTATGTGTGTTACCAAATGATACATAAGTTATTCTGAGTATCTGTATAGAATTTGTTGACTATACATGTATATAGTCTGTCAGAGAATTTAGAAAATTTATAAGGCTGAAATAAATTGAAGTTCCTTATTAATTTATGGTGACTTAAAGCTGCATACTCTGTAACTATGAACCTTTTTCGAAAAAAAAAAATTTCTTTTTAAATCATTTGCAAAAGTAGAATAAAGTTATGTTGTCACAATAAATCTAATTTCTACAGCTGAAAACTGCATGAAAGAGTGAATTATCTTATAAAAACAGGTGTATTTTCTCTTGTTTGTAATTATTTGCGTCCCTCCAATAATTCTAGACAGTTGATTTTTGTTGTTTTGCCACTAATAATTTGTTAATTATTACGAAAAAGGTAAAATGTATACCTATATTTTAGTATTTATACTTTGTTCTTGAAAAATAGAAACATTATTTTTAAAATGAAAATATCAAAAGTTACAGATTATGCAGCTTTAAACTAATAATATAATGTGATCTATCAACATTCGCTGTTTGCTCACATAAACAGTATAGATACCATGCATTCAAATCGGAAGTTCTGAAAGACAGTCACTGTGAAACAGCTCAGTACTGGGCAAGGTATATGGATATGATTCAGATGGTGTTGACACTGATTAGGGCTACAAGGAAAACAACTTTGTATTGCAGGTCATTTCTATCTGCATGCCCTGTTCCCAATGTTCATTGCAAACGATCACAACAACTACGCACAATATGTACCTGTGTAACTGATTACACTCATAAATTTGATACATATCGCAGATGCAAAGAACTTCTCGAACAAAATGGGTTTAGTGTGTCACAACCATTGGTTCTTTGCTTGAGAAATGCTTTTGACATAACTATCAGGCAAACAATGAAGAGGTATTATTCAGCAACTAGAACTACGCTTCGTACTACAGATGGAAAGGTGTATTACTCATCACATCAGAGCTCCGTATAGTGAAACAACTCTTCAATGCACTAAAATGAAATATTCAATCTGCTCAGATGCAAAGTAGAATGAGTACTAGAGGCAGTTTCAGGCTTCACCAATCCTTTTAGTTCTAGTTTTGAAGACATTGAACTGTACTTTATGTCTTTCGGTGTGCCTGCTAAGCCTTGCATAGCTAAGGGTCTTATTGAGGCTGATGGCATTGGCAGGAAGGCTGTTGTAGACTTCATTGACTCACTTTTACTTAAAAAAATCTGTCTTTCACATGCCCCATAAAATGCTACAAGCTAATAAAGTTTTGATGCTTGCGAGGTCAAGCAAGAAGAAATTGCTCAATTTACGAAACGTAAACAGCCAGATGAGAGCTGAAAGGAGCGTCTTTGGTAAGTATGACCTTCTTTTTATTGGACATAATGTTGACCTTGAGTTGACACTGCCGTTCCTTCTGGGACCTGTACCATGGTCACTGACAACTCCTGATAGAATTTCCACCAAAACTGACAAGTCCAAACTTCAGCATGGCTTGCAATCACACATTGAACCAACATTAGATTGGCCATGACGTTGATGTTAATGCCGTAACTACAGAGCATAATAGCTTTTCCTGTCACCTTCATGGATCTGATGGCACCAGTATTCATCCAGGCACTAAAGGCAGGGCATGTTGGTTTTGTCACTGATACATATATATATATATATATAATGTATAAGCAGCAGTCTATAAAGTCTTACAAACATTCTTGCAGATGATAACCTGGGTGTGTTGTTCAACAATGGTGTATGCAACAAAAGGTGCAGCTTCTGAATGTCAACAGCATTGGCCAGAATATGGGGGAAGAGATCTACACTAATACACTGTTTAACAGATTGTGACACTACCAATGTGCCGATGTGTTAGTACCACGGAAAGGTTATTCCTATCAAACTGATAGAGAACCCCTCCCCCACTAGTTCATCACCATTCTAAGAAGGGTAGGAAAACAAATAAAGAACTGCTCTAGGCACTCATCAGTGATATGAAGCCCTAACATGTGCTATTTATGTAATTGTGAATATGCTGCAGTACGACATGTTTCTGCCCTGCTTTTCTGTCCTTAAGATGTACACACAAATATTGAGTCTTTCCCATGAAAACAAGTGAGACTTTCCAGATATGGACAAAATGTGTGGAAAATAAATGGGAAGGAAATCGAGTACCTATGGGTGAAAGAAAACTTGATTGTACCCCAACAAAAGAGCCACAGAATTATATTTCATATTTTGTGTGATATGGGGTCACCATGTTCAAAACTCAACAACTCAAACCATATAAAAGACAGAAACATAATATTTGCAGTTTCCAAAAGGTACATAAACATTCTTTAATACAAAATGAGTTAGTAAGCACATTCACATTAAAAATATCAAACTATAATAGTTTCATAATTCATTTATATAGGAATAATGAAAAAGTAACATACGTAACACTTTGGGTGCATATTTGTTTTGAACAGTCCATATCTGTGATGCAAAAATAGCTTACTTGGATGATATAGCCAATTTGGAAATCTTACCTTATGGTTTGCACTTTTCAGAAGTCATGCCATTTACTAAAATTATCAAAGATGTTAATGGGTAATATATATAATTGGCTGTTACAGGGTAATGGTGCTATTAACAGAGTGCTAGCATATTGCAAAATCCTTGCAAGATAAATCTGATAGAGGAGTAACAAGTTGTATAGGAAAATTCTTTAAAACCCTTGGATAATATATAAAGATTTGCTCTAGAACTTCTACCTGATGGGTTTTCTTTGATTTTTTAAGTAGTTACTCGCACATTGCACTGAATGTTACAAACTTTCCATGAGTATTATGTCAACTATATTTGATGTCTCTATAAAAGAAAAGAGGGTAGTTTATGTTTTGAGTTACTTCCTCAGCAAATGAGCCTGAGTAAAAAGAAGTACATGGACCTGTGCCAGCATGCAAATAAGTACAAGCAGGTCGTGTTGGAGACCATATCTTGAATGTTTAATGGTATTCAGAGAGTAACGTATGTAACCTGGGCTGTAAAATAGTGTAAGACACCATAATAAGGAACTTTAAATTATTTGAATAGCAGCCTTATAGATTTACTGTATTCACTGACAGATGTAATACATGTATAGTCAATAACTGCCATACTGATACTTGGAAATAACATATGAAACACTAAGTAACATATACAACGACAAAAACTCAAAACATTTATAAATTAAATGCTAAAATTATGTAACTGTGCTAAAAGAAGTTCTTAAACCTGTGCCAGACTTTAAAAAACGTGTGAATATGTCATGTTGGAGACATTATCAGGAAAATTTAATGTTATTGTGCGGGTAACATACGTAACATGATGTTACCCGCTAACGCTGCCACTCTCAGAGGGCTAACATATTTCATTTTGTGGCTTATATAATGTAGTATCTGGAAATCATAGTGTACGAAATTCCCCCTGGGGGGAAGTGGGGTCTATAGCCATCGTGAGGTCTGGAGAATTACATTTTACATTTTTCTGTGATATGGGGGGTACCATGTTCATCATCTAATAAGTCAAAAAGTATATAAGATAGAAACGTAATGCTTGCAGTTTTGAAAAGGTAAATAAAAAATCTTTAATGTAGTACCAAATTAATGAACATAAACTGGTTTCAATAAAATTTAAGACAAACTATATTAGATGCATTTATCATTTAAAAGGGGGTTCAATGAAAAAATGTAACATAGACTACATCGGAGGTGACTATATATGTTTTTAAATGTCATTATCTGTGGCCCAGTAATAGCTTAGTTAGAAAATATAACCAATTTGGAAATCTTACCTTATCTTTTGCACTTTTCTGAAGTCTTAAAAAGAATTTTAATTATCAAATATTTTGTAGGGTAACGTATGTAACAGGCTGTTACAGCTTAACGCTGCCATTGTCAGAGGTCTAACATGTTGCAAAATCCTTGCAAGACATTGGGCTTCAAGAAAAATATGGTCTACAAAATTCCCCCTGGGGGGGAGGTAAACCATATCCAGCCAGTGGCCTATATGGTGTACAATTGACTGAAGTCTAGTTTCATTTGACATTGTTATTTTTCTACTGTTTTGTTAATATTCCATTGTCATAAAACATCACTTTATGTTTGTTTATTTCATTTGGCATGGATATTTTCTGCTGTTTTGTTAATATTCCATTGTCATTAAACACTTTTAAAAGGTTACTGTATTTGTTGGTTGATCTCAACCCAAATGCCCACCATGAATGCAGAAGATACCAGATTAGTTATACAGTTATGTTAGTCAGCCTGCTGTTCAGGATCCACAGTTTTCCACTCTGTAAATTCATAAAAAAAGACTTGAAATCCTGCAAGTTTAACCCTTAAAGCGCCAATCATGACTGCAGCAGACAACAAATTTTTCACCATCTTTCCAAATTTTCGAAAAAATAAGTCATGATATTTCATGAGAATCGTCTGCCAGCAGACGATTCTCATGAAAATGCTCTGACTTATTTGTTAATTTTGAAAAAGCGGCAAAAATTGAAATTATTGTCTGCTGCAAATTAGAGGTGGCGCTTTACAGGTTAATACGTGTACTTGAAATCCTGCAAGTTTAATGGATAAAAACTGGGGAGGCATGTTGTGCATGAAAATATCGAAAAAGTGAGTATGATCAGGAAAAACACAATCACAGTGAGAAAGAGCCACAGAACACTAACAGTCACAAGACATCAGGAAGACAATTAAAGCAAAGCAACCAGCTCTCTCTTCCCATCAAAATGATTGTACAGACAAGACTGACCTCATAGCCAATTTAAAACAGAAATGGCTTGTTTGTTTGTTTGATTATGTCTCAGTGCAGTGGTAGAGTGCTTGACTCGAGACCGAAGGGCCGCGGGTTCCATGCCTCACCGGCGTCACTGCGTAGTGGTCCTTGAGTAAGACACATTTATCCCTGCTTAGTACTGGTTCAACCCAGGAAGACCCGTCTATGTTTAACTGAAATATTGTTGATGGGACGTTAAGAATCAAATCAAACGAACAAAAACAAAATCAGGCGACAATTTTTCCGTAATGTTGGGATGGGTCTTCCTTGGTTGAACTAGTACTAAGTAGCCGGATAAACAGCCAAAATGAGTTTAAGTTTACAAATTCGTATATTTTGGTGTCCCATGTCCCATTCTGGTCAAAGAAGGCTCAGAAATGCATGGAAATCACTTAAATCAATTCAATTACTATACTTCTTTCAAGCCAAAAAATAAAAATGTCAGTTCTGTCAGGTGTATGTGTTTCTTTTATAATGATTTAGGCACAAGATCACCAAAAATTGCTTTAAATGCCTTTCCCATTTCTTTACTTACCGTAGTTGTGATTCACAACTGAATCTGATGCTCTGATTGAACACTTAAGACAAATAACTTCACAAGTTGTGAAGTTATTTATCTTAAGTGTTCAATCAGAGCAATAGGATATAACTAATGGCATAAAGTTAAGCTTATTTTGATGGTGTTGCTAATTTTTACTGGACTGTCAATTTTTGCAAAATATTTTTTTGCACATCAAAATGTACTATTATCTACTATCCAAAAGTTGGCAATCAAAACTCTGCCAATCATGATGATGTAATAGCAACTCGAGAATTGTATTTACTAAGACAAACATTCCCATATAACAAACAGTGTTTTTTTTCTCCAAAATTCAGAAAACGTTTTGTTGACTGTCAAAAAGTGAGTATGGTCAGGAAATACCACAATCACATACTGCAGACCAACCCACGGCACAGTGAGGAAGAGCCACAGAACATTTATAGTAACAATACATCTGTAAGGCAATAATAGCAAAGCAACCAGCTTTCTCTTCCTATTCAAGATTATTGCAAAGTTAGAATGGACACAAAGAAATGCAAAACAAAACAAAGACAAACACAGAAAGTTCTCAGATAACCACCCCTGCTGATTTTGAATGGGTTTAGATAATGACAAATTCTTGTCCTTAGTGTCTAAGCTGTTATAAGGATAATGACTAAGAAATCTGTTTCATAGCATTTGCTTTCTGTAAATGTCACACTATTTCTTCTCACATCTCCAAGCAATAAGGGCAGTTAAAACAGTCAAATAACAAAGTTATTGGTTTTATTATATTAACAAAGTAATGAACTACAGGAAAATATTAATTGACACCAGGGAAAGTAATGAAAACACAAGAAAACATGACATACAAGAGAGCCAAGAGGTCCGCCCTTTCCCAGCAGGTGACCACAAGGCTGCAAGGAACAGACAAGACATTATGACATGAAACACAGATGACAAAAAGGATCAACAAAAGAATTTAAGCATCGCCTTGGAACTGTCTGTAAGAAAATTACTGGAGGGCAATGTCTTCTGTGACCATCAACACGGGCTCAGGAAGAAACGCACCAGGGAAACTCAACTATTGTCACAATATAAGAATCCATTATTCGCGTGAGGCTGTGATAGAAAAATCCATCCCGATGATCACCGATTGGCATCGTGAGGCTTGCCGAGTGATAACAAACGGTGATAGCGAGGGACAGATTTTTTCGTTCAAAATGTGTAGTTGGTGTCTAGTTTGTGTTATCTAGTGCTTAGATTGTGTCTAGTCTGTAACTCCAAAAGTTTTCGTTCCTTTGTATTCAAACTTTGCATAATGATTGTTCATACATTGAACATGTGCACATCCTATTTTGTGCACATTTGATAAATATTTTCTTATTATTTTTAGGGCTGTTGAACTCGACATTTTTTCCAACCAAAATGCTTATTTTAGTGGGTGTCTGGCTTGTGTAATCTGTAACTCCAGTAGTTTTCATTCCTATATATTCAAACTTTGCATTATGATTGTTTACACATTGAAGATGTGCACCTCCTATTGTGTGCACATTTGATAACTTTTTGGAAGTGTTGAACTTAGACATTATTACTTCTACACCACCTTTGGAGTGCTTACATTGTGTAATGTATGTGTAATCTGTAACAGATTTCATTCCTTTATATTCAAACTTAGCATAATGATTGTTCACACATTGAAGATGTGTACCGGCGAGGCAGGTCCAGAGCAGAGTTTGGTCTTGTTGAGGATATTGGCTTGTACAACTCCAGAACTCTGGGTTTGTCACTAAGATGCTTGATGGCCTGAGCTGGGAGCCACTTGAAGTCAGGTACAGGGCACAAAAGACTCAGTCTTCTGTGAAGAATTCAGCACAACCGTGTTGATATATTCACATACAGGTTCTATCTAGCTATTTTCAATACTTGTTTTTACCTAAAACTAATCATTACTCATTTGAAATTTGGAAAAATATTACAGAGTCTGTGACAACTGAACCAGGGGACCAGCCAAAATTCTTCCAGGAGAGTCGATTTCATATAGAGAGAGGACTGATTTGAAAGAGTCTTTCAAGATACACTTATTGCTACAGAGCAAAAACAGCTCAAAACTAATTGCGAACTTATCTGGGTCAAGATAGACATGGTCGCAACAAAACCTATATATATAGCAGCATATTATAGGCCAAAGGAGGGAGACACAGAGAGTATTTCAGAACTTAGGTGTTCTCTTGACATGGATGCACAGCTGAAGGGTACACTATGGTTGCTCGGGGACTTTAATTATCCAAAGTTCACGTGGAATCATGAACATGTACCGTCAATGAAATCTAGGGCAGGCTTTTCTACAAACTATGAAGACTTCGTCTCCCTTCTTGACGACTTTAGCCTGTTACAAATGGTAAGTGAGCCAACCAGGGGTGAAAATGTCCTTGACTTTTTCCTCACATCCAATCACACTTTGGTAAATGACATCAAAGTGTCATCCGGCATAGCTGACCACAGCATTGTGGTCGCAAATGTAAATGCTGAACCTAAGATTAATAAGCAAATACCCCGCAAAGTCCCATTGTTCAGGAAAGCAAACTGGACAGACTTTCGATCCTACATGGCTGAAAAGAAAACTGAAATTTTAAATAATCTTCAACAGCAGAGTGTTGAAGAAATCTGGACTGCTTTTAAAACTGCCCTCCATATTGGCATCTCCCGATTTGTACCAATTAAGAAAATTGGCCCTAAGAAAAGTTTACCTTGGATCACCCAAGAAATAAAAAGACAGATCAGAAAACGAGACAGTCTGTACCAAAAGCAGAAAAGAGGAAAACCAAAGGACAAACATCACCTCAAACAGGTAAAGCACCTGGTCCAAAGTAAAATTAGGCTGGCCTACAATAATTACCTCCAAAACATACTTGGTCTGAGTGAAGAAGGAAATGACACTGCTGGAAATAGCTCAGGGTTTGTATCAAAAAAGCTCTTTTCACTCATTAAAAATGCTAGACAGGATGCACAGGGGGTCTCACCTCTTAAAGATCCTAGCACAAGCGAGACCTCCTCCATAAATAAGGAAAAGGCAAATATATTAAACAGACAGTTTCAATCCGTCTTCTCTCAACTATCTCCACTTAAACTTGGCCAGATCTGTATTGATAAACTCCAGCAATACTTTAACCAAAATATCCATGATCAGTTTAAATGTAACTACCCGCAAATGCCAGAAATAAACATAAATTTAAATGGGATCCTTCAATTACTGTCAAATTTGCAACCTCACAAAGCAGCGGTCCCTGATGAAATTAGACCTATTGTGCTAAGAGAACTAAGAACAGAGATCGCTCCTATCATCCAGCTGATTTTTGAAAAATCTCTCGCCACAGGTAAGTTACCATCTGACTGGACGAGGGCAAATGTAAGCCCCATTTTCAAGAAGGGTGAAAAAAGTGACCCTTCCAATTATAGGCCCATCTCCTTGACATGCATATTATGCAAGGTGATGGAGCATAGAATTGCCTCAAACCTAACTGCACATCTCAACCGGCATAATATATTATACGATCTCCAGCATGGGTTCAGACAGAAACGGTCATGTGAGACGCAGCTACTCCAATTAGTTGAAGACCTAGGAAAACAACTCATAAAAGGTAACCAAATAGATTTAGTACTGTTAGATTTCAGTAAAGACTTTGACAAGGTAAACCACCTTAAATTGTTCTTCAAACTTTCGCAGCACGGAGTCAAAGGTAACACACTTAACTGGATACGATCATTCCTTTTGGGACGGACCCAGGCAGTAGTGCTGGAGGGGGAGAGGTCAGCAGAGGCTTCTGTGACACCTGGTGTGTCACAGGGCTCTGTACTCGGGCCTCTTCTCTTCCTTCTCTACATCAACGATTTACCACAAAACATACAGTCACAGGTAAGGTTGTTCGCCGACGGCACAGCTGTCTACTTAACAGTTACTTCTTCTGAAGATGCAAACACTCTCCAGGCTGATCTAGATACCTTGCAGGAATGGGAACGTACCTGGGATATGGAGTTTAATCCAAGTAAGTGCCAAGTACTCCATATTACACGTTCCAGGCAACCACTCCAGTCTGAGTACACCCTCCACGGTCAGTTCTTGGAATCAGTAGACAGTGCAAAATACCTTGGCGTCAACATAACCCAAGATCTCAATTGGAATCATCACATCAATGAAATTACAGGTAAAGCAAATAGAACCCTCGGCTTTGTTAAGAGAAATGTAAAAACTAAAAATGAGGCAGTAAAGGAACTTGCATATAAGACTTTGGTGCGACCACAGGTTGAATACGCCTCATCAGTTTGGAACCCTCATACAAAACAAAACATCTCAAAAATTGAAATGGTTCAAAGAAGAGCTGCCAGATGGGTCAAAAACAACTATTCTCCTTATGACAGTGTCTCAAACATGCTTGACAACCTAGGCTGGCGATCACTTGAAAATCGGCGCATTGATTCTCGCCTTGTCATGTTTTATAAGATCATATACTGCCATGCGGCCATACAGATACCGACATATTTCGAGAAACCCCATAGATACACCCGTCACATGCACCCTCTCTCTTATAGGCAGATACATACTTCTGCAACATACTACCAGCAGTCCTTCTACCCAGCAACTATTGTACTCTGGAATAGGCTTCCATCAGAGATTGTTCTTAGGGCTGATCTAGACTCCTTCAAAGAAGGAGTCTGCTAGATCAATCATCAGTCTCCATAAATCTAAACACTGTTTTTAACCTGCTTTTGAATTTCACATATGCACTAACAGTATCATCTTTTATTTCCTTCTCACTATTTCACTTTCACATCTTCTAGAATCTAGCTTTTATCATTGCACTGACAGCGCGACTGCACATAATACTCGTGAGAGGGTGCTGCAGAATGAAAAGATAGATAGATAGTCTACGCCCATGATTATTTTATGGATAAAATATACGATGGGATAGGCTACATATTCACCATTCAACATATTACATGTATTTCCGGTTACTTTCGGTTTTGCACAACATCGGATTTTATTTCATTATTCGTGCGAATTTTGAATAAAGGATGCTTCAGCCTGTGTTAAGCAAATTAAATAGTAAAAGAATTATTTTAGCCAGTGGTTCCCCGAGAAGAAAAGGTCTTCTTGAACAGATCGTATGTGTAAAAAGTGGTAAAACACAATATACAAGCATTAGCTTTCACAACCATTATGAAAAAAATGCAGTGGTTGGTAGTCTGCTCCATATGGGAGGGTTCTGGGAGAAAAACTGAATATGAAATAGTCTGTGGGTGTAGGGTACTGTTGGCATGTGTAGGAATGTGCTAAATAATTTAGTCTGTGGGGTAGTAATTGTAGGAATGTGCTGTCCATGTCTTCTTGCTAGCTAGTGTCAATCATGACTGGGGAATTGCTATCAGATCATGCATAATTTTGTCTAAAATAGTCAGTTGCAGCTTGGTTCTTCTGATTGTATGTGTCTCCCATCCAAGCCTCAGTTTCTGTTCCAGCAGTATCCTGTTTCTGGGGGTCCGTGTATTCACCGGATCGGGCCTAATCACCGGATCTGACCGAATCGGACCGGATCGGGCCCGAAATTGGCCTATTCCTTTGCTTAACTGATTGTTTTTTCTTTACAAGAATGATGTGCATAAAAGATTATGTATTTAGTGCAAATTGTATGCACTTGAATATATTAATATTGATATAAACGGCAAAAAAAAAACATACTCAACGGACCCTTTTTGCAATGTTCAGCTATCAATTCACACCTATTGTGTTTTACATAAATGACATGCGCATGTCTATCCTTTGTTCAGTATAAAGAAACCAATTTTCCTCAAATTAAAACAAGCCATTTTTGGTACAGACGTCATTAATTTGATCCTAAAAAAACTTTACAACATAAGATAATTATATCGTAGCGTTATTTGACCATTTTTGGGCCCGATCCGGTCCGATTCGGTCAGATCCGGTGATTAGGTCCGATCCGGTGAATACACGGACCGTGTTTCTGGGGTTGGTATTGGGCATCTCCTTTTTATCATCTCTTATAAATGAATGCGGGTCAACTCGGCCTCGAGTCAAGTCGGCCTGAGTCAAGTCGGCCCGGGTCAACTCGGCCCGGTTATATCCTATATTGCCTACTATTTTCCCCGCTATTTTCATGAGGGATACCAGTATGAGGTGTATTTTATATATATAAATGTTCAGCAAAAGTTTGAGGGAATAATGTTTGGTTCTATCTTTATTGCTGGTCTTGTTTCACTCAACGAGCCAGACTTCATAACGGTAGAAACAACAAAGAAAATGTAGCCTCTGATAGACAAAATTCAAATTAGAATTTTACGAGAGGCTGACAAGAAATATAAATCTATATTTGCGTCGCTTATTCTTATTATTTTTTTAGAAAAAAAGAGTGAATAAATCAGCCGTATAAGACCTTGCTTTGATCAATTGCCGTAGGCCTATTTACTAACTCAATGGTCAGAAAACGATAATTGCCTTGTTTGCAAGATATGGGGGGTCAGTGATTGACAAAGTGTGAAGACTTTCATTTGGTAACCTGGTTCATGACGATCAAGTGGCAAGTTCATCTCCCACCAATTTGATAAAAAAAAGAGCTTAATTGCAACTGTTTAATGTTTTATGTTTGATTTAGTCTGAGTGATTATACACGTAGAGAAAACAAAACATATCCCATATTAGTTCTGAAAATACACCGGGCCGAGTTGACTCAGGCCGAGTTGACCCAGGGCCGAGTTGACTCAGGGGCAGACTTGACTTCAGGCCGAGTTGACCCGCTACCCTTATAAATGGTCAACCAGATAACCTAAGGACAAACATGCTTATCAATATCAACTATTTTGCTTCTTGAAAAGTATGGTAGCAATGCATACATTCCTAATTGATCAAAATGGTACCCAGTTTGAAGATGGTTAAATAAGATGGAAGCAGAAAGTGCAAGATTTCACAGCTTTGGAAATGACAAGTTTCTGTAAATGAACCCTGATTTATAGTTAATGTCGTAGAGCAAAAATATTTCAGCCTGTCCAAGCCGAGATTCTAACCCAGATCTACACGCAAACACTACCATGCCGATGCAAAGGCGGGCCTCTACCACAAGGCAGTAGCAGTGTATTTATATATACTGAGACCCTGTGACATTCACCTCCTCCAATTTGAAACTCTTCCCCAAATATCTTGCTACAGGAATCACATGAAATGAGACCAAGGGAGATATTTATGCACCAAAGGGTCATATGATGGGTTATTTACGGTGGGCGCCATTGTTGTAGAGTGAAAATATTTCAGCCTGCCACAACCAGGAGTCGACCCAGGTCGCTGGATCTATAGGCAAACACTCTACCACGTTGCTGCAAAAGCCGGCTTCTACCACAATGCAGTAGAAGTGTATTTATATATACCTAGACCCTGTGACATTAATAAAAATGTTTTACTGCCAAAGCATAGAAATTACATTTAAAAAAAGGATAGTTTGGTGTTTGTTGTTGTAGCCAATGAAGGAAAATGTGCCACGGTATGAATATTACTTGGTCTCCTTATATTGTTTAAAAACCGTGTGTTGCATTACATTTCAGGGTTTAAAGTTTGACATTGAAATATCAAACTTTAAAGAAAATCTTAAGAAGGAGTCCTTCAATTCACCATTAGATTATGTAAAGGAGACTGCGAAACAAAAAGTACTAGAAGTGACCAACAGACTATATAGAGAGGTAATTAATTTAACTAAATGTTTACCTCAGCGTTCAGCTCAGTAATGTTCTCTTTAATATATATACGGTAAATATTCTAAAATTTCGAACAATAGTTGCCTTTCAAAAATTTCTAAAGAAGCAGTCTGATTAGGTGACTTCCCTGGTTGTTATTCTGACAAGCATTTTTTTGACTTCGAGCCTTGAAAACCGACATTTTATTTGTGAACAGAAAGAGAAAAGTGCTCCAAAATTTTAGATCATTCACCACAAAGTTGGCAATCGACCGGTCAATATGCATATCGACCAGACCAGTGGTCAATACTGGTTTTAACCGGTCATTACTGGTCGATTGGAGGTCAATTGGTCGATTGAAAAAAACATGGTCGATGTGAAGATACCTAGCATTAGTTATCCCACTCTTCTGGACTCTATAAACAGACTTAAAATTGTTTCAATATTAGATAATACAGGCTTTAAATAATTGAAAATGTGTTTCATGCCTTGCTATTGCTTTAAAAAATGTATGAATAATTATTTAAAATAGGCTGTAAAACAAAAAAAAAGAATGTCAATAGTTTTAGATCTTCAGTCTCAATCGAACTGAATCATTACCACAACTTTCAGTTTATACTTACCATTTATAAGCAAATGCAAGTAATGAAATTAACTAAATTTAAAAATCAGTGACTGCAATTAAATGAAAGAAAGTACAAAAAAATCAATCCATACTTCAAATTGATCAGCAAAGAGGTCAATAAGTAGGAATCAGTCATTGCTCTATTAGCTAAAATGCAAATTGAATTTACTTCTCACCTGAAAAGACAAAGGTGTGAAAATGGTAAAGAAAACACAAACTGATGAGCAATATATCAAGGAGTTAATTTTAATTACCCCAGAACAAACAAAACTTTCAAAATAATGGGCATGTCTCTCAGACTGAAGAAGGTGTGTCAGTTTATAAGGCCTATCCAATCACTGAGCTTAAAATGCATTGGCTAATTCACTGGCACCTGTGTTAATAATACAGAGGTGTGAAACTGTGGTCATTCTGTTATCTGCTGTTATCTGAGTTAAGTTAATTATTTCACCAGTGTCATAAATTAAATTGTTATTGTCTCTAAATGGTGGGAAAAAAACCTGTTAGGCTGTATAGTTATTATATTCTGCCCTTGATAATCAAAAAAGAATATAAAGTGTTAAGTGCCTGGACTGTAATACAGAAGTCAGTGCTAAGGTGAAAAGTGCCCTTGGCAGGGACGAAACAGTACCTTTTTTTCTTTTTTCAATAAATAGAACATAAATTCTGACCATATATCTCAATCTACCTCAAAATCGGCCCCTTAAAATTTTCAATCGACCAATCAGATTCGTATTGACCACTTTTTGACATATTGACCAGGGCGGTTTTAACCGGTTAAAACCCCTGGTGGTGGTTTTGACCGCCCAAACTTGATTCACCATACAGCCAGATCATCTACCTGTTCACAGCCTCTAAACTATTTTATCATGAGAAAACATTTTAAAATAGTCTGTCTTTTGGCTTGAATCAAAAATAGTAAGTGAGTATGATCAGGAAATACCACAATCACAAACTGCAGACAAAGTGCTATACATCAGGACTACAAGATAACTATTCAAAATTTCAATTTAGTGAGATTTATCATATGACATCGCGTCTGAGAGTGAAATAACACCATGCAATAAAATCGATAAACCACTAGTGGTTTATAGATTTACGGGAAACGTTATGACGTCCAAGACAACGTTGCGTAAATAATGACAAATTTATAACGTTTTTACGTCAGAAATGAGACTTCAAAGTAATCTTAATGGCATATGATACATAGAATCTAACATTCATGCTCTTGTATTATTGAATTTATTAAACTTGTTGCGAAAAAGAGATAAAATGCTCAGCAAGCCTCGCATTTTATCTCTTTTCCCCAACTCGTTTAATAAATTAAATAAAACATGAGCACTCATGTAAGATCCTCTATATATATCACTGGAGAACAGTAGAAAATTCAGTTTACTGTGGATGATTGTGTATATTTAAGACAAGATTTATGATCATCTAGATTTGCTGCTTTTATATGATATGCATATTGTCAAGCCTTATTTCCCGCAAAACCACAAAAGATATTACATAAAAATTGCAGTTGTAACTTGTTATTAGTGCTATACTGAATTTTGTCATAATAAGTTCATTAAAAATTTTATACCAATTTTTAGCTGCCAAAGGCTCATAGGGGGATATGACATTGTCGTCCATCCACACTCTCAAAATAGTATACCACTAAAGTCAGCCGGCCAACTTTGATCGAATTTCATGTACATCTAAAGCATCATCAGGTAGTGGGAAATGCTGCATAAGGGGATTGGAACTCTGGTATAACTCCAATAGACCTATAATGGGAAAAACTTTAAAAAAATCTTTTTTTTTCTCTGAAACCATCAGGCCAGGGCCCGCAGTTTATATATTTGGCATGTAGCAATGTCTAGTGGTTCCCTACACAAATCCTGCACAACAAGCTGCTGGGGCCCAAACTGGCCCTTACCTGGGAATCAAGAGTTTCCATATACTTAAGTTGGGAAAAACTTTTAAAATCTTCTCTGAAATCATGAGGCCCACTGCTTATATATTTAGTATGTAGCAATGTATAGTGGTCCCCTACATAAATGCTGCCATTCAAGCCCCAGTGATCAAGAGTTTCCATAGACTTATAATGGGAATAAAACTTTAAAAATCATCTTCTCTGAAATCATGAAGCCCACAGGTTTTATATTTAGTATGTAGCAATGTCTAGTGGTCCCCTACATAGAAAATAATCACAATTTTATGCTGAAAATATTTGCTTAACTGGCCCTATGCTGGAAATCAGAAAACGAAGTAGTAATCAAACTATTTATAAGTCGAGATCACTGGTTGAGATAAATTGTTTGAGAATGAAAATTTGATTATTTTCTTATCCATCCAGCTCATTGAGACGGTTCTTTTGAGAACCCACAACATATGTTTTGATTGAGAAATAAGAAAAATAAATTTTAATTAGGCACTTTTATCTAGGAGCCTGAGTATTTATAACTCGAATACAGGTCAGATTGCGCTTATAAGAACATGTAAACTTACATATATGTTCACACTGGATAGGCGGCAATCTTAAACAGTCTTAACAGTCAACGAACGCAGATTAAAAATCAATAGAGACATTGTTTTCGATTGCCATCTGTCGTCAGAACTGGCAATCGAAAACCCTGTTTCTAACTATCTTGAGCTACATTTGTCGATTGTATTAACGTTTATGATTGTCGCCTATCCGGTATGATGTTTAATATTGTGATACATTTTAACAGGACCCTCCTCCAGACCTGATCATTGGGGCAGACACTATAGTGACACAAGACAATGAAATCTTCGAGAAGCCAAGATCAAGATCTCATGCTATAGAAATATTAAGCAGGTACGTTTGTTGACTACTTTTGTTCTTAGATGGTGAGGTAAAATCTTCCTACCCAAATACATGATGTTGAAAGCATTTTGAATCAATTGCGATTGTAGGTTATGTTTGATTCAGTGTTAAATAAAAGTCGATGTTCACAATAAAGATCTCTTCATGAATATAATACAGGGCACTGACTATCATAATCCTGAAAGGTTGCAGTGCCTTTACCTGAGAATATTAGGTATTGTTGAATTGAATTGACTTGCCAATTTACTGTCTTGATAAACTTCTATTATTATTTTTATGAATGTTTAAAGTTACTTATAATTCAATAAAAAATTTAGTAAAATTGTTCATTTGATTTTCTTCCCTTTTAAAAGGAAATACCAATCTTGTATGATTGTTGGTTAGTATTGGTATCCTAACTTAAAAATTCTGCTCCTTTGTATATCTGATACCTTTTTCAGTTTTATATTCGTTTGTTGCCAGTGAATCATTATATTCAATAAACATCAGCTTTATCATTATCTCAAGATTCCCTAGATAAATTAAATGCTATTTCTTCCAATTTGGGTAAAACTTTCAATACCTGTATGTATTGCAGAGTACAGGGTTCATGTATTTTATAGAATGACTTTGTTCCCTGTTTGTACTTTGCCCATTTATAATCCACTGGAGAATGCAGATAAGATATAGCAATGACACATAGGTCCAGATAGGCAAACAATTTCAATGTAAATTGTAAATATTTTCTTATCTATCAGTTTTAACATTTGTTTTGGGAGCTCAAAATAACCGCCTCAATGAGACGGTTCTTTTGAGTACCCACAGCATATGTTTTGGATGAGAAATAAGAACAATAATTTTTGATCACTCTTATCTGGAGGCCTGTATGAATTGCTCACCATTGTTCTTTCCTCAAAATGTTTTACAGCAGTTGGCTCTAAAAGCATTACTGTAACATCTACTGTGGAGCCCAGTGGCTCCGTTGGTAGAGCCTTAGACTTGGGATCAAAGGGTTGCTAGTTCGAGACTCACCGCCGGGGGAGACACTGTGTTGTGTCCTTGAGCAAGACACTTTATCCACTGCTTAGTACTGTTCAACCCAGGTTTAACCCTTTACTCCATAGGCTATTTTTAGATCATGAAATCATTTTCTATTTTTAGACAACATTGAAAAAATTCAACAAAAATTTAAGTTAAGTTTTGAATACTTTTGAAAATATTATGGAAAATGGAGCATTTGCTATTATAAAAACATGATATTTCAAAGGCATCAAAAGGCGTTATTATGGAGTAAAGGGTTAAGACAGGAAATTTAAAAAAAACAAGATTACAGCTACTGAATGCACAGATAAACAAAAATCTTGAGCGTAAAATTTTGAATATTTTCTTTTCCATCAATTTAAACATATGTTGTGTGTACTCAAAAGAAAGGAAACATTCACCATTTTATGATGAGATATTTACCTATCTGGACCTATATAATATGGGCCTCGATGCGAAAAAACCTGTCTTTGGGGTTTGCGAACAACAAAGGCGCAGACCAGCCTGTGCGGGTGCGCAGACTGATCAGCACCTTTGTTATTAGATTTTTGGAACGTATGATATCTAAACTTGCTACAGCAGGTGAAAATTCAATTTTCTGGCTAGTCTCTGTAGCTGAGCAGGCTGGTTTGAGTCTCCCTTTATCGGAAACCCTGAAAACAGGTTTTCTTGCATCACAGTTGTTGTTTGTAGGTTTAGTGGTAAATCTCATACAGTGTATACAGCTGTGGTATTAGTGACTCCATCTACCTCAGGTAAGATGTACGGTAAATGTTCTAAAATATCGAACATTTCTTTTTTGTTCACAAATAAAATGTTGGTTAACAGTGCTGGAAGTCACAAAATGCTTGCCTGAATAGCAAACAGGAAAGACCCTGATCAGACCTTTTTTGCTAGCAACTAAACTCCAGCTGTAAAGTTTTTAGAACTAAATTTTCGCTATAACATTTTTAACTTAAATTTTAGCAAAATAAGTTTGTGATGAAAGTTGTAGAGGTGACTTTCTGCCAACTTCTCCAAATGGTTTGGTTCTTGTGGCTCAAACAGATCTTTGTGTGCATAGATGAAGATTTCGAAATAAATTGAATTCATCCTAAATTTCTAAGTCTTTTATTGAGAGGTAAAAATTTGTTTAGACATGACAGAAAGGGGTAGTCTCAAAAGATATTTGTAAGCGGAGCATATCCCGTTTATTCAACGGTTATGCACATCGTAAGACTGCCGTCACCATGCTCAGAATTTACCATGCATATGCAGAATCAATTTTAAGCAGGCTCATTTGTAGGAACAAAGGCTTGGTTTTCACATGACCTGCAATTTTATGCTTTTATGCACATGCTATGAATGAACGGTTTTGAGAATAGTGGTGCGATTTCCATCATATTTAAACAAGCCATCCATCGCTTTAGTTATTGAATTTGGGCGGTGCAATGTAACTTGTTGACTGGCATCTTGGACTTGGTTTATTTGCGCTTTGCTTAAAATGTCCAAAGAGTGCATCTAAGCACAGAGGAATTGCCAGCATCTTGGGTGGTGAAACCGTTTGAAGAAGTTTGCGGAGGTGTACCTGAATACTTTTCATCGGGAGAAGTTTTTTGATAAATGATGTAGTAAAAAGCTATCTTGAGAAAATAGTTCTAAAAACATGTCAGCTGGAGTTTAGTGTTCAAAATTTTAGAACATTTACGGTTGTGCACTCTTGAAGATTTATAAACCCAATCATTTTCTTAGCAAATGAAATGTCAATGTTGCGAGAACTTGAGACCCAAGCCCATTTGCTGTAATTTGTGGCTATAAAATATTTATAAACTAACCAATGAAATATTCAATTCAGTTAAGAAAGGAATTCCGTTTTTCATAGGTTAATGAAGTAATAAAGGTCATATGTTCAGCTCAAAGTAAATGGTGCCCAAAGTGTGTCACATAAGGGGGATTTCCCTACCTCTCTGAAGTTGGGGCCAGGGGCCTGTTGAATTTTGGGGGGAAAAGCATTTGCACCATCAAATTGGGAAAACTAGAACTGAACCGCCATTTTAAATGGTTTAAAAACCAAATAAGAAATTGGCAGTGGTAAAGCTGTAAAATATTTGCTGTTTTAATTTGCCCACCATAAAACCCATGAAAATTTGCATAAAAATGTGACATTCACATTTTTATGCAACCTTTCGTGCACTTTAACATGGCATTTTTGATCGGATTTTCATTAAATTTTCACCAAAATGTAGAACTAAGAAATTGGGAATGAAATACACCATTTTGGGATTTTTTTTGCTCGTTTTTAAATCAGGCCTAGGAAAATCCCTGCATTAACTTTGGACTGAGCACATGTCATGCATTACTTTCAGAACATACTAAAAATGAAATTCATCTCTCATTTCTTTAAGTCTCCAAAATGAAGCAGGAAGACTTCTGGTTTTTGCTCCATTTCTTCTTATTCTTCTTTCCTTAATGTAAGTCTCCCAAACAAAGTGGGGAGACCAATTGTTTTGCTCTTCTTCTTCGTCTTTTTTTTCTTTCTGGCTAAATTTGAACTTGCTGAGTTATCATTATCACAAGGTGGATTGTTCTGAAATTTTGGAATATGGATACAGGAATTTTTTGTTCTCAGGGGTCGAAATTCGGCCCCATTCTCGATGGTATTTAGTGATTTTTTCCCCAATTTGAAAGAAAAATCTCAATTTTAAAAAATATTTTTTAAGATCGGGATTTTCACTCAGTCGAAAGAAAAATCCCAATCTTAAAAAATATTTTTTTAAGAGTGGGATTTTCATTCAGTCGAAAGAAAAATCCCAATCTTAAAAAATATTTTTTAAGATTGGGATTTTCATTCAGTCAACACACGCACAAGCTGCATGGTGACAATCTAATGCCATTGAATCTTATTTCTCCTTCAAGTTTTTGATGGCAAAAGTATATGTAATAGCTAAGTTGTTTTTAATTGACCAAAATGACATAATTGTGCACTTTAACAAATTTCCCAATTTAGGGGTTTACCACGCTAATTTTCCCAATCTAAAAGGCCCTAGGGTCCCTTCCCAAAATTGCAAAAAAAATTCCATGGGACATAAAGTTTAGCAAGAAGGTTTCGGAATAAAACTGTCAGACTCTAAGGCTGGCTCCTGGGCATGCCCAAACTACCTAAATTTGTGTCAATAACCACCTGATGGATTGTTCTGCGATATATCTTTGATATATGATAGAATTGGATATGAGGTTTTGCAAAAATGTTTGTAAATTCAAAATCCTGGACTCAAGACAAGCCTAGGTTTAACCAAATCGTAAAAAATTAAATCAGTATGATCAAGAAAAACCAAAATCACACACTGCAGACCAACCCACGGCACCGTGAGGAAGGGCCACAGATAATTTACAGTAACAATACATCTGTAAGACAATAACAGCATAAAACCTGATGTCTTAAAAACCATTCAAATTCATGTAGGGCAATTGGTGGTGTGTGACATTGATAATCCAATTTTGGAGCATAAAATTTTGAATATATTCTTATCCATCAGTTTTAACATTTGTTTGGGGTGCTCAACAGAACCTTCTCATTGAGAGGGTCCTTTTGAGTACCCACACCCACAACATATGTTTGGGTTGTCAAAAAATAAGAAAATTAGTTTTTATATATGAAAACCTGCAAGTTATTTGTATAAAAATTGGGGGAGGATTGTAGTACATTAAATATCCAGCATGATAAGCGTTAGAGGAACACATCAAGGGACTTTTGAGACATTAGAGAGGGACATATATTGCAGCCATAAATAAGTATAAAATTTTGAGAAAAAATTTCACATATAGAAATAAAAGGTTTAGGAGTTAATCTACTATACAGCCTGTACATGTACAAGTAGAGTGCAAAAACATATATCTATCTTAATTAAGTGCTGGCCATTAGCACTCATATGTTACTTTTCCTCAATTATAAGATTATTTCCCTTTGTTAAAATATTACAATCTGACCTTTGAATTGTATTTTTTTTAAATATATTTCCCATGCAGATCCCATCATTATGTTATATTGATTTCAGGTGAAAGATTTAAGCTGACAGAGTTTCAAGAGGGTACCGAAGTGTTCATGGGAGATCTCACTAAGGAGGTTATAGAAGCTTATGTTGATACAGGAGAACCCATGTAAGTAAAGACAGAGTTTCAAGAGAGTACTGTAGTGTTCATGGGAGATCTCACTAAAGAGGTTATAGAAGCTTATGTTGATACAGGAGAACCCATGTAAGTAAAGACAGAGTTTCAAGAGAGTACTGTAGTGTTCATGGGAGATCTCACTAAAGAGGTTATAGAAGCTTATGTTGATACAGTAGAACCCATGTAAGTATAGACAGAGTTTCAAGAGGGTACTGAAGTGTTCATTGGAGATCTCACTAAGGAGGTTATAGAAGCTTATGTTGATACAGGAGAACCGATGTAAGTATAGACAGAGTTTCAAGAGGGTACTGAAGTGTTCATGGGGGATCTCACTAAGGAGGTTATAGAAGCTTACGTTGATACAGGAGAACTCATGTAAGTATAGACAGAGTTTCAAGAGGGTACTGAAGTGTTCATGGGGGATCTCACTAAGGAGGTTATAGAAGCTTACGTTGATACAGGAGAACCCATGTAAGTATATGTATAGACAGAGTTTCAAGAGGGTACTGAAGTGTTCATGGGAGATCTCACTAAGGAGGTTATAGAAGCTTACGTTGATACAGGAGAACCCATGTAAGTATAGACAGAGTTTCAAGAGGGTACTGAAGTGTTCATGGGAGATCTCACTAAGGAGGTTATAGAAGCTTATGTTGATACAGAAGAACCCATGTAAGTATAGACAGAGTTTCAAGAGGGTACAGAAGTGTTCATGGGGGATCTCACTGAGGAGGTTATAGAAGCTTACGTTGACACAGGAGAACCCATGTAAGTATAGAGGGAGTTTCAAGAGGGTACTGAAGTGTTCATTGGAGATCTCACTAAAGAGGTTATAGAAGCTTATGTTGATACAGGAGAACTCATGTAAGTATAGACAGAGTTTCAAGAGGGTACTGAAGTGTTCATTGGAGATCTCACTAAAGAGGTTATAGAAGCTTATGTTGATACAGGAGAACTCATGTAAGTATAGACAGAGTTTCAAGAGGGTACTGAAGTGTTCATGGGAGATCTCACTAAAGAGGTTATAGAAGCTTATGTTGATACAGGAGAATCCATGTAAGTATAGACAGAGTTTCAAGAGGGTACCAAAGTGTTCATTGGAGATCTCACTAAAGAGGTTATAGAAGCTTATGTTGATACAGTAGAACCCATGTAAGTATAGACAGAGTTTCAAGAGGGTACCAAAGTGTTCATTGGAGATCTCACTAAAGAGGTTATAGAAGCTTATGTTGATACAGGAGAACTCATGTAAGTATAGACAGAGTTTCAAGAGGGTACTGAAGTGTTCATTGGAGATCTCACTAAAGAGGTTATAGAAGCTTATGTTGATACAGGAGAACTCATGTAAGTATAGACAGAGTTTCAAGAGGGTACTCAAGTGTTCATTGGAGATCTCACTAAAGAGGTTATAGAAGCTTATGTTGATACAGGAGAACTCATGTAAGTATAGACAGAGTTTCAAGAGGGTACTGAAGTGTTCATGGGAGATCTCACTAAAGAGGTCATAGAAGCTTATGTTGATACAGTAGAACCCATGTAAGTATAGACAGAGTTTCAAGAGGGTACCGAATTGTTCATGGGAGATCTCACTAAAGAGGTTATAGAAGCTTACGTTGATACAGGAGAACTCATTTAAGTATAGACAGAGTTTCAAGAGGGTACTGAAGTGTTCATTGGAGATCTCACCAAGGATGTTATAGAAGCTTATGTTGATACAGGAGAACTCATGTAAGTATAGACAGAGTTTCAAGAGGGTACTGAAGTGCTCATGGGAGATCTCACTAAGGAGGTTATAGAAGCTTATGTTGTTAAAGGAGAACCCATGTAAGTATAGACAGAGTTTCAAGAGGTGAAGTGTTTATGGGAGATCTCACTAAAGAGGTTATAGAAGCTTATGTTGATACAGGAGAACCCATGTAAGTAAAGACAGAGTTTCAAGAGGGTACTGCAGTGTTCATAGGGGATCTTACTAAATAGGTTTTATCAAAAGTATTTGCTTCGATTCATTACGTCCTAGTCAACAATTTTTCAGTTGTTTTGGGGCGATTCGTCCTAGGTTGAACCAGTACTAAGAAGCAGATAATGTGTCTTGCACAAGGACACAACACAGTGTTTCCACCAATGGTGAGACTCAAACTAGCAATCCTTTGATCCCCAGACGAACACTCTACCAACTGAGCCACTGCGCTCTATGCACTCAAAAGTTAAAAAATGATATACATTAGATAGAGTGACTTGTGCTCCCCAGAATGAGTTGATTTGCTGAGTTTGATTTGATAACTATAGGCTGGCCTAATTTATTGTTGTTACCCAAAGTAAGACCTGCTGTGTGTATAGCTGGCCAGTTACCTGGAAAAGAGCCCACTGATATGAAAGATATTCCTGCACCTGCATGTTAATCAAAACCGATGATGATGATGATGATGATGATGATGATGATGACGATGAACTTTGATTTCAGGGACAAAGCAGGTGGCTATGGTATTCAGGCTCTTGGCAGTACACTAATCACAGGGGTCAAGGGAGACTACTTCAATGTCATTGGATTTCCTCTACATCCTTTTGCCAAAGAAGTCCTAAACCTATTTTCGTGTTCCTAGCAGCAATAAATACATAGTTTTTATAGAAATAGTTGTTTTTTCTTCAATAATATCATCAATATATATATAGTACAGCTCACTTGTGTTAACTTAATTTGAGCCGTGACATGTGATTTCCAACAATATGGCATTTTGACAAGTTTTGACTCAGACGAGCCTGTGCAGTCTCCCATATAGCTTAGAACCACCAAATGATGTTCAGTCAGTAACTTAACACTCATAGACTATTCAAGCAGCTAGCAAAGGCTCTGATCAGACTGCGCATATGCGCAGGCTAATCTGAGACCTTGCTGGTCGCACATACGACAATGCTGGAAATCACATGTCACGGCTCATTTATAATTAACCAGTAGTATCTACTCAAGTTAAAGAAAATTTGAGCTAAATTTTTGGACCAGTGGGCCTTTTGCCAAATTATTTTCAGGCTTCAAAATGTGTCCTACTTTTTTTTACTTTTGAATTTGAGATTCCTTCTTTAATTATACTGTTTGTTGAATATGTTGTTTTTCAATATGCTCTATTATCCCTACATTTTTGCTCTAAAGCCGTGTTTACAGTATAACGAAGTGGCTCAGTGTTCGCTCTGTGTTTGAAGATATTGACACTCATTGATACTGAACTGGGTAGCGCAGTCGGTAACGTGTCTGACTGCAGATACATGTATGACTGCAGACCCAGGGGTCGCGAGTTCTATTCCGACCCGGTCCCACACTTTCATGGAGATTGATCATGAAATAATTTCTACCCCCATTCTCCTTCCTTCCGTTGATTCAAGAAGAGTTGTTGTCAGTTACAAGGGAAAGTATGTGCACAAGTGACTGGTTAACCGCTTTGTCAAGCTTGCCCAGGAAAAAGAGTGGTTAGATGTACTGACAGTCCCAACATGACTATAGCTGTTGACTGGGACATAAAGAAACAAAGCAAACCAGATAGACTTCGAGCTAAAAAAGGTCCTGCTCCCCCCCCCCCCCCCTAGGGAATTTTGCAGACATATCCTATCTTGAAGAAAAATTCAAGCCGCATCTTTTAAGAGATGTTTGCACTCTGTGCTCCGGGGCGTTAGTCTCTGACAGCCTGTTACATATGTTACTGTAACAAACTAAGGAAAAAATCAAAATGAAAGTTTGAGCTACAGATTGAAGACATTAAACCATCTAATTATTCAAATTTCATATGTAGTTTGCAAGCTGGATGCCTAAGCTACATAAAAGCAGCATTTTAAACAAAATTACAGCCTTCAATGGTGTTATATGCGTTACATAGATTAAATTTCCCTTTGAAAGTTGAAATCGTGACTAACATCAGTCATTTTACAGACAACTTGTGCATTTTTACAAGTGTTTTTAATCTTAGTTTACTAAAATACTCATTTGACTAATAGAAAAAACAAAGTTTGCTTTTCTATCTCAAATACATTGTTTTATATGAGCTATTAAACAACTCTACCCCCAATTTTAAGTATCCAATTTTGGTATCTATTATTGAAGAAAAATATATGAAAATATTTGACGCTCATGGATATCTTACATTTTTAGCACTGTCTTGCTAATGCAATAAAGAATCATACATTTGCAAGTTTGACATCAGGATCAGAGCACATATTAAAGTATGTAACGTATGTTACATGGCATAATGAATGAGCTAGGAAATTTTCTTGGAAGTAAGAGATGATATTTCAGAAAAATACCGTTTTTCACATGTTTTCCTATTAATCTCTAGCCTCTGGTGCCTTAGTCTTAGTAATTACAGTCATTGCTGATAACAAGCCCATGGAATTGTGTTACCTACGTTATATATAACCTTTTTAATCACATATTTTCTTATGCCTATAATATTAAAATATATAGACATATAGATAGAAAATAATAGTTCTCATTTAAATGACAACATTTAATAAATATTCCTGTTAAATAAAATTATTCAAAAACAATCTTTATTAAAGTCACCCTCACAATGTCTATCATTGTGTCTGCTTCTATGGCAAAATAATCACCCATTTCATCACAACCAGTAGAATCATGGCATTGTATTAGGACTGCAAACTGAGTACAATCCTGTTCCTCTCCACCCCTTTGGGAATTGTTCAGACATATCCTACCTTAAAGAACAATTCAAGCTGCATCAAATTAGAGATGTTTGCACTCTATTAACCAGGGGGTTAGCCTGTAATGGTATGATACGTATGTTACCATATCAATTTAAGAATAAATGAATTGAAAGTCTGAGAAACAGAAAGAAGACATAAAACTATCTATTTATTTGAATTATTCATGTAGTTTGCATGCTGAATACCTTTAATACATAAGAAAAGATTTTTTAACAAATATACAGCTTCCTATGGTGTTATATGTGTTACATTAATTAAGATTACTTTTTAAAATTGGTAATTGTGACAAACATCACTTATAAGCATTTCGTGTGATCCTCCTCTTTTGCCATCAAAAGACTTAATTTTCTTTGTATGTGCGGCCAGTGCCAGTGTCAAACAACTTGACTCAGCCAAACTTGAATCCTTAGCATTCTTCAAAAGCAGAAACAGCATGTCAGTGTCATGGGATCAAACACCTGATTAAATATGGGTTTAATGCCATTTCACATATATGCATACAATGGAGTATGACTCTGGTATATATCTCTTCCTGTGAAGTGGCAAGAGCAATCTAACTGCAGCTGCATCTGCATCCGTGCTAGTCAAATGATAACTTTGCTCTAATTTTGCAAAATCTATGTCTCTACCGTGTACCTCTAAGAATACTTTAAGATTTCTGACATTGGTCAAACAGAACTTTGATAGGCTGCTTTTTTTGCATCATTTGCCATGGAACCTATTCAGTCTTTTGGTGCTTAAGTCCTCAGGTCTTAGATCAATAGTATTTTGCTGCGCCCAAAGAACTTTATAAGTTTTCTTTAGTTACAATGTTGACTCTTGATGGTTTTGGCAGACTGTCTGAAACAATTTCTGTTACACCTTGAAAGTTATCTGGTATAAGAGAAAGAATATGAAGTTGGACATTGCCATCAATTATGTTTGCAGGAGGTTGTTTTTTTATGTCAGTACATTGAAGCATGTCTTAAAATAATGTAAAACCTATGATTTCTCAGTTTTTGCAGCCATATCATTAGCTGTTGCATTCAAAAGAAGGAAAGTGGACAATAGGTAGAATGGGATAACCAGTAGTTCTATATTATGCTCTATGGAAGATTTATACAGAGTAAACAAGTTGATAAGGTGCCTCATTTCATGATCCATTGAAAACACTGAAATTGAAAACACTTGCCTCTGACTGTGTAATCAAAAAGGATGTCACGACAATGCCCTTGCTTATTTATTATGACGAGTTATATATGTTACATCCTTTAATAAGCGCTCTTATCTTAGAAACTTAGTGAATCATTGAATTGAAAGGGTCTATTTGTGCTCTGTTCATCCTGCATTTCATTGCTTTACCTGCTGTGATACATCTAGTTCGTTTATCTGAAGGGAAAGAGTTACCTCGGTTTCAGCACTTCAGAAGTACTAAGACTTCAAATAAGTTTTTGAATGCTTGGAGAAAGATAATAAGTGCATAGACATTATTAGATGAAAATATGTGGGTTGCATGTATGGAAAGGATACATTTATAAAAGTTAACCAGCTAAGATATGATTCTTTATCACAGAAATATCAAGGTACATCAGTCCAGGTACTCATTGCTCTTAATGGCATAGTTTTCCTCCTTGTAAAGCTTTAGTCTTTCTCCTACTTGCAGAGTATCACTTGAAACACATACTCAAAGAGCCAACTTCATATCAGTTTCCGAATGTTCCAAGCCATAAATGGCAAAATTGGAAAGTTGATAATGGCTCATCAATTTTGAGTGGACTGGTGGTAAAATTGAATAACAGTAGATGATTGAAATATTGTGTGATGATTCTACTAGTTGCAAGAGGGCGTGTGATAATAATAATTACCACAGAAGCAGACAACGACAAACGTTTAACATGAGTGTTAAATTGACGAGAAATAGTTTGGACCATTTCATTTATCGTGTTTTCTTGCAAAAATGAAAAACTATCTTTTCTATTTGTGGCTCTATATTTAGCATTATATGCACAGTATTAGGAAATGTGTCCAAAAGGTCATTGATAACATCTGTAAAAACAGTCCATGGGCTTGATAATGAGAAATGAAAATAATTTCTAGTGTTTTGGCACCAAAGACTTATTAGTACACATTAAGTGTCCTGATCTTAGACTTAATGACATCTTGCAGATATATGAGCAAGACAGACTAAGAAAATGAAAAAGCCACATGCTGTAATCCCTTTCATGTGTTTTACTTAAACGGTAATAACAAAATTTACTTCTCTGTAAAACTGGGAGTAGGGCTGTGTATTAGCTCCTATAAGACAATATATTTAAGATAGAAAAGCAAACTTGGTTTTTCCTATTCATCAATTGAGTATATGTTTGTCAAATCTAATAAAACAGTTTGAAACCAAGTCATAGAAGTTGTTTAACTAAATGACGATAGCCACAATTATAGCTTTTAAATTATAATTAGGTTCATGTAACGCACATAACACCACAGTTAGCCGTATTAATGTTAAACAGCTTCCATATGTAGTAAAGACATCCAGTATAAAGACTATAAGAATGTCAATTAATTAGATAATTTTAATGTCTTCTTTTAGTAGCTCAAACATTCAATTTTTTTTATTCTCAAATTGATATAGTAACATATGTAACAAGCTGTTACAGGCTAACGCCCCAACTTACAGAGTGCAAACATTTCTTGTTAAATGCACCTGGAATGGTTACATAAGATGTAATTTGTCTGCAGAATTCCAAAGGGGATTAGGATGGAGCAGGCCCTTACTCAGCTTGATGTCAAAATACTGTTTGATGATTTTACTTATCACGCTAACATATGTAACGCTCTTTGATCTTTAAAACTTGATGACAACTAGCAGATCTATAAGTCTTTATCATAGGAGCCAGCTTAGAATCCCTAATTAATGTGAGATATCCAACAGCTGCAAGTTTTTTCACAATTTTAGCTCAAACTTTCAAACTACATTTCCTTTATTTGATATAGTAACGCATGTAACATGCTGTTTCAGACTAACGCCCCAACATAGAGAGTGCAAACATCCCTTATTGGATGCAGCTTGAGTTGTACTATAAGAAGGAATATGTCTGCAAAATTCCCTCGAGGAGATTAAAACATTTTTAGGCATATCTTACGTAAAGACAATGAGCTTGCCCACTTATTACATCAGGTAACATATGTTACAGCCTCTGATATTAAAAATTTTGGAACAAACTTGCAGATTTATGAGTCTTTTCATATAAGCAAATAAATCCCAAACAATGAAACACATTCATCAACTGCAAATATTTTTTAACTATTTTTACTTTAGTTTTAATACCAAACATTTCACCTTAAAACTGGGTAGGGGTAGGGTTGTTTAATTGCTTATTCCAGAAAAGATATTCAAGCTAGGGAAACAAACTTTAATTTTTCTGTTAGCCAATTGCATAAGCTAGTCAGACATGGTTAAAAACATTTTGCAAAACACACAGAGAGATTGTGAAAGTAAATGATGTTAGCCACACTTCAGATTTTAATGGGTTATTTGATTTATGTAACGCATATGACACCTTAGGAAGATGCAATTTTGTTCAAATGGCTGTCATATGTAGTTAGGATATCCAGTATGCAGACTATATGAATGATTTATAAAAATAGTTATTTTAATGTCTTTAATTTGTAGCCCAAACTTTCAATTTACTTTTTCTTAGTTTGATTAAGTAACGTATGTTACAGGCTCTAACAGACTAACGCCCCGGAGCACAGAGTGCAAACATCTCTTAAAAGACTCGGCTTTCAATTCTCTACAAGATAGGATATGTCTGCAAAATTCCCTAGGGGGGGGGGGGGAGCAAACCCATTCTCAGCCATCCGTCTAAGACATTCGTTGACACAAGCTAGTATACATTGAAGTTCGTTAGCTCAACAGTAAAAGGTATTTTCAGTTCATTGAAAAACGTTTCTGTACGTTTTTGTTCGCACATTTGTGCATGTTCAAAATTTTTCCACGTGTGCCAACGAACAGCCCAAATGCAGAAGGTTCATTTCACTTAAAGCAATACCAACTGTTTGTGCACTCTCAATATGATAATGATTTGTTACTGAACGCCATTCAAACAGTTTCTTCGTCCGCATTACAACAACTGTTTGTTACCTCCATGGTAGTATTCATCCAACAAAATTGTGTGTATGCATCAAGAAGTCCACGGTACCATCCCTGGAGCTCTTCGACTGACATAAACAACATGAAAGAGTACAAAGCGACTGTGCCATAAAGTCACATATTAATAGCAGATTACATCTGTGACAGACTTCTGCAGTAGTTAGCTTCTTGGATATTTAATGGCCAAATGGTCACTGGCTCGTTGCCGTTGGTTGTGCACTTAAGTATATCACGTCTGCAGCCCATTTTGTATATATGTATATGTGTTCTTTGATTGTTTACAAGAAACTAGCCGAGGATGAAAAAGAAAGAACTTTTATGTTTGATTTCTTGTTTATATAACAGCACGGCACTCTGTCAGTTTGGATATGCACACTATTTGCAGTGTGCACGCACAACACATTAATCGTTCGTCGAGAGATCATTTCTCATTCCATGTTGTTTGTTAGCATGACGTTGCTCTTAGCCTATGAACTCATTCTGGACTCCTTTTAGAATTTGCTTTCAGTTATGTCAAACCTCGATCACATTTGTCAGATATTATGTCTCCATGAGCAGCCTGCAAGTACCTCAATTTGTAGATTTCAGCTACAAACCAAAAATAGTATGATCGGGAAATACCACAATCACAAACTGCAGACATACCCGTGACATCATGAGGAAGAGCCACACAACAATTACGAAACACCAGGAAGACAAACCAAGCAAAGCAACCAGCTCTCTCCTCCCCATCGAGATGGTTGCAAAACTAGAATGGACACAAAGTAACGCACAACAAAACATAGAACAATTTCAGAATCCCACAATGAGAGTAACAATCAGTAACAAATCAACAACAACAGAACCACCGCCTTAGAACGGACAGCAGCCAAAACCACTGGGGGGCTAAAATGTACTTTACTGGTACCAAATCTTCGCCCTAGATTCTGCTGTTGTTGAAGCACAAAAAAATGTTTAGCTCACATTACATGGAGTATCATCATGGAGAAACAATATAATCAAATTAACGCACTATGATGAAACAGAGAAACGGGCTCATGACACAGATAGTCAGAGTGAAAGAAAACCTCAAGTTGAGCCAATTCTGTTCTGATGATGATTGTCACAACCTTTATCCTGCTATTTGATATTATGAAATATACAAATTAATGATAATGTCCCCGAAGGGAGGGGGACATTGTTTGTGGTGTGGATCCAGTCCACGTAGCTTCTTTGCGTTACCTTCTGGACAGGTTGATTGATTTTGACCAAACTTGCATAGATACGTTTTTGGGGGGAGGGAACAGGTTGATTAGATTTTGGTGACCTTGACCTTATCTTCAAGGTGACCTTGACCTTACAGCAGCACCTTGAAATATCCAAAATATGGTTTATATGCGTTATCTTCTGAACTAGTGGATGGATTTTGATCAAACTTGCATAGATACATTGCTGGGAGGAGGGAAAGAGTAGATCAGATTTTGGTGACCTTGACCTAATTTTCAAGGTCACACCGGCACCTTGGAATGTCCAAAATAGGATTTCCGTGCATTATCTTCTGAATCAGTAGATGGATTTTGACCGCAATTGCATAGATACATTGTCGGCAGGAGCAGGGGAAGAGTTGATTAGATTTTGGCCACCCTGACCTAATTTTCAAGGTCACACCGGCACTTTGAAATGTCCAAAAAGGGGTTTCTATGCATTATCTTCTGAACCAGTGGATGGATTTTAACCAAACTTGCCTAGATACATTATTGGGAGTAGGGGGAGAGTTGATTAGATTTTGGTGACCTTGACCTAATTTTCAAGTTCACAGCAGAACTTTGAAATGTCCAAAATATGGTTTCTGTACGCTTTATTTTAAACTAGTGGATGGATTTTGAGCAAACTTTCATAGATATATTGTTGGAAGTGTAGGAAGAGTTGTTTAGATTTAGATGACCTTGACATAATTTTCAAGGTCACCATCCTATAAAAACTATAAATCAGCCATTTCCACACACTTTCTTCCAAACCGGTGGTTCAATTTTTACCAAATTTACCAAACTTGCATAGATACATTGTTAGGAGACTGAAAAGATTTAATAACATTTTGATGACCTTGATTTTATATTCAAGGATAACCACAGCACTTTGTAATTTCAAAGTTTGAACAAAATTGTGTTTGTGCATGCTTTCCTTTGAAATAATTGATGGATTTCAGCCTGTATCATTGTGACACAATAAAAAGCAATAAGCATACTTGCCGACTCAATTTGCGGTTGGGGGGACTTAGTTTTCCTTGAAAACACTGCTTTAATTCTCTCTAGACGTATTGCTGTGGGATTTTGTACTTTGAAAATCCCTACCATTTTGCATAAGGGCAGGGGCCATACGGTTTTTGGTGTTGATCCTGTCAGCGTAGCCTTTAGTCTGTGCTCTAACTAGTGAACTGTTAGATTGATTCTGACCGATGTGCACAGATACTTATTTGGGACAATAGAAATAGATTTGGTGACTGACCTAATTTTGAAGGTCGCCAGGGTCATTTAAAGAAAGCCTTTTCTGCAATTCATCTTCTGAACTTGAGTAGTCTCAAGCTCAAAATAAAGCACAATCATTGGCTGCAGCACCCAATCATTGTGCTTTATTTTGAGTTGGAGAATGAAAGTAAGTAATGGTGCAAAGATCAGGAATCGATACAATCAAGTACCACACCTGACCCAGGATACCAATGGGAAAGTGACAAACTCACAGAAGACACCACAAACGAGAGCCAAGGTCAGCCCTTTCCCAGCAGGTGACCACAAAGCACATATAAACAGACGCGCACAAAACATAGCAAACACAAGACAGAACAAAAACATAAAAGATCCACAAAAGAAGTACCGCCTTGGAACGGTCAGTAAAATATTTTACTGGAGGGCTTAAACCAGTTTCACGGCGCCAACCTCACCCTTGATTCTGATGTGGACCAGGACACATTTGGGAAAGTGACAAAACACAACAAACACGACAGCAAAGAGGTCAGCCCTTTCCCAGCAGGTGACCACAAGGCTACAAAAACAGGCACGACATTACAATACACACCAATATGAAGCATAACTAACAAAAATGATCCACAAAAGAAGCACCGCCTTGGAACGGTCAGTAAAAAATACTATTACTGGAGGGCTTAAACCGGAACTCAAGTTTTATAAACTTGAGGCCAGATATTGACCAAACTGGCACAGATACGAACCTTAAATGATTAGAGATACATCATTGGGAGGAACTTAATAAATGATTATATTACATCATAAAAACATGTGTAATGGAGTCACAAAGAAGTGTAGGGGCACGTTTTCTTTTAGTTTATGGGTAAATAATGCATTGATCCAGATTAACAAATGTCCGGTGTGTAAGAGTGTGATTAATTTTTAACATCGGTTTTGGGTGCATAATAACCAGAGCATAATTCCATAATAGTGGACCATTTCAGGAATGTCAAATAGTGGATCATTGCAGGAATACTTTAAAGAGTGGATCATTTCAGGAATGTCAACTAGTGGATCAGTTCAGGAATGTCAACTATAGGTAGCAGATCATTTCAGGAATGTCAACTAGTGGATCATTTCAGGAATGTCAACAAGTGGATCATTTCAGGAATGTAATAAACAAGACAGATCTGAAGCAACAAAATACTTTATTGAATACCATTCATGTACACTCATAACAAAACTGATGTGATGACAATATGATTGTTTTATGATACAATCGGTAAACTAAAATGCAAACTTCAAAAAGAATCCGAACTGATGACTGAGATCATAGCTAAACCTAAAGCGGGATCAATTCTGGTATCTACACTAAATCATGCCAAACTACACCATCACTGTTGGTACAACCATCACTGTTTGCAAACATTGTATAAAGAGAATACTAGGCGAGTGTCTTTTGATATCAAGTTTACCAGGCAAGGCTTTGAGAACGCTTGTTGACATCGCGAGACAAGCGTTCTCAAAGCCGAGCCTGGTAAACTTTATATCAAAAGACGCAAACTGGTTTGCTATTTATCAGGTTACCCATTGTTGCACTCTTCAAACTAGCGATTATGACGTAATTTTCAATTTTTGTGTTAAGCGTCATTAGCGACATCATTCAAAAAGCGCAACGTCATCATGACCTGATAAAGGGACATGCCATGAGATAGATAATGTTTTATCAGGCAACGTACAACAATGCAGTTAATACGAGTGGTAAATGATGATATATCTGCTTGCAAAATTTACTTTCCGTGTTTGTTGTCTTCACTAATACAATCAGAATGGCCAAAACTTAAGAGTATTTGGAACTGTGCCAAGTGCATGAGCTGGTCAAGGTATGCACCTTTTTAATTGCATATCCTACACAAGCATACCGGTAGATACCAGAATCAAACTGGAAGAAAAGGACTTTGCTTTTTTGCTCTATTTTGTTGCATCTTCTAATCAACAAGAAAACATGTTTTATTGCTTTCACACTAATCTGTTTCAACAGGTGTGTACTAATCTATGGGGTCAGTGAACATCAGCTTTTTAAAAAAGCTTAAACTTGTGTTCTTTTAGAAAAGGTTAAACTTGTGTTCTTGTTGAAGTAATTTATTTCAATAAAGTAACAACACAAAAATCACACAACTAATAATAACTATATTTATATTAACAGAAAATATAATGCAGTCTATTTGTACGTTATTCAAATTAAACTGTGGCAGCAGTCAGCTCAATCATGTGACCACCCGTAACTAGTCACATGACCTCAGATCACACTCCTTGACAACCAGCTGTCTAGAATAATATGAACACTTAATGGAGTAAATCCATAAGCCAACAGAAATAGTTTAACAGAAATAAATATGCTGAGCTATAATATGTATGAGTAATGGATTCGGTAGTCATGAAATGTATCATATAGATAAGGTGCTTGAAGCAACCCCCCTTTCTCGCCCAATAGATTCATCCATCTGCATTTTCCAGTACTTCACTTGGACATCAGTTTGACTTAATCCATATAAGACAAGTGTCCTTTTTATGGGACATAGGCTAACAGTGCAGACCCAGATCAGACACTGCATAATGCGGTGTCTGATCAGGATCTCCACTGTTTGCTTACAGAATGATAAAAAATGATAAATATCACCCAATAACCCTTAAAATGGAAATGGACTGATCCAATTGATGAGACAAGGATTTCCATTCTGCTAAAATGGGTCCCAACAAGCACCTTTCTGTATGACCACATTCACTTTGATGATGATGGCTGCTATATGGCACCACCAGACCTCACAAATGCACCACAGTTATCCATTAAAGTACCAACTATAATATGCTGCAGATGACATACTCATGGGTGAAAGTTCAAATTTTCCAAAGTCCAGAAATTCAAATCTTAACTCTTGCAATTTGCCTACAATTACTAATACTTTTCGAGTTTAAATGGTCAATTGTCTTTAGATTAACTGAAAATATACCAGGGAAGCTAATATAATCTGCCTAATTCAGCATTTTGAGGCTGACTTTCTGTGGAAGTCAGCCTCAAAATCCTGCATTCAAGAATAATCCTGAAGACTTTCACCCATGTTATTTGCTGCAGATGACATACTGGGTTTCATATTATGCCAAGAAAATGAAACACCAACTTTTCATCTACAGCAATCCTATTAGTCCTTTAATGATGAATAACTGTGCTGCAATGCAGACTGTTCCTTACAAAAACTCGTCCAGAAATCTGAGGCTACCATAGTAGAGCACATTAGTCGGGATTTCAACTTTTGAATGTATACAGCACCTTCACATATGCATCTCTAACAAAATGATTTTCTTCTTTAAAAGAACTTATTGAAACAGAAAAACTGAATTCTATTAACATCATAGACTCTCTTAATCAAATTCAACAAGAAAATAATCCTTCCACTTGGTCAACTGTCAATAACCACTTTCTCGGGCGATTTTCTGTCTTTAAAAATGCGTTAATGAGCAAAATGCAGTAAATAGTTAACGTAACTTGTCCCCAAGATGAGACATTGCTATGGCAACAAGACTAGTAACAATGGAATGTGAAGAAAAGGCAACAGTGGCCATCCAATCAGCTCTCCTGTTTTGATTTTCTGCATAATGGTAATAACCATGGCAACAAGGGTACAGTAGATGTTCTAAAATTTCGAATACTAGTTACATGCAAAAAAGGTCTAGACAAACAGTGCAGACCCAGATCAGAATGATTCTGAGGAAGGGGTCTAATCAGGGTCTTCCCTGTTTGTTATTCTGACACCTGTTTAGTGAAATGCAGCCCTGATGACCAATATTTTATTTGAAAACAAAAAAGGGAAGTGTTGGTAATTTTTGAACATTTACTGTATATCAGAACATCTACAGTAAGTGACCGTTTTTAAGATTGTATACGATTTGAAACAATGACAAGAGACAGCTGTTTAACTCTTTGCATGCTGGGTAATATTTCTTGCTTTTTTGGTCGTCTCCTGACTTTTTTCAAAATAAACTTTTCAAAAACATCTTTCAGAAACCTTTTCGGAGTGTCCCAGATCAGGACCGGCAGATCAGGACCGACGTTCTGTCGGTCCTGATCTGAAGATAGCAAGTGAAGAGATAACTGTGAAATCTACCCAATAATAATAGATGAAACGCACCAAATATGAAATGGAACTGAGAGACAATATTTTATATGAAATATTTATAAAGAAACTTTTTATTTGGACTTTTATTTTTTTGAACAATTAAAAAAGTGAGTTCGGGAAGCTAATGTTACTTTGAACAAATATGGCCTGTTTTCATGAAATTCTTGGGAAACCTATCAATAACATGTATACTATAGTGTTATTCAAGAAAATCTCTCAATTTTAGTTTGACCACTCACTGTAGACATTATCCTTTGTTCTTAAAATTCCAAACCTTTCACATACTGTCTAAAATTACACTTTTTAATAGTCTTAATTTCAAAAGAATGCTGGTCAGATTTATAGCAAACAGAGCGGATCATATCTGGGTCTGCCCTGTTTGTCTTAAGCATTTTTTTTCCAGTAAACAAGTATGCAAAATTTTAGAGTATAAACAATAGTTGAAAATATTGATATCCCAAGAAAAATTGCATTTTATTTTGACATGACATAAAAGAAATAAATTTTCTTGGGAGACTTATAATTGTTTTCATTTTCTTAAGGATAAAAGGCACAAAGACTTATTATCTAGACTAATTACTAAGCTAATATGTAACTAAATTATTCTAGTATCTGCTATATGTATAAAGACACAATAGGTTGTTTATACATTCTCAGTTTCCTAATATGACTAATTTATGGAATTTATAAGCATTTACATGCATACCAATCCATCAGGGTAAAAATTCTGTTTCCTGTTTTTGAGAGCAAATGCTATTCAATGAGACACTCATTTAAATTTTAGAACCTGATTATTCTGTTTGCTTATTACGTCTGCTGCAAAAATTCAAAGGTACTCAAAACTACTCTTAACATGAAAGCTAATATTACAAATCCAGATCAGACTGCTCCTAGGGGAGCCGTGTGATCTAGGTTCATATTGTTAGTCAACAAAGTACAGTAGAACCTGTCTTAAGCAGCCACTCTCAAAAAGACAAAAACTTGATTTTCAAGACCAATTATCGCTTAATGCAGGTCAAAAGTATCTGCAATACTTTTGACCTTCATTAAGCTTCCATTTGTCATTAAGATGTTTGTTTCATCTATTTTTGAGTGGCTGCTTAAGACAGGTTTTACAGTACGTCAGCAGATGAGAAAGCAGACACCCTTCATCATAATTGGCAGGAAGATGGTCAGGAGCCTGTTTCTTTTCTTGGAAAATGAGACATTTTTTTGGTGAATCAGCAGATAGATGATGATTCATGGCAGTGATTCACCATTTCTATCTATGAGAGACTATGGAATACAATGCTATTAAGGTCATTACTCTTTTAGTCTTAATGAAAATATAAACATTACTCACAAGTATGTCAGGAAAAAAGCTTAACCCTCAAAGCACTGCCTATAACTTGCAGCAAACGACTTTTTCAAATTTAGTTGCTTCTTTAACCCTTAAAGTGCTGACAAAAATTCATCTGAAAATGTTGTCCACTGCAAAAAATTGCCTAAAAGCATTATTGACTTAACTAACAGCAAGGACCCAGATCGGACTGCTCAGTCTGGTCTGGGTCTACACTATCAAAGAGGCTTCTAAAAATTTCATCAGATGCTTTATGGGTTAAGTATACCAAATAGGGCTTGATATTTCATGTGAGCTGTCTTCAGGCAAATGATTCAAATGTGATGCCAAGCCTTATCAAAATCTGGTATTGAAAAATGTGTCCTCTGCTGCAGTCATGACTGGTGCTTTATTTACCTTTTATAGAAAACTATAGGGTTGGTTTTATTTCCTTAAATCAGATTATTTCTTACATGAGCATATCCTAATGTAGTAAGAAAAATAATAAATGCACTGCTATGCAGTGACCTAGTTAACAGGAAGGCATGGGATGAGTAACAGTTCTGAACAGTTAAAAACAGAATTAAACAAACTGGTCCAAGTCGGAATTAGTCACAATGAGTTCATAATAACATTAATATTATGCTGTAAATCTATCTCATCTCAAACAGTATCTTAGTCCTTTACTCCATAGGCTATTTTTAGATCATGACATCATTTTCTTTTTTAAGACAACCTTAAAAAATCAAGAAAAATTTTAATTAAGTTTTGTATACTTTTGAAAATATTGTGAAAAATGGAGCATTTGCTCCAAAAGAGCAAATGCTCCATTTTCCACAATATTCTTTAAAATGTGATATTTCAAAGGCGTCATTATGGAGTAAATGATTAACCAGTCATGCAGTCTTCAAACGGAACCATTGAAGGGCATAAAAGGTTTAGGAAAGATATAACAGTATGGCTAAAAAGGCCCCCTTAGTTGTCTCCCTTCTCTCCTGGTTTAAACTTTGACCATAATACTGATGTAGTTCAATGATGCAATTTGAAAGGCTGCATGACTGGTACACAAGGGTCAGTCAAGTACTTCAATGTTAGCCATACATAAGCAAAATCGCTCCAATGAGTCCAAAATAATCTTATTATTACCAGCATTAGTAAAAAATAGCATGTGACTTGCAAAAGACTGATCAAGGTATTCAAGGCCTCAGGGTTATAAAACTTTTCATGGTTAAATCTCAACTGAGAATAATTTTTATCATGCAAATAAATTTTAAAATGCCAATATTTGTTGGCATTTTAATATCTATGAGCATGATAAATACAACAGCTGAGAGTTTGAAAGCAAGAAATGCACTCATAATTAGGATAAGGAATTTTTGTGTAGTATAAGGGTGAATAAGGCAACCATTTCTCATTAACGTTCTGCAAGTACAGCTTTAAGTCAAGGCCAATTTCTCATTAGCTTACTGCAAATACAGCTTTAAGCCAATGCCAATTTCTCATGAACTTACTGCAAGTACAGCTTTAAGCCAAGGCCAAACAGCAAACTACCATCAACTTAATTTATACATTCATTTCTACTATCATAAGTGCTCCAAAGAAAACAGAACCCAGTTTTATCTTAACACTTTAACCCCTTGTATAATAATGAATTCTTCCACCTGATTCAATACAATGAGCCTCATCTCCAAATAAGATGTACAGTAAAAGTAAACCTGCGTAAAACGGCCCCTCTCAAAGAGACCACAAATTGGTTTTCAAGACCAATCATCGCCTAATGCAGATCAAAAGTATTCCAGAATGATCCAAGGGGAGCATTCTGCAATACTTTTAACCTTCATTACGCTACCATTTGTCATTTAGATCTTTGTTTTGTCTATTTTTGAGTGGCTGTTTTACACAGGTTTTACTGTACTTGAGTCTCTGAATAATGTTTTTTTTATATTTCCAAACAATGCATAACAAGATGAAATGCTGCAGTGTTCTGCGAGGGGTTTCCCATATACGAAGGGTTAAAACAAATACAGACTTTAATACAAAGTTTATCTTAAATTGGAAGAACAGATCCTCGGCTCTTTAACTAGTCTCAAACCATTAATCTAGAAGTTGAAGACTGGGGATATGTTAACTTGGAACATTTACTCATATATCTATATAAATAATCAACAAAACTACGGTATTAAATAATGATGACTAAAGCCCAGGCAGAACTGTTACAGTCACTTTCATATTTTTTTTTTTTTTTTTAAAAATGCATGGTAATTGAAAAACCTGTCAATGCCTCTAAAATGACATTGTCTTTACCCGAAATCTGAGTTTTATTGAATAAATTAGGCCCTGAGGTTATAAAACTTGTTCATACTCAACTCAGCTGAGCACGAAATTTATTCTGCTCATAAATGTTAAAATGCCAACAATTGTTGGCATTTTTACCATTTATTAGCATGATAAATACAACATCCGAGAGACTTAAAGCAAGAAACTTCTTTATTTGTCGGTATTTACTTTTTTTTATGAGCAGTTGAAATATCGTGCTCAGTTGAGATAAGCATGAAAAATTTTATAACCTCGGGGCCAGGGTAAAAACAATGTGGTGTGCCATACACACCTAAATACATAGTTCAATTTAAGGATAAACATGGTGCATTGAGACATTTGAAGTTCTTGGGTAAAGATAGTTCAGATTTTGGCAGTTACCAAAATTGACAAGGTTCTGTCTAAAGTGTCCAAAAATCCAAATTTGGCTTTATAACATATCTCTTAAATTCATAGCAAAAAAAAATAAAAAATAAGGAAAAGAAATAAAGTGAGGATGGTCCTTCCTGTATTTTCAGATCTCCTTCCGGAACTTCTTTTCATGAAAATGATATTCTAGCCAAGTTAAATCAGGGAAAATAATACCTTGCCAGGGAACACAGGCAAACTGTTAAATTAATGATAAAAGGTTATAGCCTTGAATGTCTCCTGCTCTATAACAAGGTCTGGGGATAGCATCCTGAGAAGATACACATGTGTTCTTGAGTAAATGCTCAGCCTCTGCAGTTATGTTACCACATTCAACCTTATAAGCTCACATTGGGTTATTTTTAGTTGTAAACAATACGGTAAATGTTCTAAAATTTCGAACACTAGTTACCTGCCAGAAAGGCATAGGCAAACAGGGCAGGCCCAGATCAGACTGCTTCTTCAGAAGCAGTCTGATAAGGTCTTCCCGGTTTGCTATTCTGACGAGCATTTTATGAATTCGAACATTTTTATTTGAGAACAGAAAGAGGAAAGTGTTTATAATTTTAGAACATTTACCGTACATCAACTTCTGATGCCTTCACTGATCCCAAACACAAAGCTTGGATGTAGATGAAGACTGGCCAAAATTTAGACGTAGGCACATCTTAGTTAACCCTTTGTATACTAATGGATTCTTCCTTCTGGTTTGAAACAATAAACGTGGGATAGTCCATTGTGCATATCTAGGGGTGTCAGGTTATAATTTTCAAAAAATATTTAATTCGTTTCTCTGAAAATCTTTTTTACCTTTATAAACAGTGTAGACCCTGACGAAATGCCGCATTTCAACTTGGCCTTCACTATATGTAAAAGTACCTTTCCCGTATACAAAGGGTTAAGTACCAAAATCTCATGAGCTTGATCATCTGCTTATGAAGAATACACATGCACGAGTCGAGGTAATAGAAGACAAAAATATCACTGAGGTAATATACCCAGAATCTTTGGTTTATGATGAGTATTGCACAGTAGGGAACAACATATTGAACAGGGTTGTGTTTTTTTTATTGTTTTTAAACCTTGCGTCTTTAACTGGTGATTGTGGTGAACTGATGAATATTTTTATTAATGTCAGTGTTGTTTGCCTTCGCTTCAATGAAGCAATCTTCAAAGATAGAAATTAAATTTTAACTTCCAACCTGTGATTCTCAAAAGATTTAATGGACTGTCCTAACTTTAATATAGTATAATGGTAGTGTAAATCAGTAATGAAAGAGTCAAAAAAGAATGTTTTTAAAGTGACGGTAACAGAACTGTCGTGTATAAACTAAATAAATTAAACAATGACCCTAACAACCTGAAAATACTGACAAGATACATTTGATAGATGGCAAGCCAAAACTACCTTGCTGAATACCATCAATATGCAGATTAATTTATCAAATTTGTACAGTCGGATTTGCATAAAACTAAGTGCTCACTATTGAGTGAGCATCTTGCAAGAAACCAAAGTAGAACAGTCTGATCTGGTTCTTTACCAATTATCTTTCTTGGCAAACAGGACATACACAAGCTTAGTAAAGCGATATAGCTATGACTGTGTATCTTTAGAAAGCTTGACTTCTGGACTTTTTTGCAAGACTCAACAAGCCAACTTGGCCACAGTGGCAATTTAGATGTAGCAAACATATCCCTGTCTTAAGCTGCCACTCAAAAAGAAGACCAAAATTAGTTTTCAAGACAGATTATCGCTTAATGTAAGTCACAAAAGTATCGCAGAATGCTCCTCATTTGTCATTAAGATCTTTGTTTTGTCTATTTTTGTGTGGCCGCTTAAGACCTGTTTTACTGTACATTATATAGGCAGCTAACAGTAATAACCCTGATCAGACCGCCTGGATGCAGAAACAAGTTAGATTTCAGCATGCCAAATCTCAGTTTAATCTAATATGGCAAATTGTTCACAATTTTACAAACATACATATACAGAATACAAATTGTGTAAAAAGAAAAAAGAAAAACAACATAAGACTAACATTTGATAATGCTTCGTAACAATTTTCATAGAAAAAAAGAGAAGATATTGAAGACAATATAAACTTAACTAATAACATGTTTAAGCGTAGCTTATATCTCATGAAATGTCGGAGGAATTGGGCTTTTGCCCTTCATAATCTTGTGTAACAAAAAAGTTTATGGTCGAACATATAGGTACCACTTATGCACACATTTTCTCCAGAAATCAGGACTCCAGATAAACAGCATCATTGAAAATAAATTTTCTTATTTCTCAACGTAAACATATGTTGTGGAAACTCTAAAGAACCGTCTCAATGAGACGGTTCTTATGAGCACCCAAAACATACCTTTAAACTGATCGATAAGTAAATAATTACAATTTTACGCTTAATAATTTTGCTTATCTGGACCTATGAAAAATGAATCGAGTCATACTATGAAAATCCTGACACATGTAGATAGACAAATATGCAATCAACATAAAAATTCATGCAAATTTTCTAAGGTGTAAGTTTGACAATGGAGTGTCGCGTCAAGAGACGGCATCTTAACATAGTTTTGAAAAGCGAAGATCAAAATCAGCCTGCAAATTAGTTGACATTTCAATGGTGTCAAAACTTCACCTTAATCCGAACTGAGCAACATGGTGAGAACCTGTCTTTTAATGATACTCAAACTAGATCAAGCAATTTGGAATTTAAAAATTTACGTTTAAATGCATCTTTAATCTTTTACTCCATAATAACACCTTTGTAAGATCGCTTATTTGAAAATATTATGGAAAATGGAGCATTAATTTTGCTCTTTGCAAATGCTCTATTTTCCATAATATTTTCAAAGGTAATTAAAACTTAACTTAAATTTTTTCTTGAATTTTTTCATCGTTGTCTAAAAAAAGAAAATGATGTTATGATCTAAAATAGCCTATGGAGTAAAGGAGAATAATGAAGCTCCAAGTCGAGCACTCTGAAATATTTTTGACCTTCATTAAGCTACCATTAGTCATTGAGATCTTTGTCTATTTTTGAGTGGCCATTTTACACAGGTTTTACTGTAGTCCCTCTGATACTGAGAAACAGGCTGATCAAGTCTCACACTTTCCACGACATGAACAATAATAAACTGGCTAAAATTTTAATTTGGAGCCAGGAAGGATGCTAGTTAAATAATCTAAGCATCCACTTCAATTTCTCGGAGCACCAATTTTATGGTTGATAATAAGTCACAGCAGTTTTTGCAAGCATATTAGACATAAATACTGAAACTGTATTTAGAAAAACAGTATGGACCCAAATCAGACAAATAAGCCTTATGAACCTTCAAACCAAATAATTACTGTTCAACAAAATTTAATTTCTGGTTACAGTTCTTCGATTCCTAAAGGGCTGGACAGAATCATAGGTCCAGACAAAAAAAGCATAAAATTTTGTCTGTAAATTTTACCAGGATATGTTTTGGGTGCTCAAAAGAACCATTTCATTGTTACGGTTCCACATGCCATGGTTGAAAAATAAGAATCTTCATTTGTTTGTTTTTATTTTTTATTTTAGCAGTCAAGTTGGGACAGGACTTCCTGGGTTGAACCAGTACTAAGCAGAGGATTTTTTTTTTCAAATTATGCATGTATGACTATAGGCATGCAGAACAATAAATGGTTGAATCCCCACTAAATTCTGTCTATTTGTTAGGCCTTAAGCACATATGTCTGATCTACGTCTATACCATCTTTATATCAGCATAAAAATTCATTGTAAGTGAAACATTCAGCTGTTAGTAAATCTGTAATCCAACCTACATGCTTTGTCTGGGTCTATTACCATTTCTCTCATGCACAAACTCTTAGTTCCATGCATATTTTATTGTTAGTGTCTCTCCTTGTTAACATATTAATTAAAGCACTATATGATGAAATGAAATTTAACAAATCTTTGTAACACAACTCTGTTATTCTGATGTTTTTAGTTTAAACATAACAAAAAAAAAATAGGTGAGTAAAGTCGGTGAAAAATTATTGTTGAATTTAAGGTGAACATTGCCATAAATGAATATGTATTTTCAGGTCACATAATTTTAAGCCCTTAAATTCAATTGTCAGTTTCTGTGACTTGACTGCTTTCATCTGAAATTACCTTTTTCAAACTGTATTCTGCAGCAATTTAGATGGCACTTAACTTTTTTTTTAGGGTTAAGCAATGGCGTGTTACATTTGCGTAAGAAAGTAATAATAATAAGTGATAATTCTGTGATTTGTGACCAGGGCTACGATTCAAATATCAATTTAATTATGGAATGAAGACATCAAATGTCCCAAATAAATCAAATAAAGTGCATCTTTTGTTGTGTATTCAGTGTAGTAGCACAGATGCATAGCTGGTCAAATGAATTCTGTAATAGGAAACATCTGCTATTGGTTAAACACACTGGATAGTAGGCGGCAATCGAAAATGTCCATTCTATCCACAAACGTAGATCAAAAATCTTTAAAACACAGTTTTCGATTGCCATTTGTCACTGGTGACAATGGCAATCAAAAACACTGTTTCTAGCAATTTTTGATCCTCCTTCGTTGATTGTTAAGAGCGATTTCGATAGCCGCCTATCCAGTGTTTAATATATTTCCCATTAAGTGCAGCAAAGAAAATAACGCAACAACTGTAACTTTATTTTTGGACTAATTAAACATTTAATATTTATAATAAAAATAATAATAGAAAGAGTTCATAGCTGAAGAAAAGACGTGAAGACTTGTCAGAGCCTTTGCCACTTACAGACGCAATAAATATCATATCTCAGAGAGAGCATATGTTGATGATATTCATTGTAATCATCTTAGTAAGACACTTCCATTGAGAGTACACAACACTTGCTTTCATGAGGAAATGGTGACTGTAAGTGAAAGGAAAATAATATTTTCGGTTGAATGAAAATTAGTGTGTCCTTTCTAATGCCATGAATAGTAATGAAAATTATAGAATGTAAGATTTGATCAAATTTTGGCAGGTTTAACATGAAACAATTGGAAGGCCCCCAAAGCAACATTTAACACAACAAAAAAGCTACCAACTAAATTTAGAGACCTTTGACCTCTTAAAAATTAACATTTCATAGTCATAGTCAATTAAAAAAATTCACATCAACTTTCAACTTTAACATTTGCCCTGCCCCAGCGTAAACTAGGGCTCTTTCAACAAAAAGAAGAAATGATTTTCTGAAATCAAAATTTCTCAGCCTGCAATATCTATCACCAATTCTTTACTGTATGAAACTGTTCCAAACAGGGCTGGTTTACCAAGCAAATGAAATGTGTCACACACTAGATATAAAAATCTTGCCAGTCAAAAACTTTTTTACCAAAACTTTTTTTAAGCTAGTAAAATTTAGGAGTTCATCTATCATCTGATTGCAGCTTTGTTACAACAATGGCTAGAAAAATTAGGATTTCAAAAAATCATTACTTCATATAACTCAACCAGTCTGGATTTCCAGAAACTATGCACCAATTTTTCTTAACAATAAGGAACCAGTCGGAATCTTCTGCAAGCCCAGAAAATGTAACCAATTCAAGGTCGAGTAGATCATCCAAGGGAAATCACTCTTACCTTCCTCTTTGCCTACAGTTTACCACATGATCTTGATGTTTCAAATTCCATTTTTCTTTACAAAAAAAAATGAAAAATCATGTAAACCAGAGAACTGAGCTAGCAGTTGTTTGCCATGAAACATAGAAAAGACTCGCATTTTCAGTTACATGTGTCATACTGTCCTTAAATACAATACTACAAACTTTGACAAGTCAAATCATTACAGCATTATTTCTTCACACAATACGTTGTTGCTGTTCTTTGATAATAGGCTATTACGGTTCCTCTTCTCTCACATATACACTGTACACAACCTTGCTCATTGCAGCATAAGCTACCAATATTTTAACATTTTTTTAACCAAATGCGTCCAACTGATGAAATTTATATCAAATCAATGATTCTTCATCATACAAAAATTTGCGGTAACAAGTCAACATCATATGTAAATATGGATTTATCAGTCCCAGGTCTGTAGTTTGAACACATATTTATGCTATGCGAATACTGGGACTAAAAATCTGCATTATTGTATAAAAATTGAAAAAATTTTGTTCGTCTACTTCACAGCAGCTTTTCCCCACACCACACACCTAAAAATCTTAACACATAATCATCCACAGGTTGCAAAAAGACAATCTCAAAAGTTCACAAAAAACATACAAAAATGGTATACAAACTTGACACGTGATTACAACATTTTTCAACACAGCAGGTAATATGGATGTGAATTAATCATAAAGCCAGACTGCAAAAATATGAATATACAGGCCCCCAGATAAGAGAGTGTAATTGAAAGTATTTTTTTCTTATTTCTCAAGCAAAACATATGTTGTGGGTACTCAAAAGAACCGTCTCAATGAGACGGTTCTTTTGAGCCCCCAAACTGCATGTTTTAATGATGGGTAAGAAAATAATTCCAATTATACGCTCAAAAAATCTTGCTAATCTGGACCTATGAATTTTATAAAAGATACATTCAGTCCATAGCCATAGAAATCGCCATTTCTTGGTTGAAAAAGCATCTTATCTGAGACTACGAATCACAGACGCACACACTTGCATTCACAGCAAATTAAAAATCAAACGAAGGCTGCACGAGTATGTACAAACAATATTTGGTCTTTTTTATTAATTCTTAAAAAAATGCATATTTTGATAAACAAGGACAATTAATAATAGCAACACATGTCTAAGACTTCTTGTCATATTTGTAATGAACTGCGCCTTGTGAAACTAATTGTTCCAGGCATATTTAAACAGAAAAGACCCAGATCAACAATTTCATTCAAATTTAGTGTCATTTCTAAGGTCAAATGTGGATATTCTGATATATTGCTGGTTTCAGCATTTACATTCTCTTTTTATTTGTTTATGTTGATTCTTTATGTCCCAGTCAATAATTTTAGTCATGTTGCTATGGGGCGTCTTCGGTTGAACCAGTACTAAGCAGAGTATAAAGTGTCCTGCTCAAGCACACAACTCAGTGCCTCCAGTTAGAACCCGCAACCCCTTGATCTTGAGTCCAACACTCTATTACTTAGCCACTGCGCTTCTCATTTTATTCTTTTTTATCTGTGCCTTGTCTACTCCAATACTTTGTGTGTATTAGCAATGAAGGCTCAGGCTCTGAGCTGATACCCTGACTGGTCTCTGTCTTCCCTGGTCAACTAGGTGATAAACTCAAAAATCTCATGTACAGACTCAATTGAACCAGCTCTTGAAATTCTTGATGCAAAAACACCCATCATTTTTGGTCCATTTCTTTTCCAGACTTAAGTTTAAGTTCCAATAACAGCAGTTTCACATGGCGCATCTCTATAGAAAGCAAACTAAAGCAAGAAGGAAACCATCTCTGTAGGGGAACCATCCCCAAAAAGTCTTGTTTTGTCATACAAGCAAACTTCCTTAAACATTGTTTTTTCTATGTGTTTGTTGTAAAAACTTTAATATTCAGGTGTAGTTGTTTTACTTGCACACACATAGAAAATATTTAAGGTATTTACCTAAATGACACAAGAACCAGGAGAAAAATGCTGTGATGTACCAAACACTGAATGTCCTCAGCCCCAACTTCTACGGGTTCCCACTCACCAATAGCTGGGTTCCTTCTGCTTTAACTTTATATATAACAAATTAACAACTGTACAATCGATTCTGTAAATACCAGTTCGAGACACCATTCCTCTTTATCTAGGAAATTTTGACCTTGATCAGTCTGAAGGCAATAGAGTTAGCTCTTTGAATCGTCCATACTGTTTGGGTGGTTCATTATTCATTCGCCATGTAAGAGGTCAAAAGTTTGAAATTCCAATTTACAGTTTACTTCTGGTCCAGACTGCTTTCATTTTAGATGTGGAATCTCTTTTTAGTAGTCACCATTTTGACAAAATATCTTTTTAGAAGTATCAAAAATGTGTTTGTGAACTGCATCTAACTTAACCCTAAAACAGAAGCTATTTATTTCTGCTAGATTCACCTAAATATCATTAGTAAATTTAAGGTCACATGAATTAAAGGGAGACCATCCTAAGTGCCAATAAACTTGCATTTACAGAATTCATTCTACTTCCTGATATGTCATGGAAATATTTGCTATGATAGTGAAATGATTCAGCAGCATTTACCGTACTCTAATGCTCAACATAATCCTTTTCCTGCCAGTCTCGAAAACTGCCGTCTGCTCTCTCATCTGCTTATGTACTTTGGTGGCCTATATTGCAAACAATATGAACCCAGATCAGACTGCTCCTTCAGGAGCAGCCTGATCAGGTTTCATAGTGTTTGCTGTCACTTTAAAAGTTTTCTGGAATGCATTTCAATATATGCAGCAGACGTAATAAGCAGCAGAAGAAAATTTTCCAGACATAAAAATATTGGCAGGATAAGGGTTAACCCTTTAAGTGACACATATAGGTTGACTCAGACGACAGTTTAAAGAAATAATGTCTGTTTTTCGAGCAAAAAAAGCTATTCTCAAATAATCATGTGAGCAGTCACATAATAAATAATCAAACTTTATTTACCCTAAAAACACCCAAGACTCAAGTGTCGTCTGCTACAACCATGGGTGACACTTTATAGGTTATTGAGAGCATCGAGCATACAGAAAGAAGCGTTAATGATATTAAGATCAGAGTAGCACCGCCAAAACATGTTGAAGAGGAGATGTGAACAATTTAGTAAAATACCGCCAAAACTTGCAGATGAAAGTTTCAAACTTTTTCATTGCCAAGCCTTATTTTCCCAGAATACTAAGAGAGATATTACAAAATTTGCATCTGCTGCAGCCAAAAACGAGAGAAATAGTTATGCATTACAATGCTCTTTAAAAAAATAATCAGAACTATTTTCAAAATGTCTGCTGAATAGAGCCAGTTTCTGGGTTAAATACAGTGTGCATAATGTGCTTATTGTTTCCCTTTTCTAAATTTCTAGTTAAAAATCCTTTGAGATACATATAAATTATTCTATCTTTAACAATATCTGTTTTCTTGAGCTATTTAATTTTATTCTCCACATATTAGAGATTATTTTCTACAAAATTCTGTCTTCCAACGAACCATCCATATACATGTATATACAAGATAATTTTTGACTTTACTCTGTCCTTTGTTTTAGTTACCGGTAGTATTATCTCTCTTAAATGAATATGTGGGAACTGTTGAAAGATAAAACAAGGAGGTTTCATGAATGGGCACATTAGAAAAACAACTTAAATGCTGATACAAACAAGAAAAAAGTATTATAAGTGATTTATTCTGAGACCGTATTTTTAAATTTTTCAAAATGTCAGCTGAGCAAATGTAACAAAACAGTTTTTAAGTAAAACTTTGTAAATTTTTCATGCTTAAAAGTATTTCTCGATAATTCACCTAATGTTTTCTCTGCACCCATTCATTTTTTATGTATAGCAATGGTACCCCAGTCGGCATTTAGACTTGGACCAGTATCAGCCCGCCAGCGAAATGCCATTTTAATGGCGTTTCCCTGGCAGACTGATAGTGGCCGGCTTTTATAGGCTTCCTGGGAAGAAGCAATGAAGAGATGTGAAAAATGGTAGCACAAGCCATTATGATGATTATTTTTTTTGGATTTATATTTTTTTCGTAACATTTTTTATACAAAAATGCAATAGAGTAACAATAAAAAAAAGTACATTATATAAAGGAGACTTGCAACAAAAACTGAACAGTGTACCCCTCCGGTCAGATCCTTCTGTCCAGACCCCCCAGATAAGAGTGTGTAACTGAAAATTATTTTCTTATTTCTCAACCAAAACATATGTTGTGGGTACTCAAAAGAACCGTCTCAATGAGACGGTTCTTTTGAGCACCCAAAACACGCTTTTAAACTGATGGATAAGAAAATAATCACACTTTTACATTAGCATTTTTTGCTTAACTGGCCCTATGCTTCTGACCTATCCATCCACCGAGACTGTTTGAGAAAATGATCACACTGGGTAGACTACAATCTTATGTATAAGAGTTGGTTTCAATCTTAACGCAAGCATAACATCATCAATCACCAATATTGTGTATCTTTGCAATCAAAAATGTCGGTTAAATTGCGTTCAGAATTCCCGTCTACCCAGTATGATAATCATCATGCATATTGCTTTAAGGATGATAAGGATCAACATATGCACATGCTGATCAAAGGCTATTAATTCTTTATGAACAAAGGGTTAACCTCAAACAGTCGCAGCTGAATACCAGTTATTCACTGGGAAATACTGGTCAGTCACTGGGAAATACTGGTCAGATTTTTAACTGCTTCCAGTCTAAAATGGCAACTCTACTGACAGTCAAAAAGGGGTCAATCCTGACTCGGAGGGGTTCTAACAGTGGCACAACTGCCATGAAGCACCTAGGTTTCTGATTGTAACTTTATCATGAAAACTACTATGACAATGCATATGTTTTTGATTCATTCTTGAGTATTCTTATTCCAATGACACAAGTATTGACTTTCCAAAAATCAGCAGAATATATGTCAATATATCATATATGGTAAGTGTTCAAAAATTTATCACACATCTCCGTGTTCTAATTATCAGAAAAATTATTAACACAATTCTTGTTGCAATTGAAAAGAGTGTAAGCCCTGATCAGACAGTTCAGTCTAATCTGGGGCTGCACTGTTTACCAGGAAATGAGATTTTAAATTTTTATCAATTACCATATCTTACAGCAGATGACAACAGCCTAAGATTAGACCAGTTTCTTGTCGTGCAACCCAAACATTCTTTGTATGGAGATTGTCATACAGCAAAATCTGCTTGACAATCTCCATTCATGGATGCTCAACAATGCTTCAGCAAAGCTGACCAGCCATGTCATTACCATCTTTTAAGATTGCATCTATTCTTCAGATGAATACAACATGCAATTTTCTTTTGTACATGTAAACTATCACTGGCAATCTTCTATCTGAATTGGACAGACTTGCAAAGCACAGAGTATCAACATGTCTTAACACAGGCACATGGCACTAAAAAAACAAAAAAGTCTCCAAATAGACGTGACATAATGTTTCCACAAGTTGAGACAAGCTTGCTTTAATTGTGCTGTGCCAGGTATTCATCACCACACACATAACACCCAATAATTAGTCCCAAAAGACATTATATTTCACTTTTGATACACCCAAAAATGTCAAGTTAAGGCCAAATATATTTCGGAATATGGTAATTTAACAATAACATTTAACAAACAAGGAAGACAATTCAACACAGCCATGGTTTCCATGGTGACAAAAAGCTTTCAATTCTTTAGCAAAGACACAAACAACACTTACATCTGATAATAAAAATCTGATTTAAAAGGAGATTTTTCTCTCAAAATTTGCAGAAATAAATCTTAAAAATGCATATACATTTCTGAGAACCAAAGACTCACTATCAAAACTGCTGAAAATCATTTTATTTGAATAAGAAGCTATCCAAATGACAACAATCAAACAGACTGGGACTATGTACTGAAACTCAAGAAAGTAAGTACCCAGTCTGCATGTTAAGCATGAAATATACAAAAATATTTATACCAGTCTAATTTATGATGATGAAATATGAATGAACTGAGCAAATTGAGTCAGAAGAAGAAAATGGGCATGCTTCTGCTTCCTCCCCAATCAACAAAATGGTGGTTAATTAAATCATAGCCCTCGATAATTCTTTGTTTCACATCAATATTTGTTCTTATTTCTCCATTAAACACATTTGTTGTGGTTTGTCTCAATGAGACGCTTCAAATGAGTACCCACAACATATGTTTTGGCGGAAAATTAAGAAAAATATTGATTTTTTTTTTTTTCAGTGGAAAAAAGGCTATCTTGGGCTATGGGGATGTAAATGCAGTTCAAAAGTTGTCTTTTTGAGACGAAATTGCTAAAAACAAATGCACTGGTGTATCCATGAACCAACTATTTCTACTATTGACTATATTTCACAACAGAAAAATAAACACCCACAAAATATAATACAATATGGCATACAAAATTGACTAAACAGTGTTTAGTTTTGGGGTTCATAAAAAAATTAACATAGAAAACTTGTTCAAGTCAAATATAAACAAAAAGGCAAGGATCATTTAGTATAAAAATACCGTAAGGAAAACATACATACTAATCAACGTTGCTCCAATTGCACACAAATTGCGATTTATCACCGCCTGTAACAACTTTAGCCTCAGCAGTGCAAGTCTTGAACAGCAAAGCAAGAATTGCCGGTGAAGTAACAGCCTAGCAACCAATAATGAAAAAATATTGAAGGATCAATGTTGATACATCATGCATGGACACGATGCATTGTGCATTGACACTGAAGCAATATTGTTTCATCATTGTGTTTGCTAGGAACACTATGATTATTTTTACAGAACACATTACAAACACAGATGTGAAAAAAAAAAATAAACAATACCAAGTAAGCAAAATAGAATCAGAAAAATAAACATATCCTCCAATAACAAAGCTCAAAATATGTGCAATTTCCAGTTGTTTTTTTTTTTTTTTATTATTATTATTACTTCTCCCAGTAAACATGTGGGTACAGAGCAGACCCTTTATAACAAACATTGTTATAACACAGATTTGGATATAACACAGGCATGTTGTGGCTCCCAAACATGCTGACCATGGAATTTTATAAAGGAATTATAGGAAAGTTACCATCAAATGGTCATTTTCCTACAATATTCCTTTGTATAATTGTACCTTTACAACATGATTAGCTTATAACACGGTCCGTTTCTATGGACTCCAAAGAGTCTTAGAAGGACTGTACTGTACTTGTTAAAGGCGTCGCACAGGTTTACATGGAATAACATAGCTTTCGAAAAACAAAATTTTTGAGGGTAAAATTGTAAATATTTTCTTACCCATCAGGCATATGTTTTGGGGGCACAAAAGAACCGTCTCATTGAGACGGTTATTTTGAGTACCCACAACATATGTATTGGTTGAGAAATAAGAAAATTAATTTTTTGGTACGCAGTCTTAACTTAAGGCCTGGAATAATAAGAAAATTTGCATTTTTCTCCTCTTTTTTTTTTTTGATTGAAAAGGAAGTCTAATAATCGAGATTCTTTTTTCTGTTAATCTTACAGATATATGAGTCTGACATTTCCAGTGCAGAATCCTGTGTTTTCATACCTTAATTGGTATTGAGTAGATTCTTACTCATATGCAAGTAAATAGTCAACACTCTTTACAATCACAATGTTTCAGTTTGTCTCCAAATAATTCAATGTTAAACTGAATTTCTGTTGTAATGAAATCTACTTCCATCTATACTGGTACAATTGTTCAAATACAACTGACATCGTAAAGAATTTGCTGTTATACAGGCCCCCAGATAGAGTGTGTACCTGAAAATTATCTGTCTTAGTTCTTAACCAAAACATACATTGTGGGTACTCGAAAGAACCGTCTCAATGAGATAGTTCTTTTGAGCACCCAAAACATATGTTTAAACCGATGGATAAGAAAATAATCTTAATTTTACGCTGAAATTTTTTGTTAAATAGCCCTATGGTTATAAACTTTCAATATAAAGAGGGTGCACTGTACCACAATAAAGGAAAAAGAAACGGTATTTCAAGAGAACATCATGTTTATTGTTTCTGATCCATTGCGAGAATGTCACAAAAAATATGGATGAATAAATACTACGTAACAGTAAGCCTGAGTGGGGAATATTCAAAATAAACAGTTCAGTCAATGAGGGAGACTATTTCAATGAAAAAGACTTTAATTACCCTTTTCATACTATTGAAATGAGATGGCCAATTATCATGGGTGAAAATTAATATTTTCCAAAAAAATCCTGAACTTTAGTAATCCAAATCTAGAAATATGCAGCATGCCTTCAAAATATTAACAAATTCATGTTTAAATGGTCCCTTTTCTTTAGGTGAGCTATTATAATCTGCCTAATTCAGGATTTTGAAGCTGACTTTCCATGGAAAGTCAGCCTCAAAATCCAAAATTCAGGAATAATCCTGAAAACTTTCACCCGTGCATTATACATCAATAGGGACACAGATTATACTAGGCTTATCATATTGCCTTTCTGTAAGGTACGATATTTTTTTATCTTTAGCAGAGAAAGTACACCCTGATGAGATGCCACATTCTGTGGAACATCATCCAGGTCTACACTGTCATTGCATCCCTTAACTGGTTTCCTGTATGAAAAGGGTAAACGAGGGAGTATCATTTGATAATTATAAGATAATTCCAGGCCTCGAGGTAAGAGTGTCAAAGTAAAATTTAATTTTCTTATTTCTTAACGAAAACTTATGTTGTGGGTGCTCAAAAGAACGGTCTCAATGAGACGGTTCTTTTGAGCATCCAAAACATATGTTTTAATGAGTGGATAAGAAAATAATCACACTTTTAGGCTTTACAAAATTACTTATTTAGACTGATCTCTATAAAAATATGTTGTGAATACTCAAGGTTAAACTGAATAAGGCAAATAAGTAAATCACAACATTTTTAATGGAAAAAAGAAAAAGAAATATCTTATAATGTTCATTTTACGTGACTGCAAACACTATGAGTGCATCCAGCAAGTTTTCTCCCTTTGCCTTATATTCTGAATACATTCAGGGAAGTTAATTTGATATCCTTGAATAGCATATGTTAGAGTAAGCAAAGAAATGGTCTCGGCAATGAAACTATTGAATACCATATAATATGCTTCTAAACCAGAATAACAAATGATACCGCAATATCCTGAGGCATGTATACTGTAGGCTAACAATGGCGCGAAAATGTTGACCATAAAGTTGAGATTTTTGGTAAAATGAGGAATAATTAATATTATGGCATTATAATAAAATGGTTGCAGAGGTCATTGTGAACACAGTATAATATTCAAAGCAGGTAATCTGTCACTGAATATTTTGGATTCTTAGTTTACTAATAAAGTTCTTTGCAAAACCAATGTGACAAACGACAATGATATACGTAGTCAGTTTAATCTCTTTATATGGGTCAGAAAATCTGATTTTCTTGCATACGTACAACAAAGGCGCAGGCCAACGTCAGCGCCTTTGTCCTTTGTTCTCTGGAAGCATAATAGCTAAGTTGCAATATGAAAAATTTCGGTATTCTAGCTAGTCTCTGTTGTTTACATATACATGTACCAAAGACATTTTTTCTCGAGATGAGGCCCAACAAGAACAGCACAAGCTCCATGTGGCTTGAGTCATAAAGGTTTAACTTTATAAAGAAACTCTAATATAAAAATGGATATTTTCCTAAAATTTTCCTTACATTCCAAATTTTAACATATGAGCAGTCTCCATAGTCGTTTACCAGGCCTCCAAATATCAGTGCGTAATAAAAAATTATAATTTTTATTTCTCAACCAAACATATGTTGTGGGTGTTCAAAAGACCGTCTCAATGAGACGGTTCTTTTCGAGCACCCAAAACAGATATGTTCAAACTGATGGATATGAAAATTATCTCAATTCTACACATTAAAATTTCTCGTCACTATTGGTTTTGCTGAACTTTCCCTTACCTATAATCCAGTGAAAATATCCAGAGATTTATAATCTGTTGTAAATGGGGAAGCACCATAAATGAAGGCACACTTGGTTTAACTTTTCTTGATTTTTTTTTCTGGACCAAAAAAGAGGTTCCCCCTTCGTGAAAACTTTCACCAAGAAAAAAACCCACCTGATTACAAAGTCATTGGATAGATCATCCAGTCTTTAAAATATTTCAGGCAAATTCTGAACCGGATTAAATAACTTGAAAATAGTAGTTATTTTTTATATTTAAATTGTCACATAGATCAGGGGTTTCATTAACTATTTTGGCATTTGGGTATAAAGGCAAAGTAGGCGGGTGATTTGACAGTATTTGCCTATAGACTCTATACAAATTTATCAAAAGTAGCAAGGGAAACATGCCTGAGTAGAAAGGGAAAATCCCCGCCTCCCTCCTCTTAATGAAACCCCTGATAGATACAGTGAAATTTCATTATAATGTTGTGCTTGACATGTGTTTCTGTCATAAAAGGGCAACTTTACAAAGTATTAGGGAAATGATCAATTCCTTTGCCTATAATGAAGCCAAAACTGTATATTATAATGCATCTAAATTGGGGGATTGGATTTATGATGTTGTGGGCTCTGTTAAGCCCTGCTGTGCCTTTGGTGTTCATTTTTAGTAGAAACATTTTAACGTTACACGTTTTTTGTTTTTTTAGAAAGCAGAAAAACTACTGTCTGAATACTCTGACAACTGACTTGACATAATGCATTCAGAATGGTTTTGGTATCCAAGACCATTACAAGTGCACTAAGGTCAAAAGCCCCAGAATCTCAACTTTCAAGGATTTCATAATCAAGTATAACTCACAAATATATATATATATCAGTAGAATACGTAGTGAACAAAAATAAACTCAACAATTATGGCACATATGTGGAAATAATCTATTTCTCTTTTTATATGATGCAATAAATGCTTCTTGTGACCTCTGAACCGAACAATTCTGTCAACAGATACAATGAGTCTATTAACAGCTACAATGAGTCTATTAATGATTAATCATGAGTGATTTTCTATTTATAGATTAATTCTATTTATAGATTAATTGACTACCCTGTACACTAGTATACTGATTCAGATTATAACAAGAAACTGACCCCAAGGTCATAAAAAAACATACTAAACTCACGCGAGCATGAAATTTGTTCCGGACATACATTTTAAAATGCCAACACTTGTTGGCATTTTAAAATGTATGTCCAGAAATGATATTTTCTGCTGCCCCGAGCAAGAAAATTGCCTAATCTGTTTGTATCCTGATATTCATTAAGACAATAAATTTCATGCTCATGCAAGTTTAGCATGAAAAAAGGTTTATAACCTCAGAACCTAATGGCATGACTCAGTAATAAAACACCGAAAAACAATGAGTATTTCTTGATGTGGCAATTTTGATTCATACAAAACCAGGGAAAAATTGTTCAAAGCACTGATAATGGCCGAGACATTGATTGTATTAGGCACTATTCCAAAAACATATCAAACATTTTGAGCCAAAAAATGTGATTAATTTTCTTATCCATCAATTTAGGCACATTGTGGGTACTCAATAGAATCCATAAAGCATGGAAGTGGATGAAGGCCTCTTGCCCCACTAAATATGTGAATTCTTGTTTAAAGTACATGTATGACTTCACTCATATGCAATTAGTACCAAAATCTAGTATGCTCACAGACCCACGTTTTTTTGTGTTTTTTTTTTGAGAAATAAAATATTTTTTAATCAGCCCTCTTATCTGGGGGCCTAATCTCTATCAGTGCTCTGACAACTAGAAGAATTGAAAGGTATAAAGGCAGTGATTTCAACTTACCAATAGAAGGGTACTCATTAGAACAGTATCACCAAATGTCTATACTTCAGCTCCAGATCAAATTTTCTCAAAATAATGTAGGTAGGTCTCTTGGCTTAAGTTACATTGTATTTCAGATGACCAAATTGGCCATTTAGCCCATTTAAGCCTAGTGTCTTTTTTATGGGACATCAGCAAACAGTGAAAAACCAGATCAGACGCAGCAGAATGCGGCGTCTGATCAGGCTTTGCACTGTTTGCTTACAAAATGTTATTTTTAAAATATGAATAAAATTGAAATTTACCACCCAAAAACCCTTAAATTTGAAATGGATTCGTCCAAATGATAAGGACGGGAAATTCCATTTGGCATAAATGGTTTAAAGTATACAATGATTATAATGTTGTTCTTCCAAAGAATGGGTCTCAAAGCCTGAAGTAGTTATACAAGCTATATTAGTCAATTTTGAGCATTGTATGGATATTAAGAAAAATCCCAATTCCGCAGTTTGGATCTCTTCCTTAAATATTGCTTCAGGGGGCAAAAATTCCATTAGTCCGCTCGTAATTACGAGTGAAATCTAAAAAGGACGAGTAATTCTTCCCAAAGCACTCGTCCTGTAGGACGAGTGCTTTGGGAAGAATTACTCGAGGGTGTCATATAACTCCCTTGTGTTCTTTACTGCATACGCTTTTATAGGACAATTGCATGTGTTTGTAGGACAAGTGAATATTGTAAGTCACTCATCCTGCAGGACCAGTGCAATATTGAAATATTTTTGTTCCCTGCCCTTCATCTGGAGCTGAAGAAAAGATTAATTAGTCATTTTTCTATAAGAGTGAAAGGAAAGAATTTCAAGATCTTAGAAGCTAGGGTTCTCAGACAAACATGATATTCCTGGTATAGTTTTATATATCTTGTGTAAGTGTAATATTGCAAAACTGAGGTAGCATTAATTCATAAAATGGTCCTGCAAGTACATAACAAAATTTGACCTTATACTTCTCTACTATAGGAGAGGGTAAACAAAAATAACAAGACACAAATAAATAAACAACAGCAAAAACTGGTGAAGCTATGTATACTGATTGTAACTAGGGAACAAAAGAGCCGTAACCAATGAGAATTCTAACACCATGCAAAAACTAAATTAAATTAATTTAACATCACATAACGAAAACAAAAAATGAAAGCTAGCAGTTTTAAATAATAACGATGCTCTCTGCACAACAGCAAACAATTCTTTATCACAATAGCAATACCAACACAAGATTATTCTGTTAATATGGAGTTCATCTTAATATTAGAAATGATGGAATTACAATGTCACAAATAATTTTCAGAAAGCCAATGTCTTCGCTACAATATCAAATGAAATGTGCATGTGGCATAAAAATGGTCGTTTCATTACCATGAATGGTCCATGATAACATGGGCCTTGTCGCCAGAAAACCTGTCTTGGGGGTTTCTGAAAAAGCAACTCAAACCAGCCTCCTCAGCGACAGAGGCTAGTTAGAAAATTTAAATTTCTCTTGTAACAAGTCTAGATATATTACTAAGCAAAAAGCAAATAACAAAGGCGCTGATCAGTCTGCTTGAATGCACAAGCTGGTCTGCACCTGTGCTTTTTGCAACACCCTGAATACAGGTTTTCTCGTGTGGAGGCCCATATGATGTACATGCACCAATGCATTGAGATTTTGGGAGTTTTGAGAAGCTGTGCATCTAACTGTTTTAATGTCACTGCATTAAACCAGTGTGATGCACTGTTTCTCAAATATATAACTCTGAATCATTTTACAAAATACACACTATACAGGACTATGATAATAACAGTCATTCTCACATCAGTATTGGGACTTAAAGCAGACTTACACTGGAAGATGACCTTTGAAAAGTATTTGTGACCTTGAAATTCTTATATTCCTATCATATTCCGGTAAATTCCATACACGAAAAGCTTGTGTTGATAATAACACTGAGCTGATATGAAGATGAAGGTTGGAATAAGAGGTGCAACTTTTAACTTTATATATTGGACTTGTTACTCTAAATAGCAAAAACAATTTTTGTCCAACAAGGTAAAAGAATGAGCTACATATAGGAAATTCCAATGCAGATCAGAAGTTCTTCCCAATTTTAGAGGTTAATTTACAGTCCAAATGGAAAAAGTACTGTAGGAAAATCACTGAAAGGCTGAGGTGATTTTTTTTTATTATTGTTTTTTTATTTCTCCAAAGAAAATCTTCACAAGGAAGGGAAATAAACAATCAGACCGCCTTCTTCCTTTTTACCCAAACTATCCTGGCACACTAAGGATGATCAAAATAATGAATTGGGCTAATGGCCTAATTGATTATTTTGATCATTCTTAGTGGGCCAGACTAACACTAAAAGGTCAAGTGGATTCTTAGGGTTAAAGGTTTAGGTAAATAGTAATTTACTTAAGTCCAGAAAGGTTCAACCACAAACCATCATTGAGCCCTCACCCCTAAACCATTGACCTTCATCTTAACACAGCTCATTTGATCATTATGGTAAATATTTTGTAACAGGAAGGTATTCTATAATGATCAAAACCAAAAATCTTTACCGTAAGCAAAAATGCCTTTGCATTTTCAAATGAATACTGACCTTATCTTGGACATTTCTATACACGTTGCCATAGCAACAGTTGGCAAGGTTAAGGCACTGTCAACAACGGTTCCTATGGCAACTGTATGTGAAGCTTACAACAACTAAGTCATCATGACTAGTTTGATTCATGGAAATCAACACCATTTGATGGTCGGTTATTTAAACATCCTAATACAACCTTTGTTAAAATTTATCAAAAAAAATTATATTCAATCTCGATCTAGACCTTTCTGCAATGATTTCAGAATACAAGCATATATTAAAGAACACCATAGATAGCTAATATCGGGACAAGAATCTAAGTCAAGACAGAGATCCTTATACGATTGCTGCTAACCTCAACTGGTTGAAAATCTATCAGCATATCTATAGATGCATCTATTAACTTAGTCAAGCAACCTTACTTAATACTAATGCACACAGATGGCCAAAACTGTAGTTTTGGCCATCCATGTGCAATAGTGTTAAGATAAATCACACTTTTATGAGTAATGTCAAACAATGTCCCATATATCAGAAATTATGGACTGTATCTCTGCTCTATACCAGTATACAAATCAACCATGTTAGTACACATATAGCAATATGACTTAAAACCATTCTAATATGGAATCCAACGTAACATAAATCTTCAAACTCTGCTAGCAACAACCAATATATCGTAAACTTTGAATAAATAGCACATAAAATTCTTGTGTATGTACAATGCCCATCAACACTATTCTGTTATATACGCACAAAACATGATCCTTGCTTACAATAGTACCCTCATCATGAATAAAGCAGGCAACTGACAAGGCTCTCTTCTCTTCACCTTCCAATAATACATCAAGCATGCATGTCACAATTTTTTTTCTTTATCTAGTTTGCATGCAGATCAATTTACTTATCAGCAGAAAAAATCAAAAGAATGTTCTCATTTTTCTGTGATAATTAAATTTGACGTTGCAATCAAGATTTTGAGACAATAAGCATATTTTGAAAAAAATCTCACTACAATTATATTGTCTACTAAATTCATGATGAGCGTACTAAGAGTACAGTAAAACCTGTCTTAAGCGGCCACTCAAAAATAGACAAAACAAAGGTCTTTAAGACAAATGGTAGCTTAATGAAGGTCGAAAGTATTGCAGAATGCTCTCGTGGAGCATTCTGCAATACTTTTGACCTGCATTAAACGATAATCAGCCTTATACCAATTGTTGGTCTGTTTGAGTGGCCACTTAAGGCAGGTTTTACTGTACTGTTCCATAACTCCATTGCAAAATAAAATCTACACCAGTGCTCAACTCAGTCAGTCCTGTTCTCTTTATTCTTGATTCTGTCTCAGTCACATTCCCAGGCTTGGAATCTGTGAGTATCTGTATATGTAGAGCCGATAATCTTTACTTGCAAGAACAACGGAGCCATCATCCATCAAGGCCACATCAAAACACTGGGCATGCTTCACCTTGCTCTCAAGAGCATTGATCAACTGTCCATCCTGCGTAAATATTGTCAGGTTGAAATTATTGTGATTATCAGCAACAAGGATTTCACCAGAACTATTGATCCCGACACCAATTGGGTAATTTGTAATACCCTCTCCTCCAATCTGACGCAAGAATGCACCTTGGTAGTTGAAAACTTTCACACAATGGGCACGATTATCACTGATGAAGATCTCCTCTTTATCATTCACAACAACACCATTCGGGAACTCCAGGTGTTTTGAGCAGCCAAATTTATGGAGAGTATTGCCATACTGGTCGAAAATTATCACCCTCATAACTTTGCATTCTACTATGATCACTCGACCTTTGTTGTCGATAGCCACACCCCTTGGATGCTGCAAAATGTTAGCACCAAACTTGCGTACAAATTGTCCATACTGATTGTAAACCTGAATCTGATGGGTGGGACTTCTCTCTGTGACAATGATATCACCAGAGGATTTCACTGCCGCAACTCGGTTTGGGTATAACAACTGACCATCTCTCTTTCCACATTCCCCAAACTGAAATTTGAAGCGGCCTTCTTTATCAAAGATCTGAATTCTGTGATTATTGGTATCGGCAACAACAATATCATTCTGAGCATTAACAGCGACTCCACTTGGTTCTGTGAACTGTCCCTCCATCACGCCAAACTCACCAAACTTGCAGTGGTATATCATCTTCTGTCGCTTGATTTGTGATTTAGGTGGGTACAGGCTTGTGGAGATGAGCTTATTGGTAATGTCCATAATTGGATATGTACTTGTGGAGAACACATCAATACCATTCTGGAAGATGTCTAAACCACCGCTGGACCACTTCTCATACAAGTTGTTGTCAGACGTTGTGAATGTATCGGTGGTGGGGAACAAAAGGCTGCTGGAAGTTTCAAAGTTACTCGGTGCAAAGTTGTTGGTAGTGATTGGGTCCACGGACACTGGATCAAAGAGATGGCCGTTGGTCAGTGGCTGGGGTGGTGGTGTAGGGATAGACATGATACCATTTGGTCGAGCTATTGGTTGTGGTTTAATTATTGCTGCAATTTCATTGCCTTCTCTGACATAACCAAAAGTATTTCTAACCCCAGCTTGTATGGCCTGGAAGTTAGATATGAATTCAATGTCATGATAGCCATCGTTCTCAAGATCTGGGGAGAAATTGAACATATTCTGGAAACGCTGCTCAACCAAATTCTTAAACATCAACGATTCAGAAACAGTAGCAAACTTTGTGATCTTGTCGACAAACTCAGCACCCAGGTACAGCTTGTGGATATGGTCTTGAATTTTCTGAGCAAGATTACTAATAACCACTTGTTTGCCATTAAATGCTTGATCAAGTTCTTTAAGGGTTTCTTGCTTTCGCTCTTCGAGCATGGCACGATAGAAGTTGTATGTGTCATTAATATCATTCTGAGCTTTGTGGTACTGGACCTGAAGTCTGCTTGTGATATGTTCAATACCTTTCGAAAGATTTCGGAGATCGGTGATCTTCACCTTGGCTTCTTCTTCCATGTGATGCATCATATCGATTTGCTTGTCACCAACATCTAAGATAAACTGACAATCATGGCCACGACCATGGTCAAACACAGTACATTCCTTGCATATCGGACATGAACAGGTCTTACAGTAGAATTTCAGCTCCTCTGTCTTGTGTCTCAGACAGTACAGAGGCTTTTCAACTTTGCCGTTCTCTTTATTATTCTGCAGATCCGCAAGACTGATGACTCGGTGACCTTCGAAACAATGCATAAATTGGTGAGCCATTACACAGTTTGCACAGAGCAGGTTAGCACAGTCAAAGCACCTAGCAACAGCATTAGTGTCTTTGCTCTTACAGCCAGTACAAGTTAAGGCACTAGTATCTAGGGCCGTTCTTTCCAGAAGATTGCTCACTGCGTAGTCAGGCAACAGGCCAGTCAGCCCATTAGCTGCCAGAAATGTGTCTTGACGACATTCCGGACATGTGATCTTTTCAGCAACTTCTTGATTCTTTTCTAGGCAAGGTTGACAGTAGGTGTGAAAGCAGCTAAGAACTTTCGGTATTGTGTAGGTTTCATGGCACAAGTAACATCGAATGTTTGGATTTCCTGCAGATTCCATCTCCGTGTCTGAAGAGTTTGAGGCAGTTGTGACCGTGTCACTCTGCGAAGGAGTTGGGGAAGCCATCCCTGAACTACTTGTATCTGTATCTTCGTGACTATCTGCAATGAAAAATAAACTCTTTTACTGACAGAGTCGCCTACACCAGGGAGCACTGATTTCAGGGTATACTTGTAACTCTTAACCTGTTAGTGATGGGGTCTGACCCATTAGTGATGAGGGCTGATAAAGTTTGCAAACAGGTTGCACCCAGCTCATGTCAGACAAAACGTCACACTTGATCTGGATCCATACTGTTGGACACATTTGGATACATGATGAACACTTTGGCATAAAAAGTATATTAAACTTGAATATGGGCCTCGACGTGGGAAAACCGGTCTTCCGGGTTTCCAACAAAGTGAGATTCAAACCAGCCTAGCTAGAAAATTGAAATTTAGCTAGAGCAAGTCTAGATATGATACATGTACTTTCCAATAAGCCAGATCAGACTGCTCGAATGCGCGGGCTGGTCTGCGCCTTTGTTGTTCCCAAACCCCTCGAAGACAAATTTTCTCGCCCATAGAATTTAACTCTTTGCACGCAGAGCAATTTTTCATGCTTTGTTGTCATTCTGCTCACATTTTTCAAAATTATTTTTTCAAAAAAATTATTTCAGGAACCCACAGTTTTGATCCAGATCTGAACTGTCAAGTTTGATGGTCCTGATCTGGATCCAAATTGTTTGCAAATGTTATCACTTATCAGTAGATGACAAGTCACCCCTAGCAAAGAGTTAAAACTTCCATATAATAATATATGTAACTAATCTCATATCCACATTCAGGGTCCTAAAGGATGCCATATCTTTTTTCAGGGATCCTAGACAGGGTTTTGAGAGTCAGGGAAAAATTGTACATTGTATTACAGTCATCTGTGTAGCCAATAGTGTGACATGCTCTGAGCTATAAAGTGTATGAACATCTGCTCAATAATGCTCATCAAAGAAAAAGGGTACCAACTGCTTGCAATACTGTGTACTTTACATCTGCCAATTTTGTCAAAATAAATGTTTTAAAACATTGCAATCAAAATATAGCATTATACAGAGACTGCACTGTACTCAACAAATGATACGCCCAGTGTACTGCCAAACCACCATAGGTTTAGATTAACCACCATAGGTTTAGATTAACAAAATCTTAGAGCTATAATTGTAAATATTTTCTTAACCATCAGTTTTATCATCTGTTTTGGGTGCTCAAAAGACTTCTCATTGAGACCGTTCGTTTGAGTACCCACAACATATGTTTTGGTTGAGAAATAAGAAAAAAATTGGTACACACTCTTCACTAAAGGCCTGATGGTGACCACATAAAATTTTTGAATGTCCCACTTCGTTTGGGTTCAGTGGGACATTGTTCAATGTAATTTGCATCTATTTCTTAAATGTTATCATCGCTTGTCCCTTATTTTGTCAGCAGTATCCCACAATATTTTTGGTTCCCCTCCTACAAAATTTCTTACACCTATTTTGATTGTCAGGTCAAAAGCGGCTATCACTTTCTTTGAAACCATTTTTCCAAGTGCAGTTCATAGATTTGCAGCTTTGTTTTCTTGAAGGGTTAATGTTTTTAGCAGGACACAGCTCCAAGCTGTTCTTCAAATCACTGAAAGCAGCCATAATAACATTTCCCATGCTTAGTTTGCCAACACAAATAGATACAGATTTCCAGTCATCAACTCACACAAAGTAAAACTTAATTCTGCAATATGAGGGTCAGTCTATTACTGAAGCTGTTTATCAATGCCCAAAAAGAAAGAAAAATCTCTAAACATGCATATTGTGACCAGATCAGGTATTCAAACTGACTAACCCACTAGCAATTAATACCATTTATTTGATAGAAATAAATTGTGGGGGCTCAGCCAAACATCAACTTGATTTAAAATTGTACTTTTCAAACTCCTGAACTTTTGAACTTCAAATAATAAAACTTGCAATATGCTGCAAAATAATATTAACAATTTCAAGTTGAAAATAAATCCAACAAGCTATTATAATTTGATTTATTTGTGTCGATGCTTTACACCCCAGTCAACAATTTCTCAGTCATGTCAGGATGTTTCTGGTCTTTCTGGGTCGAACCAGTACTAATTGAGTCGCGACATGAGATTTCCAACAATGTGGTATGTGTGACCAACAAACGCTCACACCAGCCCAGCCTGCGCATATGCGCAGTCTGATCAGAACCTTTGCTAGTCACTTGAATATATTATGCTACTGACCGAACAAACATCATTTGGAGTTTCTAAGCTTAAAAGTGGCTGCACAGGCTCGTCTGGTCTATGTGAAATGGCCCTAAGAGACCACTGCCTAATGGGAAAGAAAAATCTATATTATAGTACGTTTACACTAATATGTATGTTCCTAGCAACCACGGCAGTCACGACAGACCAAAACGTAGCTTGCTGTGGAGATCAGAAACCCTTAAACAGGTACTTTGGCAAGCATTGAATACCCATCTACGAAACGCTGCATAGCGCAACATTTCATTGTTGGCTTAAGACATAATCAATCTTCAGAGAAAGAAATACAATTTAAACATGTAACCACAATTTAAAATTACAACAGGTCTCAGACTTAAAGTAAGAAAGAGGACAAAAATCAGGAATCGATACAATCAAGCACCACACCCGACCCAGGACACCAATGGGAAAGTGACAACTTCACAATTAGAGATCAAGGTTTGTTAAGAAAAATCGATTTTCAGAGAAATACAATATTTTTTTTCAAATCCCCTCAATATATTCAGTGTATTATCCTGGTTTAACTGTATCAAACTTTATGGAAAATTTCATTGGTAAGCAAAGCGTTAATATTTGTTTACCAGTACTATGAATCATCAATCTGTTTTGGCAACACTAGAATTCAAAATGACAATTATTTCTTTTCTTTGTTGCTCATGGGGAGCAGCTTATATTTGGTAGTCAACATTTTCAAAGCAATGGGCCAAACCTCATCTTATGTCTGATGCATATCAGACTGCACTACATGGGGGAAATAAGAAAAAATACCCTACTTTTTTTTAAACGTAAAATTGTTAATATTGTCTTATCTATTAATTACAACATATGTTTTGGATGCTCAAAAGAACCGTCTCATTGAGACGGTTCTTTTGAGCACCCACAACATATGTTTTATATTAGAAATAAGAAAAGTATATCTATCTAGAGTCCTGCCCTATTTCCGAGCTGTTTCAAAAATATCTAACTATCTCCATACACTGCCTCTCACCCTCACTAAACTCACCATAAAACAATAATCCCAGTCCTAGCTTAAAATCCCACGTTTCATGACATAAATCACCTCCACGTTTGTCATCATTCCAGATTTCTGAGCATGTGTCACTACTACTACAGTCATCAGACGAATCAGAATCCATATCAACAATATCACAGAACAAAACTTTTTTTAATTCTTCTTTGAGGATTTTTATTTCTAGATAAACTCCAGAATAACTATTTATGTTCAATGTTCAAAATTGAAAACCCCTTTTATCTGTTTTTTTAATAAAATAGTTGTTAAAATTCACAAAGAAATAAAGAATTATAAATTCAAAACAAGTTCAGCTTTTTATAAAAATTGTCGCAGCATGATCATCTCTATTATTAAACTCTTCATACAGCTCACAACAAAGAAAACTTTTATCGCTAAAATCCGATACCAGTCGTTCCTAATATGGTTTCTGATCAATAATAAAGCATTAGCGTAACAAATGCGGATATTTATACAAACCAGTCTAGTTCAATGTCTCATTTGAACAAACAAAGCGACACCTGTCTGAGCTCAGCCAACTTTCAAGGCAAACAAAGACAATTTTACAACAGGCATCTCATTATAGAAGTCCAGTGAACCCTCCTACTAATCTACTCAGGTCCAATCACTCAAACCTTCAAAGAAAGATCAACTACCTAACAGTAAATGTCATCTGATAAATACTTATCAGTTTATGAAACTACTCAAATAGTGGCCTCCAAACAAGATGATAAGCTTATTAAATAATCAACATGAGAACTTGTTAACCCTTTCTCAAGGAATAAAATCATGAAGAAATAAGAAACATATCACCATTATATAACTCCCTTCTCAAAGCCCCATATCTCAGGGCTTTTTCCAGCAATTTTGGGAAAAGGCCCTTGGCCAAAATTCGGAAAAAATGATCTTTAACAGCAAAATTGGGAGAAATTAACGACACAGAATATAACAAGGGTAGCAAAATATATCCTCAAAATAAAGTTATTTTATATTGTATAATGCCAACCATACCACTTAAGCACAAGTGTTTAATTATCATTCTCATATGGGTCATTGTTTCTCATGTCTCTAAAAAAAAGTAAAAAAAAAAAATTTTCTTTTTCTTTTCTTAATTGGGGGAAGACAGACATAGTATTGGGAAAAAGGTGGCTATTTTCGATTGGGAATGGGGCCGAAATTCGGCCCCTAGAGAAGGGCAGAAAATGCCCTGTATCCTATCCTTTGCCATGCTGAAGGTACTACACCGTACACTCCTCCCCGTTTATTATCCTGTTAACCTGCAAGTAAGCCCCAAAATAGGCATTTTGGCAAACATTGAGGACCTAGATGAAATGCCGCATAAAGCAGCATTTCATCAGGGTCTTCATGGTTGCAAAGGCAAAATCAATCTTCAGAGAAAGAATTTTTTTTAAATTATAACCTGTGAGGAACTATTCCCCGGTGAAATAGTCTTTCTCATTCGGTGGCGCCATTGCGCCAATCACGCATTTCCAGTCATTATGGCCCCTTAGAAATGCATAATTTATTATGTTTGTTTTTTCTGTCCGATTTTGTTACGGTAGTTTCTTTCCAGGGCTTATTTTAAGCATGGGTCTATTGGCTCAGGCCATTTAAATTGCACCGTAGCAGGTCTGTCAGGCCAGTTGAATTCTGGGGCCAAGAAGTGAATCAGAAGTAGGTGTTTCGGCTGAAAACATCAGCCGTGAAATACCATGCTTTGACTCAGGTGACCAATCAAAATCATTATTTGAAAAGGGTCTACTCTGTGCATGCCCGATATTCTAAAGATAAGCGTTTGTAGAATTTGTAGAATCATGTTGGTTAATAGCTATACAAAGCTAATGTCAATTACTATATATAAAATCTGAATTCTGAATTCTGTATTCTTAAATGCCCCGAATGGTTTCATGGGTTATTCATGTTGCGTACTTGAACTGTCAAGATGGTGGACACGAATTTAGGATTTTTATCGCATTTATTTTCACAGTTTGTCTGGAAACAGCACATTCTATTTTATTTGTAAAGAATTTTTTTTAAGAATGCTACAAAATGGTAGATGTTGGTTCAAATGAGAGCCACAAAAAGGCATGACAACTGTGTTTCTTCAGACTTTGATTCGCCAGATTCTGAGACTTATTATTGAGACAATTTCAGCTTTTGTAAAAGAAGTGTATAGGGTTGTGCTTCACTGATGATAATATACAGCCCTCAAAAATTTCAAATGGCTCCCAGAAAATGCTGAACATGGGGCAAAACATGGTTCTCAAAATTTCTGACCTGGGGACAACACTGCTGCAGATTTTTTCAAAATAAACATTTTCAAAAAATTCTTTCATGACTACCACCTTAGTGTTAAATAGTTTGAATCTATATCAGACCAGCCATTCTAGCTTCCTGATCTGGATCCAAACTGACTGCAAAGGCCATCAGCGGATGGCACTAGCAGAAGAGAATAACTTAACTTTTTAAAGTTTTATAGCAAAATTTGAGTCTTGAAAGTTAAGACATAGCAACTTAACACAGTTTTGACAATATGAGTTCAAGGGTTCAGTATTTGTACAGCCTTTCCTTCATAAAATTGATCACTGAACGTTAGAAATCGGGCCCAAAGGTTATAAAACTTTTTTTTTTCATTTCATACTCAACTTAACTGCTCATAAAAACTAAAATGCTGAAAAATAAAGAATTGTCTTGCTTTGAAGCTCTCAGATGAGGTATTTATCACAGTCATAAATGTTAAAATGTCAACAAAATTACTCATAAATGTTAAAATGCCAACTATTGTTGGCATTTTAACATTTACATGTATGAGCATTTTAAATTTCACGCTCAGTTGAGTTGAGCATGAAAAAAGTTTTATAAACTCGAACCCGGGTCCTTGGTCCAATTACAGGTTCTTAAGCAGCAAGAAAAATGATTGCACAAAAGGACCTCAAGACAAACATTTCTGGTGGGCCAGGATATGGCGTATGAGGTTTCAACCCTCAAATGTAACGTGATGCAACTGGGAAGGAAAAAGAAATTGGCAAGGAAACAGCCGGTCCTCAAAATATATTGTTTGCATCAGATGTGTCGAGTGTTGATTACAAAATGATTTCAAATACTACATGTCAGCAATTTAAAGTTTTAAACACAAAGGATTACAGAAAGATGAAACGTATTATAAATATACATGTAGCAGATGGTCTTAAGTGGGAATATAAGGTTTAAGCCAAAAGGTCTGGTTTGCGAGAATATGTATATCAGTGACTTCAACAATAGAAACCAATTTTTGACTCCTACAGTACAATGTATGTTTACTAAAAACAAGGCTATCAATATCATAAACTAAGTAAAGCATTTTCTAAATTCTACTGCAGACACTCAAGACTTGATTGTTAATACTCAGTATCTAAATGCTGACTTTCTTTACCTAAAATTCTGAATTCAGGAATAATGGTATGTGAAGCACATGTATCCTAGGGTGACCGCATTTCATCATGCCCAGTATGTAATACTCAATTGAGGGTGCATGCCTTATGAAGAGATAGATTTCATGATGCCCCGGGCATATAAACAGGGTTGAAGTGAAAACAATGATCATATTAATATTTCTCAATTTTCTGTCTGCTGGATATTTGTTGAATATTGAGAGAAGAGGTTCATTGACCCACTTCACTCCAGTGTTTATCAGAGAGAAACAACTCCAAGGTCTAGCCAAGGCCAGTGACCTCTGGTGCATTGCTTTTAAGTTTTAGGACTTTACTGGACATTCATAATCCATCATAGGGCTATAAACTTTTGCAAGGTATACAGCAGGCTTTTAATAGGAGAATTACATACCATATCCTCCCCAATATCATGTGCATAAGATATTTACTTTTACCATAGTTTGTCTGCCAAAAATGATATGCACTTAGAGTGGCCAAAGCCCTTTAATATGGTAAGAGTACAAGAATTGTAAGTCCAGGTCTGACAGTATTCACACTGATATGTGTGTACTGAACACATGCTCACTTAAGCTAGGGAAATTGTCACCATAGGAGCCAAAATTGGACCGAGTGAGAAGTGAGAGTCTCGTAAAGAAAAAAAAAATTAAATTCTCATCCATCACCACAAGAAGGGGTGCTGTGGGGAAAATTTCCTGCCACTGTATCTTATTTTTCCTTCCATTAATGGCAATAGTATGTGTAATTTAAATACGATTGAAAATGTCGTAATTTTGCACTAAAGATTTTCACATATCTGACTTTCACTAGTACTACTGTCAAGGCCTAGCTTGAACCCTTATCCCTTTCAGAGAGCTCAAGCCTCTTGCTTAACCTCTAAGAGCCTCTATGACCCCCCATTTCTTAATTTTCTGGAAAATAATAAGGATTGACTGTGCTTCTAATATTGAACCTAGACCATATAATATTCATAATTACAGGAAGCTCTCCACTTGATATTTCAGTAAATGACTCTATACCCTTTTCCTTCTGAACCAGACTTAAAACATTTTGAATCCAGATCAGATGGCTTTTGAAAAAGCCATCTGACCAGGATCCACACTGTTTTCCACTGCTTGTAAATACATGATGACTGGAATTTTACAAGTTAATTGGACAAACTTTGTACAAAAAAAATAATCAACCAATGGTTAACAGTTAATAATGTTTAATTCTATTCTTTACGTACCACAGTCAACAATTGTTCAGTTATGTACAGACGGGTCTTCCTGGGTTGAACCAATACTAAAGCAGGGATTAATGTGTCTTGCTCAAGGACACAATGCAGAGAGACTCAAACCCGCCACCCCTAGGTCTAGAGTTAAGCACTCTACCACTGAGCCACTGCGCTCCCCAATGAGGGTGTTAAAGGGGTACGTGCATTAAGAGGCTATTTTGGCCCCCCCCTATGAGGTCAAAAAATAAAAGTTGCTCTTCACAAGTTCCTTCGAATTAGTTTATTAGAACAAAAGCCAAAGTGTAAAAGTCTGGCATTGATTCGACTTTTACCATTGCTATGGTAACAAAAATGGCCGCCAAAATAGGCTGAAAATAGGAAAATGACCATTTTGGAGCAAATTAGGGACATGTTACAGAGGAATTAATAGCACAAGCAAATACCAAAACAATATTTTAACAGATGATGTGAATTATCACGGCACACAGTATAGTAAAAGGGTTTTTTGGTATTTGCTTGTGCTGATATCTAATTTTTTAAAAATCGTTCTCCAAAAGCATCGAATTTGGCTTAAATTGGCAATTTCTCTATTTAAAGCCTATTTTGTCAGCCATTTTGGTTACCATAGCAACCGGTAAAAGTAAAATAAATGCCAGAATTTTACGCTTGGGCTATTCTTCTAATAAACCAATCAGTTGAAATTGGTGAAAAGCAACTTTCAGTTTTTGGCTCTAGAGGGGGCCAAAAAAGCCCCTTATTGCACGTACCCCTTTATACATTGTACAATACAGTTATTCATAATGTACAATACAGTTATTCATAAGCTATCAAATGCTGAAGATCCTGATCAGACACTTTGACTTAAAATATGGGCAGACTCAATACTGTAATCAAGCCACCATATCAGCAGAAAATTATGAAAATCATAAATGAAACAACAGAACTCTTTGCATGACACATCAAATGATAATGGCAAATTTTGCATGCCTTTTTATCATCTGCTGATTTTTTCTAAAAATCAACCTTTCAGATCAGGCCCAACAAAATGTCTGGGCCAGGCCCAGCATCTTATACTAACCCCTAATTTCAATGAGAAAATTCAGATCTGCAATAATTATACTTTATGTCTAAAACTTGGAATTAATCCAAACCATGGCTTTCCCAGCAGCCATATCAACTAATCCTGGTCAGTGAACCAGAAAATTCCAAATTCCTGCAGGATGTAGGTTAGGAGGTTTTCTCTTTTCAGGCCAACCTTTTTAATCTACATATGTTTCTACTCAGCAGTCCCTAAGGCCTTATCATGTTAACCCTCTTCCCGCCCCACTAAAAACAAATGTAAGTGATACATTTATCTATAGGTGGATATTCAGTCTCCATATGAAATTTGAATTCAATTGGCCGAAAATGTTGAGAGACAATCTCAGAAGGAATGCAAGCTAGGAGAATAACAAAGCTATCAAGTGCTGGCTCAATGTTGGGCAATCCTCGTCCTGCCAGCCAAATGCCATTTAAATGGCTTTTCGCGCTGGCGGGCCAATGAAGGCCCGCTTATAGTGTTATTTGGATCCTCTCCCCTCATCAACGTAGAAAAACGTCAATTTTTCACCCCATCTGACAAAACTTTCTGGATCCGCTCATGAGGAGACAGCTCAGCACCGCCCATGAGTCTGTGTCACCAGCCTTCAGCTCAGGTGAGTTAAACACAAACAGACACATGGAAAAGTCCTTGGTAGAAAGGAGGTCATTAATGTCAGTACCAGTAGAATGTCTGCCTCCAAATACACCAGTATGTAGACAACTGACAAAAGCTGTTATGGCAATATATCCAGAATGACATGCATCCAAGGTCAAAAAGCTGTCATTAAATATCTGGGAACAGACAAGACTACTTAAACTCAAAATCTTATATACATTGTACCAGGTACTGCACCAGCACTACCCACTACATATGTTCTGCTCATGAGCATATGATTCGTGTGTACGTACCAAAAAATAATTTTCTTATTTCTTAACCAAAACAGATGTTGACTTGTGGGTACTCAAAAGAACCGTCTCAATGTCAATGAGACGGTTCTTTTGAGCACCCAAAACATATGATCAAACTCATGGATTATAAAATATCTAAAATCTTATGCTCAAAACTTTTGTTCATCATAGCATGTAGCATGTAGTTTTCTGATCCCATATCTCACAAGTATAAGCTTTTCAAAAAAGCTTACCATCTTTCAGCATTTAACTGAAATGGATCACTTGAGATCCATGTTTCTTTCTACTGCTTTCTGTCAACTATGGCCATGAAGTGGAGTCTAAGTCCTTTTAGGTCAGAAGATGACCCAGGCCTTGAAATATCTCAAAATAGGCACTTGCCCTGCATCACAAAAATTATTGACATATATGGATAAAATATTAATTTACATTGGAAATCATTTAAAATACCACTTGCCCTGCAGCCTGAGGCACTCGTAAATACGAGCGGACGAGTGGATTTTTCGAGCCCTGTGACCCAGTAATCTGGAGGAACCAGATTTAAACGTGCAACAACACCCATAAAACCACTCCACTCTTGAAATGGCTCCACCCAACTCCATGTTTTAGCATATGCCATTTGAAAAAGATTGATGCAGACAATTTTCGCAGGCCATGCTATCATACAGGTTTCAAACTTAGTCAATTATATATGCCATCATGGCAATTATGAATATTAATGTTGAGATTAAGGCAGTGTTTACAGAGGAAAACTATGTCCCCCCAACCATATGGGTACCCAAATTCTAATCAGCTCATTGTGTCACAATGATACAATATATAAAGTAGTTCAAATGACACAATTTTTTGTTCAAAATTTGACTTTACAACTTTCTGGTGTGACCTTGAAAATAAGGTCAAGGTCACCAAAATCTAATTAACTACGGTATTCCCCCCACCCCCAACAATGTAACTATGCAAGTTTGGTCAAAATCCAGTGTGGAAAAGGCTGATTTTTGTCTTAGGTCAAATTTGCCAAACCTCACCAACTCTTCATTGCGTCACAATGTATAATATATATATATAAGATTGAAAAGAATCAGCATTGTTCCATCCACGAGATAACATGCAGAAACCCTATTTGGGTCAAAATTTGACATTTAAAAGTGCTGGTGTGAAACGGTCACGATCAACAAAGTCTAATCAAATCTTCCCCCCTCCCAACAATGTATTTAAATATGCAAAGTTTGGTCAAAATCACCCTTCTGGTTCAGAAGACAGAGTGAGGAAAATGCCGATATCTACAGTCGTTATAAATTGGTGACCTTGAAAATTAGAACAAGGTCACCATAATAAAATCATACAATATATGAAAGTTGACCACAATCCAATTGTTCCATTCAAGAGATGAAAATTTGACATTTCAAAGGACTGGTGTGTGACCTTGAAAATACAGCCAAGGCCACCAAAATCTAACCCATTCTTTCCTCACCACTGTACCTACGCAAGTTTGGTCAAAATCCACCTACTGATTCAGAAATAGAGTGCAGAAATGGCTGATATTTACAATCTTCATGGTGACCATGAAAATTAGGTCAAGGTAACTCTATAATCTAATCAACACCCTCCCTGAAAATAAGGTCAAGGTCATCAAAATCTAATCAACTCTTTCCCCCATCCCAATGATGTATTTGTGTAAGTTTGGTAAAAATGCAGGTAGCTGTTCAGAAGTGCAGAAAAGAAGCTACGCGGACGAGATCCACACCAAAACCATTATGCTATTGGGGATCATTGACATTACAGATGGGGGCAGCAGGCCTTTAGCTAAGAGTGCATACTGAAAAATTATTTTTTTATTTCTACCAAAACATATGTTGCGGGTACTCAAAAGAACCGTCTCAATGAGACGGTTCTTTTTGAAACCCGAAACATGTTAAAAAATATTAACAATTTTACGCTCATAAATTTTGCTTAACCTACTCCAGTCAAAAGTGGAGTGGAATATTAAAAAAAAAATAGCAAAAATTGTCAAAGTTATCAAAATATCACCAGGCTAATTAAAGTTAAAAATTCTTTAATTAGTATTTCAACTAAATTTACTAAAATTTTAATATTTTTTTTCTTCATCATAATGTCCACCTGGATACACTCCAACGAGCTTAAACGGACATAAAATTGCACAGGGCCACAAAAACATGCATATGACACATCCATGCAATTCAACTATCTTCATTTTAAGTAAAACTAAGGCTCCATATTTCAAGTGAATAGTCTACAAGCAGAGAATTCACATGACTTATAATCAATTTGATTGTGTCTGCTGCAAATTTTATGTGGCGTTTAAGAGTAAACAGATTCTTTATAATTTTACAAAGTCAATCAGTGCATAATATTAGTCATTGTTGTAACAAAATACATGTAGCTCAAGTTCAGCACATGTTTCAGCACATGTTTAATGATTTTTTCATAATCAACTGTAACATGTTTGGAGCACTTAAAAGAACCATCTCAGTGGGTGCTCAAAAAAGGCTGTCTTAAGTGAGAAGTCATAAGTTTCGCCAGAGCTTTAAAACAAACAAAACCCCCCTTCCCTTGAGCCCTGAAATACACAAACCAAAAAACTATCAGGTTCAAACCAATACTCACACCTTAATTTATAATATGTGTCATTTTGAATACCAATATGACCATAGACCAAGATAAGAGTCAATATGATAATCATAGTAAGCACCCTGACTTATAATCATATACCTTGCGAACAATTTTTACCCAGGTCAGGCCTGACAAATGTCAGGCCTGATCTGGGTTCAAACTGTTTGATACCCTGATGGTATTCCTGAAAGAATTTTTTTTGAAAAAGTTAGGTTTGAAAACAATCAGCAGACGACAAAAAAGGTGTGAAAAAGTACCCAGCATGCAAAGAGTTAAAGACAATAATCAATTTGGGCTGAAAAATATATCAAATGACACAATGATTCAGGCACTCACCAGTCATAAATACACTTTGTCCTTGGAACTAATCCTTAAAATATTTTCACCATTGCCATCCCACACCAAGAATAAACCAGAATTTGGACATAGGTTATTATTGAATTATGCCACACCTGTCCAGGTGATTAAATCATATAAAGGCAAGAATAGAATAGAGTTAGATGTTATTGCACAATCAAATATACGGAACCCACTGCAAAGTGAAATTCAGCTTCAACAAGATAACTCAAATCAGTGCCAAACTGCCAAAACGAAGGAGTTTTATGCAAAATCAACTCCCAAAAGCCATCTTATCTGGAGCAACGGTGTATATAAATAAATCTCTATACTGTGATAATGTGTGTCAAATACTTCACATATTTACACAAAACACAAGAATTTCATGTATCAATTAAAACCCATGATTATTGTTGAACCTAGTGACACCTACATATATATTTAACCATTGTGATGTGTACACGTAGACCCATGTGAGTTTCAGCATACCGGGCCTGAGGGTCTGTACTGTTTTGCTAAGAGTTTGTATGTGTTTCAAAGAAATAAAAAACAGTAACCTGCTATCCAAAAATATGGATACAACAATTTACTTTCCCTTTTACCAGAAATCTATAAATGCAGTGCAGACTCAGATGAAATGCTGCATCAGGGTTTACCCTGGCTCAGAATTTGTTGTAACCAAAACTTTAGCCAAATGGAAAAGTTGGGAGTCAAATTAGAAAGTAGTATCAAGAAGTTGGTCTGCATTTAACTCTGCCTGCTAACGGAGACTTTTGTTGTCTGCTGATCATCTTTGCAAAAACAATTTGGACCCAGATCAGGCCCAACAATATGCAGGGCATGATCTGGATCCAAACTGTTGGACACCCTGATGGTATTGAAAAATAATCTTAGTTCTAGCATCCAAAAGGAGTTAAATATGGCATAATAATGAAGTGTTAAGAAATAATAAAAGCAATATTTTGAAATTCAAAAAGCTGATCAAAATCCTTTTCTTTCGCAGATGGGTAAATTCTAAACCACCTATAGAGTAATAGGTTTAGCCAATGACTTATATTTGTAGTCACTCTACATTTCTAGTACCAAATGGCTACAATGGCTAATGGCAGGGTGAGCCGTGCTGCATGAAAGGGTCTGCACTGATCGTTGATATAACTATAAACTTCAAGAATAGAAATAAACCGTATTAGGAAATTCTAACCTGTGACCCCACAGGTTTAGATAAACACAATTTGTCAATATAAAATTGTAAATATTTTCTTACCCATACGCTTTAGCATATGTTTTGGGTGCTCAAAAGAACTGTCTCATTCAGACGGTTCTTTTGATTACTTACAACATAAGATTTGGTTGAGAAATAAGTAATTTATTTTTCTGATACACACTCTTAACTAAGGTCAAGCACCCCTCATTAGCACAATTAATCAAACCAAATATATCATATCAAACCAAGTGGAAGGGCCCATTTACATGTATACCACAAGGTCTTGGGACCTGAACTTGCAACACAATTCCACGGAATAAGCTAGGGGGAGACTAGGGGGAAATAGTTGCCCAACAGGCCGAAATTTCGCACGGAGAAGTAGAAGTCTCCCTAAAAAAATTTTTTTTTGGAATTTTCATTCAGTTACCAAACAAACACAAGCCATGGCTACAATCTATTACCACTGCATCTTTTTTCTCCTTCCATTTAATGGTAATAGTATGTGTGTTGGCTAACTGGCTTTTAACTTGACAGAAAATGCCCTAATTTTGCTCTATTAATTCGCCCTCTCTGATCGTCACTCCTCCCTAATTTCACTGGAGGGTAAAGTCACTTCTACTGCCCAGCTTGAACCCTGAATTCAGCATTTTTTCTCCACATTTTGGGCACATGACCAGACCCCAGAATTCGGACATATAAATATAATCAAATAAAACATAAATGATCTTTTTTTCGTTGCACCGTTGCTTGAACTGGGAATTTTCTCCTTGCAATATCGAAAAAACATACTCTTTGCCATTGGGAACATGATCCAATATCGCTCATCAAAAATAAGAAAAACCCGAACATGTTGATACTGTTTGCTTAACCATGAGCCTTCAACTCATGTGAGCTAATTTGAATTTCGAGAATATCAAAAAAGGGCCATAAACTCAGTCATTTTTTACAGATGATCTCCAATTTCGCCCTTGTTCAAAATCACTTTTTTCGATAAATTCTTTCATGAATACCATATCTGAGTGCAAAACAGACTGGATCCAGATCAAGCCTGATGTATTGATCTGGGTCCAAACTGTTTGCAAACTATATCAGCAGACCACACTTGGAGATAAAGCGTTCACTGCACTGTGCCACTGCAAATTACATTTTTATATTCCAAATTTTGAAATATGCTTATTAGTGAAACAAATATATATTATTTGTTATATTTGATTAAATTATACAGTCATTTACAGTGTGAATTTTCCCCAATTCTGAATAAAAAGACACAACACCGAAAAATTCCCAATTCTGGGGATTGGGTCATGTTCCCAAACTGGGAAGAACAACATGACTGGGAAGAACAAAACCCTGTGACCCATCAGATCCAATAAAATTTCTTGGTAGTCTGGCAGAGCACTGCACTATCTAATACCACAGGAAGTGGTACTACATGTAAGTCTTATGGTAACTGGTTTATTGCTAATAATACTGGTAATACTTTCCACCTCTTCATCTTATTATATACTACACCATATCGAAAATTTGTTGTATTTAGGGTAACAAACAAGGAGCAGGTGCGCTTATTAGGTTAAATATGGTAATTAATGCTAAATATACCTTTTTGTTTGTTTTGATTCTTTATGTCCCAGTCAACGATTTTACAGTTATGTCGAGACAGGTCTTTCTGGGTTGAACCAGTACCGAGCAGAGGATAAAGTGTCTTGCCTAACTAAGGACACAACGCAGTGCCTCTGGTGAGGCTCAAGCAGGGGTTTCATTAAGAGGAGGGAGGCGGGGATTTTCCCCTTCTACTCAGGCATGTTTCCCCTGCTACTTTTGATAAATTTGTATAGAGTCAATAGGCAAATACTGTCAAATCACCCGCCTACTTCGACTTGATACCCGGATGCCAAAAAAGTTAATGAAACCCCTGCTCAAGCCGGCAACCCCTCGAACTTAAGTCAAGCACTCTACCACTGAGCCACCCTGCTACTAAATATCACAACTCAAATATAATGATGCATCTCTGATTGTTTGGTTTGTTTGGAAATTCTATGCTATGTACAACAACAAAAAACATTCTTTGATAGCATATATACAAAGTAACAATACACATTATAAATGAAATGGTGCCAATGTGTTTTACTTAATGTCTCCAGTCAGTGATTCAACTTGTTATTCTGCCTATAAAGGCTTGACACATCTGTTCAGTTTTATATAATCCAACAGTAAACAAACAAAATTTGAAACAAAATTGTATACTGTAGCACTGCCTAGCACAGTTGTACCTCAATTTTAGTATAATTTTAACACCATAGGAATTAGTTCAGCAAGACAAAGGGACAAGACACATGATGACATTTTCTTTTTTGTTTCATTGTCTCAAGCTTTGTCTAAGTTGATGGGGCATACCAGGTTTGTTTGGTACACATATAAATATAACGTATTTATAATTCAACAACATTTTAAAGTCCCAGAGCAGACACAGCAGTTTTATTATGGCAAGCAATAACAAAGACAAGTCTAAATTTGCCACATGGGTATCATGTTACACAATGAGAAATTATAAAACAAATATCTACCTGACAGAATTCCAACTCTCATCTCACTTAAATGTCTTTTTAAAACAGATGTGGGATAATCCTTTGTTCTTTAATATATTTTTTCAAGTGTCAGTCTCCCTACAGTTCAGTAAATGTAACATGTAATGCTGTAAGTTTCAAGTGAGTCAGAAATCTGTCAGACTTGATGATTCACCAGTCTCCCCGGTGATAATAAATTTACCAATTAGAGCTTCTCTCAGAATATTTCATGATTTCCGATTGTATCTTAATTTGGTTAAGGGTCATTTAAAAGGGAAACAGATGACAAAAATGTTATAACTCTGAAAAAGAAGGTTTTATAACCGGTAAACAAAGAGAACAGAAATAGACACGAAATCGTTTTTAACCAATCAAATGGCGCGTCGGAAATAGACCCGTGCTTGGTCATGTCTGCTCAACTTGACAAAATCTCAAAACAAAGAAACAAATTGATTTGACATTTAATCAAACTTCCATATTTGAAGTCCTCTCATTCCAGAGCGCCAATGACTCCGGTATATCACTAGCCTCATTGATCCACGCCTCATATACAAACAAATTAAAGTGAAAGTCGCGATCTCTTTGTCTTTCAAAATGAAACAGTGCCACATTTTGAATACAAAACGTGCAGTGATAGACGGTGTCGAAATATTGACGTAGCGATGATTCAAAGCAATGATCGAACATATTTCGCATGATCTGTGGTTCCAAACATATCAGGCTTCATGTTTAAAACAAAATAAAGAAATGATACTTACATTTAAACAGAAAATCAAGTCAATATTTTCACTCGGAAGACATGTGCTAGCGTCCCGCCATGACAAAGAGCATTTTGCCTCGTTCTGAACTTGAATACCTAATTGCATTAATTAGATTCAAAGCGCCACCTGGCGCGCACCTTGCATTTATTTAGTGCGATACGGGAAATCCCGCGCCAATAGGTCAATAAGCGATGTGGGGCTACCGAAAAAAAATAAGTAATTTTTTTTATCTAATCAAGCTGTTATTATGCCCCACCCTCCTGGCATACCAATCAGAAACGCAAGTGCGGATCCAGAGGGGGGATGGGGGGTCCGGACCGCCCTGGAAATCACAAGTTCAAATCAGCATTTAGACCCCCCTGGAAAAGTCTGACCCCCCCCCCCTGGAAAATGATGGACCCCCCGGAAAATGTTGGACTCTTTCTAAAACCTTGGAAAAATTATAGTTTACTTTGAAATAAACCATTGATAAACCAATGTATATCTGTAAAATAAGTTGAGGACTAAAAAAAAGTTGTCAGAGCTGTTTTCTGGCAGTAGGGCCAGGACCCCCTGGCGAAACTTTCTGGATCCGCGCATGCGGCGGAGGGTGAGGGCTATATTGTTATTGGTGCGGGTCCTGTTGGCGTCGGCGTCCGCTTTTTCGTTTCCGTGCATTTTCTTCTGAACCAGCTGATGGGTTTTGACCAAACTTGCTTATTAATGTATTCACGGTTGGGAGGAGGGGAAGATTTGATTAGATTTTGGTGACCTTGACCTTATTTTTCCATGAGGGTCTGGATGGGGGGGGTCTGGTATTCACTATTCATTAAAAATTTAGCCCATTATTCATCTCATTAAAATTTGGGTTATTCATTAATATAAGACCAACTATTCATTAACAGTAAAAAAGGTGGCAAAGAAATCTGATTATTCACTATTCATCAATTTTTTCTTCAATTCATTAAAAAAAAAAGGATTATTCATTATTTTTAGGCCGTCTATATTCATTATTCATTATTGTTTTCGCTCATTATTCACTATTCATTATAAAAAGGGTCATTATTCACTAATCATTATACCCCATCCAGACCCTCTTCCATGCGTTATCTCCTGAACTAGTGGATGGATTCTGATCGAACTTGCATAGATATATTTTTGGAAGAAGGGGAAGAGTTTATCAAATTTTGGTGACATTGATCTAGTTATCACAGCGCCACTTTGAAATGTCCAAATTATGGTTTCCGTGCGTTATCGGCTGACCAAGTAGATTGATTTTGACCAAAATTGCATAGATACATTGTTGGGAGGAGGGAAAGAGTTGATTAAATTTTGGTGACCTTGACCTTATTTTCAAGGTCACAGCGGCATTTTGAAATGTCCAGAAATATGGTTTCCATGCGTTATCTTCTGAACCACTTGATTTATGTAGTTGGTCAGGTTGTGGTGCTTTATTACCCGATTGGAAAAATACAGGTTTTTATTTCGTGCTTTTAACTGTGGGTCTGTTTCGCCACCCTACGCTTACCGAGCAAGGACTCTATCTTTGAACTGGCAAAAATGCAAATGTATAGGAAAATAATCCGATAGTTTATATATGCATATCATTTGTACGTAAAATTAGCCTGATTCGCGCACCGAGCACAAGCCTTTGTACATAAGAACGAACCGTATATACAAAAAGTAAGAAAGAGGGCAAAGATCCGGTATCGATACTATCAAGCACCACACCTGAACCAGGATACCAATGGGAAAGTGACAACGTCACAACTAGACATCACAAACGAGAGCCAAGAGGTCAGCCCTTTCCCAGCAGGTGACCACAAGGCATCAACAAACAGACGTGCATGAAAGCATAACAAAACAAGACAGAAATAACATAAAATAATCCACAAAAGAAGAACCGCCTTGGAACGGTCAGTAAAAAAAATACTGGAGGGCTTAAACCGGTAACCTCACCATTAGTTCAGATGTGGATCAAGACACATTGATGTTAGGTTTGCATGAAAGACCCCTAACTTATCAATGCATCATCTCCTAGAACATATGAATCAAGATATAAAAAGGAGATAAAGCAAAGATAAGGACTCAACAGTAAACAAAACTGAATACTGGAGCAAAAGAAATCCAACAGGTAAACCCCGGTGGGCCTGACAACAGCCAAAGCATCAGGCCCCTACCATCTCATCAATAGATAAGTCTTTAAGTGGGAACCGTCATAGAGTCTGAAGTCCGATCCACCGGCGTGCAATTAAAGAGTAAAGCGAAGTTGCCAACCGTGATTGGGTTGACCTCCAAACCTGCAGTCTGCTGTAATACATTAATGTTATAGCCAATCTTTTTATAATGGGAAATTATTTTAATGAAATGCGCTGAAAAATCATTAGAGCCAACCATCTTCTTCAACTTATATACCAAGTCACCATAGAATTCAGGTTCTGAAAGTCCTTGACGCAAGAGAGATTTAAGGGTGAGGTTGGCGCCGTTAAACCGGTTTAAGCCCTCCAGTAAAATATTTTACTGACCAACTGACCGTTCCAAGGCGGTACTTCATTTGTGGATCTTTTATGTTTTTGTTCTGTCTTGTGTTTACTATGTTTTTGTGCGCGTCTGTTTATATGTGCTTTGTGGTGCCCTCTTGGCTCTCGTTTGTGGTGTCTAACTGTGAGTTTGTCACTTTCTCATTGGTATCCTGGGTCAGGTGTGGTACTTGATTGTATTGATTATTAAGTTGGAGCTCTGAGGGGTATATTTGTCTTACCATAGTGTAAAAATAAACATTATTAATGTTTAAAATATCGTCCAAATATCTGGATCTAGTGTTAAAAGCATCAATAATATCAGCCTGCTTATCATCAGAAAGAGACATCATAAAGTCCCTTTCATAACAAAACCAGAATAAATCTGTAACCGAGGGAGCACAATTAGTGCCCATAAAAATCCGATCTACTTGTCTATACAATTTGGCGCTAAATCGAATAAAAATGTTGTCCAACAAAAAAGTCAGCGCATCACATACATTTTGACAAGATATCATCATATTATTTTAGTTTTTTCTGAAGTAAAAATGCGTTTCTGTCGTTACATGCAAGGTAAGGAGAGCCTTTTCTATTAAAGGTTCTTTCAATAAGATCAATAAGTTTATCTTTAATTAAATTATGGGGTAAAGTAGTAGAAAAAGTAGAAAAAATATAAGTAGACAAACTGGTCGCATTGAAATCTCTAGCTTTAAGTTTATCCAAAAATCACCTGAATTTTTAATAGACCAAAATAAACTTTTACCGGATCTCTCATATACCCTTTCACAGTACTTGATAACATGTTAAAACGGTTTAAGCCCTCCAGTAAAATATTTTACTGACCGTTCCAAGGCGGTACTTCTTTTGTGGATCTTTAATGTTTTTGTTTTGTCTTGTGTTTGCTATGTCTTTGTGCGCGTCTATTTATATGTGCTTTGTGGTCACCTGCTGGGAAAGGGCTGACCTCTTGGCTCTCGTTTGTGGTGTCTGCTGTGAGTTTGTCACTTTCCCATTGGTATCCTGGGTCAGGTGTGGTACTTAATTGTATCGATTCCTGATCTTTGCGCCCTTACTTACTTTAACAGCTGTAAGACATGAGGTTAACAATTTAGAAAGTTCTGTCGTCGTACAAGAACTAGAATTAGCAATAAATCTTGCTTTGTAGCTTTTTTATGGAGTTTAGGTAACCAGTACAACGTTGGAACTTTGTCTTGGTTTTCTTTAGCTTTGACACCAAAATGTAGGGCTGTATGACAACCATGCCCATCGACAACCACCCTCTCACTCAAAGAAGGCTCCAGTTTATATGCATTGGTGTCAACAAGCTCACACTTAAGAGTATTGATATAATGCAATCGTCAAACAACTACAACATTGTTAGCAGCTTTATCTGCTGGAACCAAAACAAAGTTCATATGAAAATCCTGGATACCTCGTTTTAGATGACGAAAAGAAGATTTATGTTTAGGGGGTAAAAGATATGTATTACGAGAGTAAAATGACATATGAGTATCAATAATTTAAAAATGTTAATTTTCCATTCGTTCAAGGCATCAAGTTCAACATTTTCTCGTTTACACCAACGATTACTGAAGTCAATAGAAAAAACAGCGATCTCTCTACGACATTTAGGGAAATCAATATTAGAGGGAAATCTATATTTAGGACCTTTAGAAAGAATGCAACGATTACTTGTAATCACATGCCCTACAGGGATATAAATAATTAGAATTTTGACAATCTCAGGAGTATTGGAATCTATATTTATATCAGTTACAATTTACAATTTTATTAAAGTTAATTATAGAAGACCTACATGTAATTGGTTTGTTATGTTTATAGCAAATGATAGGAGTTTCAGAATAATTAAAGAAATTTGGAATAGATGAAATCACTATTATTATCCTTCAAGATACTATGTAAATCAATAAACTGAATACCTTTGTTAATGAATAAAATTTTGATAAAATGTCCTTTATGGTTGACCTCAGAATCGATATAAGGACTAAGGAAATGTTGAACATAACACCATGTAATAAGTGCTGCTTTATATAATGTGTTTGCACTATCGTAAAATCATTTGACATTGTTTGATATATATTATTCTTTGTACATGATCTTTGAATTTCTTTATATTCTTTTATTATGTTTTCTATATTTATGTTTGTACTGACTTACTGCTGCTTTATACCCCACCAATACAATTATATCCTTTACTTCAATAGGTCATCTGTGCTGTGAACAAAGCTGCTGTATGATGCACGCATGCTTGTTTCGATAGTCTTATATCACCATGGGTAATATTTAGCCTAGAGCAATGGCGTGCAAGCATCAGTATGTTCAACAGTAAGTGTGTAATCAAGCAAAGGGTCATGGTTAAGGTCTCATTAAGCCCCCAAAATCATTCATATTTTGTTAAATAGTTTCATTTTATATTTTTGTCTCAATAAATATTTATGTTAAAATAACATGACTCTGAAAGACAATTTACTTACCATTTTAAAGCACTAACAGCTTGCTTCTATTACAACAGCTAAGAGTTTTATAAACTCTTGTATATTACAACCCTGAAGAAAAACGTTTATGTATGGTGAGAATCTTTTATTTTAACATAAAGCATGCAATCCTATCTGTATGCTTTAACACTCGCTGCCAAGCACCTCAAAAAACCAATACCTCAGTGCCAAGCATGTTTCAAGGACTCCTGAATATTGAGGGTTTATGGGTTCAACACAGTTTATCTCCAGAACCATTCAACCTATCGCTGTGAAACTTTCACAGAATGTTTCTAATATATAAAACTTTTATTTGAAGCAATAATAAAAAAGAAAGTCACATGACCTATGGCGGCCATTTTGGGAGACATATTGAAAATATGAAAATTGCCTATAAACAACTATTTTATTCAAAAAGTAGATAAAACATCCATCTACATCAAGTATCAAACATCAGGATTTATTCAGATATATTGTTTCGTCAGAAATAAATCAAAATATAACAGTTGAAGGGCTTAATGCATCCTGTATATCATCCCGATGGACACGTTTTTGATATTTTTGATTTACACGAAATCTAATGACAATACAATAAAATTTGTAAAGTCCATTCTTGTTCAGAAAATTGCATATACCTTCATATACGATATTATTATGTTCCCTGAACATTTTGAAATAAAGAACAAAGAGTTGTGTTCCTTATAACGGTTAAAAATAGACAGTTATCATCTGTGCCTTTAAATTTCGACGGTAGTCGCGTTTGGCAGTGAACGGTAAATTCGACTACAGTCGGGTTTGGCAGTGAAAGTGTTTAAATATTATATATATGAGTATTTCATTGATAAACAAGAGTGATAGGGGATATTGGATATTGTTTCTGGTGTAAAACATCAATTTTGTTGCTTGATTGGAAATATTTAATATATGTTACAAACTTCAAGAAATTATGTGTATTGCTTAATGGATTTATATGACATTTGAATTAAGGGTGTAGTTGGCGCCGTGAAACTGGCTTAAGCCCTCTAGTAAAATATTTTTACTGACCGTTCCAAGAGGGTACTTCTTTTGTGGATCATTTTTTGTTATTTATGTCTCGTGTTTGTCATGCTTTTGCGTCTGTTCATTGTTGCCTTGTGGTGACCTGAAGGGAAAGGGCTGACCTCTTGGCTCTTGTTTTCTTATGTTTACTGTGATCTTGTTACTTACCCATTTGGTATCCTGGGACAAGTGTGGTTCTTCATTGTATCGATTTCTGATCCTTGCTGTCATGCTTACTTATACTTCATTTCAAAACTGATTTTTGTGTTAAATCAAAACAAAATAATAGTCTGTATGAAATACAATTGATTAGTCCATATAAAGAGGTCATGTCAAATCGCCAAAGCATATTTGCTTTTGTGTCTTAATTGTTCTTAACTTTTGAAGACAACACAATATTTCTACCAATTTGGCAAAATTTTAGGTTAAGTTATAACTAAATAAGGACAAATTCAAATGCTCTGACAAAACTATTAACGTAATGTATATTATCATAAGGTACTATGTGTGTCTAAAATTTTGCCAAAGACAGTATAAATTTAAGCAGAAATTGTAATTTAAAGTAAATTTATTTTTATGTAATATTTTTCCGTAGACGGATATTACTAAATGCATCTAAAATCATGTAACAGATGTAACAGTAATAAAGGTTAATGAATAAGTTGAAATTATACTGCTAGTCATATACTTTTAATTACAAGATAAAATTGATATGTAAGATTAATAAACAATTTGATATATACCATAAATGTCCAATTATTTAAGGCTGGTGTATCAAAAATAGTAAGTGAGTATAATCAGGAAATACCACAATCACAAACCGCAGACAACTTCATGGCAAACTCTGCTATTGCATTATTTTATGGCTTATGAAATGAGGTTTTAGAAAATTAAAGTATTATAAAATCTCCCTCGGATGTGTTTTGGCAGTCCATGGTCTAGTGATAGCACAGCACTAAATAGTGATATATTTTAAAATGAGCAATGTATATACCTGCAATATCATATACTTAGATTGTTTTAACGCATACTGCCTATTTGAAGCACTTAGTTATGTTAATTTAGGTATTAGCATGATGATAAATTAAATTAAGATATAACTGTACTTTCACAAAAATTGTCGCTGTTATAGGGTATTAAATGTGGTAAACATGGTTCTTACAGGGTAAAGGCTCTCAACACCCCTGTCCCCGACTTTCAAAGGGCTAAGGGGTGTAATTTTGCATGTGATCTAGTGTAGTTTTAGAAAATCCTAATTAACTACATTCCTTCCTGAATGGCGGAGGTCTATTAGCAACTCACGTTCTAGAAAGTAAGAAAGAGGGCAAAGATCAGGAATCGATACAATACACTGAAGGACTTTAAAAACGCAAAAATCGAAATTCATAAAATTAACAACTTTTTAATGTATCAATTTAATTGAGATTTGGCAAAAGTAAACATCAATATGTCAAGAAAATATTATTTAAATTTCATATCAAAATGATATATTATTTTAGAGCATCAGTCTATCAAAATACAATACCCTTAGATTCTAAAGCTGCAATTTGAAAGTTGTCTTGAAATTGGGCATGATTTAAAGTTATTGTAATAAAATATTTTTTATTAAAAATCTAAAACTAATTACCCTTGGAGCCCTGATATTCATCTGGCAGTGTTGGTAGCCAACCGGAACGGATATCGTCGATATAATCGACGTTAGTTGCCGTCTTAATGTCGGTCGCCATTCTTAAATGGCCAGGCCTGTGTCGACCTATAACTGTCCTAGTAGCCTGGTAACATCTCTGAGGTGCTCTACAGCTGACGGATGGCAATTATAATATCTGGCGACGCCAGAAACACTCGCCCCAGCTTTTGACATTCCAATTGTGCGAGGTCATTCATGTTCAGACAAACTTGGCACAAATAATTAAGCAATAAAACTAAAGCTACTGTGTTTTTTATACATGTATACCTACAAGCTATATGTGAAATGATAAAATATTTTGCTTCATTGATTCGTGGGGACGCCACGTGCAAAAAATAGTAAAACACATTTGCGTAGCTGGAGGTGGCCATTGTCTAAAAACAACACCGGTTTTAGGTATAGATAGAGACAGAGTGCCGTTTCCAGCAGATTTAACTTGTTAAAGAAGACTAAAAATGTTCTGGGTTCAAAAAATAATAATTTTCATTTTTTGCGTTTTTAAAGTCCTTCAGTGTAAAGCACCACACCTGACCCAGGAAACCAATTGCACAATGACAACATTACAATTAGACATCACAAACGAGAGCCAAAAGGCCAACCCTTTCCCAGCAGGTGACCACAATGCATCAACAAACAGACGTGCATGAAAGCATAACAAAAACAAGACAGAAATAACATAAATGATCCACAAAAGAAGCACCGCCTTGGAACCGTCAGTAAAATATTTTACTGGAGGGCTTCAACCGGTTTAACGGTGCACCAACCTCACCCTTAGTTCAGATGTGGATCAAGACACATTGATGTTTGGTTTGCATGATAGATCCCTAACTTATCAATGCATAATCTCCTAGAACATGAATCAAGACATAAAAAGGAGATAAAGCAAAGATAAGGACTCAATAGTAAATAAAACTGAATACGGGAGCAAAAGAAATCCAACAGGTAAAGCCTGGTGGACCTGACAACAGCAAAAGCATCAAGAAAAATCATAAATAGACAAACTGGTCGCATTGAATTTTCTAGCTTTAAGTTTATCCAAAAATTCACCTGAATTTTTAATAGACCAAAATAGATTTTTACTGGATCTCTCATATACCTTTTCACAGTACTTGATAACATGTTTGAACAGATGTAAGACATGAGGTTAACAATTTAGAAAGTTCTGTGGTTGTACTAGAACTAGAATTAGCAATAAATCTTGCTTTATAGGTTTTTTTTATGGAGTTTAGGTAACCAGTACAACGTAGGACCTTTATCTTGGTTTTCTTTAGCTTTGACACCAACATGTAGAAGTCATTTAAAAATTTCAATATGCCTGCCATGGTGGTCATGTATTTTTTGCAAATCATAATATATATTTTGCCCAGATACCTTCCACAAAAGTACTGTTCAATCCAACCTGTTTTTGTTATGAAATTTGAAGAATTTCAAAATGGCTGCCATATAAGATACCAGAACAGAGCCATAATGTCAAATCTAAGACGCCATTTTGCCCATAGTGTTCCGCCAATCTAAGACGCCATGTTGCCCATAGCCTTCCGCCAAGGCTTGGTTTAATCAAATGTATGGCTCAGGAAGAAATACTGTTTAAAGAATTTCAAGATGGCTGCACTGGCCGCCATGTTGCCATGGTATCGAAATCTTAATTTATCCCTTGTGGCTGTGTTTCTTTGGCACCAAAGCAGCATACGCCGCTGCCTCGCCTGTGCCTCCAACTTACGCCGATCACATGACCAGAGATGGGTAGTAAGCCACTGCAATCGAACAAAATGGTGCAACAGTACTTTCTTTGTGATACGAACCGTTCAGAGGCGAAACAGGCCTCGCCGCTTCCACTTTGGTTGGAATTCGGCGAGATAGGCGTACGCCGGTAATGCGCCTATCGGGTGAGCCGCCACGTGATCCAAATCAATCGAGTGCCCCGCCAATTATAGACTACAAGCTGCTTACGACCAGCAAAGCCAAAGGAACGCACCCAATGTCTCCTACCAAACCAATTTTCATTTAAATGTTACATATGGTTTGTGACACATCTTTTGAAGAATTTCAATATGGCCACTGTGACGATTATTTTGCATATAAGAATGCAAGTGTTTCAGCAAATCTGTATCTGTATGTTGTCCTGATGTCGCGCATGGTTTCAGCTCAATTTAACTGATGCTTCTAGGAGAGATGTAGAATATTATATTAAATTTATGATAGAGACAGATGGATAGACAGTTCAGTAACAGACAACATGCCGTATCATAAACTGACTTCCATCACCGCTAGATGAGCTGGCAAAAAAGAGTGTGAGTCTTATCTATTTTGCTATCGCAGCTTCAATTGGGACTCCTATCTGACCGTGTGATTCCTATCATCGTCTTCCATTGCCATTTTCGTCTCCAAGGAATAGCAATCCTTTACTCAACTTGTTGGAAACTTATTTCTATTCACTAAAGGTAATGACCGAAATACATAAATAATGTTCTAGGAGATTATGCATTGATAAGTTAGGGGTCTTTAATGCAAACCAAACTTCAATGTGTTTTGATTCACATCTGAACTAAGGGTGGGGTTGGTGCACCGTGAAAACCGTTTAAGCCCTCCAGTAAAATATTTTTAACGACCCTTCTAAGGCAGTGCTTCTTTTGTGGATCATTTATGTTATTTCTGTCTTGTTTTTGTTATGCTTTCGTGCGCGTCTGTTTATTGATGTCTTGTGTTAACCTGCTGGGAAAGGACTGACCTCTTGGCTCTCGTTTGTAATGTCTAGTTGTGAAGTTGTCACTTTCCCATTGGTATCCTGGGTCATGTGTGGTGCTTGATTGTATCGATTATGATCTTAGCCCTTTTTCTTACTTAGATGGAATAAATTTGCTGATTAGCTTTCGTCATGAACATGTAGTGACAAAAGTGTGATTCCTGCCATTTCTCCCCGACAGACTTTTCACAAGAACTGCATGATGAGAAACGATAGAGTGATCCCCTGTATAGCGCTGGTACTCTGCACATAATGTCTTTTCTGAAATCGATTAAAATACCCAGTAATAAAAGCTTTACTTACCTTGAATCGATCAGAAAACCATCATAAAAATGTGAGATTTCCAAATGAATATCAGGTGATTGGCCACCCTGAGAGAACATTTAGAGTAACAATATATCTGTAAGACAATAATAGCAAAGCAACCAGCTTTCTCTTCCTCTTCAATATGATTGCGAAACTCGAATGGACACAATGTAATGCATAACAAAACAAAGTCAAACACAGAACTCCCACAAACAATGGGAAGTGCATTAAACAATAGATCAACAACAACAACAGAACCACAACCCTAGAACGGACAGCAGCCTAAGCCACCGATGGGCTTAAACGCATTTTACTAGCGCTAAATCTTCGCCCTAGTATCTGTTGTTGTTAAACAAAAATTGTTTAGCTCGCATATAGACTTCCTAACTCAAGGGGCCAATCACGTGATACACATGTGGTAATCTCACACGTTTTGTTTAGTTTTTTCGCTCGCTTCAAGGTATGTTTCACAATTATTTTCCTGTTTTTTTGGTGGCTTTCAGAAATGTCACCTAGTGCAGAGTACCCAGACTAGGAAGCTCTTCATTATGGCGCTTAAGTTTCAGACAAGAGTTATATAGTTCTCTTAAATATCGCCGCAAGGTTGTGCAATGTTAGTTGGTAGGAATCACATGTTTGCCAAGCAATACTTTGTTTGAGCGTCTTTTAGCTGCGCACAATATTCTGCAGCAACAGTATTATATTTGTTTAATTACAATTGGCCAATAAATGATGACAGACATGTATTCTACGCAGTTAAAGTGGGATTTGCAGCGAAATCTAGAAAGGAATGTCAATGGTAGGAATCACACCGTATGATAGGAATCACACTGATTATTTTTATCAGGATGGATAGGTCTCACATGCAATCAAAATGGATAGGAATCACACTTGTAAATTGCTATTTGAAAGTTGCATGGATTGTATACTACACGACAGTTGTGTATTTAATGTACATGGTATACATGGCCCAGGTAATATGTTACATAAGCGTATCATACACATAGCATCACATGGTAACAAAAATCAACGCAAGGCTAAAAGGTAGGTTGTATCAATTAAGAATGAACATTGAATAAAATGCTCACAAGAGCTCAATTTAGGGGGGAAACTTATGGCAGCTTCAGTCCTTTTGAGCCACTGGTCTAAAATATATATGGTTTCTGACAAATGTTCCCAAGTATTTCCTCTTCCAAAATCTTACAAACGTTTCCACTCTGCTGAAAAAACCCTGGTCACTTGAGCTAAAACAAATGAAAATTAACCTGTTGAAATGGCACTTTCTTTTAAACCCTTTGTTCAAAATCACTAGCACAAACATATCTATCCCAAACCTCAAAAGGATTAAGGGAGATAAAAATCAGCCTTGTGTTAGTCCATCAGTAGAACATGAATGTTTATTCACTCCATAACTTTTATATCATTTGAGGTATTTTGATTATATTTGGTAGGAGTATGTACAAAAATGCTCTCCCTTGAGCTGTTTCCCTTCAATGAGCTTGAATGGTGAAACCTTGTGTACTTAATAGCTTACATCTCCTTTGAGACATGCTAAAGCAACTTGTTAAAGACAGTATGTTACATGCAATAATGGTGGTTACTAATCATCCTTTCAGTGTATGCTCCATAACTTTCATTTCTTATGAAATGTTTTGATGTTATACTGTTTATACTGGGTCTGAGGTAATGTTAAGGCAGGTCTTCTTGTGTTGAACCTGTACTAAGCAATGATTAATGTGAATAAGTTGTATGGAGTTGAAATTTCATGCTCAGTTGGGTAGATCACGAACGAGTTCTATAACCTAGCCTCGTTCAAAAGAAAGCTCAACCTTCTTGTTTAGTAGAAAGCACAGTAATTTTAGACGAGAAAAAGTATTTAAGGGAAATGATAGATTTGTTTTAAAAAACACATCTATATTAATAGGGCCTTGACTCGAGAAACCCTGTCTTCTGGGGGTTTGTGAACAACAAAGGCGCATACCAGACTGCGTATCAGCGCAGTCTGATCAGCGCCTTTGTTAATTCATGTAGCTCTTTGGAAAGAGCCATATCTAAACTTTCTACAGGTGCAATTTCAATTTTCTAGCTACCTTTTGTAGATGAGGAGACTACTTTGAATCTCATTTTGCCAGAAACCCTGAAGACAGGTTTTTTCTCGCCTTGTGGCCCAATAACAATTAAAAAGCATCTAAAAAAACATATCTCATCAGGCTAATATAACTAGTTTTTAACCCAGTTCAAGTTGGTATTTAAAGTCATCTTGCCCTGCCAGGGTGGGTTCATGTTAGTTTCATGCTAGCTAACAACACAACTGATTTAACTTATCACATATAAAGTAGACCCAGAACTAAGGGAGTGCAGTGGCTCAGTGGTAGAGTGCTTGACTTGAGACCGAGGGGCCGCGGGTTTGAACCTCACCGGCGTCACTGTGTTGTGTCCTTGAGCAAGAACATTAATCCTAGCTAAGTACTGGTTCAACCCAGAAAGACCCGTCCCTTTATAACTGAAAGATTGTTGATGGGACGTAAAGAATCAAATCAAACAACCAAACAAACAAAAGACCCAGAACTGTTGCTAGGAGCGAATTATCTGGACCTGCAACCGCACTTGCTTCTAACCGTTTTTGTTGGGGGTCTGTAATTTCTATGTTTTGTTGTAAGTTTCTGTGTCGATTCTAGTTTTGCAATCATCTTGATAGGAGCCGTCGTGGTCTTGTGGATAAGCTGCTCGCCTTGTAAACCAGGGGTCGTAGGTTCGATGCCTGGCTTCACGAGTCTGTCAGATGAGACTTTAAGCTGTGGCCTCATCTCCATATGACCTAAGCTGATTGAGGGACGTTTATGACAAAAATAACAACAATAACACTCATCTTGATGGGGAAGATAGAGCTGGCTGCCTTGCTTAGTTTATCTACCTAGTGTCTCTTGATTGTTGTGTGGCTCTTCCTCGCGGCGCCATGAGTTTGTCTGCTGTTGTGATTGTGATATTTCCTGATCATACTCACTTACTATTTTGACCGTTTTTTACTATTGTTACTAACTTGGCCGATTTTTGTGTTTGTTATATTGCAGCAATTTGCTGCTAAGTTGACCGTTTTTTGCCGTCGCAATGCACACCTTTCTGAAGCTACACAGAATTGACCAACTCCGAAGTTATCTTAACTGAAAACACATATTTTCACTGTGTAGAGGACACGCGTGCGCTGACACAATGTGTCAATGAGGTCATTATTGAATAAAATCAATGTTTATGCAGATGAACTCAATGAACTCTTGAATCAGTGTGAGCAAGCGTATCCAGGAGGATGGGCAAAGAAACTATGATTTGCCAAGATTCCAGAGCTCCAAATTTTTCCGTTGAACTTGAGATTTTCTATGGAGAGGGTCCAGAACTCCAATTCCCCCCCCCCCCTCCCCCAGAAAATCTCAAGTTCAATGGAAATGTTTGGAGCTCTGGAATCTTGGCAAATCATAGTTCAATGATTTGTTTTCTTTGAAAAAATCATTGGTCCCCTCAGCAAAATAAGTTGAGAACTAAGAATACCACCCCACCTCAAAAAAGTTTTCAGAATTTCTTCTACTGTCTGTTTGGCCTGGTTGACTACCTCTCCCATCCACACACACACGCGCGTGCACACGACGAAAATTCTTTGATCCGCAAATGAAATAAGTCCGAGGGGAGATAGAGGCAGATAGATGAACATATCAACAACGGACAACAAACCACAGCATAAGTAGACTGCTCAGCCAGCTCTAGTTTCGATTTACACAAATGAGTGTGATTCCTATCTATTTTGCTATCACAAATATCAAGTGTGATTCCTACCAAACCGTGTAATTCCTACCATCGTCTTCTGTTGCCATTTTTCAATGCAAGGAATCGCAATTCTACACTCAATCTATGGGAAACTTAATTCTATTCACTAAAGGTAATGGCCAAAATGCATAAACAAACCTTAGATTCAATAAATGAGTCGATTAGCTTTCATCGGGGCATATATTTACAAAAATGTGATTACTACCAATTCAGTTGGGCAAACTTTGCGCGAGTGTTCACAAGAACTACACGTTTACGTTAAAATCTGTCAACGACATGATGATCCGCTGTAAAGCCGGGGTACTCTGCACCCAGTGTCTTTTCTGAAATTGATCGAAAACCCCATGAAAAAACGATTGACATACCTTCGATCGAGGCGAAAACATGCACAAAAATGTGAGATTACCAATTGCGTATCACGTGATTGGCCACCCTGTAACTAATGCAATGTATCATCACAGAGAAACAATCAAATCAAATTAACAGATTATGATGATACAAAAAAGGGCTCATGACTCACAGATAGTCAGGGCTAAAGAAAACCTCAAGCTGAGCGACAGTGGGTCCAACCAACGACAAGCATCAGGCACCAACCAATGGATTATAGCTTTACGTCAGGGCCTTCATTAAGTATTTAAGGCCTAACCCACCGTCGTGCATTTAAAAAGGAAACCATAGCTATCAACCTTGATTGGGTTCACAACCAGGCATGCAGACTGTCGCATGATATTCATGCTGTATCCCACTTTTTTATACAATTTAATAACCTTTATCAATTGATCACTAAAATAAGGCTTTCCAACAATTCTTTTAAAATGATAAACTAAATCGTCATAAAATACAGGTTCTGATATGCCTAGTTGCAGAAGATTCTTTAAGCAAGTGTTGTATTTAACAATCAACTCTGAGTGTCGGTAATAAAAAGAACAAGCTTTACGAAGTTTATGGTATTGATAACCTTGTTTTAGTACTTTAGAAGTCAAAAATTTGTTTCTATTTTTTAAAGTCATCAACAGGAAGAGGAGCGAGGAACATCTCCATCAAGAAATGGAAAATTAACTATTTCAAATATAAAGTCATACCGTTTATCATAAATTTTGGTTGAAAAAAGGGGGCTTCAGTATCTGAAGGATTCGCCTTATTCAACTGAAGTTCAGTGGGATATAACTGACTTACCATTTGTTCAGAATAAGGATTATTATTCTCAAAACTTGTGTAATGGTAGATAGAGCACTATAACTGAAAATGAAACATAAATTATTCCATAATGAGACATTGAAGTTCTACTGCATTATCATAATGGTATGGCCTAGTTTCTATTTCTTAAGGATCAAAGATTAAGAGAGTCTATGGTGTACGACTTGATAAGTTAATTGGGATAAATGCATCATATCCACTGCACTTTGATAGCATTGGCAGTATCTGATTAACATTTTGTTCCTCCAGATGTCAAATCAGACTTGTTCTTTTGTTGTTGACTTTTTGTTTACTGTTACTCCTATTGTGGGAGTCTGTAATTGTTCTATGTTTTGTTGTACGTTACTTTATGTCCATTCTAGTATTGCAATCATCTTGATGGGGAAGAGAGAGCTGATTGCTTTGCTTAATTTGTCTTCCAGGTGTCTCGTGATGGTTGAGCGGCTCTTCCTCGCGGTGCCATGGGATAGTCTGCGGTTTGTGATTGTGGTATTTCCTGATCATACTCACTTACTATATTTATCCACAGCTTTGTATGTATGTCTGAATTCTAGGTAGCTCAATCGACAGGTGTCGCCCTAGTATAGTGGATAAACCACTTACAAGTACCGAGGTTTGATCCCATCTCCTCTAGTTTGTAGTATGACACTTAAAGCCACGGCCCTGTCTCCATATGATCTTTGCCTCCTTACTTACTTAGCTTTTAGTGGGACGGAAAACACAGGCTCACCTTGACATTGAGAATGTCAGATTTGCCTACGAAATTAACATAGATTGTCTTTTTTCGCGCTACGAAACCTTCAATACAAAATATTAATTATGATCTATAACATGTTGGATTTCACATTCCTAACAAATATGTCCGGCCCCAATTCATCGACCTAACCATGTGTTGTGGGTTCTACAAAAAAACATTCAAGATTTTGCACTCAATAACATGTTTATCGCCAGCATTGACATGTATTTGTTGAAAATAAGCGAACAATGTAGACCCTGATCACGTGTCACATCTGTAGCCTTTGACCAATCTCCGCACTGTCCGCAACAACCAATGAATAAGACCTTTGTAATACCATTGGAGAGGGCAGGGATAGCAGCGCTAATATACTTGCTTTCGGACCAGTTGTTCATAAGGAGGAGTCGTTCTAAGTAAGAGAAAGGGCAAAGATCAGGAATCAGGAATCAAGCACCACACCTGACCCAGGAGTAACAACGTCACAATTAGACATCACAAGCGAGAGCCAAGAGGTCAGTCCTTTCCCAGCATGTAACCACAAGGCATCAATAAAAGACGTGCATAAAAGCATAACAAAACAAGACAGGAATAACGTAATTAAGGCTTTATTTTAATTTTAGCCCTGGTGAATATTTCAGTTTTCAGTGTTAGTTCAAAATTGAAGCAAAATACATATTAGCTTCACGCTAATTAAATTGTGGCGACGTGATATCATGGGTATAGTAGGATTGTGTAACTTATTTTGTACTAAAACTTATTATATGTACTATGGTATTATTACAAAGTAAGTAAGGGTGCAAAGATCAGGAGTTGATACAACCAAGTACCACACCCGACCAGGATACCAATGGGAAAGTTACAAACTCACAGTTAGACACCACAAACGAGAGCCAAGAGGTCAGCCCTTTCCCAGCAGGTGACCACAAAGCATATATAAACAGACGCGCACAAAGACATGGCAAACATAAGACAGAACAAAAACATAAAAGATTCACAAAAGAAGTACCGCCTTGGAACGGTCAGTAAAATATTTTACTGGAGGGCTTAAACCGGTTTAACGGCGCGCCAACCTCACCCTTAATTCTGATGTGGATCAAGACACATAGATATTTGGTTTGCATGAAAGACCCCTAACTTATCAATGCATCTTCTCCTAAAACATATAAATCAAGATATAACAAGGAGATAAACCAAAGATAAGGACTCAACAGTAAATAAAACTGAATACTGGAGCAAAAGAAATCCAACAGGTAAACCTCGGAGGGCCCAACAAACAGCCAAAGCATCAGGCCCCTACCATCTCATCAATAGATAAGTCTTTAAGTCAGAACCATCATAGAGTATGAAGTCCGACCCACCGGCGTGCAATTAAAGAGGAAAGCAAAGCTGCCAACCGTGATTGGGTTGACCATCAAGCATGCAGTCTGTTGCAATACATTAATGTTATAGCCAATCTTTTTATAATGGGAAAGTATTTTAAATGAACTGCGCTGAAAAATTAATAGAGCCAACAATCTTCTTCAACTTATACACCAAGTCACCATAGAAATCAGGTTCTGAAAGTCCTTGGCGCAAAAGAGATTTAAGTCCAACTTGGAATTTAGAAATCAAATCATAGTATCGTCTATAGAATTTTGAAAATGTTTTGCGAAGTTTATGATACCGATAACCTTGTTTAAGAAGTTTCTGAGTTAACAATTTATTGCGAGTGTTGAAGTCAGCAACAATGCTAGATGCTCTAGCAAAACAAATGAGTTGAGAAATATAGACTCCATATAGACTACATGTATGTGAAGCGTGTTTAGGGTAACCTATATAAGTATTAAACCATTCATAATGGATGAGTGTGTTTTTCACTGATGGAGTTTGTTGACTAGATGAATCACGCTACTATATTTGGTGGAAGCATTGGAATATTGTCAACTGCCAGACCACAGTTGCCTTACCCATGTTTCCAAGGCCAAGTCGCGGGTCAAGACTTCTCAGAGGGGAAGGTTATGTGACTATATATTGTCACGTGTATAATACAATTAAACGTATAAATTGTACCACATATTTGTACTGTACAGCTTCAAACCTTACAATACGAGATAAGAGTAAGGGTAGCATATATAATTAAAACATGTAGATACATTTTCAAAGCAAGCATTTAATGAATCTTTATATTTTTGCAACCGTTCATAGCCCCATGAACATCACAAATTTGATTGACAGCTGCCAAGCTTACTTGCCCATGCAATTCATTTCGAACATCAAATTAATTCACCAGATGCGACACTGGTGTTGTAATTGGCAGCGAGCCACACCTGAGTAGCACGAAACAAGCTTCTTGTTTGCTCCATTTGCTGTCCGTGTTCACCCTGGTTGTTACGCTTTTCTGTTTTACACTCCAACAAAACCGTTAATACGATTAAATTTTAATAGCAAAATAGTTTGGTCTCCTTAATTATAAATAATTTCTAATTATTAGTTATTCATAATGAAATGTAAATATAAATTCAATTTTTGGAATGTTCATGGAATCACGAATACTTTGGGTCTCTTAAAATTGCAAAGTTAACGTGAAGCCTGAAGACCCAGAGTATTCATAATTCTATGAACATTCCAAAAATCGAATGCATTTCTTAAATAAATCACACATGCTTTTACAATGAAGGAAATTGTTGGCTGGATGGCACACTCTACAGCATTATCATGCACAACAGCCGTGTAGTGTAAAATCAATACATTTTTCATACAATTTACAAGTGTGAGACCTATCCATTTTGATTGAAAACTTAAGTGTGATTCCTACCAACTCAAATAGCACAACATTACGACAAATTTCAAGAGAACTATACCACTCTAATCTAAACGTACAGGAACATAAGGAAGAACTTCCTAGTCATGGTACTCTGCACTATGTGTCATTACTGAACCCAACCAAAAACCAAGAAAATTATTGTTAAACATACACGTACCTTCAATCGAGCCCAAAAGGTAATTTAATCGTGTGAGATTACCACATGTGTATCACGTGATTGTTCGCTATGTCTCTCAGCCTGGTTCTTCCTCGCGGTGTGCAATGTGTGATTGTGGTATTTCCTGATCATACTCACTAAAAAAAATAGTATCCTATTTTTTTATGCCTCATTTATCAAAGACTTTTGAGTCATACCAAAGGGTAAAAATATATCCATACAGTGTACATGACTTTGAATTAAATAAAATTTCACAGTAATATAGAATCTATGGGCATTTTTTCAGTTTGCAGATAGGATATTTGGCTCTAAAACGCCTTCTGCGTTCAGTGCTATAGTGTTGTGTTCTATTTTTTCTTAATATTCTGTTTATGACGTCAATTTGTATAATACTCTGAACAGAACTGATTATTTGTACCTAAAAAGTAGCAGATTTTGTCAAGTGTTTGGCATTACAGCAACAAGCCGCACAAATTAGCCTGTTAAATTTGTGTAAGGGAGGTAAATTGTCTCTACAGTCTATTTTTCTGACCATGGGGTCAATTTGTATATTATATAATGCTTTACTGAACTGGTTATTTGGACCTAAAAGTAGCAGATTTAGATATTTATTTGTTATTGTTTCAATTTAGCAGTTTGGGTACGTGAAAGGGAGGTAATCTGCTTCTACAGCTTTTAATTCTGTCCATGGAGTCAATTTGTATAATATTTTTTACTGAACGTATTACTTGGAAATAAAGGTAGCAAATATAGTCATTAGTTTGTCATTACACCAACGAACCGCTTCAATTTAGGAGAAAAGGGGAGGTAACTGCAAAATTTACCTAATTCTCCAAGGGAACTGACTTTTGAACTCACTCTGCCACGTGACATATTACACCATCAGTCATTGGATGTTAATCACTTAGAACACTAAAGCACTGAACAAAATTGACGTTTTGTAGATTGGCGAAATTAAGCTTACTAGGAGGAGATAGGCAAATGAAACCTCTACCTGTAGATAAAACATTTGATCTCATTTCCAACGGTAAGCATAGCTCAATTTTGACCTCAATGTCATTTAGAACACTTTAGCACTGAAGTGACGATATGGCCTAAAGGTTGATAGCAATATTTTGATTCCTTACATTCTCAAGAAACAGGAATAGCAGTTTCAATATCAAGTTCACTTACTAATTTGTTATAGTTAAATACAGTACTCCGAATTGGTTTATTGTATTTATATCAAATAATAGGTGATTTCTTATTTTCAAAATAAGTAGGTATAGGTTTTATCCATTTTAATTCTAATTCATGCCTGAGAATATTCTTAGACATTAAACTATCTAATTATTTTACAGACGCATGACACCGCGAGGAAGAGCCACTCAACCATCACGAGACACCAGGAAGACAAATTAAGCAAAGCAACCAGTTCTCTCTCCCCGATCAAGATGATTGCAATACTAGAATGGACATAAAGTAACGTACAACAAAACATAGAACAATTACAGACTCCCACAATAGGAGTAACAATAAACAAAAAGTCAACAACAACAGAATCACCACCTTAGAACAGACAGCAGCCTACGCCGCCGTGGGGCTTAAATGCATTTTACTGGTAGCAAATCTTCGCCCTAGATTCTGCTGTTGTTGAAGTATAAGGAGTGTTCAGCTCACATGGAGGCCATCTAACTACTGCAATGTATCATCATGGAGAAACACTCTAATCAAATTAACACACCATGATGAATCAAAGAAAAAGGCTCATAACTCACAGATAGTCAGAGCTAAAGAAAACCTCAAGTTGAGCCACGATGGGTCCAGCTACAGATAAGCATCATGCACCAACCCACCGATTAAAGCTTTACGTCAGAGCCGTCATAGAGTCTGAGGCCTAACCCACCGTTGTGCAATTAAAGAGGAAACCGTAGCTATAGACCGTGATTGGGTTTTATACTAGGCATGCAGACTGTCGCATGATATCCAAGCTATATCCAACCCTGATATAACGTTTTACTATCTTTTTGAATTGGTCACTAACATTAGGTTTTCCAACAATTCGTTTGAATTTATAAACTAATTTTGTTTTTCAATCTTTAATATACGTATTGCCTTAAATGAGGTGGTAAACCACCAGGAGTTATTCAACTAAAGGTTGTTAATGAAACAATCACCAGTAAGGCATATCAGGATAATATCAAAAGCGATATAAAACTCAAATATGAATGCACTATACCCCAAGCATTCAACAAGATAAAGCACCTTGCACTATCTCTTTAAAATATTCACGCGTGATTCATATTGGAGTTTTTATCGCTTTTGATATTATCCTGATATGCCTTACTGGTGATTGTTTCACTAACAACCTTTAGTTGAATAACTCCTTTAAAAGTTACGGGACTGTCCCCTCAATACGACTACAGTGGATTTTTACCCATCAATCAATGTAATGTGGATAAATTTGTTCGTGTTTCAGACACCAGATGGGAATAGGTTTGCAAAAGAAATAGGCTTAGAGTATGGATCCATCTGAAAAGATGACATTTTCCCAATTTTAATGCAATTTCAAACCCTTTTGGCCATTTAACTGTTTGGCAGGACTGTACTTTTCTTTTGGCCTTCCTCCTAATAATTGGGCTCTTACTTGGCCTCAAATTTGAACACCCAAAATGCACTTAAGACATCTTTTAAAAGTAATTATGTAAAATTATATAATGTGTGCAACCTACTAGTGCACATACACCAAAGTCAATCAAGTGATTCGTTGTTGATACACTCGATAGCTTCAATTCTTAAGGTATTTTCACAATGCGCCGTATACATGACTTTATTAATTCCCACCACGTTTTTCTTTGCTGCTCTCCTTATTATCTCATAAATCGAAATAGAGTTTTGATAAGCAACTTTGATTTGCTAAAAATATGAACAACTTTTTTAGAAGGTAAAACTTGATACAAAACATCTGCAAAAACAAGCCATATTTTTACTCACTATAACTAGATATGTTGTGCATACAGGAGCAGAAATAAATCATATCTCAAACAAAGCATAAGTTTATTACACACTCTCAAACAAGTATAGGGTATGTAAATAATTATGACAAAAATCGCTATCAATAAAAAATTTGGAAAGCAGCTGTAGTGTTGAGCATTAAAATACTTATCAATAACCTTGTTTTGATAACTTAACAGTCAAAAACAGGTTTCTGCTGTTTCAACTCTACCGCCAAGATATCTAGATGACCCACTACGTATTCATAATCCTTATTTAAACAAATGGTAAATAAGATATATCACACAGAACTTCAATCGTATTTATAATTAAACTTGGACTTGTCCATAACAAATGACAATTTACCATACATGAGATAATTTTAATCTGGAAATACACAATGTACTTAATTTCCAATTTCTGGATGGAGATGTTCCTCGCTCCCTTTCTATGGTGTATATATATCACAGTTTTGCTAGAGTATTTTCTAATTTGCTAGTGATTTCAGCAATAGAAACTAATTTTGACTGCTTAGTTACTAAAACAAGGCTATCATTACTTATAAATTTCTTGAGCATTTTCTAAATTCTACGACAGACACTCAGAGTTTATCGTTTAATGCAATGCTTTTGAAAAAAGGCAGATCAGAGCCAGTATTTTATGGTGATTTAGTTTATAAATTGAAAAGGATCGTTTCATGATAGATTCAAAAAGCACTATAAAAGAATGGGATATTATGTGACAGTTTGTATGCTAGATTATATAAATAGTTTCCTCTTTAACTGCATGGCAGTGGGTCAGCCTTGGACTAACTTAACTGAAAGATGATCTTGACCTAAAACTTTCACCGTTCGGTTGATGCCTGGTGCTCGTCTTTGACTGGACCCACCTCGACTCAACTAGTGTTTTCTTTAGCTCTGTTTGTCTGTGGGTAAAGAACTCTTTTCCTGTTCCAGCACAGTATTTTAATTTGATTGTTTAACTGTGGTGATACATTGCATAAAGTTTAAAGCCTCCATGCGAGCTAAACAATTTTGTGTGTTGGTGGCAGCAGAATATAATACAAAGGTCTAGCCAGTAAGGAATATGTGAGCCCTCCCCCCACTACATCTCGTGTCCTCCGCCCCTGTCCCTTCTAAATGGAGATTATGTGTTGTTGATTCATTGTTGCTGTCGTTGTGTATGGGGTTTTTGTGTTGGTGTCTTGGTTTACTGGTGTAGTTCTTAGAGTCCTCTCTAGTTTTGCATCAATCTTGGTAAAGAAGAGAGAATTGCTTGCTCTGCTTGTGTTTTTGCTGCCATGTGGCTGTCAGTGATCTATGTCATTTCCTCGATGTGCCATAGGTTGGTCTGTGGAATGTGATTGTGGCGTTTCTCAGTTATAGTTTACCAACAGATGACCCTATTCCCTTAACCTGGAGTATGCTAATTTGATTTGATCTCCTTTTCCAACAATACTCTAGTGGCATGGTTGCTGTCCATTCTTAGACTATGGTTCTGTTGTTGTTGATTCATTAGTTATTTATATTGGGTTTTGCGAATGGTCCTTGTTTTGAGGCAACTTTTGTACAATCGGAACTGCCTCGGCAAATTCCGCGAAATTTCGTGGAATCAAACCACGGATGTACATAGAGGATCAACTTTGACAATGTGGTAGATAACGTGACGCTGACGTTATATATTGTGACGCTGACGTCACAGAAACAATGCTAACGCAATAACAAGTGTGGTTGCAGCAAAACAAACGGCTTAAATGAAGTTTATGGTTTTTCAATAAAATATCGCTATAGCGATATTTTATTGAAAAAACTTGCATAAACTTCATTTATTATGCTGATTAAACTTTTGGGATAATCAGAATAATCAATGTTAATAGAGCTGAATCCATATGCTACAGAACTATTTTTCCATACGCCAGTTCCTGCTAACAAAATGGAGCTTTTTGGTACATAGTACTACGCGTAATGCTCCTTACGTACACCTGAGCCATGATTCGATTCTTGAATTGTGGCCGACTTTCCCGAATGAACCTTTGTAATGTACTTTTGCAGTTTACCACCATATCAAGGGAACACTTCGTTATGCGATATAATAAATAATTCTTGCTTCCAATGACCTCAAATTATGCATTTTTGTGTGTGTTAAACAACATGTTTTGTATTGCTGTTCTCTCTTCCTCTCTACTGTTCTGCTTTCTCTGGTTCAATTCACTAAATTATTAATATTTTATCCTATAACGTAAAGCTGGTGGCCTAGCTTCAGGTACTGTCTTTAAGACTTCTAACTGGACGTTCTATAACTATTACAATAAATATAGGATATCTTATTACTTCCCCATATCCTAAAATACAGTAAATCAGATAATTTGAGGATATTCATATTCTGTCAGAGTGGTTATTCGCATATTTTTGAAATTGCTCTATTTACTGGCCTGATACCAGTCTAAGGGACTGGGGAAATCCAAACAAGAACATGTATTTGCCTGGCTAAAAGGAAAGCAATATTGAATCCATTTACCACAGTAATTGGGTGTCTGGGAGGGAACACATAATGAAATGGGTAAAAGCTTGTGGAAAGATACGTCCTTTACTTGGGTATATAAAAAGAAGGGTGTAGGTATTCTGATATATCTGAAACATTCTGTTAGCATAAAGCAACAACATGAAATAATCATTGGACGATAAAAGGCCCTGAAATAAAAACAAAGACACGAATCTTGTATTGAAAGACTAAAAAATAGATAAGAAAAATGGGAGAGTATATACAAACATATCATGCAAAAAGACATTTTAGTATTGTTATCGAATTTAGTAGATATCTGTTCAACACATTACACCAACCAAAACTGCCTCGGCTAATTTCATGGAATCAGACATCGGATGTACATCGAGGATCTACTTTGATAACGTGACACTGACGTCACAGAAACCATGCCAACAAAATAACCAGTGTGATTGCAGTGAAACAAACGGTTACAACATTCTACAACAAACATTGCTATAAATGTAGTTTAGGTGTTTTCAATAAACTATCGATATAGCGATAGTTTATTGAAAAAAAACCCATAAACTTCATTTATTGGTTTTGGCTAATCCAAATAATGGATTTTAATAGGACTCAACCCACATGCTACAGTTCTATTTTTCTTTGCGCCAGTTCCGGCTAATAAAATACAGCTTTTTCATATATAGTACTACGCCTTAAATACATCCGAGGCTTTATTCTCGAATTGAGCTTAATTTTTCCGATTGACGTTACGCATAATATTCGCCAGGTAAATCACCAATGTTATGTAGACTGGACGCTTTATGAATAGCAGACAATCTTTTAAATAATGTTATTAAAGTTGAGTGTATGATAAGCTTTTATATACAGCTGTATTGAAGAACTCTTTTTTGTGGCTTTCCTGGGCATAAACCCATTCTGCCTGGTTGGTTTAAGATATGTATGTTGGTTTCATGACGGGGAACACCAAAAGGCTCACTGATAGTGGTTTATGGAGAAGCCGGGAATCGAACCTGCGACCCCTGGTTTACAAGGCATAGCACTTATCCACTACACCACGGCGGTACTGAAGAACTCTTCAAACGCACCGTCTCTTTCACCTGGCTGATTTGAGGATGTTTTTTTTATCATTTTATCCGCTTTCACAATGGACCATGGTTTGCCATAATGTAGATTAGCGCATGCAGCTTATTCTGACATAACACTGACGTCAGTGTTTTTCAACAATTGTCGTCTGACAACTGTGCTTTTAATTCAAAACAAAAACTTTGAGCTGGTAGCCAGATCTCTTAACCAATGGAAAAACATAAAATGCACTCCCGGTTGCAGTGTTTTTTTTTTTGCTAACGTCAGTCTTAATTTTTCAAACAGCAATAACGGGAGGATGACGTTCGCGCATGTCGCAATACGTCTATTATGCAACAAGTTGAGGAGTATCTGATGGCCCTTAAAGATTTTGATTACTCCTGTTCCTTAGACTATAAGCGGCCAATTATGTCAAAACATAATCATAACAAAACATAACAGAAAATACAGCTTTTAACAAAAGCACAAGACCCAATATTCTATGGTAACTGATTAAAGAGCCAGTGAGAAATGAGCAATCAAATCTGGTACAAAAAGAAAAGAAGAAAAAAGAAAACAACAATCAATAAATAAAACTTAAACAAGACATCGAGAAAACGAAAGAAATATATATACTCAACGTCAGTGAAAAGTTACCAGTAAATCACATACACTTAACATAGGACAATATTTAGTTCATTCGGAACGAAGAACTGCGGATACTTCAACACTCAATTTTATGGCATAGAGTCCCATGCATCACCACTATGGAAATCTGTGTCCATCACATCTAAATGCATAATACTCATTACTTGATGGACCCCTGAAGTTTCCATTTCATTGTATAGGAAAATGCAAAGTTTTGGTGCTACCTTAATGTTTTATACTCATTTTTCGCATTTAATGGGATAACCCAAATCATTTTGGTGGCGTTTTCAATGAGAATGTTTAGGACATGTTCTGGCATGTTGTCTTCTGAAAATGATGATTTCAAATTCTTAAAAACTGCGAAAAGCATAAAATGCACGTGCATCACGTGCACCATAGTCCCAGGGCTCATGGAACTGTTTTATCTCTCCAAACACGTTTGTCGATGACCAGAATCATGAACGTAAAAGTAGCCAAAGAGCTGTATTATATATTTTCGGAAATATCGAAATTTCGATACTGGTAACTTTTCATTGACGTTGAGTATATAATTAACACCTCATGTAGTACAAGACTAAAACAACTTTGATATGATTTCTCTACTCTCTAAACAACATTGCCCTAAACTCTAATCAAAGTAAAACGTATTTACTCGTAATTAATTAATTGAATAAACTCTAATTAAGATGCTCTCCCTATTTATTTGACTTGTAATGAGAAAAGCGCGTTTTTTCACTTGCGAACAACCAAACAGATATTAATTATGGTCTTGTCAGAAAGTTTGTGATAGCAACATTGAAACATGCATTCTACCACAAACCTGATCTAAATCGATGAAAAATTAAGAAAGGTACAGATTTCTGTATCATAAAAAAATGACAGGTGGGTCCGCCCTCCTCCTTCTTCTCCTCCTCCTCCACCATCCTCCTCCTCTTCCCCCTCTATATATTTAACAGAAAGTATGGATGTAGGTGTTCAAAGCTTGTTCGGAAATTCGCATACTGGTCTAATTGCGTGTTAAATATATAGAGAGGATGAAGGAGGAGGAGGGAGGAGGAGAGGAGGAGGAGGAGGAGGAGGAGGAGATGCTCAATGACTTGGCGCTGCCCTTCCGTGGTCTAGGCCATTAACTCAACCCCTCCAGGTGAAACCCAACGTGTCAGTGGGCCATCCGAGGTCCAGAGGTCTCCTTAATCCCAGAGGTCATGCCCTTAGTTAGATGGCGGCCATCTTGGATTCCATGCCCTCATTTGGATTTAGATTTAATGACGTCATTGGTTCCATATCAACCCATATACTACTGCCTGGTGTGGCCTAGCACCATTGGCGTACTCTCTTGTTTTTCTTTATACGTAAGCTTGGACCCAGCATCTACTGTTTACCCCAAAAAATATCTTGAATATCAGGCATACCCTAAAAAATATTTGAAATTTTAGCAACCCCAAAATATATCCCCATGCTGTACATTGACCTCAAGAAAAGACCATAAAATGCACAGAAATAACCCCTAAAACCAGTCCAGTTTTGTGTTGACTCCAAATACATATCCATAATTCTCCATACCCCCAAACATATTCATTCTTCTGAACCCCTCCCCCGCCCCCTCCCCCCCCCCCCAAAAAAAAAAAAACAAAAACAAAAAATAAATGAAAAATAAAAAAAATATTGAAATTCAAGATTTTCAGCCCCCCACCCCCCCCCTCCAAAAAAAAAATGGCACGAGCCTATGAGTGTGTGAAAATATCAGAGTACCCCCCCCCCCCCCCACCCCCGGGCCTAGCTACAATATGATATATTTACAAAATACAACTCTGGATTGGGTAGGGCACAATGGCCAGAAATAAGCTATGTTGCACCACAGTTCCGACTACTCGACGCCTTTTTATGCAATCCATTAAACATTTCTGTTTATTTGCTTACTTATCATAATGAGTTATAACTATACTATATAAGTAACATTTTATCATTGCATGTGTGTGTCTTTCACCCATCTTGTGGCTAGAGCATGTCTCGCAAGGTCAGTATGCAATCTCATGTTTCCATTTTAAAAATCATGATATCTTTTATTATGCTTATTTATTATGAGGGACTTGGGTCAAAAAGTAAAGAGGGCACATATTTAACCTATCTTCATACTAAACAATTTAATGTTGTTTTTTATCTACAAGAAGCGCATTCAGCAAAAGCTGGTAAAAATCTATTTTGGTCTGTCAAGAACTCAGGTGAGATTCTTGACAAATTAAAATATTAAGGTTTTCTAGCCTCTAGTGTGTCGACATATGATTTCTCTACTCTCTATACTACATTACCTCATAATCTTGTCAAAGAAAAACTTACTAAGTTAATCGAACAAACTTTTAACAGAGAGGCCTCGCTTTTTTTGGCTTGTAATGAGAAATGCGCATTTTCCACTTCTGAACAACCTACAAGATTTAAATTGTGGTCATGTCAGACGCTCTCCATTATCTTTTGGACAATATATTTATATAAGATTTGGTTCGAAATTGTATAGACAGCTTGTAGGTATTCCTATGGGCACTAATTATGCTACTCTTGTTGCAGATTTGTTTTTGTTTTGTGTCTTGATCCACATCTGAATTAAGGGTGAGGTTGGCGCCGTTAAACCGGTTTAAGCCCTCCAGTAAAATATTTTACTGACCGTTCCAAGGCGGTACTTCTTTTGTGGATCTTTTATGTTTTTGTTCTGTCTTGTGTTTGATATGTTTTGTGCGCGTCTGTTTATATGTGCTTTGTGGTCACCTGCTGGGAAAGGGCTGACCTCTTGGCTCTCGTTTGTGGTGTCTTCTGTGAGTTTGTCACTTTCCCATTGGTATCCTGGGTCAGGTGTGGTACTTGATTGTATCGATTCCTGATCTTTGCACCATTACTTACTTTTGTTATGAGAGAGAATTTATGTTGTCTCTGTCAGAAAATAATCAAACATATTATTTAAGCTTTTAACTCAACCTCCAGATATTTAGATGACTTACTTAATATTGATAATCCTTTTTTGAACAAATTGTAGGTCAGATATATCCCACTGAACTTCAGTTAAATAAGGCGAATTCTTCTGATACTGAAGCTCCTTTTTTGGACTTGAACTTGTCAATAACAAATGGCATAGTTTCTTCTAAAATTTATGAGAAACGGGATGATTTTAATTTTGAAATAGTAAATTTCCCATTTCTTGATGGAGATGTTCCTCGCTCTCCTACCTATGGTGTATATATTTCTCAGCTTATTCGTTTTGCTAGAGTGTGTTCTAATGTTGACGATTTCAACAACAGAAACTTATTCTTAAGTGCTAAGTTATTAAAACAAGGTTATACATATCATAAAACTCGAAAAGCATTTTCTGAATTCTACATATGTAAGGGTTGGATATAACTTGGATATCATGCGACAGTCTGCATGCCTAGTTTTAAACCCAATCACGGTCTATAGCTATGGTTTCCTCTTTAATTGCACAATGGTGGGTCAGGCCTCAGACTCTATGACGGCTCTGACGTAAAGCTTTAATCGGTGGGTTGGTGCCTGATGCTTATCTGTAGCTAGACCCAACGTGGCTCAACTTGCGGTTTTCTTTAGCTCTGACAATCTGTGAGCCATGAGCCCTTTTTTTGTTTCATCATGGTGTGTTAATTTGATTAGAGTGTTTCTCCATGATGATACATTACATTAGTTAGATGGCCTCCATGCGAGCTGAACATTTCTTGTACTTCAACAAAAGCAAAATCTAGGGCGAAGATTTGGTACCAGTAAAATGCATTTAAGCCCCTCGGTGGCTTAGGCTGCTGTCCGTTCGAAGGCGGTGGTTCTGTTGTTGTTGAATTTTTGTTTATTGCTACTCCCATTGTGGGAGACTGTAATTGTTCTATGTTTTGTTGCACTTTACTTTATGTCCATTCTAGTATTGCAATCGTCTTGATGGGGAAGAGAGAGAGAGCTGGTTGCTTTGTTTAATTTGTCCTCCTGGTGTCTCGTGATGATTGAGCGGCTCTTCCTCGCGGTGTCGCAGGGTTGTCTGCGGTTTGTGATTGTGGTATTTCCTGATCTTACTCACTTACTATTTTTGTTTTTTATTTTGTTATGAGAGAGACCTCATGTTGTCTCTTTCTGACAACAATCAAGCAGATGTTGTTGAAGCATTTAACTCTACCTCAAAATATCTAGATGACTTGCTTAATATTGATAATCCTTATTTTGAACAAATGGTAAGTCAGATATATCACACTGAACTTCAGTTAAATAATGCAAAGTCAAGTCAAAATTTTATTCTGGACCCCTAACCGGGGTATGAGAATACAACATACAATAAAATGAACAAAACGTATATAACAGCAAAAGAAATGAGTTGAAAGGAAAACAGATAGTAAGCGTTTAAATGTTTCAGATCCAAAGCAAATACCGTAATTGTTCAAAAGCTACTATTGAAAGTGCTCAAAAGAACCGTCTCAATGAGACGCCTCCCTCGAACACCCAAAACACAAGTTTAAATTGATGTGTAAGAAAATAAATGCAATATCAGATAAATATACGAACCATTGCCCTAAACCAATGTCATTACTGCGGAATTCGATTTTATGCTTCAACATGATAGAGCAAATTGTTATAATAAAATATTGAAAGGAAGGTCAACTGACTAAAATGTAATATTTTATGAGAACAGTGCCAAAACAAAAATAGTAAGTGAGTATGATCAAGAAATACCACAATCACAAACTGCAGACAACCCTGGGCACCGCGAGGAAGAGCCGCTCAACCATCACGAGACACCAGGAAGACAAATTAAGCAAAGCAATCAGCTCTCTCTTCCCCATCAAGATGATTGCAATACTAGAATGGACATAAAGTTCACAATTTTTCTAACCTAAAAATAACCTGCTTATCGGAAGATGTAAAATGTTCCCAACAGAACCGTCTCAAATGCGAATCCTTCAGGTACTGAAGCTCCTTTTTTGGACTTAGACTTGTCCATTACAATGGACATAGTTTCAACCAAAATTTATGATAAACGGGATGAATTGGGTTTGGACAGAAAGAAGAATACCACTTAAGCCGGTGCGTGAGAAATGTCGTACTTTCCATTAGTTTTCATGAACAGACTCAAAACGACGAAAGTAAATGCATACACCATGCATATATTTGAAAAGAATGAGCTTTTATCTACACATGCAACCTAAAATTATTTCTAAATGCATTACTTAAATGACTTCTAAGAGGCAAAGGCATACCTATATATCGCACACTAGGAATATGGTAGAAATATGACATTTATGGACTTAGTCTCTGACAGAATGTTTGTAACAATTGCATGAAAATGGGTCCATAGCCTTACACAGCTTCTGAAAATTTGGCTGCAGATCAAGGACACCACGTGCTACATTATTATATCTAAACATTATAGCATATATGCAGCAATTATTGGATAGGGAAGATTTATTTGGAACCTCAACAAATTGAACAGTAGGCATATAAACTTTTATTGTAAAAAGTTGACACAAGTGGAAGTTGGGTACGGGCTTTTGAATGTGGCTTAATATGTTAGCTGTAAAGTAGTATTATATTTTTTCGTGTTTATATGGAAGATGGAAGTGTTATGGTAACTTCCATCCGAAAACAAAGTTAATACTTTTGTTTTATTAGAAATGAGCTGCAAAATAAATAGCCTAGGGGGGTACTAAAATCCCTTATTTTGTACATAAATGACGTCATGGAGCGTTACTATATTTAGAAAATACATCAAAACTGTTTTGTGCCCCTAAACAGGTAGTGTTTCTCCATGATGATACATTGCATTAGTTAGATGGCCTCCATGCGTGCTGAACATTTCTTGTACTTCAACAACAGCAGAATCTAGGGCGAAGATTTGGTACCAGATAAATGCATTTAAGCCCCCAGGTGGCATAGGCTGCTGTCCGTTCTAAGGCGGTGGTTCTGTTGTTGTTGACTTTTTGTTTATTGTTACTACCATTGTGGGAGTCTGTTATTGTTCTATGTTTTGTTTTACGTTACTTTATGTCCATTCTAGTATTGCAATCATCTTGATGGGGAAGAGAGAGCTGATTGCTTTGCTTTTTTTGTCTTCCTGGTGTCTCGTGATGGTTGAGCGGCTCTTCCTCACAGTGCCACGGGGTTGTCTGCTGTTTGTGATTGTGGTATTTCCTGATCATACTCACTTACTATTTTTGAAATTACTGTAATTAGAAAATTATGCAGATCCAATTGTTATTGTGTTTTCTACGCGGGGCTGATTTACCCCACCCACTTTTTTATCATGGGGGTATGCCAGTACCGGAAGTTGCCAGTTACACGTTTAAATCGATACATCAATATAACTGCTGACGAATGATTGAGTATATATTATGTGTAAAGCAAAACCAGAAGAAATTTTAAAATTTGTTTATAATCGTAATTTTAACAGATATAATAACTATCACTACACAGTGATAATTTTGGTATATTGATGGGTGTTTTAAAATTGTTATAGAAGAGCAAACAACATGCTTATAGTTTTGCTGCACTTGTCTACGATTAGCGTTTGAATAATTGATTTCAATGTTGCAAAAGAAAAATCGGCTTGACAAATGCATATATCACCATAGCGAATGGAACCCAACAGCGTCTAATATCCTGCTTAATGCATGGTAAAAATGGCATGGATTTCGACCAGTGTCCTTTACTAGGCTTTTTCAAAGCTATATATCTTGACCGAACTAAGTGCTAATGATGTAAAATTTATATCAGTTGATAGAGAGAAGCTAGACCTTTTAAAATATATATACTTATGGTACCTTAATTTTTATATTTGTAGAGATACAGCCCGATTCTACGAACATAAAAAATGACCCTCGTATACTTAAGAGTTTTGGTCGCACATGAGAAATTTTACAAATGACCATATTTCGTATCTGAATATAAGTTTTGGAATACTAAAAAAAGTAAGCGAGTATGATCAGAAAATACCTCAATCACACACCGCAGACCAACCCACGGCGCCGTGAGGAAGAGTCACAGAGCATTTACAGTAACAAGACATCCTTAAGACAATAAAAGCAAAGCAACCAGCTCTCTCTTCCTCTTCAAGAGGGTTGCAATACTAGAAAGGACACAAAGTGATGCACAACAAAACAAAGACAAACACAGAACCCCCACGACCAATGGGAAGCACACCAAACAGCAGATCAGCAACAACAGAACTACCGCCCTAGAAGGGACAGCAGCCTTAGCCACCTAGTCGTAATAGTATGAAAAATGAAATGATTAATTTGATAATTCTGTTACCGAATTACTACATTTATACATCAAAATTCAAACAGCAAAACCCCCCGCAAAACCATTCTTTGAAGGTTTAAAAAATACTAAAACAAAGAAAAGAAATAGAACACCGCATTGCCTTATCTAAATACAAACTAGATTATCATAATCAGAAATGGGGTTTCCTAGGTATTATCATATAGCTAATGCAATTTGTTTCACCAGCACAATAAAATATCCGTCAAAATAAGCTACAGTTGATTCAGAGATATATGAGAATCGTTGTAAACAAAGAATACAAACAAATCCTGGTAGTTTTTTTTATACAGGTATATCCTAAACTGCCTCAAAGCTGTACTGATAAATTTACCATTATTTACCTGTTTCTATAAATAATGGTATAGTCTTATTATTATGCATCTTTGAATCTTCTGTACTTGCTTATCTGAAAAAAAATATATCTTTTGTTTCAGCTCAGTATATCAGATCCAAGCCGTACCCAATTAACATTGTACATATCCCTTAAGCATCAAAAATAGTATTTGCCCAGTCAAAGCACTTTGAGAGACATGTGATATGCTATTTGCGGATAGTTACAGGTTACACTTATTTTCGTTTATTTATTTGTTTACTTATTTATTTGTTTATTTATTACTCTTTCAATTCCTCAGCTAGTATTTCGTTTATCTCTTACCATTTTCCCAAATAGCATAAATCTTTTTTCAATATCTAGAATATCATCTGCGCAATTTTATGCCTGTGGCTTGGATAATTGGGCTGTTAAATCTAAGTGCCAGAACGCATGCCCCTGAAGCCTATAATGAGACAGAACACGCTGTTTTGCAGGGTCAATCTATACAGAAATATGTATAGAGAGTCCCTGTTTTTGTCACACTAGTGGTCGGCAAGCTGTTTTTATAAAGAAATCATAATGTCAACCGGTATAGATTTTACGCTAGCTCCAGTGCGGAATTAAGCCAGCACCAGTTCGTTGTAGTAACCTCTGGTGCATTTACATTTACCGGTGTGTGTGGATTAGCTGTACAGGGCCTTGGTGTATAAATTGAAGAAGATTATTTCACTGACCGTTCCAGGGCGGTACTTCTTTTGTGGATCTTTTATGTTTTTCTGCCTTATGTTTGCTATGCCTTTGTGGGCGTCTGTTTATATGTGCCTTGTGGTCACCTGCTGGGAAAGGGCTGACCTTTTGGCTCTCGTTTGTGGTGTTTAACTGTGTGTTTGTCACTTTCTCATTGGTATCCTGTGTCAGGTGTGGTACTTGATTGTATCGATTCCTGATCTTTGCACCCTTACTTACTTTCTAAAAAAAATTTCAGCGCAGTTCATTAAAATAACATCCCATTATAAAGAGATTGGCTATAAAATTAGTGTATAGCAGCAGACTGCATGCTTGGTAGTAAACCCAATCATGGTTGGCAACTTTGCTTTTCTCTTTAATTGCACGCCGGTGGGTCGGACTTCAGACTCTATGACGAATCCTACTTAAAGACTAATCTATTGATGAGATGGTAGGGGCCTGGTGCTTTGGCTGTTATCAGGCCAACCTGTGTTTCTCTTTCTCTTTCTTTCTCTTTCTCTATATACTACCTGACCCTCTTTCGAGTATTATTGGCAGGTGTACTTTGTACACTCCGGGTTGCAGGATGAAAGCCTACAATTAACCATATCTAAATTACCGTAGGGTTCTTTAACCTGCACAGGGGGTGACTCTCCCTGCACAGGGGCATCCAGTTAACGTCCAGATCCGAAGGACGATGCACTTATATAGTGACATCCCTGCAAATGACACTAGAGAAAGCGTGCTCGGACACCAAAATTTTCCTCTCCGCGAGCGGGGATCGAACCTGGGACCTATAGCACCAGAGGCAAGTGCCTAACCACTGAGCTACCACGCTTTCGCTTACATGTTAGATTTCTTTTGCTCCGGTATTCAGTTTTATTTACTGTTGAGTTCTTATCTTTGCTTTATCTCCTTTTTATATCTTGATTTATATGTTCTTTGAGATGATGCATTGATAAGTTAGGGGTCTTTCATGCAAGCCAAACATCTATGTGTATTGATCCACATCTGAACTAAGGGTGAGGTTGGTGCACCGCTAAACAGTTTAAGCCCTCCAGTAAAATATTTTTACTGACCGTTCCAAGGCGGAGCATTTATGTTATTTCTGTCTTGTTTTGTTATGCTTTCATGCACGTCTGTTTGTTGATGCCTTTTGGTCACCTGCTGGGAAAGTGCTGACCTCTTGGCTCTCGTTTGCGATTTCTAATTGTGACGTTGTCACTTTCCCATTGGTACATGTATCCTGGGTCAGGTGCGGTGCTTGATTGTATCGATTGGAGTGTACAATGTACACCTGCCGATAATGCTCGAAAGCGAGCGCCAGGCAGTATATAGAGAAAGGAAAGAAAGATTCTTGATCTTTGCCTTCTTTCTTACTTGTTTCTCAAATTTCGCGAACGATATTATATCGTTCCTTTCGTTATTTAGCTATTCGCGAATATATGCGCATGCGCAATCCTTTCCCTGGGACAGTAATGGCGACATGTGCTCAAAAATATTTGTTGATAAAAAATAAACAATAATTTATTGGCCTTTCAACTAAACATTGACTTGACACATGTCGTCACGCATAGGAAATTGATAATTCTCGCAGATAGACCTGTCGCTCGCTGTCATTATTTCAATATTGGATGTTTCTTGGCATTTGTTTTGAAGCAACGTGGACGGTGCAAAACTGCAATATTTTGTGTCCTATTTTTTTGCTTTATTTCAATATGTTTTAGAACTGCTGTTTTAAGCAGACCTTGTCAACGGATTTATCAATCAATCGCACATAACAATTGCTGTTACAGCCAATATCCAATGTGTTTATCAGCTTAGTTTGCAACATTTGTTATTGTTGCTGTGTTTTGAACGTATGATGTCAGGTAGGCCTAACAGAGCATCTTTATGAGCAGTTGCAGTTGAAAACACAAAACTTCTGACATGGCAACGGCACTGACTTCTGCTGGGACTGTAGGGTCAGAGAACTTTCAGCCCTCTGAACAAGGGGAGTTAGAAAGTCAACCAAATCCAATATCGGTGACAAATGGGCCTTCAGCTGCTGAAGGTATGGAAACTGCGGTGGTTGAAAAAGACCCAAAGAAGCAGGAAGATATTGTAAAAAAGTTTGACAATGTTAACTATGTAGAAGCACCATTACCAAAAACAAATCCATGGAACAAGAAGCAAAATGTTTCCAGCAATCCAGCTTCAGAGCCAGGTAAACTAATCATAGCCTTGAAGCACCTTCAACTGTTTTTAGTCCTCTATCAGGTTTGGGGAATCTTGGAAAATCGCGATCTAAATTATTGCTTACATGCGCGATAACATCCTGTACTGACACTAGTCTGACAGGCAGAACAAAAGGTTTCAGATCTCAATAACATTGGAGTTGTTTGGTCACACTCTGTGATAGACAGATGGAATAAACTTTTATTTGTGATCAAAAGAAATCCAACATGTAAGCGAAAGCGTGGTAGCTCAGTGGTTAGGCACTTGCCTCTGGTGCTAGGGGTCCCAGGTTCGATTCCCGCTCGCGGCGAGAAAAATTTTGGTGTCCGAACACGCTTTCTCTAGTGTCATTTGCAGGGATGACGCTAGATAAGTGCATCGTCCTTCGGATCGGGACGTTAACTGGATGCCCCTGTGCAGGGAAATTCACCTCCTGTGCAGGTTAAAGAACCCTATGGTAATTTAGATATGGTTACTTGTAGGCTTTCATCCTGCAACGCGGAGTGTACAAAGTACACCTGCCAATGATACTCGAAAGAGGGTCTGGCAGTATATAGAGAAAGAAAGAATCTGCAATCCTTTTCAAAGAAGGGGACCTTGTGACAGAAAACCATCAGTGATCGCGAAAATGCTTTAATTAACACAGAAATGCGATTTTTGGGTGATTCCCTTTAATATGAGGAGTTTATGGTCACGCATTTAAGTGATAATAAATTTACAATCATGAATTTCTGAGATTCCCAAGACCTGCGGCGCCTATTTGGAATCGAGACAGTTCACTGACAAGACAGCTCACCGACACGCATTTTGAAGACAGTTCACCAACAGAATTGAAGACAGTTCACCGACAGAATTGAAGACAGCTCATCGACACATTTTATATTGTATTTATATGGAATATCACAATGTTCACCATTTAGTGTTGTTTTAATGAACGAAGGCCCATTATAAAGCTAATTAAATTACCTATTTGCTATTGCAATATGTTTTTATTAGACATGCATACAACTGCTTATATAGCGATCATTACATTGTCTGTGCGAAATTACGTCCCATATCACTAACATAAATAACTATATAAAAATAAAAAGGTACGCCTGAACAAATCTGTTTATTATTATTATTATTATTATTAATATTATTATTATTATTATTATTATTAACAATGTTTAAATATTCAAAAGGAATGCTTTGAATTGCTGGCGAATTTCATCAAAAATAATATACGATTGGCTATAGGATCACATAAATATAGCTTCATGTAGCAATCAAATGTCTGTCTATTAATCATTAATTAGACAAACAAAATATCGCTTTCTCAGCAAATTATATCAACATATCACCTCAAATCATAACTCATCAAAATTTATCCACAATAATAAATTATATTTTCGAGCCATATGTCAATTACATGATAAAAAAAGTGTCAATGAACTGTCTTCAAAAGTGTCGGTGAACTGTCTTCAAATCTGTCGGTGAACTGTCTTCAAAAACCGTGTCGGTGAAATGTCTTGTAGGTGAACTGTCTTGTTCCCGCCTATTCATAATAACATGGATACACAGTGTATATGGTACATTGCACTAGTCATTTGTAAACCTTTGAAGGGGATGTGCAAGTGATGGCTAGGATAATGCTCCACTCATTTATATCCACACCCTCCTGGGGCCAGGGAAAAGTGGGCATTGACTTTTCACTCTGCAAAGCCCCAGTATGCTATTCCCCTCGCTGTCTGACATTATTTATGTTAAATCTTTGTAATGGTCCCCGTCCCCAGGGAATCGTATAATAAAATGAGCTGCAGCATGTGATCTCCAACAATGTGGTATTTTGACAAGTGTAGACTCAGCCGAGCCGGTGCAGCCTCCTTTTGAGCTTAGAAACACCTGTGACCAAATGCTTTTCAGTCAGTAGCTTAACAGTCACTGAATATTCAAGCGACATGCGAAGGATCTGATCAGACTGCACATATACACTGGCTAATCTGAGGCTTTGCTGGTCGCACATACCGCATTGTTGGAAATCTCATGTCGCGGCTCTAATCATTGTAAAAATTTTCGGACAACACTGCAGAGAAGCCCTCCTGTTTACATCGAAATAATGTATATCTAAATACAGTAGAACTTCATTGGCTCAAACTCTGATGGCACGTTCACCTCGGCTGGCTAGAACTATCATCATGGTCCCCAAAGATCCTTTTATGAATAATCCACCATGGATGGCTGGAACTACCCTGGGCTAGAACTAATTTTCATGGTCCCAAGCCTGTTCAAGCCATTGAAGTTTGACTGTAGTAAATACGCAACAAAAAATGTTGGAATACAAGATAGCTAAGTACAGTAAAACTTCAATGGCTCTAACAGGCTTGGGAACACTCAAAATTTAAACTGGATTTTTTTTATACCCCCTAATTTTGAAAATTTAGAGTATGAAGTGAAATTTAAGAGTATGAATTTTTGTAGACCAAATAAAACTAAAAGATGTGCATGAAAAAATTATTGTCTCGGTCTACAGTGATTTTATTTGGGATTTGGGAAGCTACCTTTTCCTACACCTTTGGGAAAATATTTTATTAAAATTGGGAAAATAAGAGCTAAAATACATGAAATTGGGAAAATAAAGGCCATTTTTGGATTGGGAATGACTCCCATTTACGGCCTCAAAAATGGCTAAATAAAATCACTGTCAGAAAACAAAAGTTTTTAACTGACAGGTAGGTAGGGTTCTAAACCAGCTGCTGGGTATTTCCATATTGCTCTCAATTGATTCTGCACAATCGCTCTCTAGGTCTCGGAATCATACCTGAACCACGAAAACTGGAGACAGCCATTAACGTTTGACAGTGGTAGTGCTACCACTGCCCATGATTGCGTTTTGGTCAGTAGAACTTTGATTAAGGGACTGCTGTTTTCAAACTTGCTGATCCAAAGAAAGAAGTTTATTTTGCCTTGAACATCTTTCTTTTATCTGTATTTTCTGATTTTTCTCCAGCAGTAGCTAAATGTTATGTCACCGTGTATTTACCATCGGAATTATTCGGTGATTTTTAAGGAAATCGAATGGAATAGATTTATTGACTTAAATCAAGCCTTTTAAGCAACACATAAATTATCGCGCAAATGAAGATGCTTTCTGAAAATGAAGCAAAAACAATCAAAACAGCATTTAAGTACCCAAACAAAATAAAGTAGGGGTGACTATTGTGGCCAAAAATGACTAGGCCAACCTTAAATATATTCTTGTTTCCCCTTACCTGACCCTGTTTCTCAGGTATGGGTCGGTCGGTCGGAAAATTTTTTTTTTTTTTTACTCTCAAATTAAAGACCCATCGACCTTCTTTGTAAATAGACCTAATATTTCAATAAAACTAAATACAAACGATGTCTTCCAATGTAAGTTTATGATTAAATCGTCCAATTCGCTTGGAAATAAGATTCTCTAAGTTATTATTGTAGTTTTTGATTCGAACCGATACGCAAACGACATGATCCTTCATATTGAATCAATGAAAAAAGAACGCTTGATTCGGATATGAAAAGTCGGCTATTATCGATTTCCAAGCGCTTGTAAGCCGCGGATACTAAAAGCCGTTACCGAAAAATAATAAAAAACGGTACCGCAAAAAAAAATTCTCGTTCAAATTTTAAAATATAATTTTTTCGGTCGACTGCTTTTTTCACGGTCGGTCGGGTAAGGGGAAACAAATTTTTTTTTTATTTTTGGCCCTATTGCGATAGTATTGACATTGCAGGAAGTGCCATTGCAATACTATTACTGTTGTTGACTACCATTGTAATACTATTGTGATACTATTGTCTGAAACATTTATGCTTGTTTGAAGGAGGAAATTAAGATAATGGTAGGACTGTTCTGTATGTATGGGTACCAGTTTTGTATTGAACCAACAGAAAAATATCAGAATGTTGTCAAAGTCCACTAATCTTGTTGAAATGCATAGGATGCAAAAACATGTACACCCTACTGCCATTTAACTTCATTTTTGTGCCTATACCAAGAAATTTTTAGTAAAAATCCCTAAGTTTAAGAACTATTGAAACTATTGCGATAGTGAAAAGACTATTGCTGATACTATTGACATTGTAGCTTTCCTATATATATATAGTAACATTGCCTAGGTTACTATTGCGATATATCGATAGTCTGTATTGTTACATCCCTAAAATAAAGCTGATCAAACTTGCAGTAAAGTGAATGGCGTTTTTCTATAAATTTTGAGAGGGATAAACAGGGGTGTCCATGTCTCATTTTCGCATTTTTTGCGAATTGATTTCTAGAAAATGCGAATAACGTTTTTGCAATTGAACACATTTTTCCCAAAATAATAGTAGCAGTTTTACGAATTTCCCTTCGCAGGTTCTGGCCTCAATATACATGTCCTTTGTATACTCTGTCCCGTGCTGATAACCCTGTGACTATTTGACGCTTGACGACGATGTCCTCATCAGAAGTTGTCCCGCATTGTTAATCTGTTGGTTATGGCAATTTACCACAAAGACGTCAATCAGTGTCATAAAACCTGCCAAACAATAGACTCCACCCCCTTTTCAATTTTACCAATGAAATCAAGGGACCCTTGTTTCCTTTCAACAAGCAACCAAATTAAGAATGGAAGGAGCGTGTGTAAAGTGCCGACCTGACATTTGTCTGCAGTACCTTTTATTTGCAGGCTTGAGAAATCAATGGTCACATGGGTTTACAACCTGGTAAGGCTCACACCAGCTTGCCTAAGTTTGCGCGTGGCATAATTAGCTATTAAACTTTCAAGAAGGCGAATAGCAAAGCAGCCTGCATGGATGCATGGGCTGATACACAGCAATGGTATTGCCTAAATTTCAAAATTTAGTACTCCCTTGCATAACGTACAGAAATGATGACAATGTTTTAGAAGCTTAACTTTCTACACACACAGACAACTTGACAATTAACATGAATTAAACGCATGCATCATTATTTACCCTCAGTAAAAACCTGTCGTTTTGGACTCACTCGCGATATCTTTACGTCAACCCAGTTTCCTTACCCTGTGTAGAAAGACCCTGGTATTAAACGGGACTCCAGTTAGAATTGCCCCCTTGGACAATAGGAAACCAGAGCAGTGATATCATTTCTATTTTCTATTTTTTTTTAGTTATTGCCCTTTGAAAATTTGGACATAGAAAGCTTGATATCTCAAAAACTATTACAGCTAGGAGCTTCAAACTTGGATAGCTGATAGAGGACAATGAGTAGATTGTGTGGTGAAAATTTTAGGAAAAAGTTATGTTATTTTTTTGAGTTATTGCCCTTGGAATTTTTACGGGTTACTGTCCTTTTCAAATTTAATTTTGTAATCAAAATATCTCAAAAAGTTTAACAGCTATGAGATTCAAATTTAGTCAGCAGATAGAGGATAATGAATAGATTACCTGGGGAAAATTGAAAAACGTTTTTATTATTTTTTAGTTATTGCCCTTTGAAATTGTGACCAGAGAAAGCTTAGTATCTCAAAAACTATTACAGCTAGGAGCTTCAAACTTGGACAGCTGATAGAGGATAATGAGTAGTATACATGGTGAAAATTTAAGAAAGAGTTATTTATTAGCTCACCTGAGCCGAAGGCTCATGGGTGAGCTAATAGTATACCAGTCACTCCAGCGTCCGTCGTCCGTCCGTCCGTCCGTCCACAATTTCAAACATCTTCTCCTCTGAAACCACTGGGCCAATTAAACTCAAATTTCATATGGAGTCTCCTTAGGACGCGGGAACGAAAGTTTGTTCAAATGGTCCTGGTCACATGACCAAGATGGCCGCCATGCCCATATAAGGTAAAAAACCTTTAAAAATCTTCTTCTCCAGAACCAGAAGGCCGATGACCTTGGGACTTGGTATGTAGCATTGGGGATGTGGGGCCTACCAAGTTTGTTCAAATGATGATCCTAGGTTGACCTTGACCTACTAAACGTCAAGGTCAAATCTGCTTCCTAATGCATTTAAATGGGAAATTTTTGGAAAAGTTGATTTTTTGAATACTGTTGAAGCCAAAGTCATTATTCTCACTTGATATCTTAAACCTAATGAGACAATTGCTATAAATAAGTTTCAAAGGTCAAGGTGACCTTTGACATTTCAGCCAAAGTCGCTCATATTGCAGTCCCATCAACATATTAAAACATAGTTTTCTCAGAAACCACTAGACCAATGGAACTCAAATTTCATGTGAAGACTGCTTATGATAAGTTAGCCAAAATTTATGTAAAATATTTTGGTCACATGACCAAGATGGCCGCCACACCCATATATAGTAAAAACCCTTTAAAAGTCTTCTTCTCAAGAACCAAAAGGCTGATGACCTTGAGACTTGGTATGTAGCATTGGGGATGTGGGACCTAGCAAGTTTGTTCAAATGATGATCCAAGGTTGACCTTGACCTACTGTACATCAAGGTCAAATTCGCTTCCTAATGCATTTAAATGGGAAATTTTTGGAAAAGTTGATTTTTTGAATACTGTCATTATTCTCACTTGATATGTTAAACCTAATGAAGCAATTGCTATAAATAAGTTTCAAATGTCAAGGTTGACCTTTAACATTGAAGCCAAAGTTGCTCATATTGGAGTCCCATCAACATAATAAAATATAGTTTTCTCAGAAACCACGTGGCCAATTGAACCCAAATTTCATGTGAAGACTACTTATGATAAGTTAGCAAAAATTTGTACAAAATAAATTTGGTCACATGACCAAGATGGCCGCCACACCCATATATGGTAAAAACCATTTAAAAGTCTTCTTCTCAAGAACCAGACGGCCAATGACCTTGGGACTTGGTTTGTAGCATTGGGGATGTGGGGCCTACCAAGTTTGTTCAAATGATGATCCTAAGATAACCTTGACCTACTTTACATCAAGGTCAAATTTGCTTCTTAATGCATTTAAATGGGAATTTAAGTTGATTTTTTGAATACTTTTGAAGCCAAAGTCATTATTCTCATTTGATATGTTCAATCTGATGATACATTGGCTATAAATAAGTTTCAAAGGTCAAGTTTGACCTTTCAGCAAAGGTTGCTCATTTTGGAGTCCCATCAACATATTAAAACATGGTTTTCTTAGAAACCACTAGGCCAATTGAACTTAAATTTCATATGATGACTCCTTATGATTGGTTAGCCAAAATTTATACAAATGTTTCTGGTCACATGACACCATGCCCATATATGGTAAAAACTCTTCAAATATCTTCTACTCTGGAAACAAAAGGCCATGGTCTTGGGACTTGGTATGTAGCATTGGAGATGTGGGCCCTACAAGGTTTGCACAAATGATGAATCTAGGTTGACCTTGACCTACTTTTTACATTGATATTTTGGGAAAATCTTGAAATGTTCATTTTTCTATAACTGTTGTTTAGGTGACTTGCCCAAAATGGCTGCAGCCCCAATATATGGTAAAGCAAAATATGTTTCATTATAAGCTTGTAGTTGACCTTGACCTATATCTTAACATTATTGAAGAGATCAGGTGAGCGCCTCAGGACCTTCAGGTCCTCTAGTTATTTTTTTGAGTAACTGCCCTTTGCATTTTTACGGGTTATTGCCCTTTGCAAATTTGCACATAGAAAACTTTAAACAAAGATAAATCTCGAAAACCATCACAGCTAGTCGCCTCAAATTCGGTCAGCTGATAGAGGATGGGGACTAGATTACCTGGTGAGATCTTCCATATAGACAAGCATATGGTTGGGAGCACAGTATTTCATATACACAATTTCTAGTTAAATATCCTATGGAACTTAAATAATTTGGTCTCAATCAGCAAAGCCAAACCCCCACACCTTTATACATATGAACCCCCTTTCAAGAAATTCTGGGTCCGCCCCTGATGTATTATGCACTCTTTAGAAATGTATAGTTGAGGACAATGTGAAATAAAAGTATTAAAAAGGTGATGTCTATCTCCAGTAAATTATGATAACTTGTCCTATTTTTGGCATTGCTGGACTTTTTGGATTTGGCAAGTCAGTTGTTATTCTTTTACAGGGCTGTGGAAATACCATGCCCGACTTGTCTGACCTGGTCCCATTTCATTCAGGACAAGCTAAAAATTTCTATTTACTTGTCCTTGGACAAGAACAAATGTATAAAGTTAATAAAAAAATGCTTTCATATTTTGATTAGTTATTATGAGTTCACATGTTGCATTGAAAACAGTGTGGATCCTGATCAGCTGGCTTCTGAAGAAGCCAGCTGATCTGGATCTACAACGTATACAAGAGAGTTGATATCTGGTTTCATACTGTTTTCAAAGTGTAAATTGTTTAAGCACAGAAAGGTATATGCTAATCTGTACTATCGGACAAGTAAAATGTTCTATGGACAAATACATTATGGCCATTTACTTGCCCTTGGACAAGTAGAAAATTTTACTATTTCCACACCCCTGGCTTTTGCCAAAATCAGATACAAGAGTGACTCTTGTTTCTATCAAAAAGCTATCACAATGTTTTTGCAGCCCTGCTGAACCTAGATTTATCCTTTTATGAAAACATTTGTAGATCCAGATCAGCTGGCTTCTTACTTTGATTGAAAATACATGCGTATAGGTTAATAGGATAAAAGTTGGGGAGGAGTACTTAAATGATATTCAGCATGTCAAGGCCTAAGGGATCAGAAAAATGTAAAAAGGTCCTGTGCTCTATGCCGCTTTTTGGTACACAATCATGATGCATTTCATTCCCTGTTTAAGTTTACTTTGAAAAAATTCCTTCTAATTTTTTCCTACTAGGTCGTCTGAGTGTCGTCTGCTGATAACCTTTGCAAACAGTTTGGACCCAGATCAGGACCAACATACCCAGATCAGGACCGACAAAATGGCGGTTCTGTTCTAGATCTAAACCGTTTGGCACTCTGATGGTGTTCCTGAAAGAATTTTTTGAGAAAGCTAATTTTGAAAAAAGTGAGAAGACAGCAACAAATGTAGAAAAAATTACCCAGCATGCAAAGAGTTAATAATTTCTGATAAGGGTTACCTCCCCTCTATCATGTATACAGTATATCCTGCCTGAGGGCTGAACATAGTGACATGTTCAATTGTCAGTTTATCCACCATATGGAGAACTTTTAACATGTGCTCAGGGACTAGTATTGATGGTGACCTGGATTAAAAGGGAATTGTTGACAACCAGCACTCAGTCTCTGAGGGTTCATGTCCAGTTTGGAAGGTACGCCTGTTTCTGGATCGAAAAGAAGTTAAAATGAGGGCAGCTTTTCTTAGTTTATCTACATTGATGTAGATTCCTGTATCTTCATGAATGAGCAATATGATTTTGAGACACAAGACTTTCTTGGTCATTTTTTGTGCTTTTATTGTCGTCTGCTGACGTTTTTCAAAACAAAACAAAAATCAGTTTTTTATTTTCAGGAACACTAGATTCCAGATCAGGACTGATGTTCAGTTGGTCCGTTCAGATCTGGGTTCAGACTGTTTTCCCTTAAAACAGAAATTGACCGTTCCAATTGATAAGGTGGGAAATTCCATTTGGCTTAAATGGGTTAAGCTGTCATCATGATTTTTGCAATATTTTAAAAACTTTTTGCATGCTGAGCAATCTTTTATTCTTTTTGTCATCTGATTTTTTAAAAACTTATAAAGAATTCTTTCAGTAATACCAGTATCAGAGTCAATTTATTTGAATCCAGATCAGGCCCAATATCTAGGTCCAACTATTCAGCAGACAACAAAAGTCTCTACACTGGCGGGTAAAGAGTTCAGGATATATGTTATATGTACATGTAAAGGATATGGACTGATGTAGTGAACTGTACGTGTCTTGTTTTTAATGTCCTTCAAAAACGGCAATTTCTCATTGTTACAGTTAAGGTAGTTATTGATTCAACATATAATGCAGGCCCCTAGGTATGAATATATAATTGAAAATTAATTTTCTTATTTCTCATTCAAAAGTCATGTGCATGGGTGAAAGTTTTCAGGATTTTGAGGCTGACTTTCCACAAAATAAAAAAAAATACAGGCAAGTTAATGGTTAAATATTTCTTTTAATTGCTGCCGATTAGTTCACCTGACTGTAACTGAATACTCAATTGAACAGCATCTTAAGTGTCCACAAATCTATTCTACAAACTGAAGTAAGGAAATTTAAGGTCAAAGTAAGCCATTTTATCTATAACTGGAGGATAATGATAATCATTGTTTATGTCATGACCCTATTCGTAATAGTTAACCCTTGGTTCACTAGTGACTTTAAAATGAGTACTTTGACAAACAGTGAAGACCCAGATGAGATGACGCATAATGCAGCATTTCATCAAGGACTACACTGTTTGCTATGACACAGGCATAGCTCTTTGATCGTGAGGACAATGTAAGATTTTAGATAGTCATTTGGGTCCCAAAATGATTGTTTGTTTGATTTGATTCTTTACGTCCCATCAACAATCTTTCAGTTATGTAGGGATGGTCTTCCTGGGTTGAACCAGTACTAAGCTAGGATTAATGTGTCTTGCTCAAGGACACAACGCAGTGAGTCCGGTGAGGCTTGAACCCGCAACCCCTTCAGTCTCGATTCAAGCACTGAGCCTCTAGGCTCCCTCCAAAAATGATTGTAAGCTCTTGAGATAATCGTAGTGAACCCACAAGGTCATAGCATGATGCACATACAGTGTTCATAAATCACACAGCCGGGCCTGATCTGGATACAAAATGTTTGATGCTGATGGTACCCCTGAAAGAATTTTTCATGAAAAAAGTCTGCGTAGACAACAAAAAAGCATGCAAAATTACCCAGCATGCGAAGAGTTTTAAAAATGGTTTACTGCCAAAGAAGGCAGGTTGTCTTTAAAATTGAATTGCTTAAGTATTTATAGTAGTAGTACTGTCCACCCAGCCAAGAATGACAGTGACATAGTGTTTTGTTTACAATTGTTAAGTCAAACATTAACCTGTACACTCCATTTGATCTAATGCGAATCAATAGATCACTTGTGTATTAATCTGCAGATAGGATTAATACACAAGTGATCTATCGATTCTAAGTCCCTGATAACTTTGTAAACAAAACATGACGTGACTGTCACTCTTGGCAGGCAGGACAGTATATCCTGGTTAGTAGATAATGTGAGAACGGACAGGTGTGACATTACCGTAACCCTTTGCATGCTGGGTAGTTTTTCAAAAAATATTTTGTATGCTGTTTTTCTTCCTTCAAAATGAATGTTTTCAAAAAATTCTTTCGGAAATACTACCAACAGACTAAGTATTTAAGAGTTTGGATCCAGATCAGGCCTGACAATTTGTTGGGCATGATCTGGGTTCAAACTACTTGCGAAGGCTATCAGCAGTTAACACTGGCAGGTAGATTTTCTGTCAGAATGAGGCCTCAGCTCAACAGGTTAAGCTGACTTTTGGTACTCTGGTGACTGAAAATTGTTCAACTTGGTCATAGCACTATTTATCTACTTGCGTCGTCTAATGATACCGTTTGCAAACAGTTTGATTCAGGCACAGGCCTGACGTAAAATGTCCGGCCTGATCTGGACACAAACTGTTTTACAAACTGTTTTACACTCTGATAGTATTTCGAAATAAAGTTGATTTTGAAGACAAAAAAGCATGAAAAATAACCCAGTAGGCAAAGAGTTAACCTTTTCTTCATGAATCAGGCCTTAAGTTAAGAGTGCCTGCCAGAAAAATAATTTTCTTATTTCTCAACAAAAACATATGTTGTGGGTACATCTTAATGAGACGGTTCTTTTGAGCACTCAAAACATATGCAAAAATTATTGGTAAAAAAATATTTACAATTTTACGCTGAATTTTTTTGTTTATCTAAACCTATGATGAATGGATTGATTCTTCCATTTAGCATGTTTAGTAGCTTTATGAAATGTTGTTTGGATCTTCCCAATATACATTTTGAGGGGTCACAGGTTGGAATTTTAAAATTTGATTGTTTTTCTCCCCTTTGAGGTTTGTCTTGGAAAACAGTGAAAACAGATGAAATGTCATCACTGTTTGCTATAGTACATGTACCTAGAGATTGCACCTTATGGATCGTTATTAAAAAAAAAATTATATCAGATACTACAGTTCCTTTTACAGTGAAATGTTCACTTTTCTAGTGCAACTGTTATACGATCGTTAAATTTTGTGAAATTATTCCTGTAGCCATATGGCACATGTGATGAAACTAATATCATGCTGTATATCTTTGAATGAGCTGAACCACACCATCCAATTCTCTTGTTCTTTGTTTGGGCCTCGTGCCAATCTAAGAAAAAATTACTGCCTTTATGCTTGTATGCTTTGTAAGTTTTCATGCTTTTGTTGCCATCTTTTTCAAAAAAAAATAATTCAGGAACGACTATCAGAGCAGCGCTCTAGATAAGTTTTGGGTCAATTGGGTATTTACACAACCTGGTTATCCTCAATTGCGTACTTGCAAAAACAATTGCGTATTTTCATATTTTTTACGCTACATTTTTTTTCTGTGATTACACGTTTATATTGCATGAAGCCATCGGGAAGGTGCTTGCATATTTATTCACGTCCATCATCTGCCTTTCTAAAGTATCAAACTAGCAGATTTTATTGTACCTGAAGCAAATCTCATCCCCCTGTTGACTTTCGAGCGTGTACATTTTGCAAAGTTTCACTTTCATCAAAGTGTTTTTCCGCGAAATGCTGGACTGGGCACCGATATTTTATTCACAAAAAAGAGTTATATTGCGCACTCGCTAGTAAAAACAAATCAATAACCGACTGGCATTTGTTTGTTACCCAAATGGACACGAAATGGACCAAATGGTATGCAATGACATCGCATGTAATGCATACAGATCGTTAGGATTGCTTTTCGGTACGCACACATTTCATTTTAATTGCTTTTTTGAGGATTTTAATTGCGTATTTACGCAAATACGCTGCTTATCTAGGGTGCTGATCAGAGTGTCAAATGGTTTGGATCCAGTTCTGGACCAACATTCTGTTGATCTGATCTGGGTCCAAACTGTTCGCAAAGGATATCTGCAGACAACAAAAGTCCCCGCTAGTGAGGAAAGGATTAAAAGTGAATTGTGTGCTGGCCTTATCCGTCTCTTATGTACCCAGGCCTTTAGTCAAGAGTGCGTACCAAAAAAATAATTTCTTATTTCTCAACCAAAACATATGTTGTGGGTACTCAAAAGAACCGTCTCAATGAGAAAAATGGGTAAGAAAATATTTACAATTTAACGCTCAAAAATTTTGTTTTTGTCAATATTCTCTTGGGCGGCCTTGATGATGTGCTTTAAATTCAGAACTAAATGGTAATAGGTAGCAGCTGTTGATTGTAACAATAGTTGTCTTCATGTTGATCAATACAAGTGGATATGAAATAGGCCATTATTTCCATTTTTTGTAGGTGAGACTTTTGCCTTTAAAATGACCAGATAGGTTACATAAGTTTAGATAAACCACATTTTTCAGCGTAAAATTGTAAATAATTTCTTACCCATCAGTTTTAACATATGTTTTGGGTGCTCAAAAGAACCGTCTCATTGAGACGGTTCTTTTGAGTTCCCACAGCATATGTTTTGGTTGAGAAATAAAAAAAATAAATTTTTTGGTACGCACCCTTAACTAAAGGCCTGGGTTAGATTAGATATATTAGAGAGGTAGGTAGGTTGGTTGTTGCAGATACACAGGTAGGTAGGTTGGTCCATAAGTAGGTTGGTTGGTTAGTTATGCCTCCGTTACAAATGCCTTCCTATGAGTTTACGATGTCCAAATCACTCTTTCCGTGTGGCCTCCATAGGGAGACCGTCCGATCATTGTACGGATTCACGGGCATCGTAGTCTCTACGATTTTGTTTAATTCTGCACTATGACAAATTTTGAAAAATCGCAAGCTCGTAGACCCAACACAGGTAGCATTGCAAGATCCCCGTATTGGCATCATACCTTAAATGTAAGGACAAAGTAAGCATTTGGGCCCAAAAATGATTGTAGGCTCTTGAGATAATCGTAGGGAACCTGCAAGGTCTCCACACGATGCCCATGAAGTGTTCATAAAATCATGCGGTCATCCTGCAGTAACCCCAAGGCGATGGCACAATGACCATGCTATCGCCTTGCGATGTTTCAACAATTTTTAGATGGGGTATAAAAATTATTTTGGTCATCTTCAGCTGTTTCTTTTATTCAGATGATGTGCACTCATCTAAATGTCTATTGCCTATTTCAGGTGTACCGGTGGCTCTAGGTTGAAATAGTGACCTATCTTAAGTTGTACACTCATCTAAATGTCTATTGCCTATTTAAGGTGTACTGGTTTTTGTTTGTTTGATTTGATTCTTTACGTCCCATCAACAATCTTTCAGTTATAAAGGGACGGGTCTTCCTGGGTTGAACCAGTACTAAGCTAGGATAAATGTTCTTGCTCAAGGACACAACGCAGTGACGCCGGTGAGGCTCAAACCCGCGGCCCTTTGGTCTCGAGTCAAGCACTCTACCACTGAGCCACTACGCTCCCCAGGTGTACTGGTGGCTCTAGGTTGAAATAGTGACCTATCTTAAGATGTGCACTTATCTAACAGAAACGTGCCTGAGGACGAATTAAAAGTACGCAGGGGGTGGGTACGTTAGAAGAAAAAAAATCAAGATATGAACTAAATGGTGGCTTCTCTTGCATTTTCTGAACCTATACACCGACTTATTTGTTTCCAAAACAAAAGTGAAAAACAGTCAAAGTGATGTGCAAAGACTAGACGTAAATTGATTATTCATATAATTCTCGCCAACGAATTCTGATTTTTTCGGTATTTAAAGACCTAACCCTGGTGAGGCATGTTTTTATTGCATTTTTCGCGATTTAAGATGTTTTTATCTTTTGAACATTCAAAAATTAAAGTACGCAGCTGCGTACTTTGCGTATACGCAGGCACGCCCCTGTCTAAATGTCTATTGCCTATTTCAGGTGTACTGGTGGCTCCAGGTTGAAATAGTGACCTATCTTAAGATGTGCACTCATCTAAATGTCTATTGCCTATTTCAGGTGTACCGGTGGCTCTAGGTTGAAATAGTGACCTATCTTAAGATGTGCACTCATCTAAATGTCTATTGCCTATTTCAGGTGTACTGGTGGCTCCATGTTGAAATAGTGACCTATCTTAAGATGTGCACTCATCTAAATGTCTATTGCCTATTTCAGGTGTACCGGTGGCTCCAGGTTGAAATAGTGACCTATCTTAAGATGTGCACTCATCTAAATGTCTACTGCCTATTTCAGGTGTACCAGTGGCTCCAGGTTGAAATAGTGACCTATCTTAAGATGTGCACTCATCTAAATATCTATTGCCTATTTCAGGTGTACCGGTGGCTCTAGGTTGAAATAGTGACCTATCTTAAGATGTGCACTCGTCTAAATGTCTATTGCCTATTTCAGGTGTACCGGTGGCTCCAGGTTGAAATAGTGATCTATCTTAAGATGTGCACTCATCTAAATGTCTATTGCCTATTTCAGGTGTACCGATGACTCCAGGTTGAAATGGTGACCTATCTTAAGATGTGCACTCATCTAAATGTCTACTACCTATTTCAGGTGTACCTATGACTCCAGGTTGAAATGGTGACCTATCTTAAGATGTGCACTCATCTAAATGTCTACTACCTGTTTCAGGTGTACCGGTGGCTCCAGGTTGAAATAGTGACCTATCTTAAGATGTGCTCTCATCTAAATGTCTATTGCCTATTTCAGGTGTACCGGTGGCTCCAAAAACAGGGAAAGTACCATCAACTGCTGAACTAAGACTTGTCCAAACCAATACTGTGCCAAATGTTGAAAAGGTTTGTATTCGTTACTCTTAGATCCTTGCATGCTTTTTTGGTGTCTGCAAATATTTTAGATCACCTGATCCGAAGGCTCAAGTAAGGTAATTTAGTATGCCATTGATCCGTCTGTTCTCAGACCGTTGTCATCGTCAGTCAGTTGTTGTCGTCCATTCACAGAAGTATATCTTAAGTCATTTGGCCAAATTTGATCAAATTTCATGTAAAGCATCATCAAGGTAAGGGGAAAGGCTGCATTCGTTTTTTGGGCTGAGGGAATTGGAACTCTGGTTGCCATGGCAACATAAAGCTGCCATAGACTTATCTCTTTACCTGCCAGTTCTGTTGACAAAATATTCACCCTGATCTGGATCCAAACTGACACTGATGGTATTCCTGAAAGAATTCCTTGAAAAAGTTAATTTTTAAAAAATTAGCCAACGACAAAAGTAATGAAAAATTTCCAAGCATGCAAATACTCTGAAACTATGACAACATATTTGTGATCATCATTTTGCATGCTGGGTAATTTTTCACGCTTTTATTGTTGTCTACTGCCTTTTTTCGAAATTATTACCTTTTTCAAAAATTCTTTCAGGAACTTCTTATCAGAGTGGCAAACGGTTTGGATCCAGATCAGGACCAACAGGATGTTGGTCTTGATCTGGGTCCAAACTGTTTTCAAAGGTTATCAGCAGAGGATTAAAGTCGCCGCTAGCAAGGAAAGAATTAAGATAAGATTTTGTTAAATATAGAAATCATAGAACCAGATAAGGAAATTTTATGAGCGTAAAATTGTAATTATTTTCTTACCCATCAATTTAAACCTGTGTTTTGGGTGCTCAAAAGAACTGTCTCATTGAGATTCTTTTGAGGTTCTTTTGAGTACCCACAACATATGTTTTGGATGAGAAATAAAGAAAATATTTTTCCAATATCTAAAGGCCTGAGAAATAATGATATACGTTGTACAATTACTGTACATTAATTTCTTATTCTTTCAGCCTAATAATACTTCAAGTTCATTTTTCAGATCCAATTGAAGTGGCGAACAATGCTGCAACATATGTTGTCCTATATACATGTAACAGCCTATATTACACAAAGGGCTTGTTTATTGCATAGGACTAAATGCCTTGTGGCCCAGCTGGTCATAATAATGGATGAATTGGGACAGCCAATACTATTGTGGTCTGCTGATAACCATTGCAAACAGTTTAAATCCAGATCAGGCCCAAATGTTGGTCCTGATCTGGATCCAAACCATTTGAAAAAAGTTAATTTTGAAAAAAATCAGCAGATGAAAACAAAATCATGAAAAATTACCCAGCATGCAAAGAGTTAAAATGTGCATGTTTGTTTGTTTTGTTGCTTAACGTCCCAAGTCAACAGCTATGGTCATTGCGGGACGGTCAGTTCACGTAACCACACTTTTTCCTGGGCAGGCTTGAACAAGCGGTTAACCAGTAATTCGTGCACATACTTTCGCTCGTAACTGACAACAACCCTTCTTGAATGAATCAGCGGAAGGGAGGAGAATGACCGTAGAAATAATTTCATGATCAATCTCCACTAAAGTATGGGACCGGACCGGGATCGAACTCGCGACCCCTGGATATGCAGTCAGACACGCATCTGTAGCCAGACACGTTACCGACTGCGCTACGCGGCCCGGCTAAAATATGCATGCACAGCTATCTAAGGTTTTGAGGCTAGAGGTCTAAGCTTTTACCTATCCATTTATGTCTCTACTCTTCCAGCAGCGAATAAAGTTGAAAGTGCAGCCTCATCTGAGCAGCGCCCTAGATAAGCTTTTGGGTCAATTGGGTATTTACGCAACCTGGTTATCCCCAATTGCGTACCTGCAAAAACAATTGCGTATTTTTTTATAATTTTTTTATGCCACATTTTTGGCAGTGATTACACACGTTTTCTTATTGAATAATGCCATCGTGAATGTCCCTACATATTAACTCTCATCGTCTGCCTTTCTGAGTATCAAACTAGCGGATTTTTATTTTACCTGTACGTGAAGCAAATCTCATCGCCTTGTTGACATTAGTTGCTCGCATCCATTTTGCAAAAGTTTTTCCGCTAAAATACTTGATTGGCGGCGATATTTTATTCATAAAATTGCAATTATACCGTGTGCTTGCTATTAAAAAAAAGTCAATACCCGACTGGCATTTGTATATTACACAAATGGAAACGAAATGGACCAAATGGTACGCAATGACAGCGCATGTAATTGCATACTGATAGACGGAATTGCTTTTCGGTACGCACACATTTAATTTTAATTGCTTTTTTGATGATTTGAATTGCGTATTTACCCAAATACGCTGCTTATCTAGACTGCTGTCTGAGCCTTTGATACCCCCGGATGCAATAAGTACCAAATTCTTATGTGCTGGGGGATATGATTATGATTACAAGACAATGTGTTGCATACAAGAACCCTGTGGCTAGCTCGACGCATAGGCCCAGATAAGGATTTTTAGCCTAAAATTGTAATTACATTGTATTTTCTTACCCATTAATTTAAACATGTGTTTTGGGTGCTCAAAAGAACAGTCTCATAGAGACGGTTCTTTTGAGTACCCACAACATATGTTTTGGTTGAGAATTGCAAAAATTAATTTTCATTACATATTTTTATCTGGAGGCCTGTCAGGAAGGTTGAGGTCACACTGTTCGGTAGTTTATTTTACCTGCGCATCCTGTACTCATATTTTTTCAGTGGAATGCAAAGTTTTTATTACAGTGGGTCACAAGATGCAACAGTATTGCAGACTTGCCACGTAAAATAGCATTCTAAAGAAGCTGGCTGATCAGGATCTACACTGTTTGCCATGCTGCGTATGTCATGTTGCATGGTTTGGTTGATATAGATGCAAGTGGCTTGTTTTCACTTGCTAAAAATAGCAAGTTAGTCAGTGCTAAATTTTATTCCTGTTTAATCCATTGATCTCTTTATACGCCACATAGGAGAAAAGCTCATTGAGTGATGAGAACTGGCCGGCACTAAGTGAAGTGAAAGAACCTGCTGGGCCAACACAGAAGAAAACCTCTATGAAAGCTACCCCTAGCCAGACCTCGTCCAGTGTTCAGTCCAACAGCGATTCCGGGGGAGATGACTCGTCCAAAGAAAACAAAGAGAACGGATCTGCCTCGGAGAATGGCCAGAGAACACCAAAGAAAAAAGGTTTGGCTTCTTTTGTTTGTTTCTTTTGTTGTAACCCTTTATGTGCTGGAATCTCTACATAGCTTCTTTGTCAAACAGTGCAGACCCAGATGAAATTCCGCACAATGCGGCATTTCATTAAGGTCTGCGCTGCTGGCTAAGTGCGTCTAATTTGAGAAATCTTACTGTGTATAATGAACCATCCAAGGCTCATTGTATCTTACCAGATAGAAGAATGCCTAATTAGTACAAAGGGTTAATGTTTAACAAGAGACAGTAGCTATGGTCTTAGAGATCGGCATCTGTGAACCTAACCAATAACCTCTTTTTTGGGGGGCAGGGAATAAATTTCTGCGGAAAAGATTAGGATCCATTGTGGTGTAGTGAATAAACCACTTGCCCTGTAAACCAGGGGTCGCCAGTTCACTAGTCTGTCGTAGACTTAAAGCTGTAGCCCATCTCCATTTTGACCTTAGCTGTTGGTGGGACTCACACACAAAAATTGATGCAAGAATGGAGCATCAGGCGTACAAATCTTGTGATTTTCAACTTTTTAAGTCTTTAAAACATGGAACTTATCAGTGCTTGCACTAACTTTTTGTAACGGGAAGTCATGACTTCCACCCTTTGAGGTTTGGAAGTCATAGGCCTAATTTGTGGAAGTCAAATTGTGCATTCAGTGCCAAAAATGCTACTCTATTTTTTTTAGCGTGATGTTGTTTGCAATACTTAGTTACAAGAACACATGTTTTTGTGTTTATTTTTAAGCATGTTTATGTTCAACTGTAAAAGCTGAAACTAATGAAATGTGTACTGCTCTTCACTTTTTATTACACTGGAACGCCTTTAGAACGCAGTACCTGGGCGCCACAATCAGCGACCGTGCTATAAGCAGTAAAGACTGGTCTATAACGTTGATTGAAAGAAAGCAATGAATTTCCCCACCCACTCTGTATCGATGTGCTAGGACGCTGCATGCCTATTTCTGTTGTATTATGCTTTAGCATAGTAAACTAAGTTGTTGTTTACCTTGTTTGTTGTAAAAATAATAATTCCAATGAGAGCATGTCTTTAAACGATGTTTTTATGAAATAAAATAAAATTAAACATTGGCCTAGTTTTTTTCTATTTACTTCCGAGAGGTACCAAGGGAAATAACTCGAAGAGAATGAAATAACTGGAAGAGAATACCTTTCCTTTGTTGAAGCTAAATATAGCTCAAATGGACTGGTGAATTAATGTATGACTACAAAGCTCAGAAGGAGACCTTCCCCTCCCCCCCCCCCCCCCCCCCCAACACACACACACCTGGATATGCAGTCTTAAATGCTTGATACACTGTTCTATTAAAGTGCATTTACATGCAACGATCACTGATCGTGTTGTAAGCCCCTATGATCACTATAGCTCGGACGAATACTGCTTCGAGCTATAAGGCATTATACCCTCACCACAAAGGAGCGCCTGACAAGAGGACAGGTATTGATCAATTTCACCAAACCATTCAATTAAAATCTAACAGGTGTCAGAGGTGTTCCAAATAATGTTTACAACACGCTTACCAAACGTGTCAATCTGGCTAATTGGAGTTGAAAAGAAGAAAACAAACAATTAAAGTAATTAGGTGTAATCAATAGATCAAATATTATCAACAATAGAGAAGGACAAGATTCAGTGAATTGACCGTTTCAGGCATGTCTGCCATGTGTCTTGCCTGCCATCTGCTGATTCTTTTCATGGAAAAAAGGTAAAATTTTAGAGAGAAAAAACGGGATCCTCGTTAGACCAGCGCTTATCGAACATCACGCTATATAGGACCACGTTCTAAAGGCGTTCCAGTGTATGTCCTTCTGATATCTATTCAATGATCCAAAGTTTGCAAAGAGTTTGCTTAGGAATTATCAATTAATGTACCTTCTCCTTTAGGGACAGTCTGAGCTGGGTCCACAATGTTTGCTCATACCTCTTTGCAAACATTCATTAGATATGTATGCTTTGGCTCAGACATTTTGTATTTATGTACTTCATTGGCTTGTTTTAGTTAATTGATGTTCTGTCAAATCATAGAAAAGACGAGACCCAACAAAGGTTGTCTGTGATAATGGAAGTCATTGCGCGTTAGAAGCCATTTAGACACGTAAATATTTTGACATTGACTTTTAAATCAAAAGTCGTATCAGCAGTCCAAAACCAAATTTGACATCCAAAAAACTTGGGCAATCAGTGTGCAAAATATGAACCACCAACAATAAAGCATGTGAGAGGTATATCCCTTACAATCCAAACAACTAGATGTGGGCTAGAGCTCAATATTTGGTCTGAGCTTTCATCTCCATTTGTCCAGTTTATATGCGAAATATTTTAGCAAAAAATTATTTAAAAAATGGATTGTTTATAAATGTCCCTTGATAAAGGTTGTAAAACTGAAACTAGTTGGGAAATAATTTTAAAAAAATATATAGAAAAGAGCTTTAAGTTTGATCTTAATACATATGTATGTTTTAGCATAAAATTGGAATTTATTTTTACCCAATAGTTTAGACATGCTTCTTGCGCTCAAAAGAACCTCATTGAGACGGTTCTTTTGAATACCCACAACATATGAGCCGTGGCATGGGATTTCCAACAATGTGGTATGTGCAACCAGCAAAGCCTCAGATCAGCCTGCCCATACGCACAGTCTGATCAGAGCCTTTGCTTGTCACTTGCATATTCTACTGACTGAACATCATTTTGAGTTTCTAAGCTTAAAAGGGGGCTGCACAGAGTCGTCTGAGTCTACACTTGTCAAAATGCCACATTGTTGGAAATCACATGTCGCGGCTCAATTATGTTTTAATTGCACACTCTTATCTGGAGGCCTGGAATGATGAAGGCTCTGTTTAGATAGCACAGATTTGCGGGCTTGCTGCAGGATGCTTCAGGGTTAGCACAGGCTTGAAAAGTACTTGAATTTAGAGAGCTTTCTTGAAAAGTCCTTCAAAATTATATCTGCCTTGAAAAGTACTGGAAAATAGCTCAAAAGCCTTGAAAAGTCCTTGAATTCTACTATTTTCTGTAGGACTGAGCACTGTTGATAAGAGAACTAAATCAGTATAAAATTGTTGTGCCTTTTTTTGGTGCAGCATATGCGGCACCAAATATAGGCACAATAATTTTTAACTAATTTTCCAGTACTAATGTCTCCATTATCTCAGTCTAGCATTTCTGAAGTAGAATTTGAGCACCTAGATCATTATTTTTCATTAACTTTAAGTCCTTGAAAACTGTTGGAGAGGCTGGAGAAATCCTTGAAAAGTCCTTGAATTTTACTCATACTTGCCTGTATGAACTCTGTGCTTATAATTTGACTTAAGTACCCCAATCTCATGAGCTAGTTCAAATAGTTGTCATCTCTTCAATTCAGGGCATCTTTTTGTTATTTTTTTGCGTAGAAAAAGTACATATTTTTTCCAGAGGGGCTAAGGACCTGATATTTTATTTTATCGAGATTTTTTCCTTCTTTATAGGTATAAAGCAGAAATGGGTACCAATGGACATAGAGCATCCAAAGTCTAACCGCAATGGGAGGAGAAGTAGAAGTGCAGGACGATCACCAAGAACTGAAACGAAGAGTTTTGACAAGAGGGGCAGACCTGAAGGGGGAAGATTCAGTAAGTTGGAATTTGATTCAGTTTATATATTAATGCATTGGTCTAGATAAAGAAAAGAAAATTGAGTGTAAAATTGTTTATATTTTCTAATTCAACAGTTGTAAAATATGTTTTGGATGCTCAAAGGACCAAATAAGACATTTCTTTGGTGTACCCACAACAAATGTTTTGGTTGAGAAATAAATAAGATAATTTTCCATTACACACATATTTGGAGGCATGAAATGCTTGTAGAGATATACTTAATATTGTCTTTTTGTCTAATACTCCCATTTCACCAAGGATTAATTTGGTCCCGATAGTACCTGATCAATATTTTTGGTTGATCGGCCGCATATCGGCGAAACAATCGGGAACTTGCGGACAATCACAGGCAATCACCTGGGAAGGTCTGGAAAGGTCTGGCGCAATCGCCTCAGTCCTACGAGAGTCGGGTACCGAAAAAGTGATCGGCTACTGTTTTTGAACATGTTCAAAAACAGAAGCCGATCAAACCCGTCGGCCACTGGTCGTCTTTGCCGTCTTAGGGGCTTCTGAAGGTCGCCTTGCCTGCCCTCTGGAGCTTTTGTGTACCCTCTGGAGCTCTCTTCTACCCTCGGGAGCTTTTGTATACCCTCTGCAGCTCTCTGCCAAGGATCTTGCGAAGGGTGTCACAAAGAATCGATAGATACTAAATAAAACAGCAAGATATGGTTCTATATTTACTCAAAATCACTATGAATTATAACAGATTCAAATATTAATAGCAATACCAGAGAATATAAACCAATATAATTTTTAAAAAAATGGACACTTTTCTAAAATAGGGTACTGAAACGAAAACACAATTGACAGCCCCTTAAAAACTCACAAGTTTACTTCTTAATGGAATTTTTTCTCTTGGCCTCCTACTCAGCATATTTCCTAATGTTATACCATTTTACTGTGCTCTGGTAGAACGATTTAAGTGCAAAAACAAGCCCCGGCACAGATTATTGGTACATGGCTTTCCCAAGCTGGCAAAAAAATCGACTTGATTCGTTAATATAGTCAGGACTCAATCGGGTCAAAAAAAGCTGGGCGATAGGAGGCGATTCAGGACGACCATCGGGCAGATCAAAAGATTGATCGATCGGGGAAAATCTGGTCCAGATTGGGCCGATGGGAAAAAACAATCCTTGGTGAAATGGTGGCACAGAAAAATTGTCTCATTGAGAAGGTTCTTTTGAGTACCCATAACATATGTTTTAACTGATGGATAAGAAAGTATTTTTCAGTTACACACTCTTATCTGGGGGCCTGCAGGTACTTTGGCAAAAAGTGAAGACACCCATTTATATCAAATTCAATTGGTCTGAAAATTGTTAAGATTGTTTTTCTCCTTTTCAGATTCTGACTCCGACAACTGGAGACGTGATGGGAGACCTACGAGTCCACGAGGAGGCTTCTTGCGCCGAGGTGTTCGGGGAGGACTGAGAGGCAGAGGTGGTCGAGGTAGAGGAAGAGGGCGGCCAGATGTTGATAGTCTTACTGGTACAGTATCTAGAGAGCTTTCCCTATCTCTACTATCTTATAGGTCCATCCATAAGAAACCTTGATAACCAGTCTGACTCTGTTTTGACTGTGCCTCACAATAACAAGCATTCCTCCGAAAGCCCATGGAAACCTTGATAACCAGTCTGACTCAGTTTTGACTGTGCCACACAATAACAAGCATTCCTCGGAAAGCCCATGGAAACCTTGATAACCAGTCTGACTCAGTTTTGACTGTGCCACACAATAATAAACAGTCTTCTGAAAGCGCATAGAAACCTTGATACCCAGTCTGACTCAATTTTGACTGTGTCACACAATAATAAGCAGTCCTCCAAAAATATTCATTTGACTTACCGGTATAATTATTAAGGTACAGCTGTCACTAAGATTAGGAAAATGTCACAGTTGCCTGCTACAATGGGGCCTTCTATAAATCAGCCTACCCATCACTGATACTGTGCATTATGTTTCCCTTGGCTACATTCTATATATGAGCCTCATAGTGAGAAAACCTCCTTTAGTGGTTGGGCATAGGTCGAGATAAACAAAATTTTTGAACATAAAATTGTGAATATTATGAACATGTGTTGGGGGTGCTCAAAAGAACCGTCTCATTGAGACGGTTCTTTTGAGTACCCACAACAAATGTTGTGAGAAATAAGAAAAATCATTTTTGATTGCGCATTCAAATCTAGGGGCCTGGGATTTGGATTATGCATACAGGTAAAACTGGACTATGCTTGCTTGGCTACTGAGACACTGCAGTATTGTCTGTAAATAAATGGACATGTCAGACACCATAGTTATTCTGCAGTTAGAAAAAAGTCCATTTGTTCTATCCTATGAGGTGTAGTAACTGGTAGTCAGACAGGGAGTCTGGTTTGGGCCCAAAATTATAAAACTTTTTCATGCTCAACTTTAATCATCAATGAAGTAGAGCTGTCACTAAGATTAGGAAAATGTCTGCTACAATGGAGCCTTCCATAAATCAGCATTCTGATCACTGATACTGTGCATTATGTTTCCCAATGAGCCTCAAAGCGAGAAAACTTCTTTCAGGGGCCAGGCATAGGTCGAGATAAACAAAATTTTTTAGCATAAACTTGTGAGTATTTTTGTCTATTAACTTTTTTATGTGTTGTGTGTTCTCAAAAGAACTGTCTCATTGAGACAGTTCTTTTGAGTACCCACAACAAATGATTTGGTTGAGAAATAAAACATAATTTTTAATTGAACATTTGAATCTAGGGGCCTTACCCATAATTTTAAGCATATGTTCTGGGTGCTCAAAGGAACCATCTCATTGAGACGGTTCTTTTGAGTACCACAACATAAGTTTTGGTTGAGAAATAAGAAAATTATTTTTCTGTTACACACTCTTAATGATCTAGGCTCAAGGTTATAAAACTGTTTTCATGCTCCACTCACATGAGCATGGATTTTTTTCCAATCATAAATTCTAAAAGCAAATAATTGTTGGCATTATAGAATTTTATGCTGGAACAAAAGCCATTGTCTGCTTTCCGGAACAAAAAAATTGCCTGCACTGTTTGTATTTTCACAGCCACTAATCCAGCTCCTTCATTGCATAAAATCAGTACTTTGTTGTGAAAAAGAGGGACCTGTTTCCTATGAATGAGATGGACCTTAAATTCAGCAAAATAGTTATTTTAGAAATCCAAAAATTCGATTCGATGACCTTGATGTTTACTTTCGACATACCTTAAATAGATGTGTCCTAGCACATAAACTGATTCAAGAATCTGCGTTGAAGTTGAAAAAATGCCATTTTTCTTCATTACAAAACCATTTAAACTGTCAAGCATGTTATCCTATTAAAACCAAGGACCTCGGACAGTCTCCTATTCAATCTGCCCAATTTTTGAAAGCCTGTGGCTAGGGTAATACATTATTTACAACTAGTTTTTGTGCTTAAATCAGACCCTTGCATTTTGTGCACCTAGCAAAATAAAAGTATTTGGAAAATATTGCATATTATTGTCAGGACTTCATGGTGAAGGGGTTGGGGGTATTTTTTGCGACCAAACTTTATTTCACAGAAAGTCAAGGTTTTGCCAGGTACTCACCTAAATACACGGAAATATAGAGTTTGCGGCATAAAACTTGAGACGAAAGTGATAAGTTTGCATAAAATTGAGGTTTTGAAAATTTCATATTTTCCTCCAAATAAGTATGCTGTCCATAACTTTTGACTATTACCTGTAATATTTCAAGTGCACTCAGATGATCTGTTCACTGAGGTGTAACATACCTACATACTATATACAACATACTCTGGATAAGCACAGTTTTTTAGTGTAAAATTGTAAAGATTTTCTTACTCATCAGATTTAACATATAATTTGGTGTTCAAAAGAACCGTCTCATTGCGACGGTTCTTATGAGTACCCACAACATATGTTTTGGTTGAGAAATAAGACAATTAGTTAATTGGTACACACTCATAACTAAAGCCCTGATACATGCCATTTACCTACAGGTTTGTACAAAATAAGTTCCAAATAAGTTTTTATAAGAAATTGTTTTTGAGCATTTTGACATTTATTAAGGTACAGCTGTCACTAAGATTAGGAAAATGTCACAGTTGCCTGCTACAATGGGGCCTTCTATAAATCAGCCTACCCATCACTGATACTGTGCATTATGTTTCCCTTGGCTACATTCTATATATGAGCCTCATAGTGAGAAAACCTCCTTTAGTGGTTGGGCATAGGTCGAGATAAACAAAATTTTTGAACATAAAATTGTGAATATTATGAACATGTGTTGGGGGTGCTCAAAAGAACCGTCTCATTGAGACGGTTCTTTTGAGTACCCACAACAAATGTTGTGAGAAATAAGAAAAATCATTTTTGATTGCGCATTCAAATCTAGGGGCCTGGGATTTGGATTATGCATACAGGTAAAACTGGACTATGCTTGCTTGGCTACTGAGACACTGCAGTATTGTCTGTAAATAAATGGACATGTCAGACACCATAGTTATTCTGCAGTTAGAAAAAAGTCCATTTGTTCTATCCTATGAGGTGTAGTAACTGGTAGTCAGACAGGGAGTCTGGTTTGGGCCCAAAATTATAAAACTTTTTCATGCTCAACTTTAATCATCAATGAAGTAGAGCTGTCACTAAGATTAGGAAAATGTCTGCTACAATGGAGCCTTCCATAAATCAGCATTCTGATCACTGATACTGTGCATTATGTTTCCCAATGAGCCTCAAAGCGAGAAAACTTCTTTCAGGGGCCAGGCATAGGTCGAGATAAACAAAATTTTTTAGCATAAACTTGTGAGTATTTTTGTCTATTAACTTTTTTATGTGTTGTGTGTTCTCAAAAGAACTGTCTCATTGAGACAGTTCTTTTGAGTACCCACAACAAATGATTTGGTTGAGAAATAAAACATAATTTTTAATTGAACATTTGAATCTAGGGGCCTTACCCATAATTTTAAGCATATGTTCTGGGTGCTCAAAGGAACCATCTCATTGAGACGGTTCTTTTGAGTACCACAACATAAGTTTTGGTTGAGAAATAAGAAAATTATTTTTCTGTTACACACTCTTAATGATCTAGGCTCAAGGTTATAAAACTGTTTTCATGCTCCACTCACATGAGCATGGATTTTTTTCCAATCATAAATTCTAAAAGCAAATAATTGTTGGCATTATAGAATTTTATGCTGGAACAAAAGCCATTGTCTGCTTTCCGGAACAAAAAAATTGCCTGCACTGTTTGTATTTTCACAGCCACTAATCCAGCTCCTTCATTGCATAAAATCAGTACTTTGTTGTGAAAAAGAGGGACCTGTTTCCTATGAATGAGATGGACCTTAAATTCAGCAAAATAGTTATTTTAGAAATCCAAAAATTCGATTCGATGACCTTGATGTTTACTTTCGACATACCTTAAATAGATGTGTCCTAGCACATAAACTGATTCAAGAATCTGCGTTGAAGTTGAAAAAATGCCATTTTTCTTCATTACAAAACCATTTAAACTGTCAAGCATGTTATCCTATTAAAACCAAGGACCTCGGACAGTCTCCTATTCAATCTGCCCAATTTTTGAAAGCCTGTGGCTAGGGTAATACATTATTTACAACTAGTTTTTGTGCTTAAATCAGACCCTTGCATTTTGTGCACCTAGCAAAATAAAAGTATTTGGAAAATATTGCATATTATTGTCAGGACTTCATGGTGAAGGGGTTGGGGGTATTTTTTGCGACCAAACTTTATTTCACAGAAAGTCAAGGTTTTGCCAGGTACTCACCTAAATACACGGAAATATAGAGTTTGCGGCATAAAACTTGAGACGAAAGTGATAAGTTTGCATAAAATTGAGGTTTTGAAAATTTCATATTTTCCTCCAAATAAGTATGCTGTCCATAACTTTTGACTATTACCTGTAATATTTCAAGTGCACTCAGATGATCTGTTCACTGAGGTGTAACATACCTACATACTATATACAACATACTCTGGATAAGCACAGTTTTTTAGTGTAAAATTGTAAAGATTTTCTTACTCATCAGATTTAACATATAATTTGGTGTTCAAAAGAACCGTCTCATTGCGACGGTTCTTATGAGTACCCACAACATATGTTTTGGTTGAGAAATAAGACAATTAGTTAATTGGTACACACTCATAACTAAAGCCCTGATACATGCCATTTACCTACAGGTTTGTACAAAATAAGTTCCAAATAAGTTTTTATAAGAAATTGTTTTTGAGCATTTTGACATCGTTCCCCCCCCCCCCCCCCCCCCCCCCCCCCCCCCCGTGACCAATCATGCCATTTTTATATGATGTGTTAAATGTAAAACCACAACTGTATGCAAAAGGATTAGTTTGGTCACGGGGGGAAAGCACTTCAGTAAAACTTTTTCTATTTCCTATATGTTGAATAGCAAAAACAGTGTTTTCGACCCATATTTTTTAATGGGTACTGGTCCAATGCGAAAAACACTTGTGCGTATAATTCGAGAGTTGAAATTACTATCTTTTTCATGGAAAAAATATCATTTTCTTTGAAACTTTTTTTTAACCATTTTTATGGGCAATCCTTCATTAAGACTGTCCGAGGTCCTTTCAGTGTCGAAAAGTTCATAGCATGGTCCGATTTCTAAATTTTGCTTGCAAAATTATGAAACAGAATGTTCAATCTACCTGGTATATCTGATGAAGGAGCTAGATTGGTGGCCGTGGTTTTGATAGTTTTTAAGATTATATTCTCGTATGAGTTGAGCATGATAAAAGTTTTCTAACCTCGGGGCCCATCTGCTGCCAAATGGTATAGTCAGGTTGTTTGTTTGTTTTGTTGCTTTACGTCCCAATACAACAGCTATGGTCATGGTGGGACAGTCAGATCACCTAACCACTATTTTCCTGGGCAAGCTTGAACAAGCGGTTAACCAGTACTTCGTGCACATACTTGTAACTGACAGTATAGTCAGGTTGAGCCAAAACCCTGTGATCATTATCCACTGTTGCCATTCTGACATCTCCTGAGCTGTCAGATTGAGCAGAAAATTGATTGGAGGAATAAGGGCAACAACATTGAGCATAGGGCCAGTTAAGCAAATTTTTTGGGGCGTAAAATTGCGATTATTTACTCATCCACAGCGCTCCAGATAGCGTCCGTACAGACGTAAATTACGGGTCCGTTTTCTCCAATTACGGATAGAGTTGAAAATTAGTATGTGCTGAATACGGGTGTGTTTTAACAGGTGACTCGTAGTTTTGATCCATTTTGAATCAGAAGACGCTTTATAATGAACTGATTTGTGAATCTGTCAAAATTTATGTGTTCAGAAATCCAGAATCAAATTGCTGGACTGCTTATCCACGTTTTATTTTTGCCTCAATAGAAACTCCCCAATGTTCAGTTGCGTCCCCTTACCATGTCTTTCTTGCGCTACTGGCAACAGATGCGAGTATGACTGCAGATTGGTACTTTAAATTAAGATTAACAATCCCTTCTTTATCTTATCTTTACTGTCTCTGAAAGACATCCTTACATGACTGAAATTTTATTGAGCAAATCATTAAACCTCAACAAAGAAAGTTCAAAGCTGTACATATACAGAATAAGCATATGTCTACAGCCGATTCCTAATTAAGGTTCTGACTTTGCTAGATGATTCCTTGTTCTCTGTTTATAGGGAAAGATATACATTATTTAACAGATGAAACATTTTACACAGATCCTGCAGTGACAAGCCCAGGCCTAGGAGGGACGGTGTATTTCAACATGCCTTCAGCTTATCTAGATGATGCCCTAGTGAAAGACTACGCCAAGAAACAAATGTAAGTTGGATTTTGCTAGCTACTTGGGACTTGGAAATGAATTTTCATGTTCTTTTAGTCAAAATGTATAATGCATACATGTATATGAAAAAGTTAATGGCTTTTCACAACAGATAGCAGTGAAAGCTAATAGCTTTCACTGCTGCTATCTTTTGTGAAAAAGTCAAGCCTGCACGGTTATACTGTCTCACAAGAGCCTTCATTACTCCCTCACACATAGGGGGTTTGCCAACAACAAAGGTGCAGACCAGCCTGCGCATCCACACAGTCTGATCAGCGCCTTTGTTATTTGTTTATTTGAATGTATTGTAACTAGACTTGCTATGAGTGAAATTTCTATTTTCTAGCTAGGTTGAATCTCAATTTGTCGGAAACCCCGAAGACAGGTTTTCTCACGTTGCAGCCCAGTTAAGTTATACACAACATGTCTTCTATTACAGAGAGTATTACTTCAGTGAAGATAACTTACAAAGGGACTTTTTCCTGAGGCGCAAGATGCAGAAAGGGGGCTGGATCCCTATTAGTTTGGTTGCCAGTTTTCATAGAGTTCAAGCCTTGACTCAGAATGTTACATTAATAATCGAGGTAGGTTCTACTTGCTTTAGCCCAGGGTTCCAGAAACTAAACATGGGTCTGATTGAAAAAGAACTTAATGACAGTGTAACCTTGATGAATTGTTACTGAGGCAGCATCTTAGCTGGGGCTGCACTGTTTGTCAACATACCAGTTTGCTGGTTTCCAGTATAGAAAAAATCATTGAAATGCTATTAAATCAGAAAATATTGAAATCACATTAGATTGCAAAATGGTTCATATAAGTGGGACATATGACTCATTTGCCTAGACATAGTCAATTAGTGCAATCTTGTGAGACGGATACTGGTAACATCTGATCAGTACACTTTGCAGAATATACAATAAATATATTAATAATCTAAAACTAAATTTTTAATTGAAATAAGCAATGGGACAAAAATACAATCACCTAACCACATTCAATTAGTGCAATTTTGTGAGATGGACTGGGGTAACATCTGATCAGTACACTTTGCAGAATATACAATGAATAATCTAAAACTAAATTTTTAATTGAAATAAGCAATGAGACATAAACACAATCACCTAACCACATTCAATAAGTGAAATTTGTGAGATGGACTGGGGTAACATCTGATCAGTTCACTTTGCAGAATATACAATAAATGCTCTAAAAGTAAAACTCATTGGGATATAGACACAATTACCTGACCATAGTTAATTAGTGCAAACTTGTTACACTGAATACAGGTAACAGCTGATTAGTTCTAAATGCTGAATATACAATAACTGCTCTAGAATTTTGAACATAAAGACATAAAAGGCTTTGTCAGACAGTGCAGACCACTTCTCAAAGAGTTACATTAGGCCCTTCACTGTTTACTTTATCCGACAAAACCTTTGTATGGTAGATTTGAAAAGAAAATGTTGGGTTTTAAATGGCAACAGACATGTGTTTAGAATTTCAGAGCAATAAGCTTAGAAGCAATTCCAGAAGAAAACAAAACCTGCTGATTTTACATATTTTGAAAAAAATGTTCTAACTTATAATTACTTATCTATTGGGTACTTTTTCATGCTTTCACTGTTATCCGCTGACTTGTTCAAAATTATTTTAGGAACACCATGAGAGTGACAAACTTTCTGCCAGTCCTGATCTGGGTCCAAACTGTTTGCAAAGATTATCAGTGCAGTTGACAGGCAAAGAATTAACATGATTTATCTCTTATTTTGAGAAAGTTTGCTTTTTATTACGTCTGCAGTTTTGTTTTATTTTCAAAGAGTAACTTTAAAAAAAATGAACTTAAGAATACCATGAGAGTGTGAAACATTTTTTTGATCCAGATCAGGTCAGTAGGCCCCGAGATAAGAGTGCATAACTGAAAATCAATTTACTTATTTCTCAACCAAAACATATGTTGTGGGTACTCAAAAGAACCATCTCATTGAGATGGTTCTTTTGAGCATCCACAACACAAGTTTAAACTGATTGGTAAGAACATAATCACAATTTTACGCTAAAAAAATTGCTTATCTGGCCTTATGGGTCAGAGAATTTTTTTGGGCGTGATCTGGGCGCAAGCTGTTTGCCAAGGTTATCTTCAGATGGCACTAGCAGGCAAAGAGTTAATGAATGATGAATTGAAGTTTGTATTATTTACATGTAATTGGTAATTTGATATGATTTATTTGCCTCAAGACTTAATAGTAAGACAAACAACCTGCAATTCAGATCATCACACAGGATAGGCGGCAATAGAAAAGGCTCTTAACAATCTGCGAACGCAGATCAAAAATTGATACAAAAATTTATAGAAACCGTCTGGCGACAAATGGCAATCGAAAACTCTGTTTCTAACGAGTTTTTATCTATGTTTGTCGATAGTATTAACATTTTTGATTGCCGCCTATCAGGTGTGATCATGTCTCAGTCTCAGTATTCAAATCTGAACTCTTTCCTTGCTAGCGGTGACTTGTCATCTGTTGATAACCTTTGCAAAAAGTTTGAACCCAGATCGGGACCGATAGAAATTTTGTTGGTCCCGATCTGAGTCCAATCTGTTTAATACTGATAGTATTTATGACAGAATTTTTTGAAAAAGTTAATTTTGAAAAAAGCAGATGACAAATTAAATATCTAAAATTACCCAGCATGCAAAGATTTAAAGTGCAAGTGACGACTGCAGCAGAGCCTTTTTTTTCGTTTCTCGAGGAAACAAGGCATGTTTGTTCATGCAAATAGTTTGCCAGCAGTTTAAATTTCTCTGAAAAAAGAATTTAATTTAGTTTTTCAAAATGTTACCTGCTGCAAATTATAGGTGGTATTTAACACTTTAAGAGCCGATAAAATTCACAGCAGATGGCATTTTCAAATTTTGTCACTGCCTTAAAAAAGAAGTGTCTTGATATTTTGTGTGATGGCAGACAATTTACATACATTTTTAAGACTCATTTTCTCAAATAACAAAAAAAGAAAGAAAAAAAAAACAGCAACAAACATGAGAGATGTCACAAAATTTGTCGTCTGCTGTAGTAGTGATTAGTGCTTTAAGTGTTTTAAAAAGGATTAACTCCTTGCCTACTGGGTAATTTTGTTATGCTTTTTTGTCGTCTGCTGTTTTTTTCAAAGTCAACTTTTTCTAAAAATACTTCCAGGAATACCATCAGAGTGTCAAACAGTATGGAACCAGAACAGGCCAGACAAAATGTCGGGCCTGATTTGGGTCTAAACTGTTTGCAAAGGTTATCAGCAGACGACACTAGTAGGCAAAGAGTTAAAGGATTAATACAAAATGTAGTTAGACATTGTCTAGGATTAGAAATGATTCATTAGATAAACTGAAAGTGCTAAAAGTGCTCAGTTGGGAAAGAAAATAGGTACAGTCTGCATTTTCATAAAGGTCCTTGTGTGTAAATTGAGCTATTGGGATCAATGTCTGGCGTCATTTGTAGTGTATCGTCAATTTTGCTTTAAATGACATCTCCTTCCAAACTATTGGGCCAATTTCAGCAAAACTTCACAGGAATGTTTCCAGACCCTCTAAAAATAGCTAAAACATTACTTGATTGGTCAAAAACCATGGCCACCAGGTGGAGTGGCTTATTGTGGCACTTTTTGAATGACGTCCCTAATGATGCTGAACCAACACAAAAACCGAAAATTACGTCATAATCGCTAGTTTGAAGAGTGAAACAATGGGTAAACTGATAAAAAGAATACCAGGTTCATGTCTTTTGATAGACAGTATACCAGGCTCAGCTTTGAGAACGCATGTTGAATCGCTCGGCAAGCCTCGCGATGTCAACAGGCGCTCAAAGCCTTGCCTGGTAAACTTGATATCAAAAGACACTCACCTAGTATTCTCTATGTTTTCACTCTAAATATTTGAGACAAATATACCTGAGCAGTAGTGTAAGCCTAGATCAAATGGGCCCCAATGCAACAAAACCTGTCTTTGGGGTTTCCCACAAAACAAGACTCAAACCAGTCTCCTCAGCTATAGGGACTAGCTAGAAAATTGTAATTTGGCCTTTAGCAAGTCTAGATATGATACTTCCCAATAAGTAAAAAACAAATGCTCTGATCAGACTGCACGGATGCACAGGCTGGTCTTTGCCTTTGTTGTTCGCAAACCCCCGAAGACTGATGTTGTCACGTCGAGGCCCATATTGTTGTTGAAGGAGCAGTCTAAGCAGGATTAACACTATTTGCCATTCTTCCATTACCCTTTACACAGTACACAACTGCGGAGCGCCATGGCTCAGTTGGTAGAGCATTGGACTTGAGATCGAAGGGTTGCTAGTTGGAGACTCGCTGAAGTCACTATGTTGTGTCTCTGAGCAAGACACTATAATTACTTCTTAGCACTGGTTCAGCCCAGGAAGACAGAAAATCGTTCTGATATGGATGAAAAATTGTAAACTGGGACATAAAGCACAAACATAAACAAAAACAACAGTACACAACTCATTGGGTTGTATTAAAAGACTTTGTCTATTTGTAGTATAATTATGGTGAGCACTTAAGCTGCTGAATGTTTAGGGTAAATACATTTCTCATGCATAAGCTCCTTGCATGCTGTGTAATTTTTGCATGCTGGGGAATTTCCAGTCTGACACGCTTACTACTAGGCCACGAGGTCAGGTCGTGCGCGGCTTGAAATAACCATTCATATTGGACAGACAATCCGAGTATGGGCCGTTTATGTATGCTCAAACGGGTTAAAAACTTGGAAATTGTGTACATTGTTTGATTTCGCCTGATCTATTTATCTATATTTGGTACTTAGACAAACAGCTCTGATAAAAGGTCAATAGATATTTCAGACACATTTTAATAACTGTATCTTGTCAAGAAAATGTGGAAACATCCATCTGACATAAGAGTATCTAAAAACTGTTGATCTGAATTCGTAAATGGTCAACAACAGCAACCAGACAACTTTCCCTGTTTCCCGACGCAGGAATGGTGTGCATGGGAATTAGCAGCATATGACTTTAAATATACTTACAGGCAATTGAAGAGAGCCCTGTGCTGGAACTGGCCGAGGATAAAATATGTGTTCGCGGGAAGAATGACCCAGCTAAGTGGCCCATAGAGGACTCTCCATTGACGATGTCTGCTGGTTCCACTCCTCTACATGCTGATGTACCGGAGTTTGTTCCCGGCAGGTGGCATGTTGACGTTCCAGAGTTCATACCAGGACAGACATACAGACAGGTGTCACATGAGGAAGGTGAGGCACTTCTAGATTAACTCTTAAAGCGCCACCTATAATTTGCAGCAGACGACAATTTCAAATTTTGCCGCTTTTTCAAAAATATCATTCCTTATTTCATTCAAAAATTAGGAAAGATGTTGCAAAATTTGTGGTCTGCTGCAGTCGTGTTTGGCGATTAAAGGGTTAACTCTTTATACACTAATGGATTCTTCCAGGACCATTTAATTCTTCTGGTTTGATAAAATTTACTTGGCCCAGTGTATATATCAAGGGTTCAGGGGCGGATACTGGATTCCTGAAAAGGGGTTCATTTGTATAAAAGTGGGGGGAGGGTTTGCTTTGCTGATTTTATCTAATTTTTCTTAAATATCCCATGAAAATGAAATAATTTGGTCTCACTGAGACCAAGTTATTTCATTTTCATAGGATATTTAAAAATTGGGGGAGGGGGGTTCGAGCAAACCCCTTGAAACCCCTCTGGATCTGCCACTGGGGTTCACAGGTTATAATTTCTCCCAAAAAATGTACCTCTTTCTATGAAGATCTTTTTTGTCATAGCAAACAGTGCATAATGCAGCATTTTATCTGGGTCTTTAATGCTTCCCAAGAACACAAGCTGGAGTCACCAGTATTATACTGCATATTTTAAATGTAAAAAATCATATATTAGGAGTTGTTGTTACCTTAATGGATTATTTGTCGCAAACTCCTAGGTTTAATCCATCTGCAGCTTTTGTTGGGACATTAAACACAATCACATCATCAGTATTGGATATTATGATAATAGCTTGAATTACAATGTGCAGTGAAATGAGACAATAATAGAAATGATTATTGAGATATATAGCAATGAGTCTGCTTCAGAGAGTGGGTACCCCACCTTCTGCTAGCTGAAGCACTCAATGCCTTGTAGGTATATGGGCCTCGACTGGTGAAAACCTGTCTTTGGGGGTTTGCGAACAACAAAGGCGCAGACCAGCCTGTGCATCAGCACAGTCTGATCAGCGCCTTTGTTATTCGCTTATTAGAAAGTATTACATCTTAACTTGCTACAAGCAAATTTTCAAGTTTTTAGCTAGTCTCTGTAGCTGAGGAGACCGGTTTGAGTCTCGCTTTGTCAGAAACCCCAAAGACAGGTTTTGTCGTGTCAAGGCCCACATGATGATTAGTGTGTTATGTACTGCAGCAGCTGTCACAATGAAACTGTGACAGTTTTATGTTTTATGTCTATTGTGAGTGAAACCCTGTAGGGAATGGAGATCAAGTTTAAAACTTTTATTAAGTTTAAGCTTCAGTTTTGAAAATGTTGTTTGTTACATAGTGAAAGTTTTTACCTGTTTATATAATATATATATATCAGAAATCAAAAGTAAAGTTTTTCCTTTAACCCTTTTCTCCATGGTAATGCCTTTTGAAGCCTTTTGAAACATAATGTATTTGTTTGTTTGTTTGTTTGCTTTGTTGCTTTACGTCCCAAGTCAACAGCTATGGTCATTGCGGGACGGTCAGTTCATCTAACCACACTTTTTCCTGGGCAAGCTTGAACAAGCAGTTAACCAGTACTTCGTGCACATACTTTCGCTTGCAACTGACAACAACCCTTCTTGAATGATTCAGCTGAAGGGAGGAGAATGACCGTAGAAATTATTTCACGATCAATCTCCACGAAAGTATGGGACAGGGCCAGGGATCGAACTCGCGACCCCTGGATCTGCAGTCAGACTCGCATCTGTTGCCAGACACGTTACCGACTGTGCTACGGGGCCCAGTACATCATATATTTGAAAATATTATGGAAATGCTCCATTTTCCATAATATTTTCAAAAGTATTCAAAACTTCACTTAATTTTTTCTTGAATTTTTTTCAATGTTGTCAAAAATATCATGTATTTGAAAATATTATGAAAAATGGAGCATTTGCTGAAAAAGAGCAAATGCTCCATTTTCCATAATATTTTCAAAAGTATTCAAAACCTTACTTAATTTTTTTCATGAATTTTTTTCAATGTTGTCTAAAAGTAGAAAATGATGTCATGACCAAAAAATAGCCCATGGAGTAAAGGTAAGTAAGTATGTCCAGGAAACACCACAATCACAGACCAACCTACGACACTGTGAGAAAGATACTAAGTGGCTTCTAGGTAGGGAAGAGTTATTTTCTTATTCCACAAGCAAAACACATGTCAATGAGGTGGTTCTTTTGATCACCCAAAACATGTCGTCCTTCAGGAGTCAAAACCTCGTATCATTGATTTTCACATTTTTCAGGAGAGACAAAAAAACTAAATATTTTTTGCTAGGAGTGTCCAATATTGACAAAAGTCAGACAGGATTATATTTAGTAACATCCAAAAGCACTGTTGTTGCTGTTTTGAACTTCCAATAAAGATTTCATACCATCGTGAAGAGTTTCACTTGATTTACGACATTTTGAGCATCTTTTTCATGGTAAAACATCCTATCTCAGTAAAAATGCAATGAAATGATCACTCGATTTTACCAAAATAATCATATCTCACCTAGCTACAATATTTTGAAGCTTGATTGATGCTTTTTAATGGGGTTCTGATTGGTCTAGCGCTACGAAAATTTGACAGAATGTGCTCCATGTGGTTGGTATTCCAGCATTGACAAAAAGTTTTTAGGTAAAAATAGGAGTTACGAGGTTTTGACTTCAAGAAAGAAGATATTTTTATCGTTTTAAGTTAGACTTTCACTTATCTTGACCGGTGTATTACGTTGCTGCAGATGAAGACGGTGATGATGACACCCAGTCTGATCATGGTAAAGGCCACAGAGACAGTCTGGGAGAATTGTTCCCGCCAGTATTGTCATCCAGTGCACCAGCTTTACAAGGAGATTGGAAAGAAGTCAGAAGAAGAATGAAAGAAAAGAAAGATAAGAAACAGAAGGTGATTACACAGGTTTAGTTAAACAAAAATTATTCTTCTAATAAACTGATCGAAAGAATTTGGTGAAAAACAATTTTCAGTTTTTGGCTCTAGAGGGGGCCAAAATAGCCCCTTAATGCATGTACCCCTTTGTGTGTCTGACAGCTAGTTTTCTGGCTACTGGGGGTTTCAAGTTTTAGTTATTATAAAAAGCATGCATGGTCCACAAGCATGCTTATTTAAATACATTACTGTTGCTGTATTCCACATTTATGCACAGTGTGGTGAAGATGCTGCTAAAAGGGGAGGTTGGAGGCCATGCATAAAAAAGGTCATGGAAATTACATTGTTGATCATGGAAAATCATGGAATTGTGTTTTTTAATTTCTGTGGGAATCCTGCCCCCAAAAACAAATTAAAGTGGAAGAGTTAACCTCAGAAACTGAGGGGTGTATGGGTGAATGATCTTCTCTTGTTGTTCAGGATGGTGAAGAAAGCCAGAAAGATAAAGATGAGAAAGAAGAATTAGACTTCATGTTTGATGAAGAAATTGATTCATTCGGAGGTGGTGGCAGAAAAAATAACTTTTCTGAATGGTAAGTAGCTTTTCTAGTCTTGTTGAAATATCCTGACCCCAAGATTATAAAAAACACTTTCATACTCATTTTATTTGAGTGTGATTTTTCATTTGTTATGGTCATAAAGTTTAAATTGCCAACTATTAGAATTTACATGGGTGAAAGTTTTCAGGATTTTGAGGCAAAATGCTGAATTAGGGAGCTTAAAATAGATTCTCTGACTAATTTTCTGAATAGCTAAACACATTTAATCATTTAAACTTGAAATTATTAAGTTTTGTAGGCATCCTGCAAGTTTTAAATTTTGAATTTCTAAAGTTCAGGATTTTAGAAATTTTGAACTTTCACCCATGAATTTATGACCATACCAAATGATCATGTCAAACTTTTCTGGAGAATCACCTTTTGCAAAAAAAACAAACAATGATAATCCTTGCTTAGTACTGGTTTAACCCGAGAAGAACCGTCCCAACAGAACTGAAAAATTGTTGACTGGGACATAAAGAATCAAATCAAACAAAACAAAACGATGATCCCTATGGACAGATTTTTCCATACCCCTCACAGCCATGATAGATTTTTTTTCTTCCATGCAGTTTAATTTCTGCAATTTGATTTTAAGATGAGCTCAGTGGTTCCTGAATTCACTGCTATCCAACACTGTGTGTTGACATTATCTTGTTGATCCAACTTAACTACTACATGCATGATCTCCGAAACATTCAAATGCTACTCTGCACAGCACAGTCGTTACCAAGTTGAAGTTGGATAAGTAACCTTCAATTCTATCGATTGCAATATAGCATGGATTTTCCTACCTTTCTGAAGTCTGGGCCATGGGCCTGTTGAATTCAGGGGAAAAAAGCATTTGGATTGTCAAAATTGGAAAAATTTGATGCAGTCTAAAAGAACTGGACGGTCATTTTAAATGGATTATTAGCAGTGTAAATCATTTGTTGCTCTAATTGCCCTCCTTAAAAACTCATGAAAACTTGCATAAAAATGTGAATGAAAACATGTTTTCATTCACATTTTTATGTTAATTTTCATGCATATGTAATTGCTATTTTTGTTCGGATTTTCATGAAATTTTCACCAAAATGTAGAACTAAGAAATTGGGAATGATATTCACCATTTTGGGAAATTTGCTCATTTTTTAATTGATCAGGCCTAGAAAAATCCCTGAATATAGTGGGGTTATAAGTTTGTCTGGCCAATTACTTTTGTAGTGATTTTTCTCTCCATGCAGCGGATTCACAACGGCAGTTGTCAGTTACTGATGAAACAATGAATGTACTTATACTCACAGGTTTAGATAAGTTAAAAGCATAATTTTTTACCGTAAAATTTTAAATATTTTTTACCCATCAATTCTAACATTAGACTTGGTTGCTCAAAAGAACCGTCTCATTGAGACGGTTCTTTTGAGTACCCAAAACATATGCTTTGGTTGAGAAATAAGAAAATATATTTTTGTTCCACTCTCTTAACTGATAGGAAAAGCGTGCCCAGAAACAATTTGATTGGATAACTGATCTCCGTGATGGGACTGAAAAATTGTTGACCGAGACATTCACACCCTAAGTTATTAACTAACAATATAATCAGGCCTCCAGATAAGAATTCGTAACTGAAAACTATTTTTTTTTAATTTCTCAACCAAAACATATGTTGTGGGTACTTAGAAGAACCGTCTCAATGAGACGGAAAGAACCGTCTCAATGAGACGGTTCTTTTGAGCACCCAAAACAATGTTTAAACTGATGGATAAGAAAATAATCACAATTTTATGCTGAAAAAAATTTGCTTAACTGGCCCTATGATATGGACGTAGACACGAGAAAACCTGGGGGTTTGTGAATAATACAGTTGCAGACCAGCCTGTGCATCTGTGAAGTCTGATCAGCGCCTTTGTTATTCGCTGATTGGAAAGTATCATATGTAAGCTTGCTACAGGTGAAATATGAATTTTCTAGCTAGTCTGTGTATCTGAGGAGACTGGTTTGAAACTCGCTTTGTCGGAAACCCCTAAGACAGGTTTTCTCAGGGCGAGGCCCATATAATGCAAGCAATGTATCACCCTCATATTTATTAATAAAATTCACATAAACTTCCAGGTCAGATGACGAGGAAGATAACTACGAGATTTCCGACAGTGAAATCAACAAGATTCTCATTGTCACTCAGACGCCACCATCTTTACGGAGGCATCCCGGTGGAGACCGAACTGGTGATCATACACCAAGGTCAAAGATCACGGCGGAGATGACAAAGGTCATCAATGACGGGCTCTATTATTATGAGAAAGACTTATGGGAAGATGAACTTATGGTAAATATTTATTTAGCTCTTTGCATTATGGGTAATTTTTCATGCTTTTGGTCTTGTCTGCTGTCTTTTTACAAAATAAACTTTTTTGAAAATTTGGTTCAGCAGCGTCAATAGGGTTGGATCCAGGTCAGGATTGACGTTAATGTTTTCTTAACCAATGGACTCACCAAGTATTATGCAATAAAGTTATTACCTTGACCCTTGGCCAGACTATATATCTTGACAGTGCAGTTTTCAATTTAGATCGGGCCACTGATCCTTATACAAGCTAATGGCACACTTATTTGCGCTCAAAGGGTAGATTTAAAAAGTAGATTCATTTTAGTATTGACTTAAAGAATCAAGTAAATCTGACAGGTACCATTAAGTTTTCTAGTACTGTTATTTAATAGTAAACCAGTCTTATAACAAGTAGAAGCTTGTAAAAAAATATTTCAACAACTTTTAACATTCTTATCATATTGCACTTAATATGGGAAGATGAGCTCCAGGTTGACATAATATGCAGGGTTCGCACAGGCTTGAAAAGTACTTGAATATACAGGACTGTCTTGAAAAGTCCTTGAAAATTAAATTTGCCTTGAAAAGTGCTTGAAAAACACTTAAAGGCGATGAAAAGTCCTTGAATTTTACCATTTTCAGGAGTATTCAACACTGTCTTCAGAGACCTAATTCAGTATAAAATTGTTGAGCCTTTATTTGGTGCAGCATATCCTGCACCAAATAAAGGCACTACAATTTAATGCTCATTTTCTATAACTGATATCTTTTGTAATGCTGTCTAGCATTTTTGAAGTAAATTTTTAACACTTAAATCAGGATTTTTCCAAAACTTTTAGCCTTGAAGACTGTAGGAAAGTCTTTAGAAGTCCTTGAATTTTATTCAAACTTGCTGGTATGAACCCTGATATGTCTGGTCCAGCTAACAAACAAAAAAAGTGTTAACTCTAGTGCTTAGATTGCTTCAATGTAGCAAGAGTTTTAGGTTCCAAGTACTCATAAGAAAATTAAGTTTAGAATACTCAATCTTATCTGGAGGCCTGATTTTCAAATGTATTGCTATTAGAGCTGCAACGATTCACTGAAATCGTATCGTATCGTGATACGCTTTCTGACGATATGCGTATCGTATCGTGAGGTCATCTCACGATACCCTAACGATATAACACTTGGTGTTATATATTAGAAAAGAATTTTGAAAATATATGTTTTTATACAAAAGGAATGTAACCATTTCCCCTTTTAATTGTTCTGCTTTAATCAGTTAACCCTTTCCCATGCATAACACTTAATATATCCTGTTTTGAAACAGTGTAGAACAGATCAGCTGACTTTGAGAATCCAACTGCTCTTAATCTATACAGTTTAGGGCTCTGCTTGTAAATACATGCTAATAATTGAAATGATTTAAAAGAATATGGGGATGAGTGTACTACAGAAAAACATCCAGCATGACAAAGGTTAATACTTGAGTATTTACTTCTCCTAATGTCATAAATCTATGTTATTTCTAAGGTTCTAAAGTTGCAAAAATGCATCGCGATACATACCATATTGTGAGGCAAATATCGTGATACGTATCGTATCGTGAGGTAACTGTATCGTTGCAGCCCTAATTGCTATTCTTAAGCCATGTCTAAGTGATAATGTAATTTATTATATTCCTGTGATGAAATACACCTGATTCAACCCATTGTCCTACTGGAAAATACAAAATCTAGCGTGATATTTTATGGTATCGCCATCTTCCATATTTTACCCATCTCATCACATAAAACCTAGCACCTGACGGCGAACTTGTAATCAAAATTGCAATATGAGCGATAACAATATTAATCGCTAAAATGACATGTATTTTTTTTCGTATAAGATAAGGAATTAAACATGATAAGTGCATTTCTTCTGCTGTAACATGTTTACACAATATGACGTCATCAAAATTGGGCGCGACTTTATTTGCACAAAGTGACATCATCAAAATTTGGTGTGACATTATTTGCTACTGCGTCGCAACGTCGCGTCACACGGTGTCAATTTTACAATTTCTTAGAATTGCTAAAACTGAAGAGTTTTGTTGTTTTTATGTAGGTATATAATAAAAACATCATTACTTTAGTTACTTGATCTGGTGGATCGGATCACGTCACCTGGCTGCACCAGGAACTACTGGATCACATTCGACGTCGTCTCATGTGATTCGATCGTTCCTGGTGCAGCCACTTGACATGATCCGACCCATCAGATCAAGTTACTAAAGTAATATTTTATTGTCGTTATTGATTAATTTAATGTTTATTTGTTGTAGATGGACTTTGAGAGGTTTAAAACAGTAAATGTGATATCAAAAGAAACCTTTGAACAGATTGTTCCTGGCTCAGAGAAGGTTGAAAATCAAGAGGTTCCACCCCCACCCCCTCCTGTACATTATTCAGGTAATTTCTTAATCAATGTCCATTTATTTCAAATTTAAGCTTGGTCTAAACCATGAGGCCAACAACTCGGGTGAGCAGTATAGGCTCATTGAGCCACTTGTTTGAAAATGAGTTGATATCCACATCTAAGTTAGGTGACCACCTACAGGTGAGTTTAGCTAAAATATATGTGAAGTCATGTTGATATCAACATATTATTCTAAGCAGACCATATGTATGTGAAGTAGGGGTTGAAATATTTATTAGTTTGAGTTGATGTCATCTTTTCAGTCATCTGACCACCTGTGTTTGAATTACGGAACATATGGGTAGTTTAACCTTAAAAGCGTCAAAAAACCACATTTGAAAATGACATCTGTTGAAGTTTTCTGCCACATATTTTTGCTAGCATTATTTTTGAATAATGTAAGTATAGGAGCAAACAATGTGGACCCAGATCAGACTGCTCCTGCAGTCTGATCTGGGTCTACAATGTTTGTCCAATAGACATCAAAAACATTTCAGTAGACGACATAAATAGATGACTTTTGTTGTGACTGGCGTTTTAAAGATTAGATGTTTTCCACATCGTAGTAAGCTAACTCTCCTTGCTATGGTGATGTTAGTGTAACAGATGTGGTAGAGAATTGTTCATGGCTCTCATCTCCAGTGCTAGGCTCGTTTTGAGCAGGGCTAGGAGGTGACCTAGAACTGTGCACTTGTTCTCCACATCGTAGTCAGCTTACTCTCCTTACTATGGTAATGTTAGTGTTACAGATGTGGTAGAGATATGTTCGTGGCTCTCATCTCCAGTGCTAGGCTCGTTTTGAGCAGGGCTAGGAGGTGGCCTAGAACTGCACTTGTTCTCCACATCGTAGTCAGCTAACTCTCCTTACTATGGTAATGTTAGTGTTACAGATGTGGTAGAGCAATGTTCGTGGCTCTCATCTCCAGTGCTAGGCTCGTTTTGAGCAGAGCTAGGAGGAGGCCTAGAACTATGCACTTGTTCTCCACATCGTAGTCAGCTAACTCTCCTTACTATGGATACGTTAGTGTTACAGATGTGGTAGAGCAATGTTCGTGACTCTCATCTCCAGTGCTAGGCTTGTTTTGAGCATGGCTAGGAGTAGGCCTAGAACAGTGCACTTGTTCTCCACATCGTAGTCAGCTAACTCTCCTTACTATGGTAATGTTAGTGTTACAGATGTGGTAGAGAAATGTTCCTGGCTCTCATCTCCAGTGCTAGGCTTGTTTTGAGCAGGGCTAGGAGGTGGCCTAGGACTGTGCACTTGTTCCCCACATCGTAGTCAGCTAACTCTCCTTACTTTGGTAATATTAGTGTTACAGATGTGGTAGAGTAATGATCGTGGCTCTCATCTCCAGTGCTAGGCTTGTTTGAGCAGAGCTAGGAGGTGGCCTAGAACTATGCACTTGTTCTCCACATCGTAGTCAGCTAACTCTCCTTACTATGGTAATGTTAGTGTTACAGATGTGGTAGAGAAATGTTCCTGGCTCTCACCTCCAGTGCTAGGCTTGTTTTGAGAAGGGCTAGGAGGTGGCCTAGAACTGGGCACTTGTTTTCCACGTCGTAGTCAGCTAACTCTCCTTACTATGGTAATGTTAGTGTTACTGATGTGGTAGAGAAATGTTCTGGCTCTCCCCTCCAGTGCTAGGCTTGTTTTGAGCAGGGGAGTCGGCCTAGAACTGAGCACTTGTTCTCCACATCGTAGTCAGCTAACTCACCTTACTATGGTTATGTTAGTGTTACAGATGTGGCAGAGAAATATTCCTGGCTCTCCCATCCAGTGCTAGGCTCATTTTGAGCAGGGCTAGGAGGTGGCCTAGAACAGTGCACTTGTTCTCCACATCATAGTCAGCTAACTCTCCTTACTATGGTAATGTTAGTGTTACAGATGTGGTAGAGAAATGTTCATGGCTCTCACCTCCAGTGCTAGGCTCGTTTTGAGCAGGGCTAGGAGGTGGCCTAGATCTGTGCATGTGTTCTCCACATCGTAGTCAGCTAACTCTCCTTACTATGGTAATGTTAGTGTTACAGATGTGATAGAGAAATGTTCATGGCTCTCACCTTTAGTGCTAGACTTGTTTTGAGCAGGGCTAGGAGGTGGCCTAGAACAGTGCACTTGTTCTCCACATCGTAGTCAGCTAACTCTCCTTACTATGGTAATGTTAGTGTTACAGATGTGGTAGAGAAATGTTCGTGGCTCTCGTCTCCAGTGCTAGGGTCATTTTGAGCACAGCTACGAGTGACCTAGAACTGTGCACTTGTTCTCCACATCGTAGTCAGCTAACTCATTACTATGGTAATGTTAGTGTTACAGATGTGGTAGAGAAATGTTCGTGGCTCTCACCTCCAGTGCTAGGCTCGTTTTGAGCAGGGCTAGGAGGTGGCCTAGGACTGTGCACATGTTCTCCACATCGTAGTCAGCTAACTCTCCTTACTATGGTAATGTTAGTGTTACAGATGTGGTAGAGAAATGTTCCTGGCTCTCACCTCCAGTGCTAGGCTTGTTTTGAGCATGGCTAGGAGGTGGCCTAGGACTGTGCACATGTTCTCCACATCGTAGTCAGCTAACTCTCCTTACTATGGTAATGTTAGTGTTACAGATGTGGTAGAGAATTGTTCGTGGCTCTCATCTCCAGAGCTAGGCTTGTTTTGAGCAGGGCTTGGAGGTGACCTAGAACTATGCACTTGTTCTCCACATCGTAGTCAGCTAACTCTTCTTACTATGGTAATGTTAGTGTTACAGATGTGGTAGAGAAATGTTCATGGCTCTCACCTCCAGTGCTAGGCTTGTTTTGAGCGGGGCTAGGAGGTGACCTAGAACTATGCACTTGTTCTGCTAACTCTCCTTACTATGGTAATGTTAGTGTTACAGATGTGGTAGAGAAATGTTCATGGTTCTCATCTCCAGTGCTAGGCTTGTTTTGAGCGGGGCTAGGAGGTGACCTAGAACTATGCACTTTTTCTGCCAACTCTCCTTACTATGGTAATGTTAGTGTTACAGATGTGGTAGAGAAATGTTCATGGTTCTCATCTCCAGTGCTAGGCTTGTTTTGAGCATGGCTAGGAGGTGACCTAGAACTGTGCACATGTTCTCCACATCGTAGTCAGCTAACTCTCCTTACTATGGTAATGTTAGTGTTACAGATGTGGTAGAGAAATGTTCATGGTTCTCACCTCCAGTGCTAGGCTCGTTTTGAGCGCGGCTAGGAGGTGACCTAGAACAGTGCACATGTTCTCCACATCATAGTCAGCGAACTCTCCTTACTATGGTAATGTTGGTGTTACAGATGTGGTAGAGAAATGTTCGTGGCTCTCACCTCCAGTGCTAGGCTTGTTTTGAGCAGAGCTAGAAGGTGACCTAGAACTATGCACTTGTTCTCCACATCCTAGTCAGCGAACTCTCCTTACTATGGTAATGTTAGTGTAACAGACGTGGTAGAGAAATGTTCGTGGCTCTCACCTCCAGTGCTAGGCTTGTTTTGAGCAGAGCTAGAAGGTGACCTAGAACTTTGCACTTGTTCTCCACATCATAGTCAGCGAACTCTCCTTACTATGGTAATGTTGGTGTTACAGATGTGGTAGAGAAATGTTCGTGGCTCTCACCTTTAGTTCTAGGCTCTTTTTGAGCATGGCTAGGAGGTGACCTAGAACTGTGCACATGTTCTCCACTTTAGTCTTTGATAGTCCTGTCAGACTGTTAACTGACTGGAGATTAATCTGCATACAAATCATCTATTGTTCAGTCAGTAATTGGAGGTGAACAATTTGTTAGTTTGAGTTGATGTTGTAATCAAGTCAACTGACCACCTGTGTATGAAATCTGGAACATATGGGAAGTTCAGTAGTTTTCCACATCGTAGTCAGCTAACTCTCCTTACTATGGTAATGTTAGTGTTACAGATGCGGTAGAGAAATGTTCGTGGCTCTCGTCTCCAGTGCTAGGGTCATTTTGAGCACAGCTAGGAGGTGGCCTAGAACTATGCACTTGTTTTCCACATCGTAGTCAGCTAACTCTCCTTACTATGGTAATATTAGTGTTACAGATGTGGTAGAGAAATGTTCCTGGCTCTCATCTCCAGTGCTAGGCTCGTTTTGAGCAGAGCTAGGAGGTGGCCTAGAACTATGCACTTATTATCCACTTTAGTCTTTGATAGTCCTATCAGACTGTTAACAGACAGGAGATTAATCTGCATACAAACCATTTACTAAATCAATGGTTTAGATCACGTTCATTGTCTTTTAGGGTTGTTCAGTCAGGAACTCTTAACCTACTAGTGTCGTTTGTTGATAACTCCTACAAATAAGTATTGTAAATGTTCTAAAATTTTGAACACTAGTTGGCTACAAAAATATCTACGGGAACGCAGTGGCCCAGTGGTAGAGTGCTTGACTCGAGACCGAGAGGCCGCGGGTTCGAGCCTCACCGGCGTCACTGGGTTGTGGTCCTTGAGCAAGACACATTTATCCTAGCTTAGTACTTGTTCAACCGAGGAAGACCCGTCCCTGTTTAACTGAAAGATTGTTGATGGGATGTAAAGAATCAAATCAAACAAACAAAAAAGTTCTAGTTAAACAGTGCAGACCCAGATCAGACTGCTTCTGATGAAGCATTCTGATCAGGGTCTTCCCTGTTTGCTATCCTGACATGCGTTTTGTGCATTCCCGTCTTGATAACTAAGATTTCTTTTAAGAACAGAAAGATGCAAGTGTTAATCCTGAAAGCGCCAAGAAAAAAATGCATCTGAAAATGTCATCTGCTGAAGACGTCCGCTGCAAATGATTGCCTAACATTACTGACAAATTAAGTATAGAAGGAAACAGCGTGGACCCAGAACAGACTGCTCCATAAAGGCTTCTTAAACATTTCAGCAGACGAGAAAAGCAGACGACTTTGGTTGCGATTGGCGCATTAAGGGTTAAGAACAGAAAGATGCAAGTGTTCAAAACTTATAGAATACTTTCCGTGCTAAAATTTCATGAACTGGTTTATTTTCACCCTTTAGAAACAGTGAAGATCCCTAGTCCTCAGACCACTCAACAGCCGGAGGTGGCAAGATCACTACCTGCGTATGTACACACACTTGAGGTGACACGAACACCAAGACAGCGAAAAGATTCCGAGAAAGTCCGATTTTACCCGGTGGCAAAAGACTCAACCAAAGTACCTGATCCTCAGGTGAGTTCAGAGGTCTACATATAAATACTTTTTTTGAAAGCATAAAATTTTGATCATTTTCTCATCTTTAGTTTTTTTAAAGTACATTTTGGGTGCTCATAAGGATTGTCTCAGTACCCACAACATATGTTTTGGTTGAGAAATAAAAAAAGAAAATTGGCATTCACATCTAGGGGTCTGAAGTTTCAAGAAACATACAAATTAACCTGTTCTTTTCTTGGCATGCAGTTCACAATTTCTCTCTTCCCCCCCCCCCCCCCCCCCCCCCACCCCCAATGAAAAAAAAGAAAGAAAAAAAGTAAATAATAATTGTACATATAAGTAAAAAAAAAAAAAAAAAAAAAAAAAGCAAAATAAAAAGCACATTCTAAGTAAATTTGAAGTTGCATGATAATTTTGAAACAACCTTTTTAAGTTTCTTTTCTTCATTTTTCCATGTGACTTGAAGCCTGACATGATTTGAGCTGCACCATGAGATTTCCTAGAATGTGGCATTTTGACATGAATATACTATATGAAGTTTTAGTTTTCAGTCAATCTGGTGGTGCAATTTCATAGTCAGTATGCACAGGTTTAGATAAACAAAAATGTTCATCGTAAAATTGTAAATATTTTCTTACCCATAATTTTTAGCATATGTTTTGTGTGCTCAAAAGAACCATCTCATTGAGATGGTTCTTTTGAGTACCCACAACATATGTTTTGGTTTAGAATGAAGAAAGTTATTTTGCTGTTACGCACTCTTAACTTTTGTTTTGTTTTGTTTGTTTGTTTTGTTGCTTTACGTCCCAAGTCAACAGCTATGGTCATTGCAGGATGGTCAGTTCACCTAACCACACTTTTTCCTGGGCAAGCTTGAACAGCAGTTAACCAGTACTTCGTACACATACTTTCGTTTGTAACTGACAACAACCCTTCTTGAATGATACAGCGGAAGGGAGGAGAATGACCGTAGAAATTACTTCATGATCAATCTCCACGAAAGTATGGGACCGGGCCGGGATCGAACTCGCGACCCTTGGATCTGCAGTCAGACTTGCATCTGTTGCCAGACAGGTTACCGACTGCGCTACGCAGCCCGGTGGCACTCTTAACTAAAGTCCTGAGTATGGATATGCCAGCTGATCTGTATCTAGACTGTTTTCTATTAGTGGTCTAACAAGCAATTTGAATAACAGTGCATTTAGTTGGTCCAATACACTTTTATTTATTCAAGGATTTGAAAACCTGTTATGCTGGAATACATGACTCATGGTTTTAAATCTTTCCTTGCTAGCGACAACTTTTGTCGTCTGCTGATAATGTTTGCAAACAGTCTCAACCCAGATCAGGACTGATAGCACGTTGGCCCTGATCTGGGTCCAAAGCATTTGACATTCTGATAGTGGTCCTGAAATTATTTTTTGAAAAAGTTAAATTTGAATAAAAAGCAGACGACAACAAACGCATGAAATATTACCCAGCATTCAAAGATATGATGCACCTCAGTGACCTGTCATTTTGTTCTGCTGCTGCACATACAGTAAAACCTCTGTAAAACGGCCACTCTAAAAAGACCGAAAATTGTTTCTCGAGGCCAATTATCGCTTAATGCAGGTCAAAAGTATTGCAGAATGCTCCAATGGGAGCATTCTATAATACTTTCGACCTTCATTAAGCTACCATGTGTCATTTAGATCTTTGTGTATTTTTGAGTGGCCGTTTAACACAGGTTTTACTGTAAGTTATTCATTGCAAAATTTCATCTATTGATTATTTCTGTTTTTACAGACCCCTCGTAAGAGAAAGACTAAACACAGTAACAACCCTCCAGTAGAAGGCCATGTGGGTTGGGTGATGGACGCGAAGGAACATCGGCCATCCAGATCTAGACACAACTCTTCCTCAGCCTACAGGTACAATATACACCTAGTAAAATAAAAGATATTAACCCTTTTCATCTGGTGGGTTATCCCAGGCCCCAGATAAGAGTGTGTTACTAAAAATTATTTTTCTTATTTCACAACGAAAACATATGTTGTGGGTACTCAAAAGAGCCGTCTCATTGAGATGGTTCTTTTGAGCACCCAAAACACATTTTTAAACCGACGGATAAGAAAATAATGCCTATTTTACGCTCAAAAATTTTGCTTAACTGGCCCTATGTCATCTCATACATAATGAAAGTCAAATTTGTATTTTAAGGGGTTTCCAATCAAACTTTCTATAAAATGATGTATTTCTGTCCCAGAAATTGTTTTCATCTTAGCGAACAATGCATACCTGATGAAATGCCACTTTATGCGGTATTTCATCTGGGTCTTCACTGTTTACCAAAGTACCTGTTTAGATGCATCCAGAATGAAAAGGGTTCAGAAGTGATTGATGTACCAGTTTAGATCATTTGGTAATGAGGAGGATTGAATTAATTGAAATGGCACCACCAAAGAACAAAAAACAACATTGAACCCCTACTCCAAGGAACTTATTTTTAAGTTGCCTTCCACCCCCAGTCACACTTTTCCTTGAATAGTCCTTATCTAGAATTGCATTAAGCCGGTCTCACACAGAACACGGTTGGGCACACGGTTCCAATACGGTATACTCGGTTATACACGGGTTGACTGGTACGAGTATTGAGCTCCAACCGTGCCTGGTGATGAGTTGATATACTCAATCAAGCAGTGTTTGTCACGGTTTGAACACGATTTGCAAAACCATTTTCAGAAGATTGTTGTACGGTTCCATTTACGGTCTGTTACGGCCTAGTACGATTAAACACGACTTTTACTCGATTAACTGGACATTTACAGGGTTTACATATGGTCTCTTGTGGTCTTGTACGATTGCTAATACGATTATACACGGACATGGCACCCGTGTCAGTTTTTTTAAAAATTTAAAAATTATACACAGTCTTCACGGATACTCTTGAATGGCACTAGTGTAACTCGGATAAGGCCAGGTTGGTTCGGTTGTATGTACGGTTTACATGGATGGCCAATCGTATAAGCCATGTGTTCTGAGTGACACAGCCTCAGGCTTAATTCTCTGGCAACCACTGATACAATTAAGACTGTGGTCAGTTACTGATGAATGTATGTTTACACTAGATACTGGTAAACTACTTCAAAAGGATTGAATACGGAAAAGTGATAAGATAACTGACATTGAAAAATGGTGAAAGAAATTTTAAACTTCAGGGCGTTCTAAGGCGGCACTTCTTTTGTGGATCTTTTATGTTTTTGTTCTGTCTTGTGTTTGCTATGTCTTTGTGCGCGTCTGTTTATATGTGCTTTGTGGTCACCTGCTGGGAAAGGGTTGACCTCTTGGCTCTCGTTTGTGGTGTCTACTGTGAGTTTATCACTTTCCCATTGGTATCCTGGGTCAGGTGTGGTACTTGATTGTTCGATTCCTGATCTTTGCACCCTTACTTACTTTGAAAAAAAAAATCCTACAACTTTTGGCAATCTGAAATTAATAAGATAATTCAAAAGACCATAAAGTTAGGTTCTGTTGTGCCATGGCATTTGTTTGTGCCTATTTTAAGCAGCAGAATTTCAACATAAGTATAATGTTCTGTAGCGTTAACAGTGGAATCATGTATTGTCATTCAAAATTTGGTACAGCCTATGAGATAATGTTACTTATTACATAGGGGTATACCTTCTGGGTAGAGCCTTAATTCACTTCCATAATTTGTGGGTGTGAGCAGCCAAGGCTCTAACTCTAGCATATGCAATAAGTATCAAACTCTCAGGTGTTGGTGCATCAATCTAACAGTTACAACCAGGACTTTAGTTAAGAGTGCATACCAAAAAATAATTTTCTTATTTCTCAACCAAAACATATGTTGTGGGTACTCAAAAGAACCGTCTCAATGAGACAGTTCTTTTGAGCACACAAAACATATGTTAAAACTGATGGGTAAGAAAATATTTACAATTTTATGCTCAAAAATTTGGTATATCTAAACCTATGAACAACTCATAATAACGGTTTGTTATGATTTCAGTGAACCAGATATGCACATGTCGACAACACATAATAACTGTTTGGTATGATTTCAGTGAACCAGATATGCACATGTCGACAACACATAATAACTGTTTGGTATGATTTCAGTGAACCAGATATGCACATGTCGACAACACATAAAAACTGTTTGGTATGATTTCAGTGAACCAGATATGCACATGTCGGCAACACATAATAACTGTTTGGTATGATTTCAGTGAACCAGATATGCACATGTCGACAACACATAAAAACTGTTTGGTATGATTTCAGTGAACCAGATATGCACATGTCGACAACACATAAAAACTGTTTGGTATGATTTCAGTGAACCAGATATGCACATGTCGACAACACATAAAAACTGTTTGGTATGATTTCAGTGAACCAGATATGCACATGTCGACAACACATAATAACTGTTTGGTATGATTTCAGTGAACCAGATATGCACATGTCAGCAACACATAATAATGGTTTGGTATTATTTCAGTGAACCAGATATGCACATGTCAACAACACATAATAATGGTTTGTTATTATTTCAGTGAACCAGATATGCACATGTCAACAACACATAATAATGGTTTGTTATTATTTCAGTGAACCAGATATGCACATGTCAACAACACATAATAATGGTTTGTTATTATTTCAGTGAACCAGATATGCACATGACAGCAACACATAATAATGGTTTGTTATTATTTCAGTGAACCAGATATGCACATGTCGACAACACATAATAATGGTTTGTAATTATTTCAGTGAACCAGATATGCACATGTCGACAACACATAATAATGGTTTGGTATTATTTCAGTGAACCAGCTATGCACATGTCGACAACAGATAATAATGGTTTGGTATTATTTCAGTGAACCAGATATGCACATGTCGGCAACACATAATAACGGTTTGTAATTATTTCAGTGAACCAGATATGCACATGTCGACAACACATAATAACGGTTTGGTATTATTTCAGTGAACCAGATATGCACATGTCGGCCACACATAATTACGGTTTGGTATTATTTCAGTGAACCAGATATGCACATGTCGGCAAGTTATGGCAGTTATGGCAGCACACCTCATACATTCCCGCCATTTCAACACCCCTCTCATGAACTGCTACGAGAAAACGGTTTTGTCTGGCACGTCTACCATAAATACCACGCCAAGTGTCTCAAAGGTAAGCAGGCCCCCAGATAAGAGTTCGTAATTAAAAATTATGTTTCTAATTTCTCAACCAAAACATATTTTGTGGGTATGCAAAAGAACCGTCTCGTTGAGACGGTTCTTTTGAGCACCCAAAACTCATGTTTAAACTGATGGATGAGAAAATGATCACAATTTTACGCTAAATTTTTTTTGCTTAACTGGTCCTTTGGGTAAGGCTCCCATGTAAATGAAAAAAGTAGAGCACTCAATTTAGTTAGCTGTTCACTTTCTTAGTTTTCAGTCCAAATCTTGTTTATTTATGTTGATACTTTACATCACAGTCAACAAATTTTCATTCATGTCCAGACATTTTCTGTGTTGAACCAGAACTAATCGGAGAATATAGTGTCTTGCTCAAGAAAACAATACAGTGTCTTCTTATAGTCATATAAACACTGCATTGATGTTGTTTCAAAGGAATAAATCACTAATTTAGAACCAGTTTGATTGAGGGCTCTTCCAGAGGGGATTATTTTGAAAATGCACTCTACTTGAGATCGAGGGGTAGCTGGTTTGAGCCTCACCAGATGGTGTTCCCCATCCATAGTATTCTGATATATATGAGGTCATATATCCATAAATTGACCGGGCCGCGTAGCGCAGTCGGTAACGTGTCTGGCTACAGATGCGTGTCTGACTGCAGATCCAGGGGTCGCGAGTTCGATCCCGGCCCGGTACCATACTTTCGTGGAGATTGATCATGAAATAATTTCTATGGTCATTCTCCTCCCTTCCGCTGATTTATTCAAGAAGGGTTGTTGTCAGTTACAAGCGAAAGTATGTGCACAAATTACTGGTTAACCGCTTGCTCAAGCCTGCCCAGGAAAAAGTGTGGTTAAATGAACTGACCGTCCTGCAATGACCATAGCTGTTGACATGGGACGTAAAGCAACAAAAACAAAAAACAAAATATATCCATAAACTGCAATATGCCTTATTAAAGCAGGGTATTCTTTGTGCATGGTGTTTAAACATAGTCATGGCATCTCAAAACATGTCTTGTATCTTTTAATTGCAGATCGTAAGAAGACTGGTGTTGGTCAATCTCAAGAGATGAATACACTCTACAGATTCTGGTCATTTTTCTTGAGACAGCATTTCAACAGAAAGATGTACCATGAGTTCAAGACCTTGGCTGTTGAGGATGCCGTAGAAGGGCATAGGTAAGAAAAAAATTGAAGCCATCTCAAAGGATGGATTTCCTTGCTCAAGTTTTGAGAACTTGTCTAGTTTGTTTGTTTTGATAAGTTGGGGATTTATTTCTGGTCTATAGCTTTTCTGAGATAATTTAGACTTCAGAAATGATCTGGGCCATCGATGGAGATTTTGGTACCAACCGGGGGATAGGAGGTAAAATTCCGTTTGTACACAAAGGGTTAACTGTTAAGCCTGTGCAAACATGGTCACTACAGGTGTTGTGTCTGTTCCCCTGTATGTTTGCATCCCAGCAATAACTAGCAGCAGATGTCAACTTCAATTTTTTGCTTGTTTAAAAATTTAAAAAAGCCTTGATATTTCATTTAAATAGTCTGCTTCACATGAAACATCAAACCTTAGCTTTATTTCCTCAAAAAGCAGGAAAGATATTATAAATTTGTTATCTGTCATCCTAATTGGTGCTTTAAGGATAAATATAAATGTCCATCTATAAGTGCATTCATGTTTGATACACAGCCACCTCAGAACCTTTACATCAAACCGTATCAACTTGTAAAAATTCCCTTGCCTACATGACACATTTTGCTTTGGTGATATCCCTTTTCAGACTGGAAACCCCAAAACGGGTAGGAAACCCCTATTAAAACAGGAACTTTGGCAAATAGTGAAGACCTAGATGAAATTCTGCATAATGCACAAAATCCATCTGCAGAGAAAAAGGCCCAATATTTTTTGGAAATAATTAGTTAACCTGTGACCACTCAATACATATAATGGACCATCCCGACTTGAACATATCAAACTTTATGGAAAATTCCCTTGGTCTTGAACGGGTTAAGATTTGTATTATCTGTTCCCTAGATATGGTGTGGAATGTATGTTCCGGTACTACAGTTATGGCTTAGAGAAAAGATTTCGTACAGATTTATTCAAAGATTTCCAAGAAGAGGTGATAAGAGACTATGAAAATGGTACGTCTTTACATTATAAGGATCTTTGGAAGAAAGCTTACAAGTAGTTGGTTCAAACAATATTTTATTAATTGGGCCCCATAGCCCGACTGCAGATTCAAGGGTTGTGAGTTCAATCTCGGCCCTGTCCCATACTTCATGAAATAATTTCTACTGTCATTCTCCTTCTGCTTATTCAAGAAGGAATGATGTCAGTTACATGCACGAAGTACTGGTTAACCACTAAGTCAAGCTTACCCAGGAAAAAGGTGTGGTTAGGTGAATTGACCATCTCGATATGACCATAGCTGTTGACCGAGACATAAAACTTAAGCCAAAAGAAAACAAACACTATTTTATTTGGTGAATTCCAATTACATGATATATAAGTACATGGAATTAGTAGGATCTGACATTAAGCTGTGAGGCTTATTGAGGTATTTTGTTTGTTTTTTTATGATGATGATGAAAATATTTGCATATTAATAGGCTTTCTTGCCTGACTGGCCGATAGCTTGCATAAGGCTGTATAAATTCCCAATGGAATTTAGGTGACTTTTTTCCCAATTCTGAAAAAAAAATCCCAATCTTCAAAAAAAATTTTTTGAAGGTTGGGATTTTTATTCAGTCACCACACACACAAGCTACATGATGACAATCTACATCTGCATCTAAGTTCTCCTTCAATTATATGATGGCAAAAGTATGTGTAATAGCTATTTTTGGGGTTTTTTTTACCAAAAATGACATAACTGTGTACTGTGCACTATAACAAATTTCCCAATTTAAGGGTTTACCACGCTAATTTCCCCATCTGAGAGGCCCTAGGGCCGCCTCTCAAAATTGCAAAAAAAAAATCCCTGCCAGGACTGACTTTGATAGAACTTTGGTATGTGCCTTATCATCACAGTATTTGCTGTTGCAAAAAAAATGTTTTAGTAGGATTTCACATTGTGAAAGAACAATATAGAAACTTATTTTTAAAGTAATGTTTGCTTCCTTTTAGTAATTTTGCTTGAGCTATTCTAACCCCATGCAAGGTAATCTGCTTGGGTGTACACTCTTTCCAAGTTATTTGTTTGTTTGTTTGATTCGATTCTTTACGTCCCATCAACAATCTTTCAGTTATATAGGGACAGGTCTTCCTGGGTTGAACCAGTACTAAGCTAGGATTAATACCCTAGGTATTCAAGTTGATCTGCAGATTAGATGTAATAAAGTTCTAAAAATATTAACGGACTGATTTGAAAAAATTAGGCTAGTTTGTACCTTGCCTGTTCACACAGGTTTCACATTATACATCAAGACTCCATATGAGGCGCAACATGAGATTTCCAACAATGTGGTATGTGCAACCAGCAAAGCCTCAGATCAGCCTGCGCATACGTGCAGTCCGATCAGAGCCTTTGCTTGTCGCTTGACTATTCAATGACTGTTAAGCTACTGACCAAACATAATTTTGAGTTCTAAGCTTAAAATGAGGCTGCACAGACTCGTCTGAGTCTACACTTGTAAAAATGCAACATTGTTGGAAATCAAATGTGGTGGCTCATTTATGTGTGCTCGTTGAGATGACTCTTTTAAGTATTCACAGCATATAACCTGGAGGAGTGATATGAAAATAATCAAACTTTTAGGGTCAAAACGTTTAATTGAAGTCATCCAAATGTAAACAATTTGGTTGGTTTTTTGATACAGGTCAGTTGTATGGTTTGGAGAAGTTCTGGGCTTTCTTGAAATACTCCAGGAAGCATATAGACTTTGATCCGAAACTTAAAGAATGGCTCACTAAATTTAAGAGACTAGAAGACTTCAGAGTAGATGTAAGTTGTATTTATAGCTTAACAAATATCTCCTATTGTCGTCTGCTGATTACTTTTGCAAACAATTTGCTCCCAGATCAGGCCAGACAGAATGTCTGCCTGATCTGGAACCAAACTGTTTGACACTCTGATCATATTCCTGTAAGAATTTTTCGAAAAAGCTGATTTTGAAAAAATTAGCAGACGACAAAAAAGCATGAAAATTTCCCAGGAGGCAAAGAGTTATGGTAAGATGGGATTTTCCTTTCATTAACCCTTAAAGCGCCACCTATGATTTGCAGCAGACAACAATTTCAAATTTTGCCGCTTTTTCAAAAATAACAAATAAGGCATGATATTTCATGAGAATTGTCTGCCAGCAGACGATTCTCATGAAATATCATGCCTTATTTTTTTTGAAAATTGGGAAAGATGTCGCAAAATTTGTTGTCTGCTGCAGTCGTGATTGGTGCTTTAAGGGTTAAAAATGGACAACATTTCTCGTATTTCTTGATGAAAATATTTGTTGTAGTACTCACTAGAATCGTCTCATGGAGACACTTCCAATGAGTAACTCAACATATGTTATTTAGGCTACAGACTGAAGGATTTAAGATGTGAGTTGGTTTACTCCAAGGTATAACAAAAATGTTACGATGGTTTCTTGTTTACTGAAGCGTAAGACATATGTTTCTGCTGTTGAAGGATTGAAAATGCTGTGTTCATAGTAGCAAGAGGCTGAAGTATACTGTTCAAAAAAAAGAAACTTATTTTTTTTATTTTTGATAAACTTATCAAAAATGAAAGTTTTTAGTATTTTGACACAGATATATTACAGGAGCATAAATATCTATTCATTAAATTCATTTTTGCCTCGTTACGCTTCACTGTTTTCAGTTGGGTGGACAAATGACGAAACCCCATTTTATGGTATTTTGTCACTCTAGATAAACAATATGTACTTATTGGGCTTAATTGTATAATCCTCTGTTGCTGTTGTATAAAATATTAATTTTTGAGTTTATTGAAGTTATTCAGCTTAGGACTGTATTAGCTCTAAAGATTCTTATATCCGGTTTCCCGACTGAGTTGATGAAATAAGGACCAAATTAATTTTTTATTGACCATATCTGAATAAGCTTTGTAACACTAACCTTTCAGTGAAAATTTCATGAAAATCGGACGAAAAATAACAAAATTGTGGAATTTTCTTTGAAAAATTGCGAGTAAAAATGTTGGAGGTAGATCAAAGGGTTCTCGATCTTACCAAGAAAAAATCGATATTGCTAATTTTGATTAGTGTGCAACTACAATGCAATTAGTAGCTTTAATATCTACCAAATCGTATTTATCAGCTGTACTTCCATAAGCTGAAAACACAATTTTGGTAGTACATGGCAGAGATAATCTATAAAATAGGCAAACCATATAAACATGAAAAAGGGGATGATAATCGAGGGAGTCCATGAAATCATTTTTTTAGGAATGAAACATGGCATATCATTTCTACTGTATACATGTACCTCGTCGGTGACGTTTCTAGATATTCCAAATGATTTCTATCATAATTTTCGGGGTACGTAAGAGTATTGGCATAATTGAAAACCTCAGCATTTATTGCAAATTAATAATAGAATTTGCACTTATGAATTTGCCCGAACAACTTTCTGCCATTTTTTCGTAACCTATACGTTAGATTTACGAAACTTGTTCATTGCTTCGAGTGCCTGCGAGTAATGACGGACCTTTGTGGTCTTCCAAATCTGAAACCACAAGAGCTGCAGTATTTCAGTAAATCTTGACAATTTCATTACAAAAATGCTCCTTACGATCCAGTTAAGCAAATTAATACCCACAATTTGTGCTTTTGTCCACTTATAAGAACATTATAGGCTTTTGAAAATCGGAAGTGGGCACAAGGAAGTCAACAGATAAAGCAGAGGATATCCAATGATTTATATGTTCACATGTAAAATACAGCTTTTTGATATTTTCACATCTGAAAATACTGTTTTTCAAATATATATTATATTTAATCAATATTTTCCTGTATCTCATTACTTTGTGTATAATAAATATTAATAAGACATGTTACATCCGAACACATTGGGTCATAATGGGTATCAGTGTTTGTTCTGTTCATGCTGTTCAGGAGACTGAAAATCAAGTTCATCATTTGTCATTTGTCTTGATCAAAATAAGCAACACAATAGATAAAACCATCCTCTCCAAGTGTAAACATCAAACCGTCAAATTTTCGTTGGTGACAATCTCTTTCATATTTTAGTTTATTAGAATTTTGATTTATGATTTGTTTTTGTCCCTTTTACAGATTATCGCTACCCTGTAGCATCAGTATTATACCATCTGCTTATGAGAACACATCAGATAAATCAGTGTTTGTGAATTCAGATGTTAGATATTTTCAAGGTGCGACTGTGACCTTGGCATCAACCCTTTTAACATATTTCTAAAGTTTCACATTAATTTCATGGATTTTGAATTACTCTTTCTATTTTTCTTTTTGGACATGAATGGAGATCGATGCAGACATGTACAACTTTGTTCATATTTGTGAAACATATCTCTTCTTGTTAGCGAGAATACTGTTATATATATGCGGTGAAAATACTGTTTTATTTCATGGCACAGGAACACTTCTGACTTGAATCTGATGAAGGATGTTTAGTAAAGTAAAATGATTAAGACGATAAAATATCAACTATATCAACTGATTAATGGACCTTAACTCAACTTGTAGGGTACATGCATTCCCAATGGACACTTTTTGCATCTACACCAAGTTACCAACATGTTTCCAGAAAATGGCTAGAGCTAGACATGGACTGTCGGAGTACTGGTTTCAAATTTGTAATTTGAATAACCCCACTGCCAGTCGACTAAACAAATGGAATATATACATTAAAGTTTTTATTCAAAGTAAAAGTCTATTTGAAGGATTAACAGCATAAATACGATTTGTTTTATTTATATCATTATGTCCTGTTGAGAGTTAAATATTTCGTTTTCATTGTTGGTTTTTTTTTTCTATTTTTTTTTAAAAATATCGTCTGTCAAAACATGTAAGAGTAGTTGGCCTGCGACCTTACACCCCAAGGTCAAATTGGCAATCCAAAACATTTGTTTTCGTCTACAGACCATAGGCAATCATTGTGCGAAATATGAACGCCATCGGTCAAAAACTAAATAACTAAATGAGGAGTTTACAAGTGGCAGAACAATTTTAAAGTATATTTGACCTTGTCCTTTGACTCCAAGATCATTTCGGTTACAAACCTTCCTTGCAATTTACACAACATAGACAATCATTGTGCGAAATATTAACACCCTCGGTCAAAAACTAAAATAGGGGTTTACGAGCCGCAGAACAGATTTTAAGTATATTTGACCTTGATCTTTGACTCCAAGATCATATTTGAAACCTTCCTTGTAACATACACAACATAGACAATCATTTTGCGAAATACTAACACCCTAGGAGAAAAAATGAATGAGATGTTTGCGCTCTTAACCATAACAATGATCTTAAGTATATTTGACCTTGACCTTTGACTTCAAGGTCACAGCGATAATCTGAAACCCTTGTTGTCATCTACACACAATAGGCAAACACTGTAACAAATATGAACAGCATGAGCCAATACATGGAGAAGTTAGCGTTGCAAGCAAATAATCGACTGACGGATGTTCAGATGAAGGGACACGGACAGATGGGAACAATTATAATATACCAGACTTAAAAAAACACACCAGAAAAAAAAAGTGGCATAATTTACAAAAATTTCACAAAATGACACACATGAAATCAAATTAAAAAAAAAAGTAGCATTATTTGTGTTGTTCAGTATACTTCAGCATCCAGCAAGCACATGCACATTGTATTAAACACTTCAACGGCGTAATTGTATAAAATAGACATGTTCCTTGAATAAAATGACATTATTGTAATGTTATACCTTGGAGTAAAACGAAATCAATTTTATAGGGATATTTCTATTATTTTACCAATTTAATTTAAGAGTATGTCCTGCAAAAATGACAAGGATACAACTTCAAACATAACGTACATTACTTTTTCCTCAGCTATTGGTAAGTCATTCAAGTGTAAATAGACTTTGCCCGACTTAAAAAGTATTGCATGCTATATAAACTTAATAAAGTAAAAAATGTCAAAATGCAGTGTATTATACAAATAGCACATTCAATTAGAAAATGCAGCACTAATTATTTTGGTTAGTATAGTTCTTCAAAGTATACTTGAGCATGCTCAAACGTATGATTGGTGATTATATATAAACAAACATGCCACAAACAGTGTTTTATGTGCAAAAGTGAAAATATTACTCAAGAAGCATTTACTTTTTTTGGTAGTATACTTGAGCCTCCACCAATCGTTTGCACAAGGTTTTTTACTCTTCAACAGCAGATTTGAAGAGGGCACATATTGTCCCTCAAGAAAATATAATTTTCGTCATGTTATACCTTTGAGTAAAACAACGTCGATTTTTAGAGGGATATTTCAGCTCAGTCTGTAGCCTAATTGTTGAGAAATAAGAGAACTAGTGATTTCTCAGGCTGACGACAGCTGAAGCATGAAATATTACCAGCATGGAAAGAGTCAAATGTTATTCTCTCTTTCACTGCTGACAGGTTTTTGTTTGTTTGTTTTGATTCTTTACGTCCCATCAACAATCTTTCAGTTAAACAGGGATGGGTCTTCCTGGGTTGAACCAGTACTAAGCTAGGATAAAGGTGTCTTGCTGAAGTACCACAACGCAGTGACACATGTGAGGCTTGAACCCTCGGTCTCGAGTCAAGCACTCTACCACTGAGCCACTGTGCTGACAGGTTTAAAAGTATTGTTCTACACAGTTTACCATTACTGCACACCATTTTAGACAGCTGATCAGGATATAATGGATATAAAATAAGCCAGCATATGAGATTTTGATGCTTATAGCACCAGGGAGCAGTGGAGACTCAGGGTGTAAAAGTTTATTTTTGTAAATTATTAGCCTTTATAACTTGAAATGTGACAATTTCTTTTATTTATTGTTACAGTGATTTTATTTGACCATTTTTACTGCCTTATAGAGGCACCATTTCCATCAAAAGATGGCCTATATTTTCCCAATTGTGTGTATTTTGGGGACTATTTCCCGAAATCTTTGTAAAAATTTCCCAATTGTAAAGGCAAAGGTAGTTTCCCAAAATCCCAATTAAATCACTGTGTTAATGATAGTAATCAATTAAGAAAGATAACACATTTCTTCAGAGATATCTGGTTCTGGTTTCAAACTGCTTGACACTCTGATAGTGTTCCTGAAATAATTTTTTGTAAAAGTTAATTTTGAAAAATTTCAGTAGAAGATAAAAAAAAAGCATGTAAAATTACCCAGCATACAAAGAGTTAAAGGGTAATTTCACTGCAGACACGTCATAAAGCATTTTTCGCCCTAGATTCAGGTTTGCTCTTAAGGCTCATCTTATGACGTTCATATAGGGATAAAAAATAGTTTATTTCTGTTTCCAGTCTTTCGAAGAAGATACTCAACAAATGCATATAGCCAGCTTCTCCTCTACTGGTAGAAAGTCAAGACACAGCTCAGGGTCACATCCAGGCCAATCAAAACCACATTCAAAATCACATGGTAAAGGCTCTAACCAATCACATCAGTCTTCTCAAAGTAAAGGCGGATCTAGCCAATCACAGCAGCCATCACAGTCTAAAGGTGCTAGTAGCCAATCACATGCCTCGACACATGGCAAGGGACCAGAGGGTCATAAAACTAACCAATCACACCAGTCAGCACATGCAAAAGGAAGTGAAAGCAATAAAACCAGCGAATCACAACAGTTGAAACAATCAAAGAGTGGTTCCAGCCAATCACAGTCTTCGACACAGTCTAAAGCAAGTTCTAACCAGCAACAGAAAGGCAAGGAAACCAGTCAAACTCAAGAGAAGACAACTACTCAGCAACAGGCAAAATCTTCTGAAAGCTCCGGTGCTTTACCAAAAAAATAAATGCAAAACATACCAGCAAATGTCTTTCAGTAGAAGTTCAATTGAAAGTGCAAAATATCAGAAATGATGGACTTAATTTGTTCTTTCTTTTGTGAGTAGAAAATTTAGGCAATGTATACATTTGTGGCTTAAGTGATAAGCATGTCATATTGCTGCTATGCGGGTATTGAATAGGGAATCGGGGAATATGAGTGTAATTTTATAATTTGTTCTTAATTTAATGAACAGTGCCATGAAAAGTGGGTCTTAAAAGGATTGTTTCCAAACTATTTTAAAATGAAATCAAATTTTTTCAAATTTCAAACTTGTAAATAAATACTACTTGTTATTAATGTTAATATGTATATGGCAGGCCTCCAGATCGGTAGAGTAATTGTAACAGGCATTTAGTTAAGAGTGCATACCAAAAACTTAATTAATTTTCTTATTTCTCATCCAAAACATGTCGTGGGTACTCAAAAGAACTGTCTCAATGAGACAGTTCTTTTGAGCACCATAAACGTATGTTAAAACTGATGGGTAAAATAATATTTACAATTGTACGCTGAAAGTTTTTGTTTGCCTAAATATTTTGCTTAACAGGACCTATAGTCATCTTATTTTTCAGCAGATAAACAAAACATTCTCTTCCTTCCATACCATTATGTACTTTTTGGGTACATAAAAAGCCGTCTCACTGTGTGTACTTTGGTTGGAAACAAGAAAACAGACTCCTTTTTGCAACAAATTTATCTCAATTTTGGCAGGTACTTGGAGTTATATGAGTTTTGAGTAAGCAAAATTTTGCTGTACATATTAAGACCAAGAATCAGTTTATGTGTTGATAAAATCAGCAAAAATATTAAAATTTGTAATAACAAGATTGCATACATCATCAAAGTCCGGCATTCTGTGAGCCAGCAGTTGGACACTGCGTCAAGATTCCTGTGAATGGAATTAAATGGACAAGCACTTGAGATGTTTGTACATATGGGCAAAGTCTTTCTGTCAACAAACATATGTGACTATCTAATGGGGCTTGAGGCTTTAACTCATGCCTGAACCAACATCCTTGTCATTACATTGTGTGTGCAAGCAAGAAGGCTCAGATGAGACTGCGAGAATGCTTTTGCTGCTGGTCCATGCCTTAAATGCCAAAATCTTGTGCTGGTTCAAATGAAGTCTAAAACCTTCCCCAGCCAAACTATTGTTCTAAATTCGCATGGAATTATTTTTTCATGCACACTCATTTTCATGGTACTGTTCATGTGAGAGAAAAAATTGGTTGGTGCCTTGTCAAATTTGTTTTTATTTTGTATAAAAAAAAATTGGAGGTAAGGTAGGTTGGTTTCTATATTTTTAGTTGAAATAAGATACAGCATTAAGAAAGTAAATATATAACAAAAAGGGAGGAAATTTAACTTGGATTTGTGATGCATTTCAAAGTTGTGGCAAAGGTTATTGTTTGTCAATGCAAGTTCATCATGACAGTTAATTATGTTATTTTTACACCTATATCTCTATAGTTGACCCAAACAGGAAATGCCTGTACTGCGAGCTTGAATAGGTTTGGTGGTGGAAAGAAAACAGCAAACATGCCTCTCTATATAGAGGTGTGTTGATGGATAGGCTGATCTGAACATGAGCCAGGTCATAAGATTTTGGTACTTAAGGCAAATGTGTAAAGTCATTCTTGAAACATGCGTGCACAGCTACTGGGACTAGAGGTTTATACATGCACATTATTATATAAGTAACTTGATCTGGCATACTGTATCACATCGAGTTGTGAGGTCATACCATCGGATCACCCTAGACGCGAAGCGTCGAGGGTGATCCATTGGTATGGCCTCATCCACGAGATGTGATACTGTACGCCAGATCAAGTTACTTTTATGATAATATGTTTATTATATACCTTTTTTGACATTATTTTGATTTTATAAATAGTTTTGGTCTTTAATCCAGAAACAATGCGGGAATGTTTGCAATTACATTTTGTCACGTCATATAATATGACGTTAGGTCATCATGTTTTCCGTCTCTGGTTCCATGCTTGAAATTTACTTTACGTAACGTCACCACAAAAACAGGTAACCAAAGTTAGCCACGTTTTAAAGGATAGTGATATGGATTCAGAAAACCTCAGTTCGTTGATCTCGCTTTCTGTATCAGATGGCCAGAAAACAGACAGTTCTAAAGTATCATTTATAGGTATATAATAAAGGCCTTTAGTGCATAGCAATAAAAAAATTCTTATTTCTCAACTAAAAATATGTTGTGGGTACTCCAAAACATGTTAAAAATTATGGGTAAGGAATTATTTATTTGTACGTTTAAAAAAATTGTTTATCTAAATCTTTGTCTATTCTTTGGTCTGAGCCTTCAACATCTTTGAAACACTATGTATGCAAGTAGCAAAGGCTTTGGCGAGACTGCAAATGTTCAGGCTTGTTGGAGCCTCTGCAATAAATATCAAAATCTTATTAGCTGGCCCATGTTCTGTACATACAACTCAAGCATCCTCACCCATGTCATGGCTCATAAATTACAAGGTCCTATAAATACTTCACAGTAAGAATGTAAATTTGGGTCTTTACAGTTAGACCATTGCAGAGTGGCCATTTCACCCTAGTGAAGCTTATTTACAGGGTTCGCACAGGCTTGAAAAGTACTTGAATATACAAGACTGTCTTGAAAAGTCCTTGAAAAATAAATTTGCATTGAAAAGTACTTGAAAATCACTAAAAAGGCCTTGGAAAGTCCTTGAATTTTACCATTTACAGGAGGATTCAAGGGTGGTTTTGGAGACCTAAATCAGTATAAAATTGTGGTGCCTTTATTTGGTGCAGCATATGCTGCACCAAATATAGGCACCACAATTTTATACTAATTTTCTTTAACTAATATCTTTAGTAATGGACTCTAGCATTTTTAAATAGAATCTTAACGTTCAGTCAGTGAAAACAATAGGAAAGTCTTTTAGAAGTCCTTGAAAAGTCCTTGAATTTTACACAATCTTGCCTGTATGAACCCTGAATTAAAAATGCTAGTACATAGGTGTATTATTCATTCACTTTTTACAGATGTACCCTGTATTTCCTAATACATGCGAAATCTCACCTGAAAATAAAACAGGGTCAGGTTACCCTTAAGTTTAATAACAAACACATAATTATAATACCTGTATTTAGCATTAATGATAAATAGGAGTTTGTTTTTGGTGTTGTTTTTAATTTTGAAGAAAGAAAATTAAGAGCTATGTTGCTGAATTTTAACAGTTTAAAATTGTTATTAGAAAATTGTTCTCTGTGATACCACTTCTTATGAAAATGGGAATATGGATTAACCCTTTATGCACTAATGGATTCTTCCTTCTGGTTTGATACAATACTACAGGATGGTCCATTGTATATATCGAGGGGTCACAGGCTATAGTTTCCAAATGAAAATTGCATTTCATTCTCTGAAGTTCGTTTTTATCTTGGCAAATAGTGTAGACCCTGATGAAATGCTGCATGATGTAGCATTTCATCTGGGTCTTCACTGTTAAGTGTTTGCCAAAGTATGCATTTAAGAGTCACTTGTATACAAAGGGTTAGTCATGATTTAACATTAAAGTTAATATAAGCATTATCCAGATTACACAATATCCGGTCCGGGTCCCAAACACAGAATTATTGTAGCTTGAGATCATCCGGGAAAGCCCGCCACAATTCGAGAATCAAATCATGGCTCCAGTGTATGTAAGGAGCATAACGCGTAGTACTATGTACCAAAAAGCTCCATTTTGTTAGCCGAAACTGGCATATGGAAAATTAGTTCTGTAGCATGTGGGTTCAGCTCTATTAAAATCCATTATTCTGATTATCCGAAAAGTTTAATCAGCAGAAAAAATGAAGTTTATGCTTTTTCAATAAAATATCGCTATAGCGATATTTTATTGAGAAAACATTAACTTCATTTAAGCCGTTTGTTTTGCTGCAGTCACACTTGTTATTGTGTTAACATGGTTTCTGTGATGACAGCGTCACATTATATAACGTCAGAGTCACGTTATCACTCGCGTTATCGAAGTAGGTCCTCGATGTACATCCGTGGTCTGATTCCACGGAATTTAGCTGAATTGGCCGAGGCAGTTCTGATTGGCTTGGGATATGAGAGGTATTCATATGGGCTGTTTAGAGATACTCTTTATAAGCACCACAAATGTTTAATGGAGAAAATTTACCATTTTGGTTAACTATCTATAAATGTTATGCATGATAATGGGACTACTTTCTATCTATATTGTGGCAAAAGACAACAACTAAGGATAGGCAGTGTAGCCTGGATGTATTTCGAGATACTCCTTATAAGCACCACAAATGATTCATGGAGAAAATTTACCATTTTGGTTAATTATCTTTAAATTTTATGCATGATAATGGGACAACTATCTATATTGTGGCAAACAAACTGACTAAGGATAGGCAGTGTAGCCTGGACGTATTTCGAGATACTCCTTATAAGCATCACAAATGATTCATGGAGAAAATTTACCATTTCAATTGAATAATTATCTATAAATGTTATGCATGATAATGGGACTACTTTCTATTTTGTGACAAAAAAAAAGATTTTGAAAGATATACAGTGTAGCCTGGTAGTGATGCAGCAAGTAATTTATGGAACAGTTTCAATTTTTGCATGTATGACATTATAAATGGCGCCCTGCAGTTACTGTTCAGTACCTCCTTATAGGTACAGTTTGAGTGTAAAATTGTGATTATTTTCTTATCTATCAGTTTGAACATCTGTTTTAGGTACTCAAAAGAACCGTCTCATTTATATGGTTCTTTTGAGTACCTATAACATATCATTTGACCGAGAAATGAGACTTGCCTGAAGGCCTGCTCCATTTTTTCTCTGTGTAACTGATTGTGATGCCGAGAGTTCAACTGATTGTGATGCTGACAGTTCATAGCTTGGGATGCGCAAAGTGTGGGACTATATTTTGTGTGAATGGCTGAGGACTATAAACGTCATGTTGTTATTATTGAATACACACTTCATAAAGTATATACACTTTTATCATTTCGTTTTTGCATAAATAATACATAAAAGTATGTATCTTAATTCTTTAAGGATAAGATTGTTTTATTTTGTTGTGATTTGTTGCGATAAGTTTTTATGGTTCTTATATAGCTTATGTTTTCATGTATTGTTGATTTCTTATTTGCAGCATAGATGTTTGTATATATTTTATCCATCGGTATTGTTAGATTGTAATCCGAAGCACAGATATCCGCCGCAACACCAATAACAGGACATCTTTATGAGTGGATTCAGAAATAGAAGGTCCAGATCAGCAGGTGCACTTCTCTGTCAGTTTATGGTGCTTTGTTTGAGGAAGCTTACCAATGAAAACTGCAGCAGACGACAAATATTGTGATATTTTCAATGAATAAGATTTGCTTTTTCGTGTGAATCACTTTAAGGATTGCTAAAAAAGGGAACCGAACTTAAAAATGTCATCTGCAAGATTTTAAAAGGTTAAAAACAGTTATTTGAAAGTTTATTCGAGCCTTCATTGTTCACGCGTGTATTTTCTTATATATTGTGGCCAATTATCATAATAATGGGAGGTTTTAGTATATGGCTTATTCCCTGTTGATTCAATATTAATCCCACGTTCCCCAGCCGATCGTATATTATTCCAAGGCAGCCTTAAAACCCTCCCCCATTTTCCCTCTTACCAGATGTTAATTGAAGGCTTCAGTTTAGGACAATTTCCCACTTGATCCAATATTAAAACCGAGGCTTAAAACCCAGCCCCTTGTAATCAGATGGCTATTAATCTGCGGTTTGAAATCTCCTCCAATCCCATTTTCCACTCCTTAACCAATATCAAAAACCACTGGTTCTGGTCTGGTCCTGGGAGTATGAATTTACAAAAGTAAACTGACAGCTTATCTCAAGCCTTTTATTTTATGCTTTGGAAAGTTTATATATTGTTAATGTTGTCACTGCCATTGACAACTAAAGTCATCTGCTATGGTGTCTGCTGATGTATTCTGGGAGCCTCTATAAGATACAGTTTGAGCTAAGATCACACTGCACTAAAGGAGCAGACTGAGCGGGGTCCATGCTGTCTGTATTAATTAATTTGTTGATAAAGTTATGAATGGCAGCAGATAACATTTCAGCAGACGACATTTTTAGCAGTGTGATAATGTAACCCTATCTATGTATTCAATGCATACATGTGCGACTCCAAGGTTGAATTGTTCTCAACTGTATAGAACTTAGGTGTAGTTCAAGTCTTTACACTCTGGGAAATTTTTCATGCTTTTATTGTCGTCTGCTGATTTTTATTCAAAATCAACTTTTTCGAAAATTTCAGGAATACCATCTGAATGTCAAACAGTTGGATCCTGATCTGGGTCCAAACTGTTTGCAAAAGTTATCAGCAGACGACACTAGGAGATAAAGAGAAACCAGTTTTATCACTTGTTAGCAATCATGACCACCTGTGCTCATTATTGTTACCTCAGCCACAACAGCCTAACAGGACCTCCTTTAATTTGCTGCAGATGACATTTTGAAATTGACCATTTAACACCAATGAGGTTTGCAGCAGACAATAAGTCTTTTTATTTCATTGAAAATAATGCTCAATATTTCATGTAAATTGTCTGGATGATTGACATGATATAGCAGCCCTTACTGTAAATTCGGATATTCTCGCAAGGGTTTTATTTTTGTGCAACTTCGCATTTGCGAAGTTTCATGAAAATAAAATCCTCGCGAAATCACTTTGTCATTTACTGATGAAGGTAAATCATGTCATAGTCGCGAATTTTTACGTAGCCAATATGTTTTAATGCTATTCGCGAACAAATTCTTGCAAAAATTTCCAAATTTACAGTATTTGGTTTCTTGACAAAATTTGAGGAGCACAGTAGCTTACTATTAGACATTTTTCAGTTACCGCGGACCTTAGGATTTGTAAGATGTAGCACACCTTAGACTTACGATATTTAAGAGGGGCGATCTCAGCAGTGTAATTCAGAAACGTTTAACAACTTCATTAGTTGTAACTTGTGACTAGGTTAATTTCTTGTTACGAAATCATACGAAGTGCTTTAATAAAGTCATCTTCAGCCAACTAATATTTTCTTTTAAAGTGCTGATGTATTGTAGTTGTGAAAATGTTGCATGCTTTTTATGTCTGCTGATTATATTAAAATGGACTCTGGACTACTTTTATGATGGAAGCAAACATAATGAATCCAGAACAGGCTGCAACTCATGCAACGGTTTGACTCTGTTAAAGAGAAAATTTCAACCTCCACCTCTGCACTAGAAACCAAAATTATATTCAATCTATTGAGTCTGACTGCAGATCTATAATCCAGGAGCTATGAGCTCGCTCCTGACCTGGCCCCATACTTTTGGGGAATTTGATCATGAAATAATTTTGCAATAACTAAGTCAGATTGTAACTAATTTCTAACATTTTTTATAGTATGCAGGCAGAGGTGCAATAGATATTGATACGTATCAAGTGAATAATTTTTAGTTTGTAGGCCTGGGTCCAACCCTTTGGGTGGACTAAGGGGTGGGTCGTTGACCAAAAATCTTTTTTACAATATGGTATATGCAGCAACATGGTAGCAAATAGTTTGCCAGAAGGCACAACCTCTACCCTTGCATTGAGCTACATTCAATCAAGGCCTAGTTACAGCTCTACTCCTAGGGAATTTTAATTGATCGGAACTGATTTCTGCTGGTTACAGAAAGGTTGTTTTCAGTTTCTAGGGTAGGTATGTGCATGAAGTACTGTTAAACCACTTAGACAAGCTTGCCATTAAAGTCTGTGGTGCCACCCCAACCCACTTCAGCAAATTAATAATATGAGGTAAAAAGCTATTATACTTATTGTCTTTTCGTATTTTACTCCTTCTGAATTTCTAAGGGTGGTCAACTAAGGGTGTATTGAATTAAACAATTTTAGCATTTTGAAGGTGGGAAATAATGATTAATAATAATTATAATAGATTGGTTAACTCCTTCAGTATGTTGAAGATAAGGAGCTTGATATGATAGGATGCAGCTTAACCACATACGTGAGTTAGCCTGTCTGCCTGTCCCTCCTGTTTTCATCTATGATATTTGATGCATTTTGATTTTTTATGATCACTACCATGAACAGTCAATATCATATAAAGTTCACCCAAATCGACACAACAATGATCTATATGCATGCTGGGTAATTTTGCATGCTTTTTCATTGTCTGCTGTTTCTTTTATTTTCCCTTTTATTTAAATTAATGCATTTAAAAAATCCTTGTGGAATACCATGACAGTGCCAAACAGTTTGGATTTGGATCAAGCCCAATATTTTGTCTGGCCTTATCTTGTCCCAAAATGTGGCTGATCAATAGATGACAACAGTTGCCACTTGCAGAAAAATAGTTACAAGTATAATGACACTTGAATAACTAGAATCAACTGAGTTAGACTATATTGACTTGTGGTGTATTTACAGGGTTGGATCTAGGATTTCAGGAAAGGGGGTTCATATGTATAAAGGTGCTGGGTTCGCTTTTGTGATTTTATCTCATTTTTCTTAAATATCCCATGAAAATGAAATAATTTGGCCTCACTGAGAGCCGTTTATTTCATTTTCACTGGATATTTAAAAACTAGGGGGAGGAGTTGAGCGAACCCCCTGAACCCTATCTGGATCTGCCGCTGATTTAACATAACATTAGCAATTTCCCAGTATGCGTCATGGTTTCTTCGATTTTGAAACATAAGAAACTAGATTTTTGTCTGAATGTCTGGTGGAAGTTTTTTGCATACTCAGGGGTGTACTTAAGGGTACGAAAATACGCATGAACTTACAACTTGACGATGCAAGTATAGGGTTTTAGCCATTCAATTTGATTTTTGGAAGAAAGATCTAGTTTATTGTGTTTATGCTGCGTGTCATCAGAACTCATTTTAGCCCTGTGAAATTCTCTTAAACCATTTTCCGCAAAAGGGCCAAACCCCTGGCTTCATAAAGGGGGACTATCCAGAGTGCGAACTCTATAAAATGCCCTAGGAAAGCGTCTGATCCTTATATCTCAAGCATCAGCGTTCTACTGCAAGTGAGCTCTCTCCCAATTAGTATAATGTACCAGTCGGTTTATCCACACACCCTATCCTCATAGATGACAGGGATATAGCCGGGCAGATGAACCATTATTTTTACTTTTTGCGTTGTCCCCTTAGTGTGGATAAATGTGGGGCAATTGATATACAAAGGCAAATATGGCAGTATAAAGTAAAACGTGACAGACGGTGGAGAAAACTGCCAAGTCAAAGTCCCCGCTGTTCTCTTGTCAGAAATGACTAGTGCATATATTCAAGTCCTCTTAAGGGTCAAGGGGAAACTCAAATTACCTAGTAGTTTGGTACATGAATCATCCTAACAAGATATGGACGTTTATGCTTGAATTCCATGTCCCTCCATATCTCCTTTACATTCGAAGGATTTTCAATTACTGTGGTCCAGCTATATTGGCTTGCACAAGTTGCGGATGACTTATGCATTTCCACTGTCCATTAACCCGAGCTTGGTGAAATATTGGCGCAAAAAAATAATCATATTGGACGCAGAAACATCGAATTTACCTACTCGCAAGTTACAACCAGTGAATGCATACATGTATGGACCAAGAAATAGCTTTAAAAAAATATTCGGCTGCATTTCAATTGTGAAATATATTTTTTTTTGGTACATGTTTTTTACACTTGTAAACTGGTGAAATGCCATCATGCGGTATTTCATCATGGTATGCACTGTTTGTTAAGGTACAAAAAGATCTCAGTACAAAAAATATAATATTTAGTAGCAGATGAAAAAGATAGATTCCAGTTACTGCTGACATCGCCCCTCTTAAATAAACTCCAAAGTAAGTCTCCGTTGACGGACAAATCGTAATGTAAGGTGTAACTGAAAAATGTCTAATAAAGAGTTAGACTTGAGATCGAGGGGTTGCTAGTTAGAGCCTCACCAGAGACATTGCATAGTGTCCTTGAGCTAGACACTTTATCCTCAACTTAGTACTGGTTAAACCCAGGAAGAGCCGTCCTGACATGTCATGTCAGACTGAAAACTTGTTGACTGCGATGTAAAGAATCAAAACAAACAAAAATTGACAAAATTTTAAAATGTCTGCAACAAAGTTAAGGTGGCACTGTAATGGCAAAGAAGGCTTGAAATGACATGAACTGTAACCCTTCATTTTCCCTTTGTAAATGAAGTAAGATTGTCATCTCGTGATGACCACATAGCATTTATAGTAAATGGCCTTCTCTCTAGGCTCTAGTATTGGAAACTGACCGGTGCCATAAAATGCAGTGTGTAAGGACTTTCTAACATATCCTAGAATTATCCTGTAATGTTTACCAGTTTATGCGGGAGCGTAGTGGCTCAGTGGTAAAGCGCTTGACTCGAGACCGAAGGTTCGAGCCTCACCGGCGTCACTGCGTTGTGTCCTTGAGCAAGACACATTAATCATTGCTTAGTACTGGTTCAACCCAGGAAGACCTGTCCGGACATAACTGAAAAATGGTTGACTGGGACATAAAGAATCAAATCAAATTTACTGGTTTATGCCTTCATTGAACTCATTCCTTGCTAGGGGCGACAATTTTGCTGATAACATTTGCTAACAGTTTGGACGCTGATCGGGACCGACATTTTGTCAGTCCTGATCTGGATCCAAACTGTTCGCTGCTGTAATAGTGTTCTTGAAAGAATTTTTTGAAAAAAATCAGCAGATGACAAAGCAGGAGAAATTACCCAGCACGTGAAGAGTTCATAAACAATGCTATTGCATATTTATGTGCTGATGATGTATTTGACAAAAATGCTGCTATTATTCTTGATATGTTTAAAGTAAAATTCTAAAATTTTCCAATGCATTATTCTACCGTTCTCAACCCAAATTTTCGTGATAAAAGTCTTTGATTCTCAAAATGCACGTCAGAATATCAAACATCCTCTGATAAGATCATTTGATGTTTCGTTTTCTTTTGCCAGGTCAATTATGCTAGAAATTTTAGAATGTTGCACTGTAAAGCCCTTTTCCAATCTAAGTCAACCAGTGTTACCATCATGTATTTCAAGGGATCACAGGTTTGATTTAAAAATGGTGATCCATATCTGTCCCTTAAAACTATTTTTATCTTGGCCAACAGTGTAGAGTGTAGACACAGGTGAGATGCCACATTTTATCTGGGTCTTCACTGTTTTGTCAAAGTCCCTCTTTACATGTTTGTAAAAAAGTGTTATGAAATATGTTGGGAGTATCTACAATACTGGTAATTTTACATTTTAATTCTCGAGAAAAATATTCCCCATCAGAGGAATTCATGAATATTCATGTATAAGACTTTGGGATGTTTTAGCTACTGTTATATCACATGACAAATTATTTTATCCGCAGAAGAAACGAGAGTGTATATATGTTCTATAATGAAAGATACCATGTATATAGCTAATAGTTGAACTCCAGTAAAGAGAAAAAAATGTCTTAAAAAATACTATGAACTGGGGTCAGGAAAATGTAGAACAGGCGTGGCTGGATACTTTTGTATTACTAGTTACATCAGCATAAATGGAGAAAACTGAATGCCTTGAGCCCTTGCACCTAATCTGGTGATTGATTTTAATACCATATTTATCATAAATAGTTGGATGCCACATTTATACTAAATAACAGGTATGTGTTTCACTTCACCGTAACTTATCCTGAGATTCAAACAAGTTTATTTTACCACCTTATGAGGTATATACACTATCATATGACGTACGTCGCGTCTGGGAGTGAAATAACGCCATGTATTAAAATCGATAAACCACTGTTATGAAATGACGATTTTAACAATGTCACATATATATGACAAAACCCTTATGTTTTCACGCCAAAATTGAGAGATTTTAATGATTGCACAGTAATTTAATGTCACATGATAAAGCGAATCTAACATTCGTACTCCTGTATTATTGAATTTATTAAATTTGTTGCGGAAAAGAGATAAAATGCTTGGCAAGCCACATATTTTATCTCTTTTCCCCAACTCATTTAATAAATTCAAGAAAACATGAACACTCATTAAAGATCCTCTATGTAGTGATGAAATGACAAACTGTGTATTTTCTGATTAGACCCCTTCAGGAACCGTCTCATCTGGGTTTACACTATTTGCTTGGCCTATCTGTCTGGGATAACTACTTTAGATGAATGTGTTTTAATCACACAAAAAGATGGCCAACAAAAAACTGTGATTACTAAAAGAAATGATAGGGAAAAGCTAAATCAAAAGGAATTTATACCATTAATAGGTGTATCTGGATTGGGGTGAAGATTATAGTGTTTGGCAGTCAGTAAACTCTGAACTTGACAAATACAAATGAAAATTGTCAATCTTTTTCCTTAAAAACTTAAGAAAAAGGGCTCTAGGTGACGACTACCTTGAATTACTATAATGAAGCAGTTTGCACACTTACCAACATGTTATCAGAGAGATACGTTTTTCTGGAAATATCTTAAAACACTTGAGATCACATCTGTGTCATTGAAAAGTGATCGATACCCATTCATTTTGAAAAATATTAGATCTGGTGTCCTGCCTCCTGAGGTTCTACATTTTCCTGGTTCCCTGTTTGTGATTGTGAAAGCACAGATTGTGTTCATGTTGAACCCATTTTAGTTATTTGTATGTTGTATAAACTTGATTTGTAAATAGTACTTTTTTTTCTTCCTAATTTTATTGAAGTGTGCTTATGATTCTATGTTGCATTTGGCATGAAAGAAATATTCTCAGATGGTTATTATTTTACTGTAGCACAGGTTTAGATAAACAAACATTTTCAGCGTAAAATTGTAAATATTTTCTTACCAATAACTTTTAGCATATGTTTTAAGTGCTCAAAAGAACCGTCTGATTGAGGTGGTTCTTTTGAGTAACCACAACATATGATTTGGTTGAAAAATAAAGTTATTTTTCTGTTAAGTACTCTTAACTAAAGTCCTGCTGTAGCTTTTTCATCAAGTAAGCTGAATAACTTAACCAGGAAAGCCTGATGCAAGGAAATAGTCACAGATCAGGCTGCTCCCTTTAGGAGTAGTCTCAGGTCATTAGATAAAAATGCGTGTTCTTTTGAGCACCCAAAACATATGCTAAAAATTATGGGTAAGAAAATATTAACAATTTTACGCTGAACATTTTTGTTTATCTAAACATGTGAGTCTGGTCAGTGGCTATTTCTTTGCGGTTTTCAGCAAATTATTTATTCTGGCCCCCTAAGAGGGAGTTGATGTAAATTATTTGAAACCTTAATTTCATTTTTAAAAAAAATCCCATAGCCTTGGTCTTTGGAAATTTCCAAAATTGCAAGTTTGTTGCATGTTACCCGTTTTCTATTAAGGGTAACCCATAGATGAAGATAAACAAAAATTTTGAGCGTAAAGTTATGGCTGTTTCATTATCCATCAATTTTAACATTTGTTTTGGGTGACCAAGAGTTCTTTTGAGTACCCACAACATATATTATGGTTCAGTAATTTTGTAACCAGAGGCTTTGGAATGGAGTTCTATTTATATATACCAGTATTTGTAAAAGATCTTCATTGATTTAAAGAAAACCATCTCATAAAAGCTGCTAGGAGGCCTTTTTATTGTTATCTAATATGGATTTGTCCAAATCATGAAATTGTAAAATCTTTTTATTGAAAATTCAGGTGATTCAGTTAATACCAAATTGAAAGTAATAAAAAGGAATTTTCTTCAGTACATAAATTTGCATAGGAAAACAATCTGCATAATAATGATAGCAGTAATTAATATTTTTTCTGGCAATATATGTAATAGATTTATTGTGCAATTTCTAGAATTACATTATCAGCATATTGCTGTTTTCACAGTATGAACATTTAATGACATGATGTCATGATCTACCAGAGAATTAGAACTAGTTTGAGCAGGCTGGTTTTGAGCATGACCTGGTAGCAAACAAAGTAGACAGGTTTTCTCGCTCCGAGGCCCTGTTTGTATTTTTACTGCAAGGTAATAGGCTGTAGAAAAAGTTCTTCACTTCAATAAGTCCTTGAGCAGGAATCTTGGATCTATTGTCCCACCACTGGCTATACATAATGCAATAAAATCAACAAAATAATGTATTTGATAACAATGTAGGATTAAAAAGGAATTCATATTAACTTATGTGAACTTGATGCTGTGTAAACTCTAAAAAATCTTTTTGAACCTCAGTTTATGATTTTTAAGCCCAAGTTTACACATTGATAAATATCAAGCTGTTTGGCATCCTAATAATGTCGGAGAAGTTTGTTGGGAAATAATTGACATACCAAAATAAAATCATTAACCATTGGATAAAAATGAAAGCATTTAACTTTGAAACCCTTTGTAGACCAATGAGATTTTCTATATCATTTGAAACATTGAAGTCAGGATGGTCCATTGTATATATTGAGGGGGCACAGGTTATGAATTCGAAATAATTTTGTATTTCTTTCTATGAAGGTATTTTTTATACCCCCCGCAAACTTTGTTTGTGGTGGGTATACTGTTTTCACGTCTGTGCGTGCGTGCGTCCGTGAGTGTGTGTGTCCGTCCGTAACGTTTTGTTTCCTTAAAATCTTGAAGAGTCATTGCTGGATTTTCATCAAACCTTGCAAACATGTTCATATATGCAAGACAAATACTTAAAACAAAAAAGTAAGGGCCAGGGGCCAATTTTATTAAGAGTTATTTCCCTTTGTAGTTCTAAATGGCTTTTTGTATAGGGTTTTGGGGTATAAAAAAGTAAGGGCTAGGGGCCAATTCTATTAGAGTTATTTCCCTTTGTAGTTCTAAATGGCTTATTGTATAGGGTTTTATGCGTATGCTATTATAGGCCATACACAGGCCGATCAACTCCTACCACAGCTTTTGATGGAACAATTTGATACTTTGCCACTACAATGTAGACACATTGAACATATGCATGAAGGAGTTTGGTTCAGGAAAAATAATTTTTGACGAAATGACATCTGTGAGACTTAACTTAGACAATTTTCCCCTAATAGGGCTTTTGTATATGCATTGATGGTGCCTTCATGGGACGATCAACTTCTACCACAGCTTTTCATGGAACAATTTGATACTTTGCCTATACAATGTAGACACATTGAACATATGCATGAAGGAGTTTGGTTCAGAAAAAAAAATTGACATAATGACAGCTGTGAGAACTAAGACAATTTTTCCCTAATAATGCTTTTGTATGTGCATAGATGGTGCCTTCATGGGCCGATCAACTCATACCACAGCTTTTGATGGAGCAATTTGATATTCAACCTATTCAATATAGACACATTGAACATATGCATGAAGGAGTTTGGTTCAGAAAAAATAATTTTTGACAAAATGACACCTATGAGAACTTAGACAATTTTTCACTTATATGGCTTTTGTATATGCATGGATAGTGCCTTTATGGGCCGATCAACTCCTACCACAGCTTTTGATGGAGCAATTTGATATGTTGCCTATACAATATAGACACATTGACCATATGCATGAAGGAGTTTGGTTCGGAAAAAATAATTTTTGAATTTTTGATAAAATGACATCTATGAGAACTTAGACTATTTTTCTGATATAAGCTTTGATATAGAGCTTTCAGGTGTGAATAATTTTGTGTATTTGATCTAAACAAATGTTCCAGATATCAAGCTTTAAGATCATTTGCACAGACTCTACTGAAATCTTGTTTTCACAGATTCTACTGATTTTTTTTTTTCAAAACTAGGGTCTGCTGGTTTGAACTATCACTTGCCAAAACTAAGTTTTTTCACTGACCCTTACTGTGCGGGGGTATCTAATAAGCATTGCTTATTGACTTTTTTCATTGTCTTTGCAAACCGTGCAGACTCTGATGAAATGCCACATTTTGTGGCATTTCATTTGGATCTTCACTGCTTGCCAAATAAGCAGCAGTCACGACAACAGCAGATACCCAATTTTATGACATTTTTTTTTTTTTTTTTTACAAAAAAACAAGGTGAAGACAATTCAGATAATATTAAGCCTCGTTATGCTGCCGTCCTGACTGGGGCTCTTGAGGATTAACCCTTAAAGCGCCAATCATAACTGCAGCAGACGACAAATTTTGCTACATCTTTCCCAATTTTTGAAAAAAATAAGGTATGATTTCATGAGAATCGTCTGCCAGCAGACGATTCTCATGAAATATCATGCCTTATTTGTTATTTTTGAAAAAGCAGTAAAATTTGAAATTGTTGTCTGCTGAAAATTATAGGTGGCGCTTTAAGGGTTAACGCAATGCAGTCCCTTTATAATACACCTCATTATAACACTAAATAGGATATTACACTTCATTTTCCTATAATTCCTTTGTAAAATTGTCCTTTTATAACATGATTAAATGGGCCTCGAAGGGAGAAAACCTGTCTTCAGGGGTTTGCAAACAACACACCCGCAGACCAGCCTGCGCATCCATGCAGTCTGATCAGCGCCTTTGTTATTAGCTTTTTGGAAAGTATCATATGTTAACTTGCTTTAGGTGAAATTTCAATTTTCTAACTCTTCTCTGTAGCTGAGGATACTGGTTTGAAACTAGCTTTGTCTGACAGGTTTTGTTGCTTTGCGGCCCAAATTATCCATTTCTGTGGATCCCAAATATAGCGTTAGAAAGGGATTGCACTATCCAAAAGACACTGACACCTACAAGTTATTACTGGGAGTGCAGTGGCTTAGTGGTAGAGTGCTCGACTCGAGACCGAGAAGTAGCGGGTTCGAGCCTCACTGCATTGTGTCCACGAGCAAAAACATCTTATCTTAGTACTAGTTCAACCCCAGGTAGACCCGTCCCTTTATAACTGATGTATTGTTGATGGGACGTAAAGAATCAAGTCAAACAAAAACAAAACAAGTTATTACTGCTGTCATGAAATTCTGTAAAATGACCATCATTTGTTATGATTCTTGAGGGTGTGGAATATTATTTTCTTTGTAATTATAAATCAATTATGAAAATATTATAAGTTCCCTTTGGAGTCGCTTTGTTAGTAGGATTAGGTCATTAAAACTTACAAAATTTCACCACTTGTTTCTTGTTATTTATTTCAATAGTTCCTTGAAATCAGTTAGATATTAACCTTTATCCCGCCACTATATTTTGTCCTGAAATGTCTGCTTTTTATGTCTGCTGCATATGAGCCGCGACATGCTATTTCCAACAATGCAGCATTTTGACAAGTGTAGACTCAGAGGAGCCCGTGCAGTCTTCTTTAAAGCTTAGAAGCTCCTAATGATGTTCGGTCAGAAGCTTAACAGTCATAGAATATTCAAGCGACTAGCAAAGGCTCTGATAAGTCTGCGTGTATGGGCAGGCTGGTCTGAGCCTTTGCTGGTCGCACATACCATATTGTTGGAAATCTCATATTGCGGCTCATATATACAAGTGCACTTCAGACTAGATTTTTTCCATGGAAGCAAACACCATGAAGATCAGACTGCTACCTAAGAATATAAGCAGATGTAAGTAGCAAATGACAAAAGCCATGCCGCGGGTTCAAGCCTCACTGTGTTGTGTCCTTGAGCAAGACATTAATCCTTGCTTAGTACTGGTTCAACCCAGGAAGACCAGTCCCCACATAACTGAAAAGTTGTTGATTGGGATGTAAGAATCAAATCAAACGAAGAAAAGCAGTGACTGGCAGGAAAAGAGTTCGCTGAGGCTCTTTGAACTGAATGTACTACCATCCTAAAGAAGGCAATAGTGCATCAGGTCAACAACAGCAGCAACGTAAGGATAAATCAGCCTGGACATGTGCCCAATCTGACTAGTGTCCTTGTACAGGGTCACCGTGCACAGTTGGTAACATGTCTGACTACAGATGCGCATCTGACTGCAGAGTTGAATAATAGATTTTTTATCATATGACGTCCCCTCTGAGAGTGAAATTACGCCATGCATTAAAATGGATAAACCACCAGTGGTTTACAGATTTTCAAGAAACGTTATGAAATGACCCTTTTAACGTCACCCATATGGCAAAACACATTTTTGCCCCTAAAATATGATTTCAAAATAATTTTAATGACATATGATAAATAGAATCTAACATTCATGCTCCTGTATTATTGAAGAATTTCTAGCGATAGGGCGTGCGATTTCCCTAAATGAGATGTTCGTTTTATTTTGTTGAAATAAGGACTGGAGACACAAGGCACATTCAACAAATACACATTGACCAGTCGTATATGCAGCCTAGTCCATATATTATAATTGTTTTTGTCTTTAATGCATATAATAATCCTACTTCGTTTTGAATGAGAATTTATTATGATCATCAACTGTGCTTGTTATTTCAGTAACTTGTATGTGAAATAGACCGTTACAATAAGGTAAACAAATGGATAGAGTATATATTTTTATACAGTTGATGTACAATAAAAACGACCATTTGGCAAAGCAGTCTATTTTTGTCAGATGTTTGATGTCTTTGGCTTCTACAACCCCTTCCCCCCCCCCCCCCCCCCCCCTAGACCCAAGACGCCCTTTACATATGTTATATATGTTTATAGCGAAATGTCATTGTCCAAAGGGCATCTTGGGTCTAGGGGGGGGGGGGGGGGGGAAAGCATCTAAAAACAAACTGAAAGACACCAGTTTCACCTTTCCAGTGACAAACGTCACAATTTTAAGTATATTTCATACGCATGCGCAGGATGGATATTGTAAAGTTTTGGAAATGAATAGCACTTCTATCCTTTACAGTTTAGCACTTTTACTTTTTGAAAACATTCAAAGCATTTACTCAAAGTCTGGTCTAAATGGCACCCAGTAGAAAGACGTAAAATGAGGGGTGGGAGTAGAAAGAGCAAATTTTTACTGCTTTGCTAATGATAAATTGCATTGAAACATATTTTGATGCTTACTTTGCATATTTTGCTACCGAACCGCACCAATTTTTAAAACAGTGCAGTTTGGAAATTAGGTGTTTGTAATCATGTCAACTAGGGAAAATACACGCCTTATCGCTAGAGCTTCTTTATTAAAACTTGTGAAAAAGAGAAAATAGTCTACAAGCCTCGCATTTTACCTATTTTCCTCATAAATGTTTAAATGTCAATTGTTGGCTTTAACATTTATAAGCAGGATAAATACACCAAGGGGAGGGAGTTGAGCTTGAAAAGTTTGATAACTTCACAGGCTGATCTGAGTCATCGCTAGGTTCAAAGTCAAAATTATTGTTTTGTTGTGCACAGGCCCAAATGTCATGGAACTTTCCATAGAAAGATGACTAGAAACACAACATGGATGATTCTTACTTTTTTTAATTCATTAAAATGTACAATTTATATTTCCCAGAAAGCTAATGTTCACTAATGTTTGTGTTTTTTCTTGAACTTTTTCTTGTGTTTACTAGAGTGTGTCTCTGGTTCCTGTACTTCCTCTTGTTGCTTTCTCTTCTTCTCTATCAAGTTACTGAAAACAAAACACAAGAAGCATGGCTAGGGAAGGTGTTCCACAAATCCTACACTAAAACACAAGAAACATAACTCGGGAAGGTATTCCATAAATCCAACAACAAAACACATGAAACATGACTCGGGAAGGCGTTCTACAAATCAGGGTCCCCAAGGAAATTCAAAAACACAATTCCATGATTTTTGCATTATCAACGACGTAATTTCCATGACTTTTTAATGCATGGCCTCCAACCTCCTCTTTAAGCCGTATCTTCACCACACTGAGATAAATGGGGAATGCCCCAACAGTTACATATAAATAAACATCAGGGTTCTCACAGAAATTCAAAAACACAATTCCATGATTTGCCATGATCAACAATGTAATTTCCATGACTATTTAATACACGGCCTCCAACCTTCCCATTTAGAAGCATCTTCACCATGCTGAGCAAAAAATGCGGAATGTAGCAACAACAGCATGCTTGTAGACAGGCAATGCACACATTTTGAAATAATTAAAACTTGAAACGACCAGTAGCTAGAAAACTAGCTGTCGGACACACAGTGTCCGACATCTAGTTTTCTGCCTACTGGTGTTTTTGTCAAATTATTTCCCAAAATTTCATGATTTTTCCATGATTATTCAGGTTTTTTCAAATTTCATAATTTTTCCATGCATGAAACTTTTTTTAGTGATTTTCCAGGTTTTCCAGACCTTGTGGGAACCCTGAAACATATTTGTAGACCATGCATGCATTTTGAAACAATTAAAACTTGAAACCACCAGTAGCCAGAAAGCTAGCTGTCAGACACACATTTTTGTGTGTCTGACAGCTAGTTTTCTGGCTACTGGTGGTTTTGTCAAATTCCATGATTTTTCAATGATTATTCACGTTTTTTTAAATTCCATGATTTTTCCATGCATGAAACTTTTTGGGGTGATTTTCCGGGTTTTCCATGATTTCCAGAGCTTGTGGGAACCCTGACAAATTCAACAACAAAACCATTTGGAATGTTTGTATATTAGCAGAAACTTGCTGAACAGTTTTGAAATCAATCTATATATACTGCCCGATGCCCTCACAGACATGGGCAGGGATGTACTTTGTAAACTCCGGGTGTATCTCAACACTTAATATACTAAAGTATACTTTTTATCTACTTTCGATTCTGATCCTTCAAATCTGGCACTACCCTATTCATCAAAGTTACAGCTTTCTAGTCTAGTTTGTAGCTATCCCTGCACCAGACTTCCTTGTTCGAAACACCAGAGCATCACAACACATACACCCTCTAGCATACAGACAGATCCAGACTCTCAAAGACTATTACATGTTCACATTTTCCCCAGAACAATTATCGACTGGAACGCCCTCCCTGCTAACATACCGACCCTTCCCACCCTGGCACAGTTTAGCGGTGCTGCCTGCCGGGTAATTCATGTGTCCCCCTAAATACCAGCTTCTGTTTTATCTTTTATCTATACTAACACTCCTTCTCGCACTGTACAAACTCATCTCACCACCTTTTCTATCACTTTGTTTCAACTAACCCCCTCAGCACTTGGTATTCCGGAATACCCGTCTGATGTCCCCCTTGGGGGTTAAGACGTATTGGAAGATAGATAGATATTTTAGAATGGGTTAATTCATGCTTGAAACTTCTAAAACGATAGAATCCTGAAAATCAGATATTCCAACCCTAAAAACAGTCATTTGGCTAATATTAATGCCTAATTTTACTCTGCATGCTGGCTATTTTTTTCTCATGCTTTTGTTGTAATCTGTTAAAGGGGACAAATGGGAAGTTTGGTGAAATTCCACCCAGTAGTTAAGAGATTTTCACATCCAACAATCATAAAAGTGTAAATTGCTCTGGAAACTAACGATCTTTAGGACTTAAATTGGACCAGTGATTAAAATTAACTTTTTTCAAAAAATTCTTTCAGGAACAATATCAGAATGTCAAATGGTCTGGATCCAGATCAGGACCTAGATGTGTTTGCCTCCAGATAAGAGTGCGTATTGAAAAATTATTTTTCTTATTTCTCAACCAAAACATACTTTGTGGGTACTCAAAAGAACCCTCTCAATGAGACGGTTCTTTGAAGCACCCAAAACACATGTTTAAATCGATGAGTAAGGAAATAAATGCAATTTTAGGTGCACAAACAATCCTTATCTTGACCTATGGTGCTATCATGCTTTTGTGGCACGTCGCTTTTTTGAAAATAATTTTTTTTAATTCTTTCTTCAACACTATCAGAGCGTCAAACGGTTTGGATCCAGATCAGGACCGACATTCTGTCTGTCCTGACCTGGGTACAAACTGTTTGCTAAGGCTATCAGCAGAGGACAAAAGTTGCCGCTAGCAAGGAAAAAGTTGGAACTTCTATCAAATAGGGGTGCGCGATATTACCGGTATATCACGATTTAGGAGTCCCAAGACCCGTATCGCGATATGCTTTTACTGCACTGGTACACTCGGCAAACTCCGTCAGTTTTCGGAACATGGTTTAACTGCTTTCGTTTTGAGTTGTATTTTTATTCAGATATCATTTTTTATTTAATCTCGGTTGATTATTAAAAGAAGATGTTCAACAGCCAGTGAAAAGCCTGTAACTAAGATAAACAAAGCGTGCCGTGTGCAAAACTTTATAACCATTGGCTAAGAGGAGGATTTCCCTGCCTAAAACAAAAATGGCGGACCCGATTGAGATCGAGATGGAAGACGCTTGTTTTCTCTCTTTATTTAACAATTTCTCGTAAGATAGCGAATTTGAGGGGTTGATTTAGATGGATTAACAATAGTTGCAAATGTTCATGCTGTTTTTGTGATCATTCTATGCTAGCATGACGATCAATTGCCGCATGATGTTGAATTTAGACGGCTTTGAAAAAAATTCCCCTCCCACGAGTAAATCTGTTATTAAGTTTTGCGGTATATTGTGATGCATATCTCGATACATACCCAAAAATCGCGATATATCGCGATACGGTTTTCAGAGGCGATACCCACCCCTACTATCAAACTAGATAAAAGAAATACATAGTAAATTGATTGAGTAATCTTATCACCAGCATGGCCTCTATGATACAACACTGACCTTTTTACACTGACAAGACCTTGTTTACCGGCAGCCAGCGCCGTTCCCCAGTCTTGTTCTGATCCTTTGATAGCATATTGAGAGAGATCCTGGTCTTGTAGTAACGCTAGTTTCTTCTTTTCTTCCTTCTTTACTTCCTCCGCCGCCTCATTCTGAAAAAATGTGGAGTACCATGTAATAACTATAGCCTCCAGTATACAGGAGTAAATATATTTGTATCCAATGACAACACACCACTAAGTCTGAAGGCTATAACTTTTCACCAAATTTAATTTGTTCAAAACATAGGGCCAGTTAAGCAAAAATAATCAGCGTAAAATTGTGATTATTTCCTTATCCATCAGTTTAAACATGTGTTTTTGGTGCTCAAAAGAACCGTCTCATTGAGACGGTTCTTTTGAGTACCCACAACATATGTTTTGGTTGAGAAATAAGAAAATAATTTTTAGTTACGCACTCTAATCTGAGAGCCTGGTATGATGAAACTTGAGGGTATTAGTCACAACATGAGTGTTAAGAGTATGGCTAACATAATCACAGTAGAGAAATAGTTAGTGTCAAAGTCACAACAGAAAAGTCGCAAGCCTCAATATCTTGTGTGTCCACCATTTGAATTCAACACAGCTTAGCACTGTCGTTGTATACTACGAATAAGACGCTGTATCGGGTATTGTGACATACCAACGCCAACTGTTGTCCCATTCATGAGAAACAACCCAGAACTCACTTTGTTTCAGCAAGATAATGTACAACCATACTCAACAAGACAAAAATCAGAGTTTCTAGACAACAACATAAACGTCTTATGTTGACCGGCATTTTCACCAGATTTAAGCCCAATAGAACATTTATGGGACCAAATTTGCCATAATGTATAGGGTGCTAGAAATCCAATACATAGCAGCATATAATGACATTCCACAATACTGGCTACAGCGTCTTATTAGTAGTGAATGACATCGATGCCAAGCTGTGTTGAATTCAAAGATATTGAGTTATTGGACATACAAGATATTGAGGTTTTTATTACTTTTCAGTTTATATCTCTTGTGATAAAACAGTAACTATTTCTCTTCTGTGAAAATTCGAAACCTGGCAAACGATAATGCATTAAAATTGATGTTTGATTGTATAATCAAGGTTTTATTTCTCAAACTGAATGGAAGTCAAGATAAGAGTGTGTCATCGAAAATTATTTTTCTTATTTCTCAACCAACATATATGTTATGGGTACTCAATAAACTGTCTCAATGAGAGGGCTCTTTTGAGCACCCAAAACACATGTTTAAATTGATGAGTAAGACAATATTTACAATTTTACGCTCAAAATTTTATTTTTCTAATTTCCAAACCAAAACGTTTGTTGTGGGTACTCAAAAGAACCATCTTAATGAGACGGTTCTTTTGCGCACCCAAAGCAAATGTTTAAATTGATGGATAAGTCAACAGCTAAGGTCATGGCGGGAAGGTCAGTTGATCTAACCACACTTTTTCCTGGGCAAGTCTGAACAAGCAGTTAACCAGTACTTCGTACACATACTTTCGCTTGTAACTGACAACAACCCTTCTTGAATGATTCAGCGGAAGGGAGGAGAATGATGTAGAAATTATTTCATGATCAATCTCCAAGAAAGTATGGGACCGGGTCGGGATCGAACTTGCGACCCCTAGATCTGCAGTCAGACTTGCATCTGTTGCCAGACACGTTACCAACTGTGCTACGCGGCCCGGTTTTACAATTTTATGCTTTAAAAGTCTTCTTATCTGATAACAGTCTTGAAATCCATAATTGTCTCTTGACAAGATTTTAAAACTGATTAGAATTAACCAATATAAAGTTTTAAGGCATTTAGTAGCCAAAATAACTTATTTAATAACACTAATAATTAGTTTAGGAAACAAACTTCACAGTTTTACACTAATATTTATTGCCAGATTGATCAGCCTCAATCCTGAAATCATGATTAATTTTGAGCTTAATCAACCCCACTGGAGCTATGGAAGTCTTACCAGTTCCTCATCAATGGTCTGTTAAGCGGGAACCAGCTCTATCTCCTGTCTCTCCACCAAAACATATGCTGTGGGTACTCAAAAGAACCGTCTTAATGAGACGGTTCTTTTGAGCACCCAAAGCACATGTTTAAATCAATGGGTTAGAAAACATTTTTAATTTTAAACTCCAAAAGTTTCCTTATCTTGACCTATGGAAGTCTTACCAGTTCCTCGTCAATGGTCTGTTAAGCTGGAACCAGCTCTATCTCAAAAAGTTATTTTTCTTATTTCCCAACCAAAACATATGTTTTGGGTACTCAAAAGAACCGTCTTATTAAGACGGTTCTTTTGAGCACCCAAAGCACATGATTAAATCAATGGGTTAGAAAAATTTACAATTTAAACGCCAAAAGTTTCCTTATTTTGACCTAAGGAAGTCTTACCAGTTCCTCGTCAATGGTCTGTTTAGCCGGAACCAGCTCTATCTCAAAAAGTTATTTTTCTTATTTCCCAACCAAAACATATGTTTTGGGTACTCAAAAGAACCGTCTTAATAAGACGGTTCTTTTGAGCACCCAAAGCATATGTTTAAATCAATGGGTTAGAAAATATTTACAATTTAAACTCCAAATGTTTCCTTATTTTGACTTATGGAAGTCTTACCAGTTCCTCATCAATGGTCTGTTTAGCGGGAACCAGCTCTATCTCAAAAAGTTATTTTTCTTATTTCCCAACCAAAACGTATGTTTTGGGTACTCAAAAGAACCATCTTAATGAGACGGTTCTTTTGAGCACCCAAAGCACATGTTTAAATCAATGGGTAAGAATATATTTACAATTTAAACTCCAAAAATTTCCTAATTTTGACTTATGGAAGTCTTACTAGTTCCTCATCAATAGTCTGTTTAGCGGGAACCAGCTCTATCTCCTGTCTCTCCACCATCGTCTTCTCAACATCTTTCTCCAGGAGGTCGTTGAAGAACGTGACAAACTTCCGGACGATCTTGATGAACAAGCCAAGCAGCTGGGAGACGGGTAGATCAAGGTCTTTCTCAAGGTCCTCCACAGACTTGTGTTGTAGACCTATGCCCAGTAGCATACCCTTGAGACAAAAATAGAATCTACAGTAGAACTTCAATGGCTCAAACTCTGATGGTTCATTCACCTGGGATGGCTAGAACTGTCATCATGGTCCATACAGGTCATTTTATGCCTAATCCACCCTGGATGGCTGGAACTACCCTTGGCTAGAACTATTTTTCATGGTCCCAAGCCTGTTCAAGCCATTGAAGTTCTACTGTATATGAGTCAAGTCACAAGAAAGCTTGTGTACAGGCTTTGCTAAAAGGTTGGACCTCAACTATTTTAATCTAAATACAGTAGAACCCACAGAAAGGACCACTCTCAAAAAGACCAAAAATTGGTTTTCAAGACCAATTATTGCTTAATGCAGGTCAAAAGTATTGCAGAATGCATTCTGCAATACTTTTGCCCTTCATTAAGCTACCATTTGTCATTTAGATCTTTGTTTTGTCTATTTTTGAGTGGCCGTTTTACACACATTTTACTGTAAATAGAGATAGAATGGTGAAAGTTCCAAAATTCCAAAATGCTACTCTTTAGCATTCAAATATTAAAGCTTTAAATGGTCATTTTTCTTTAGATAAGCTGAAAATAAATAGGAGAATCTATTATAATCTTCCTTATTCAGTATTCTATGGAAAGTTATCCCCAAAATACTGAATTCAGGAATAATCCAAGCCCTGTGATTATATAACTTTTCATGCTCAACCCAATTGCTCATAAAAGACTATATAGATGTGCAGAATGATCTACCCTACTCATGATGGCATGCGACAAAACATTATTTCCCATTCATGACAAGATGAATGAAGACTAGCTCAGAATCCCATATGCATTAAGCCACTATTCAAAACTGCACTCATAGCTACTCAGTGTGAGAAGGTGTATGTTTGAATTTAAAAAAAAAACTACTTCCCGCCGCCTCAATTTTTAAACAATAAAACTAGAATTGTCAGAGCATCTGACTATAGCCCTGCTGTAGCGCTTTTCATGCTGTAGAAACATCAATAAAGGGCCATAACTCTTGTTACAAATTTGTGAAAATGACGGGTAACAATCCCAACCTAGATCTTATACATATCAAAGCATACACAAAGTTTGGTCGAATTCTGTCCCTCTGATCTGAAGATATTGAGCGGAAACGAAAATATGACATCAATCAAGGACCATAAGTCTTTAACCTGTTAATCTGTATTTCACTTAATTGTACATTAATTCTGATTAATCAACTTACCGACTGTATTGCACTAAGGTGTACATTAATTTGATCGAGGAAATACATTCTAGCTATTAGAGGTACCAGATCCATAATCAGATGATAATCCACCATGTTTTGTGAGTACAGCTCTAGTCGCTTCACATCATACCTAGTGAGGTACTGATCCAAGCCTTGACTTGACAACGTCTCTGAAAATAAACAACTACCATATGAGCCTTGACATGTGATTTCCAACAATGTAGCATTTTGATAAGTTTGCACTCAGACGAGCCTGTGCAGCCTCCCTTTAAGCTTAGAAACTCACAATAATGTTCGGTCAGTAGCTTAACACTCACAGAATATTCAAGCGACTTGCAAAGGCTCTGATCAGACTGCGCATATGCACAGGCTTATCTGAGGCTTTGCTGGTCACACATACCACATTGTTGGAAATCTCATACCGCGGCTCATACTTATCTGTTTTTTTCCTTTTCTGCTGTCAAGAATAGATTGTTTGTTTTGACTCTTTACGTCTCAGTCAACAAATTTTCAGTCATGTCAGGATGGGTTTTCCTGGTTCAACCAGTTCTAAGCAGAGGATAAAGTGTCATGCTCAAGGACACAATGCAGTTCCTCTGGTGAGCCTCGAACCCAAAACCCCTTGATCTCGAGTCAAGCACTCTACCACTGAGCCACTGGACTCCTTTCAAGAATGGATTAATTACTTGCATCTTTTGGCTTTTAGTGTTTGAACAAATTACAACAGTTTAGATTACTATTAATAGACTTAAATACATCACAATCTGACCAAATGTATCCCAATACATATCACAGAAATATCATGACATACTGGTATGTGTCTATGACAAAACATAGAATGACAAAACATAGAAAAGCAAAAATATAGAAAAGACATAATATAGAAAGACAAAACATAGAAAAAAAAACCGAAAAAAGATCAAAAAAACCTCGAAATAACATCGAAAAAGTTCAGAATTATCGAAAATTTATTTCTATCAATTGAACGACAGCAATTTATTTTTGGATTTTTGAGGTAGGCCTAGCGAACATGGATTAATTTAGCAGCCAATAAAGCATAAAAGTGCAGTAGATTCTATCACTGCTAGTTTCCTTTTGCGATAAGATCATGTAACGTTGATGGCCAAGCCCTTCAGGTACTCCATACATGAATGTCCGTTATGGGTTCTTAACTCAAATCGGACACAACTTTTTCTCAGAGCTAGTTTCCTCTACTCGGTGTTGGATTGCTCTCCCTGACCCAGAATTGAGCTTATTCGTCGATGCCAGTCTTCCTAACAGACCAAATAGATGGAGGAAAGTTTGGTCGAGTGTGCGAATGTTAAACGACCCATAGCAATCGCCAAGCGGTCAACTAATTATAATTTTTCACACTTATTGTTCTATTATTGATCATTCTATTATTCATTGTTCTATTTAATGTCGCTTCTATGTTTTGACGCATCTATTAAATGTCATTTCTCTCTTTTGTCTTTCTATGTTTTGTCGTACACCGTACTGGTATACCAATAAAATCGCCAAACTCTAGTAGTCACCATTAATATTTTGTCACCTTAACTTTTAGTCATATTTGTCACATACTGCATCAGGCCTTAGGGAGCGCAAGGGCTCAGTGGTTGAGTGCTTGACTCGAGACCAAGGGGCTGTGGGTTTGAGCCTCACCAGCCTCACTGTGTTGTGTCCTTGTGTAAGACACATTGATCCTAGCTTAGTACTGGTTCAACCCAGGAAGACCCGTCTCTTTCTAACTGAAAGATTGTTGATGGGATGTAAAGAATCAAATCAAATGAAAAATATATCAGGCCTTAAGTTAAGAGTGTGTACCAAAAATAATTTTCTTATTTCTCAACAAAAACATATGTTGAGCTCCCAAAACATATGTTAATACTGATGGGTAAGAAAATATTTAAAATTTTACGCTCAAAATTTTTGTTTATCTAAACCTATGCTGTATCTTATAAATGTACACTGTTTACTCTATATAAACTTCTCATTTTAAGCTGATGACAGGCCCCCTAGTACACTCTCATGAAATTAAAAGGTTTTTCATAAAGGCTATTTAAGGCAAAATAAAGGTTGTTTCATTGAAATTCTAACAAAAATAAGGAGCGAATTAACACCACAGAGTTGATTCTAGGATTTTTCCAGAAGGGGCCAACTCCCCCCTTGTGTTCCCAAAAGGGGGCCAACCCGCAAATCAAATGGGTAATGACTGCCGGCCACCCCTTCATCCCTTAAAAAACACTGCCGGCCAACCCTGCACCATCAACACCTAAGAAAAAACTAAGAAAAAATTGAGCAGGGGTCGTCCTTAGGCCCTGGCCTGTTCTGTTCACCCCCCCCCCCCCCCCCCGAACCACAATAACCCTGGCCTTCAAAATTGTTGGTAAAAGACAGAGTATGGAGAAGAGTGTGAGGGGTATCTCATTTGAATATAAACAAATGGAATCAGAGCACCCTCTTCTCCAGAATGATAGATTTTTGGAAAACAGATATATTAACTAAATGGCACATACCTTATGTGACCTTGATTGGTAGAAGACAATTTAATATTCCAATTTCCTCAGATATGGTCATTTTCCTGCCAGGCCATTCATCGTCTTTGAAGATCATGATACACCCAAACTTTTTTGCTGTGGGCCTAACGAGGTACAGCTGTAGTTCCAGGTTCCTGTGCGCACGTTTGCACACTGTCATTATCAGATTTCTGCATCTCATTTCACAAAAAAGAGACAGCCATTTTGTTAAAAAGGAAAGTGGAAATGCCCAATTCAGTATCAACCAATAGAAATCAAGTCTCGCCATAGCATGAGATCGGCGGAAATCAACGGAATTAAACGAATAGAATAGATTAAAGGGGCCGAAATGTAAACAGAATGAACAGAAATACGCACAAGATTACCGGAAATGCGCCAAATCTCAACAGAGTGCTGAAAAAGCTACGCAGGGAACTTAAAATTTTGGGCCAATATTGCAAAAAAAGCGTAATTATCACACTCCCGCAGCCTAGAATCAACTCTGACACCAACATTTCTAGAATTTTTATTTGATCCCATCTTTAAATCCATGTTATGATAGATGATGGTATGAAAGCAATGCAGCAAATCCTTAGCCAGCCAATAACATTATAGCACATTTATCACAAATCAATAGAAAATCACTCTTGTTGTTTTACTCCCTAGTTGAAAACCTCAATTTGAACTAAAGGCTAGTATTTGGATCGAAAAATAAATCACATATTTTCTTATCTTAAAAGGGGGGGGGGGGGGGGGGGGGGGGGGTGGGGGTCGTCCCCCGGAAAAATGTTCTATGGGCAATTTTAACTTCAGTAAACAAACAATTTCAGGGGATATTGCTCCCATTTATATTGTATTCCCTTTTTCAATATAAAATTTAGAAAGATATGCATATGTCTGTATAAGTCTTGTGTGTCGATAACAATGTTTAGATTTGACAACCTTAGACAGTGACATTAGAAAATCAGGACATTATTCAGAAGTCAATAAACCCAATTGATGGTATCCTTTAATATTTGCCACCCTATAGTTATTGCAGTTGGAAGCGTGTCCAACCTAATGTTGGGAGGTTTGTAGGTTCTATTCCCCGGTTGGGCACACTCTTTCACTATAGTTGTCAGTTACTAGTGAAAGATGAGCACTGAGTTCGTACATGTACTTGTGAAAGGATTTGTATTAAGCCTGCCTAGGTAAATGGTGGTTAAAACCAACTAGTCATTCCGACATTACAACAGCTGTTAAGCATAGATGTGAAGCAAGAAATCAACCCAAAAGCATTTATATTTACCTTACCTCACTCTTTTTTTTATTGCTGCCTTATCTGAAGCCTCAGAAAAATTGAATTTAAGACCACTATAAGAGTCAGCCTGGTGCAAGAGGTAGGTAGACAAAATAGTCAGAGGATGAATGCAGCTTTTTGAATCACAGGCATCATTTTTCAACTTACATGTACTTATGGTCTATTTCTTATGTTCAAGCTGATCTTTCAAAATTTAAAGGTTTATTAATCAAAATAAAGGTTATAAAAGGTTTTTCATACAAATTAAAGGTTTTAAAGGATTGCAACCAAATTAAAGGTTTCTAAAGGTTTTAAAGGTTCCACTAATATTGTTCATTTTATATGTAAGCAAGTATGTAAAGACTATTTATAGAGGGTTACAGCATTCAGCTCATTTAAATGGATGTAAAACAGTGTAGACCCTAGGGTCGATCAGCTGGCTTCATCCAAAGCCGACTGATGAAGCCAGACGAACCAAATCTACACTTGATATTGATAGAGGGTATATGATTTTGAAAAGTTATGCACCCAGACAGGCCTAAGTTAAGAGTGTGTAACACAAAACAATTTTCTCATTTATTTCCCAAAACATATGTTGTGGGTACCCAAAACATATGCTAAAAATAATGGGTAAGAAAATATTTACAATTTTACGTTAATTATTGTTTATCTAAACCTGTGCACACAGAACACTTATGCAGATTCTGTGTAAAACGGCCACTTTCAAAAAGTCACAAAGACCCATTATTGCTTAATGCAGGTCAAACGTATTGCAGAATGCTCCCTTTCGACCTTCATTAAGCTACAATTTTCATTATTATACCTCACATAGAATTCCCATGTAAAACATCCATAGGCCGGTAGGTGCTAATTTCGACTATCACCCTGCGATAATTTTGACTATCCCATGCGCGCAGCCGATGCACGTACGGTTCATTTACACCAAGAGTTGCTAACTTACAATGGGGGATACGTGTGAGCCATGGACTGGCAACTTAAAACTCCAAATAACTTTGTTATTTGTGGACAGAAACATAAAGTGTGGGTACTCATTTTCTTAGTTAGAACAAGCCGAACACTGAGCAGATCAGGCGAATTTTTCTGTTTTGCAACAAAACCGCATCATCTACAGCAACTCCATTTACAATATTGATTCAAATGACGCTGCAAGCTAAGTAGCCTTAAAGGTTTGATGTCATCAGTGATTATGACATGATTTGTTTAAACGGTAATCACGACCAGTACTCTAACTGTTTACAAACAAAACCCTATTATTTCAATCATTCTTAGCAATTAAGCATTGCGTTGTCTTTGGAACTTCTTGCACTATGGTTAGAAGACAAAGGAATAATGTTTGGTATAATAAAATATATATAATATTCTTGAGAGGGTGCTAATCGAAAAATCATCTCTCGAAATATGATAATCAACCTCGGCTTCGCCTCGGTTGATAATCACATTCCTCGGGATGATATTTTCGACTAACACCCTCTCAAGAATGTTATATTTATATATTAAGATCTTTGTTTTGTCTATTTTTGAGTGGCCATTTTACGCAGGTTTTACTGTAGCTAAAGTGTGTCAATGTTTCTACCTGATTAGGTGTGTAGTATAAGAGTTAACCCTTAATGCGCCAATTGCAACAAAAGTTGTCTGCTTTTCTGGTTTGCTCAAATGTTTAAGAAGCCTCTATGGCAAACAGTGTGGACCCAGATCAGACTGCTCCTATAGGAGCAGTCTGTTCTGGGTCCACACTGTTTGCTTCTATACTTAATTCATCAGTAAAGTTAGGCAATTATTTGCAGCAGACGACTTCAGCAGACAACATTTTCAGATGCATTTTTTTCTTGGTGCTTTAAGGAGTAAAACTTTTATGAAGAAGCTATGATGAAAGTCTCAAAGAAAAGTTGACAACCTACCTTTTTGTTCCTTCTTGAACTGTTTCTGTTGAAGAATATTTAAGGACATGGCTGGTGTGAACTTACGGAACTGGTACGACATAAGGGAGACAAATCTCTTTCTGAAATCTAAAGTACAGCTCAAGTTAATTTCATGGAGATTGATCATGAAATAATCACTATGGCCATCCTCCTTTTTCCGCTGATTCAAGAAGGGTTGCTGTCAGCTACAAGCGAAAGTATGTGCATGAAGTACTGGTCAATTGCTTGTCAAGTATGTTCTTAAAAGGGGTATCCTTTGGAAGCAAAGACTGCACCAAAAAAACTGAAACTAGTGTGCATATTTCCTGGGCCAGACCAGCTAGTTTCAGGGAGCGCAGTGGCTCAGTGGTAGAGTGCTTGACTCGAGACCGAAGGGCCGCGGGTTCGAGCCTCCCTGGCGTCACTGCGTTGTGGTCCTTGAGCAAGACACATTTATCCTAGCTTAGTACTGGCTCAACCCAGGAAGACCCGTCCCGCATAACTGAAAGATTGTTGAGTGGACGTAAAGAATCAAATCAAACAAAAACCAGCTAGTTTCTGCCATTTAGGTGTCATCAGTGACCCTCAAATAGTTTCAAAGTTCCACAATGAAACCAATGATCCCAAAGGACAAGAAAATAAAAGCTACACTATAGTGAAGGGTAGGGAGACGTTCTACCAATGCCACACAGTCCCAGTCACCAGCTGTAATGAAGTCAAATATGTTCTTAAAAGGGTATCCTTTGGAAGCAAAGACTGCACCAAAGAACTGAAACTAGAGAGTGCCCAGGAAAAAAGTGTAGTTAGATGAACTGACCGTCCCGATATTACCATAGCTGTTGACTGGGATGTAAGGCATCAAACCAAACCAAAAGCTTACCAGTATCCTCTGAGTTGTGCTAACAAAGTAAACTACTGAAACATTCAGCACATCAATGGCTGCTACTGAAGTGGAATGTAATATAAGAATCTATCATGAGTGTGAGGGTGGGATAGAAAAATCCGTCCCGAGGATCATGGATTGGCATCACAAGACTTGCTTAGTGATGACAAACGGTGAGGAATGGATTTTTTTTATCCCATCCTCACACAAATAAATCATTATTTTTCTTGCTAACCACTATGTGCCACATTTTATATTGGAAAAACATGTAAAAGGCTTCCACAGATTCCTGAAATCGCTGAGATGCAACATGGTGATGTCATTTTAGCATAACAATAATGTCAGAGATCAACATGTGGTTGGCATGCGGCTGTTTGTTTTAATTTTTCCCAAGGCTGGTACAGTTATGTGAGATAGAATGCATGAGTAAAAATGGCGGAAATCCAGATCTGGTGTGCAAGAATGATGACAGCACAACCAAAGGAGACTCTGGTCACTCTTGTTAAGTTTGTTAGAAATAGGTCAATTGGTATCATAGCAGTTATGCTAACAAATTTTAATAAAGAAAAACAACTTAAACCGTAAATCAGTGAAGTGGAACATCCTGGTGATATGCACAACTAGACCTGCCATTATCATTCCTGTAAAGTTTGGTAGAAATTGGGCCAGCTGTTCAGGCCTCCAGATAAGTGTGCGTAACTGAAAACTATTTTTCTTATTTCTCAAACTAAACATATATTGTGGGTACTCAAAAGAACCGTCTCAATGAGACGGTTCTTTTGAGCACACAAAACATATGTTTAGATTGGTTTAAAAAATATTTATTTCATAACTCAATACATTTGCATACACGAAGTCACAATATGAAATAGTAGTTATTAACAGGATTTGAAAACAAGCAATCATGCTTTTTTAAATCATCTCCTGTAATACAAGTACATTTTATGAATGGAGTTAGTGACATTACCTTCCCGAGACCGTTAAGTACTCAGGATAAACATATTTGTTGCATGGTTATAGCTGCATAGAAAAAAAGGAAAGAGAGAAGGAAGGAAAGAAAGAAAGAAGAGAAGGAAGGATGGAAATATAAAAGAAAGTACTACAAATTATTAGCTGTAAGAATGGACATTGTCGTGTTCTAAGAAAACAGTACTATTTCAATGCACAATGCGCAATAGTTCCAGTTATGTCTACTAAAAGTATCAGTTTCCAGATGAAAACCTTTTAGTTTGATGAATATATCTATGGACAGCTTTAAAAACAAGTTCGTTATTTGTATCTGATAGGTTGCTATCACCAAATAAAAGAACCATTTCGGATACATCAGTAAACCTACTGACTGTTTGCAACATTTCCCTGCGCATAACATTATACCTTTGACATTCCAACAAGAAATGGAAATTATTTTCTATGGTTCCACAGAAACACAACGCATCAGGGACCAAATTTCTATTGTACAAGTAATATTTTAATGCGCTACAACCAGTTCTTAATCTTGTGTGCAATATCTGACTTATTCTATCACCACAATAGTAATATTTTGGGGTTTTAGAAGTATCTTTTTCTAATTTATGCTTAAAAGATAGCAGGGATGGTGTTGATTTAATATCATCTGGGAGTTTGTTCCACTCTTGAATTGTTGATGGGAGAAATGAGTCATAATGTAATCGAGAGCATGGATTTGCCGTAAATTGTCGGCATTGCGTAAACTGTAAGAGGTTTCGTCCCTGAAATGGGGTGGAATCAGTTCCGCCAAATAATCAGGAGCCAGACCATTCTCCATTTTATAAAATAAAAAAAGTTTATGAAGTTTTCTCCTTTCAGGGAGTTTAAGCCAGCCTAATTCTTGATAAAGTCGATCTAGTGCAACAATTTTAGTTGCACCTGAAACTATGCGTCCCGCTTCAATTTGTATTTTTTCTAAGTCATTCATCTGCTGTTGAGTACAATTGTCCCACACAACATCAGCATATTCCAATATGGGTCTTATAAAAGTGAAATACATAGTTTGGAGGGATTTCCGATCAAGAACAAATTTGAGCGATCTTAATAAATTAACACAAGACCAAGCTTTAGCCTGAATATACTCAAGATGGGCCTGCCAATCACACTTATCTGAAATATATACACCTATGTTTAGATTGCTGGGTAAGAAAATAATTAAAATTTTACGCTAAATTTTTTTGCTTAACTGGACCTATGGCTGTTTTCAAGAAGTTGCACTAACAATCAGACAGACAGATGATCAGCACTTAATCAGTTTGTGTGTGTGGATACTGACTTAAACAATATAAAACAGTAGTTTGGTTCCTATTTACCTGTCCAGAATGCTGGTAACCAGTCAGTATTTGCCTCTGTATCACCATGAAGAGTCTTCAACATTATACACGAATGTTCACCGGTAAGGTCATTCTGAAACATAGCATAATTCCCTCATATAACATTCCCTCGTTTATATTCAGCATAAAAGGGTAACTAGTAATATTGTCACAACTGAACACAGAATCATAATCATTCTAAAATTGGACTCCGTTTTACATGATGAAGTGTGATGAAATGTAGGCGGCAATGGAAAAAGCTCTTAACAATTGACGAGCTTGGATAAAAAATCGCTAGAAACAGTGTTTTCCATTGCTATTTGTCGCCAGTCGGGCATATGGCAATTGAAAACTCTGTTTCTAATGATTTTTATCTATGTTCGTCCATAGTATTAACATTTTGGATTGCCGCTTATCCGGTGTGGTGTTTAATTACTATGGATGAGCCTGAGGTGTGTGAAAAGGTAGTGATGGAATAATTAATAGTGTTAACCTTGATCAGATAGCTCCTTTGGGAAACGTTTACCCTGATCAGATAGCTCCTTTGGGAAACCTTAACCCTGATCAGATAGCTCCTTTGGGAAATGTTAACCCTGATCAGATAGCTCCTTTGGGAAACGTTAACCCTGATCAGATAGCTCCTTTGGTAAACCATAGATATTATCTGTTTTTTTGTCTTTTATTCTAACACAGCTCGCCTATTGAGTCAATGCTATAAAAGTGTGATATATCAAACAATAATTCACAGTTTTGAAAGCGCGAGGCAAGTGCGTGCTAGCTGAAGTCATTTGCTGCTGTAAATGATGTCATTCATGGCGTTAGACGGTGTAACGTCGTTTTTACGCTTGAAAGACGTTACAATACACGTAATCGAATGCGACGTAGTCTAAGTATTGGCGGGAGTTCTTCAGTGCAATGGCGGAAAGTTGGAAGAAGCTGAAGACTACAAATGTGTTTTCGTTGTTAATTGTGTGTTAGAATCAAAATAGATCAGCTCTAGTGCGTGAATTGTTGAGTAATAATTCACTGTTTGTCGGTCAGTTGAACGAAGATAAATCACTCGCGCTGCGCGCTCGTGATTTGATCTTCTTTACAACTGACCTCCAAACAGTGACTTATTACACAACAATTCACTGCTAGAGCTGATCTATTTCTTAATCAGAATATTGAATTGTCTATAAGTAAACTGTATGTGAGGGTAATCACAATATCCATCTATTATCATCTTGTGGAAACTAACCAAATGGCTATTCTGCAGGTAGACGTCATCCATATTATAGCACAGGACAGAATGCAGTACAACAGGATATGTAACAACTTAGATATTGACAAGACACATAAATTCAGGTAAGGCCAAATAAAAAAATACCTGTGTTTAGGGTAACCCGACCCTACCTAAATTTAGTGGTGAAACCCTAGAATTTTTTTCAGGTTTTCTGGAAAAAATATAATTTTATGCACTTTGAAAGGTGAAATGCTTTTTGAGGGATACAGATTCCAATAAGTCTTCGGACTTCCTTCTGAATCCAGTTTGTATAATGCTTATATATATTATTACTGTATTGCTTTGTAAGTATTTATGTATTGTACAAATGAAATAAAGTTTAAACTAAATGCCTTTGAAAATGCATAAAATCATTTTTTTCTCCAGGAGCCTTTCAAAATGCATTAAATCATACCAAAATTTTCAAACCCGTTACCTAAAGCACACTTATTTGTTTTATTTGATACTGAAAAAGAAGAGAAATCATTTTGAAATTAACGCTTATCAAGTATTATGCCCATTGGCTTTGCCTCTTTACCATATGTCAAGCTGCCGATCAATGTTAAAATACCTGTCACTATATATTAACATGACAGCTCTATCATCAAATTTGATTTGAAGTACAAACATTTTGCTAAACTGGTGGTTGCACAGTTGAAGTGGCATTTGACTGATCATACTGTCATATTAAAGTAAAGAGGCAAGTTTATGACAATAACCTAAATCACACTGGATAGGTGGCAATCCAAAACATTAGTACTATCGAAGAGTGTAGATAAAAAATTGTTAGAAACAGTGTTTTTAATTGCCATTTGTTGCCCGACTGGTGACAAATGTCAATCAAAGACACTGTTTTTAGAAATTTTTGATCCACGTTCGTCGATTGTTAAAGGTGTTTTCGATTGCCTCCTATCCAGTGTGAAAGTACTAACAATACTACAATTTCTACTTACTGGCGTTTGTCTGAGATAGATAGGAACAAATCCTGCCTTCTTCCAGAATCTGTAATAAATAGGGTTGGTCGTTTTAATAGGAGAATAAAACATTCTTTTCCATGTATTAACGTTTGCCAAGCCCAAATGTGATGTGTTGCAGCCCAAACTGTGAATCGGTGAGGGCTGTAACACATTATCACACTCTGACAGGCAGCCATTTTGTCCACCATCTTGGTTATCCTTTGTTGGTTTGTTGGACAAAACCCATATTCGAACTAATGCGTGAGATTGATGGAAGTAATCCATATATGAAAGAGCTACGTACATAAAGAGGGTATTCTGCCACCCCGCCCCCCCCCTTTGAGGCCAAAAAATGAAAATTGATTTTCACCTAAATCTTCTTATTAGTTTATTAGTACATTAGCAAAAGTGTAAAAGTCTGGTATAAATTTGACTTTTACTGTTGCTATGGTAACAAAAATGCCACCAAAATAGACTGAAAATAGGAAATTAGCCATTTTGGAACAAATCTGAGACATTTGATAGAGAAAATAACATAGAGCACAAATACTAAAAAGATATTTTGACAGATGATTAGAATTACCACGGCATACAACATATCTTAAGTTTTTTTTTGTATTTAGCTGTGCTGAAATCTAATTCCTAAAAAATCGGTCTACCAAAGCCTTAAAGGATCATTGACGGTTTGGGCCTTATTTGCCTATTTTTCTTATTCCCAGAATGCTGCTTTTATGCTTCTGGTGTGATACATGTATTATCAGTGCAATAGATGAATCTAATGACAAGAGCCAGCTAGCAAAATATTTTCAAAATTCCTATGCACTAAAGAGATATGGCGGGTAGAAAGGGGAGGGGGTCTGAAATTTCATGACAATAAAAAGTGATTTAAAAGGTGATTTCTGCACTTTTTCTTGATTTATTTGGTAGGCATGGTGATATCTATTGAACATATCATATGCAGAGTATTACGATAATTGATGAAATTGTTTAAAAAACAAAATATGTTTTGTAATAAAATGATTTTTGGGAGATAATTTAGAACTTACCTGTACATTTTTGACAACATTTACCATAAATAATACAAAACTGAAAGCTCAACAAAAGAAATAAATACTTTTGAAGGAATGAAAGTGTCCCATTTTGCAATGGAAAGTAAAACTGATTCTAACTAGATCCTTTAAATATTACTTTTGATTTGTTTAAAGGGCATAGCGTGTCGAAATTTATTTTATCACAAGTAGTGAATTCAATACATATCAAATGTGAGTAAAATTGGCATTTTCTACAGTGAAAAAATATCGTATTTCTTCACTACTGACTGATACAATTTATATTTTCACTGTAGCAAAACAAGGCTTTCTTGGCAATTTTGGGACTGGGATTTTTTATCAAAAGGTTTTAAGTGAAGGATATGTATCAGAAATAACGCTACGCATGTTGTGAGGTCAACATCAAACATAATGACGTCACTGTTTGACCTGGCTTAGCACCAGTTTGCATGTGACGCCTACCCTAAGACACACTCAATATACTTTCTTTAAATGCTGATTTCTTACGTTTCATTCGTTAAAATATGACTCTAAGCCATTTTTAGGTGCAAACTATGTTTACACCCAATGTTTTACCCAATAAACACACTGCAAAAGTCAAATCGAAGGAGAAACGACCAAGGAAAAAGTTAGGTTGTGCTTTCTGTATTTTCTGTATTTCCAGGGGGGGGGGGGGGGGGGGGGGTGATATTTTAATAAATGTTTTACATCTTTGAAGCATTTAATATCGAAAATGGATTTCATTGCCATTAAGTACTCAGGTCAGGATAGCTTCACGATGAAGAAAAGGACGATTGACAAACTTTTATTTTGAATGAAAACCATAGGCATTTACCCATAGCAAGTGTCAATGATCCTTTGGCCCAAAATGGCAAATTCCCTATTTAAAACCTATTTTGGCAGCAAGTTTTGTTACTATGGCAACGGTTAAAGTTGAATAAGACTTTTACACTTGGGTTATTCTTCTAGAAAAACCAATCAGAAGAAATTGGTGAAAAGCAACTTTTAGTTTTTGGCTCTCGAGGGGTCTGAATTTGCCCCTTAATGCACCTAGCTCTTTGAAAGAAATTGGGAAATAAATGACTAAGTTAGAAAGTCCACAAAAGAGAATGGACAGACAACCAGATGGACAGACAAGCTGAAAACAAAAGAGCTCCAAAAACCTTTGTAGGCAAGGTCCTAATAAAAACTTACTTGAGCAATCCTGAGGTGAGACCATATGAGACACCAAGATAATCCAAATGTTCTGCTTTCCTCTCATTTAACTTCATTAACAGAGGGGGTAGGTTCTTCCTTGGAGTCAGTCTCTCATCTAATAGACTCATCTCCTAGTAAAGGACAGTTATACATAGGTCCAGATAGGCAAAAATGTTCGGCATAAAATTGCTAATATTTTCTTATCTATCAATTTTAACATTTGTTTTGGGTGCTCAAAAGAACCGTCTCTGTTCTTTTGAGTACCCACAACATATGTTTTGGTTGAGAAATAAGAAAATTAATTTTGGTTTAATAAGAGAGGTAACTGATAATAATCATTATGCTTCATATTCAACTTGTAAAGTGGCAGCAGAGGATTCGCAGTGGCTGTCAAGCCTTATTTTCCCTTCAAATGAAAGGAGAAAGAGTTTACAAAACGTTTCGTCTGCTACAGTCAGTGAGACCAAATTGTTTCATTTTCATAGGATATTTAAAAAAAATGAGATTAAATCAGTAAAGCAAACCCCCACCCCTTTATACATATGAACCCCCTTTCAAGAAATCCTGGATCCGCCCCAGGGGATGGAGAGGCCATCAACCCCCCCCCCCCCCCCCTCTGGATCCCAGGGCTGGAAAAATCCACTCTTCTGCTAGCCATGGGGAATACCTTATGCTGTAGGACAAGTAGATATTTTAGACTGTTTCCAATATAAATTATAGATTTTACCAATACATATGACGATGTAGGACGATTAGAAATTTTAAGAATTTTCCACCCCTGGATTGGCTACTTGTACTGACCTCATCTTTCACATTAGACATTTCTTCTTCCTCAGCCTCACTGAGATTCTGTATCTTTCCTTCATAATACTTCTGTAACAGTTCCATGGCTCGACTACCATACCCCATCTGTAATAACATTACAGTAAAACCCGTCTTAAACAGCCACTCAAAAAGAAGACCGAACATTGGTTTTCAAGACCGATTATCGCTTAATGCAGGTCAAAAGTATTGCAGAATGCTCCAAGAGAGCATTCTGCAATACTTTCGACCTTCATTAAGCTACCATTTGTTTTTGAGACCTTTGTTTTGTCTATTTTTGAGTGGCTGCTTAAAACAGGTTTTACTGTGGTATCGAATGTCAGCACACCAGATAGGAATTTTAAGTATTAAGTATCTTGCCCAATCAAAAATTGAGGTTTGAATGTCCTAGTCAGTGCAATTCCTTTATAAGGCCAAATAAAAAATAAGTGTGTTTCGGGTTACGGATCTGAAAATTTTAGGTAGGGTAGGCAAACATGTTTTTTTTATTAATTTTTTCCTGGAAAAAAATATAATTCTATGCATTTTGAAAGGCATTTCGCCTTTCAAAATGCATAAAACTATATTTTTTCCAGAAAACCTGAAAAAAAATCTAGCTTTCACCAGCAACTTTAGGTATGGTCGGGTTACCCTAAACACAGGTACTTTTTATTTAGCCTAACGCTATGTTTGGGGTCCACAGAAATGAACTGTGTTACCAATTCATTGTCATATTCAAATTATTCCTTTGTAAAATTCCATTGTAAAAAATTGGGAGCCACTACGTGACCATGCTACATCCAAATCAGTGGTATAACGAGGTGACGTTATAATGAGACTGGACTGTAACTGTTCAATAATTTGCTATATGCATGTAACTGGTCAAATCTGAAGCATTTTCAATTTACATCTAACAAATTGTTTTATTACCCCTTATCATATGACATGGGGTCTTGGAGTGATATAAAGCCATGCAAAAAATTGATAAACCACTAGTGGTTTACAGATGTAGTAATGTTACGTAATGACATCCATTATAATGTTGCGTAAAATATAGCAAAATCTGGATGTTTTCCCGCCAAAACTGTGATTTTCAAGTAATTTTAATGCCATGTGATGAATGGAATCTAACATTCGAGCTCCAGTATTATTGAATTTATTAAACTCGTTGCGAAAGAGATAAAATGCTTGGCAAGCCTCGCATTTTATCTCTTTTTCTCAACTGGTTTAATAAATTCAATGAAACATGAGCACTCATGTAAGATCTTCTATTTATCCAGTAAAAAGAGCTAGGCATTATATTCTTGTTGTCTTATTTATTGCATAAACACATGTTAAGGAAACTTCACAACATGGTTGAAACAAGCAATATTATAGCAAGGTCTAAGTGTAACATATTTTATTGTTATATGACTCCTATAAAAGACCTCCTCTAATTGGCTGAAACTAGCTTGCACTGGTTGTGACAAATCTTGATGTCAAACAGTGATGAGCTAATGACAGGTAACATTACTGACAGAGAGCTAAAAAAAGATTGAACTAAATCTAGCCCAGGTGACATTGAATTTTGTCACTGCTACCTGAGAGCTAAAATTAGATTATGCAACACTGACTGATTTCTTATGTATATTTCACAGGTAAAATGTTTCAATTCAGAATTTGTTCATTTCATGAGAACAGCATTTAACCCATTTATGCCGAATGGAATTTCACACGTTTATCAATTGGAAAAGTCCATTTCTGTTTTAAGGGGTGTTAGGTGGTATTTTTCATTTTTATTCAAGTTTTAATAGAAAATTATGCAAGCAAACAGTGGAGACCCTGATCAGACGCCGCATTCTGTGGCGTCTGATCGAGGTCTGCACTATTTGTTTATGTCCCACAAAAAGGATGCTAGGCATATATGGGTTAAAATGCAATTATTTTGCTTATCTCATAAGAGTTGCAGAAATTTGGGAAGTATATTGTTGAAATAATCTTCCTAGGAACATCTGACTTGAGTAAATTTATAAATATGAAAATAAAAGAGAGACAGTGTCATATAACAAAACAATTGGTGCATTCTTTTTCGGTTAACATCAGGATTAGTCAACCCTTGAAAGTGATGTTCACCTCGGCTTCGCCTCGGTGAACATCCCTGTTCTCTGGTTGACAAATCTTGATGTTAACCTCAAAAGAATGCATCAATTGTATAATGAACTCTTACCCCTTGGTAGTCTGGGTGTGTGGCTATCCGTACAATTCTAGCACCTGACAGGCTTGGAAAATCATGATCTTGGAACTGTTAAAACAAAATGGTTAAACTGGAACTAATTATTAACCCTTAATGTGCCAATGGCAACAAAAGTAGACTGCTTTTTTCGTCTGCTGAAATGTTTAAGAAGCCTCTATGGCAAACAGTGTGGACCCAGAGGAGCAGTCTGTTCTGGGTCCACACTGTTTGCTTCTATGCTTAATTCGTCAGTAATGTTAGGCAATTATTTGCAGCAGATGACTTCAGCAGACGACATTTTCAGATGCATTTTTTCTTGGCCCTTTAAGGGTTAAATCTTTACAAGCTGGATATTGCTTTTTTGTCATCTGCAGATTTTTAAAATAAAGAGTGCCCCAAACAGTTTGAACTCAGATTAGACCCGATATGCTGTCAGGCCTGATCTGGGATTATTTTTCAATAGTTTTCAAGAGTGGGTAAAAGTCATCATTATTTGGGAATAAATTAAAAGAAATAATTATTTTATTTTTAATCTCAAAGTGATTTAGAACACCTTCAACATTTTTTTCAATGATATGAGGGCCTGGTACAGGAGCTGTTGAAGGCAATACATAAACTATCTGATATTACAGAAAATGTCAATTTAATAAGCATCATCATTTGAATATATTTCTGACCTTTCAATTATTTATTTTTGCATTTTATATCAGATGATTTAAAAGTCTATTTGACAGTACTCAACCAAAGTAAAATAAACATTCATTAAAGGTAAAAACAACAGTATACAAGAGGGCCATGAAGGCCCTGTATCTCTCACCTGAATTCTTAGCCCTAGGGGCACTTTGGTTATTAGCCCTTTACTCCATAATAACGCCTTTGAAATACAACATATTTGAAAATATTATGGAAAATGGAGCATTTCCATAATATTTTCAAAAGAATTAAAAACTTAACTTAAATTTTTATTGATTTTTTCAATGTTATCTAAAAACGGAAAATGATGTCATGATCTAAAAATAGCCTGTGGAGTTAAGGGCTAAGCAGAATGGAATCATTTGAGCAACTTTTTTTTAGGACAACAGCATCTTAGTAGATTTGATCAATGAGAAACATTTGTGTGTGATTATTTTGAATCTCGACCAATGGATCAGATGTTGTTTAAAGAGTTTTATTTTAAGCTCTAATGGTCAATTTCTTTGACCAGGCTGCCCGCAGAACCTTGGGAGCAAACTTAGTAAGGAACAACTTTGTGAAATTAATTTGAATTTGGATTAGCCTTTCAACAAATTATATAGATGTTTCTATTTAGCTCTGGTGGTCATTTTGTTCATCTGAGCAAAAATAGAGCCATTCCTGAAAAGGGTCTCATGAGGAACATTTGTGTGAAATTACTTTGAATTTTGCCCACAGTGGAGCAAAACAGTTTGTGCAATTTTAGTAGTGAACACTTTTGGTAAATTATTTTGTATTTGGGCCAGCATTTCAGGAGGAGGTGTAGTTTTAAAGAGTTTTCTACTTTAGCTCTAGTGGCCATTTTTTCAACAGAGCAGAAAGTTTAAGCAATTTTAGAGATGGGCTTAATGGGGAACATTTGCGTTAAATTATTTCAAATTTTGACCAGTGGTTTTTGGAGATGAAGTTTAAAGAAAAAAGTTAATGGATACAAGACAGAAGAAGACTATACCGGATAGGCAGCAAATTGAAAATACTCTTAATAGTTGATGAATGCCAATAAAAATTGCTATAAACAGTGTTTTCCATTGCCGGGCACAAATGGCAATGGAAAACTCTGTTCTAACGATTTTTTATCTACATTCGTCGATCATATTAACGTTTTCAATTGCCGCCTATCTGGTGTGAAGACTGATCACAAAAACTCACCTTTGAGCACTTCATGCTTAAAGCACTTCATGCTCAGAGCAGCTAAAACATTACTAATTTTTGTCTCCATAATAGGGCTCTCACTTGAAAGAGTAACATTTCAGTATTTATATATCTGCAAACTAAGTCTTGGTAAGAACAGTTCAGCACTATCACCAAAGTGAAGCAAAGTTTACCTGTTGTGAAACAGTCCACGGTATTAGATCACCAGAAGCTCTCTTTCCTCTAGATAAGCTGTTGAGAATAGAAGACTTAGAAATCTCTCCTTCCAAACACACCTATAAGGCAACATAAAAATAGTTTGTGATTTAACCCTTAACTCCTTCATTGCTAGCAGCAACTTTTGTCTTCTGCAGATAAAGGCTATCTTTAAGATAAAGGTACACTTTTTTTGTTTGATTGATTTGATTCTTTATATCCAAGCCAACAATTTTTCAGTTATGTCGGGACAGGTCTTCCTGGATTGAACCAGTCCTAAGCAAGGATTAATGTGTCTTGCTCAAGGACACAACACAGTGACGCCAGTGAGGCTCAAACCCGCTGCGGCTCGGTCTCAAGTCAAGCACCCTACCACTGAGCCACTGCGCTCCTAGGTACAGTTTGGACCCAGATCAGGGGCAACAGAATGTTGGTCCTGATCTGGATCTAATTTGATTGTCAGTCTGATAGTGTTCATGAAGGATTTTTTTTTTAAAAAAGTAAATGTTCATGCAAATCGATCTATTTGGGCTTCAGGCCCGAGGTTATAAAACTTTTTCAATGCTAAACTCATCTGAGCAGAAAATTTATAAAAGCAAAAATTTATAAAAGCTAGAAATACCTATCTTTTCAGCGTTTTAGTATAAAATGAGCATAACATTTGAACTGCTCATCAGTTGAGTTGAGCATGAAAAAGGTTTTATAACATCGGGGCCAGGTATAACGTTTGGTCAGATCCTTCAACTAGTGCCATACTTTGTGCATGCCAGCAACAAATGCTCTGGTGAGACTGTGCAGATGTGCAAGCTTGCCAAAACCTTCCTTGTTGGAACATGGGATAAGTATCCAGGCCTCCAGATAGGTGTGCATACTGGAAAATTATTTTTCTTATTTCTCAACCAAACATATGTTGTGGGTACTCAAAAGAACCGTCTCAATGAGACATTATTTGAGCACCCAAAACACACGTTGAAATTGATGGGTAAGGAAATAAATGCCATTTTAGGTGCACAAACTATCCTTATCTGGACCTATGGTATCAAAATCTCATGTGTGAACAAATATATGAGCCACGACATGTGATTTCCAACAATTTGGCATTTTGACATGAATAGACTAGACGGGCCTGTGCAGCTTCCTGTTAATGCTGTTCCGTCAGTAGTCATAGAATATTCAGGGGACTAGCAAAGGCTCTGAGCTGACTGCCCGTATGCACATACCACATTGTTGGAAATCTCATACCGCAAGTCAATTATTCTTTGAATAAAACAACATCTAGCCTGCAACAATTCGTAAATTTTTTAAACTCACTGTCATTTTTACATGCCGTTGATTGTTTGTTTGATTTGATTCTTTAGGTCCCATCAACAATCTTTCAGTAAGAAAGGGACCAGTCTTCCTGGGTTGAGCCAGTACTAACCTGGGATAAATGTTCTTGCTCAAGGACACAATGCAGTGATGCCTGTGAGGCTTGAACCCGGGGCCCCTTGGTCTCAAGTCAAGCACTCTACTACTGTGCTCCCTACATGCCGTTGAGAAGACAGACAAAAACCATACCTGGATTACACAGAGAACCTCTGGCAGTGACGATTGGTGAGGATCTACTGGTCCTAATAATACAAATATATGGTGAGCTGGGGCATCAGAGAGAAGCTGCAAGTCATTAGGGGTGTTCTGTAAAAAATAATGTTACATGAGACAGCATTTACTGTGCAAGAGCCTGCTTTAATGCCCAATCTGACGTACCCTGTGGACCTAGAGGTCTAAATTTTGTTCTGAGCCTTCCATACTTGGTGTATGTGAGAATCAAAGGCTCTGGTGAGACTGCACATATGCATGTTTAGCCTTGTCTGAGGTTTTGCTGCTTGCTGGTGTGAAACAGTCCAGGGTATAAGATCACTATCACCATAATCGTGTGTGCTGGCTCAAATGTCAGGGGACAAAAATATTCAAATATTGCACTTGTCCTGCAGGACGAGTGACTTACAGTTTTCACTCGTCCTGCAAACACATGCACTTGTCTTTTAAAAGCATATGCAATACAGAACATATGGGAGTAATATGTAATATGCCTTCCTGGATGAGTGCTTTGGGAAGAATTACTCATCTTTTCTAGATTTTTCTCCTAATTATGAGCGGACGAGTGGAATTTTTGTCCCCTGAATGTGTATGAACTAAAGCTTCATTTTAACACATGGCAGCATCTATATGCTTATCTATGTAATAGTCCGGCTGAATTTGGGCGAATTTTAGGAGGACCTGGAACTTGATTTTAAACTTTTTTTCTTTGTTGATTCTGGTTGTGCATATATTGTCCTTGAAAAATCCGAGTGATGCCACTCTGGCATCATTGAGCATTTCGATATATTCAAGATGGCGTCCAAGATGGAGGCCAATTATTAGTTAAAAATTAAGTGATATTGAAAAATGTCTCAAACCCATTTTTTTCCTAAAATTGTTAGCTATGACGTTGGAATCTAGTTGAAGACACTTAGCTTATAACAGAAATGAAATAATAAAATAAGAATTTAGACAAAATGGCCGCCAAAATGGCAGTTTATTACAAAAAATATAAGAAAATTTTCCCGGAGACGGGCAAACTCTAGGGATTCGCATGAAAAATGATGATTTTACTGATTCTTGAGTTACAGACATCATCCTTGCAACATCCCAGTGATGCAGCTAATGCCATTACTCAGATTCGATATATTCAAGATGGCGTCCAGGATGGTAGCTGATAAGTTTTACAAATCCGTGGGAGCCGCACCTAAACTGTAGGCATTTCTGGTGGATTTGTAACATACAAGATTTCTTACCTGATTGAGAAGCACTTTACAAACATGTGTATCTGAATAAATGAACCCAGCATGCATGTCTGATAGAATTGCACTGTACAAGCAGGCATATCTGAGAGTGGCACCGGATCAGCAGACATGCCTGATGTAATGGCACCTCTGTAAGAGTAGCACCAGACTCTTACCATCCCTCTTCCATCTGCACTCAACTAGTCAAAATGTCGGTTGAAAGGCAAAATGGACCAGCAGACATGGCCTATAGTGAGGTACCAGGCCAACAAGCATGGCCTATTGTGAGGCACCACACCAGAAGGCATGACCTACAGTGAGGCACCACCCCAGAAGGCATGACCTATAGTGAGGCACCACATTAACAGGCATGGCTGATAGTGAGGTATCAAAACAAAAAGACATGACCTTTAATGAAGCACCACACCAGCAGGCACTGCTTATAATGAGACACCATACCAGCAGACATGGCTAATAGTAAGACACCATACCAGCAGGTATAGCAGATAGAGAAGCACAACGCCAGCAGACATGCAATATTTAGTGACAAAAGGTCAGTAGGCATGCTGATTGAGAGGCCACAGTCCAGAAAGCATCCATCTTGCAGCAGCACTCAACCAGTAGGCATGTTTGAACAGCAGCAGAGTTTATGACAGTAACACTATGTCAGCAGGCAAATATGTTGCAGCTGCAACCGTCCCTACACGGCATGTATGTTGTATTGACAATTTAGCAGTCTTGGATAATAAAGTTTCACAGTGTTATTTGACATGTCTGATGAAGGGGCATTGGTCAAGAAGCTTTTCTCTTTGATTTCCAATGGACATGTCTGATTAAATAGTACCAAGTCCGCATGCATATCTGTTGAAGTTTCACTGAACAGCCGCCATGTGATGCCACCAGCTCATCATATCCGACATCCTCACCATCACGCTTGATTATGTGGTACTGAACCAGCACATATGCCGTTTAATGAGACTGGAGGCCAGCAGTCATGCATGTTAGTTACATCGCACCAGCAATAATGTATGTTACAAATGAACCCAACTAACAGGAATGCTGGGTACTGTTGCACTGGATCAGCGGGCATGTCTGTTCAAGTTACATCTGGCCAGTGTGCATGTCTGTTCTACTTTCTCCCAACCAGCTGCCCATGCATCATTGCCACAGGGTCAGCAGACATATTTACCATTACGCATGTTTGATTATGTGGCACTGGACCAGCACACATGTCTGAAACCAAGCAGTTATGTCTGTAACAGCTTCACGAGACCAGCAGGCATGTTGCAGTATCCATGTTTTAAACGTTGACTTGAACCAACAGGCATGTTTGTTGCAGTTTCACCCGACCACCTGGCACGTCCGTTGCAATTAAACTCGACCAGCATACATGTCTGTTAAAAGTTGCATCTACCAGCAGATATGTTTGAATCAGTTGCAACTGACTTACAAGCTCATCTGTAGTAAATATATTACACGTGCCTCAGACCCACAGTTATGTCCCTATGCTCGTACCCAACTAACAGGCTGGTAAGCAATATTGCACCAGATCATCATGTAATTTTTCAGTTGCACCTGACTAGCAGCCATGTCTTCCATACTATCAGCATGCATGTCTGTTACAGTTTCATCTTATCGGGATCTATGTGTATTACATTTGCAACCGACCATCAGCCATGTCTGTAACAATTGCATCCAGCTCTTTCCCATGCAATTTCCCATGTCTTCAACAGTTGCATCTAACCAGCAGTCATATCTGTAAATTTGTGCCTACAAGCATGCATGTCTGATACACTTGCACTGGACCAGCATTCATATTTATTATAGCAATATCAAACCATCTGTGCTGTCTGTTGCACTTACAATAGACCAGAGAAGTAGTAATGGTTGTTACAATTGCACTCAGCCAGCAGGCCCATACCAACCAGCAGTCAAGATGGCAACGAACATCTGCAGCATTCAGATATCTTACTCAGGGGTTGTTGTTTTTTGTTGATACACTACACTCTATAAGTATTTTTTGTAAATTTTATCCATCCATCCAGTTTACTTTTTTTCGGCATATTGATTCAAAAAAGGTTTGTACTTTGATCGAACACTCTGTCACAAAGTTTTCAGTGATATGGTCCCATTAGTATACCTTGTCATTTATCACTTCTTTTTTTGAAGAAATGTTTTCCTAAAGTAGGAATTTTTATGAGAAATATATGACATTATGGTATAATCAGATCTGGCCAAAAGTGGTCTCGAAAGTGCATGGTGCGTGGATTGATGGATATGATTCCCAGAACAAAGGCAAAAACATTACCATCACGAAAAATAAGAGTCTTGTTATTTTTCCTGTGCAGTGTATCATAGCGAAAACCATGTGATTCCCCACCCTATTATTGCTGCCATCTTGAACGTCATCTTAAATAATTTACAACGCTGAAAAACAATAACATGTCAGTCAAAGTTTCCAAATACAACCGAAAACTATCAGAAAATAGTTACTAACTGCAAATTTGATTTTCAGGTTGAATTTTGCTTTAAATGGCGGCCATCTTGGACATCATCTTTAATATTTCAACCTTGTAAATCAAACCTGTGATGCTTCATTTTAACGTTTGTATTATTAGACCTCTAAACATCGATAAAAAGTCAAAAATAAAATGCTTTATATTGAGTTTTGTTTAGTCAGGTAGGTCTTAGGAACCTAACTGACGGCCATCTTGGATGCCATCTTTGAATTTCAACCTTTTGAATCGAAAACATGTTTTTATTTGATTGGTTGTATAATTTAGCCTCTAAACACCCGTTCAAAGTCAAAATTAAATTGTTTTTATCAAGTATGTCGGTCATATAGGTCTTAGAAGCCTTATTGACGGCCATATTGGACGCCATCTTTAATATTTCAACCTTCTGAATCAAAATAATGATCCATTTTAATTGGTTGTAACATTTAACCTCTGAAACATCCATGAAAGGTCAAAATTAAAATGCTTTTGACCGAGTATGTTGGTCATATAGGTCATAGAAGCCTAAATGACGGCCATCTTGGACGCCATCTTGAATATTTCAAAACGCTCAATGATGCCAGAGTGGCATCAGTTGGATTCATTAAGTACAATGCCTCAACAACAAGAATCATCAAAGAAAAAAACTTTAAAATCAAGTTCCAGGTCATTCTGGTTTTCCACCGGACTATAATGAATAGATGAAAAGTTCATGATTTTAAAATTCCCGTTCCAATTGCTAAATACATTGCAAGCAGCATTTTAGCAATTTTTGCCTTTTCATGAGAAAACCTACCTTCGGGGTTTGTGGCAAATAAGACCCAAACCAGCCTGCTCAGCTACAGAGACTATCTAGAATATTGAAATTGTGACAAGCTTAGTTACCATACTACACGGATTCCAAAATCCTGAACTTTTGAAATTCAAATTTTAAAACTTGCAATATGCCTTCAAAATAATATTTCAAGTTTGCATGGTTAATTGTCTTTAGATTAAATGTAAATATATCAAAAAAGCTATTATATCCAACCTAATTCAGTATGGAAAGTCAGCCTCAAAATTCTGAATTCAGGAATTATCCTGAAAACTTTCATCCATGCATACTAACCAGAGAGCAAAACAAAAGGTGCTGATCAGACTGCATGCTCAGATGGATCTGCATCTTTGATATTCGCATGCAACAGTCAGGTTTTTTCGTAGCGAGGCCCATATGTTAGTGGTTATAGCAGGTAATCAGTGTTATAAAAATACATTTGATGATAAAATGTTAATAGCTTAAAACTACTTACAATGTCAAAAGCTGTTCTTGGTATATTTAGAGTTTTGCTTGAATTTAGTTTTATATTTACAACTTGCCATGTTTGAAAATGATTGAAAATTCATGCTGAGAATCAGCCTTACCTTATAATGAGAAGATACATAAAGTCCCATTATTCTGTGAAGAAAAGCCTCCGAGGCCTTGTGATAGGAAAACAGAGTATCTCTGTGGACATAGTAGAGATCACAGAGCTCGGGAAGGGGACAGCCTGAGGTTATCCTGGGTACATCTGTGGCATCCAAACACAAGAGATTGTTTAACCATTTCTCTACAGGGTCTTTATCAGCATATCTTATAGATTCATTTAGTGTCACTTCATGGAGAACTCTTCCTGAAAACACAGGGAAAATCAAGGCTTCAGATTTTTTTCAAGATTGGTGGGCCGAAGTGACCCATGGAGCAAAAAATGTTGGATCATTTTCTGAAATGATGGGCCCAAGCATATCAAACTAACCACAGTTGATATTTGGGTAGTATACTTTTATACCTACACACTGAAACAGACACTTGTATGCATATATGTATATTGACTGCTTATTATACAGTTAAACCACTCAAAAAAGAAGACCAATTATGGCTTAATGCAGGTCAAAAGTATTGCAAAAATGCTGCAAGGGGAGCATTCTGCAATCCTTTCGACCTTCATTAAGCTACCATTTGTTATTAAGATCTTTGTCAGTGGCTGCTTAAGACAGGTTTTACTGTGTTGACTACCTACATGTACTTTCTGTTTTGTGGAGTTCGTAGATTGCTGTAAGATGAATATTTTTATTAAAGGGAGATTTTTTCAACACTGAAAAGGATGGGTCTACTGGGCCCACTGCCTTGCAAACTGATGGGCCATATTTTGAAATCATGGGACAATGACCTGGGCCCACCATAAATCTGAAGGCCTGTAAAATAGGCATGTGACAATTGTACATAAACAGTCCATCAATTGTTTTGTTCTTTTAACAAAATGTTTATCTGTGGCGCTAGCCAAAAGCACCTACAAAGAGCCATTAATAAATTGAAAGAGAAGTGGCAAATAGAAGCTCTCCCCATGTTTACCTTTTGACAGTATAGGTAGCAGTAAAGTTGACAACTTAAAATAATTGACAAAAATTAACATCAGGAATATACACGAAGCCTTGAATGGATCTTACATACTAATATTGAGAAGTGACTTTGCTATTACAATTCTAAACCAGGGTATATTCTGTTTTTAAAACAGTGTAGATCCAGTGTATATTTGAAAACCGTGTGGCTGAGGCTGAAAGCGGAACAATTCATTGAAATTTAGAAATCAAACGGTAATAACTCCTCTATAACTGATGACATCCTGATGAAACTTCATGTGCATTACCACACCATGGTCATATATATTCAGTACAAGTTTCATGGGTTACTTAGTTATGGCTGAGGACGGAAAGATGGATGGATGAACAACAGCAAACCTATATCCTTCCGCCTTCGGCAGGTGATAAAATTTGGAGCACATAATAATATCCAGCATGTTAAATATTCAATTACATTTCTTGAGTATCTAACTTGTGAGGAGAGACAAAAATCTTCACAATCTGACAGAATTTAATTCTTTGCATGCTGGGTAATTTTTCATGCTTTTGTTATTGTCAACTAACTTTTTCAGAATTAACTTTTTCAAAAAAAATCTTTCACTAACATTTTCAGTTCGTCAAACAGTTTGGATCCAGATCAGGACCGACGTTTTGTCGGTCCTGATCTGGGTCCAAACTGTTTGCAAAGGTTATCAGCAAACAACAAAAGTCACCGCTAGCATTAGGCAAAGAGCAGGCCATTAGTTAAGAGTGCGTACCAAAAAATTAATTTTCTTATTTCTCAACCAAAACAGATGTTGTGGGTACTCACAAGAACAGTCTCAATGAGACGGTTCTTTTGAGCACCCAAAACATACTTTCAAACTGATGGATTAGAAAATATTTACAATTTTAAGTTCAAAAATTTTGTTTATCTAAACCTATGAGGGAGCTAATGAAATGATGAGCAGGCTTCATTACCTGACGAGGATGAAACTGTATCAGATTTTGATGTCATGTTGACAGCTTTCTTGAGTTCAGCAGATCCACCACCATATGTTGACGACTGCTGACGTAACTGCTGTATCAGCTTGAGAGATAACGATCGGCCGGTTCCTTCATAACTGAAATATGCAAAGTGTATGGTCAGTGTCATGTTGACAGTTTTCTTGAGTTCAGCAGAACCCCCACCATATGTCGACGATTAACTTCTGTTGCTATAGTAACTGAAAATGGCCACCAAAATTGGCTTAATATAGAAAAATGGTCATTTTTTACCAAATCCTTTTTCGCAACGGTTTTAGTAAATTCAATAATACAAGAGCACGAATGTTAGATTCTATTCATCACATGACATTAAAATTATTTTAATATTTGCCATTTTACGGAGCGTAAATATACGTTACGTTACTAAATCTGTAAACCACTAGTGGTTTATCGATTTTATTGCATGGCATTATTTCACTCCCAGTCGCGATGTCATGTGACAAATGATTTTACAATTAACCCTTTAAGTTTATTTTTTTTCTATGGCAGGGCTTTGACTATTTGATCTATTTCTTTACTTACCCATTTATAGTTGAAGACATGAAGACTAGATAAGGTCCTAGTAGGTTCTTCACAAGGGGCAGGGGAATGGCTGCAGCTTCATCAATACACACCAACTCTGCCTGACCCAGTTTGTGAGAATCTGATGGATGGATATACTGCAATAACATATAGAATTGTTAGTACCGATACATCATCAGCATCATCAGCAGCAGCATTTAGATTAAAGTGCAGACGCAGGAGCATCATTCACATTAGTGGGCTCCTTTCCAGGTAGCTGGCTAGCTGCACATGTATCGGAAAATTTATTTCTGGCTAACTAGTTAACTTAATTTCAAAAATGGAAAATTCCAGTTGAGTTTTGATTACCGGACCGGGCCCTTTTTGTGTAGTCTGTAGCTAATCCGCCTGCAGATTCAGTGGTCACGAGTTTGATCCAGGCCCAGTCTCATACTTTCGTGAAGATTGATCATGAAATAATTTCTATAGTCATTCTTCTCCTTCTGCTGATTCAAGAAGGGTTGTTGTCAGTTACAAGCGAAAGAATGTGCACAAAGTACTGGTTAACCACTAGGTCAAGTTTGCCCAGGAAAAAGTGTGGTTAGGTGAACTGACCGTCTTAACATTTGTTTGTATGATTTGATTCTTTATGTTGCAGTCAACAATCTTTCAGTTATGTCAGGACGGGTCTTCCTGGGTTGAACCAGTACTAAGCAGGGATTAATGTTTCTTGCTCAAGGCACATGCAGGGAGCCGGTGCCGCTGGAACCCATGGCCCTTTGGTCTCGAGTCAAGTACTCTACCACTCAGCCACTGCGTTCGCTGACCATCTCAACTGACCATCTCAACATGACAGCAGATGTTCACTGGGACATAAAACCTCAACCAAACAAACAGTTCCAGCCTGAGTTAACTCTTGGCATGACAGGTAATTTTTCATGCTTATGTTGTTGTCCGCTGACTTTTTCAAAATTAACTCTTTCAAAAAATTATTTCAGAGTGTCAGACAGTTCGGATCCAGATGTCCGTCCTGAATTCATACGAAACTGTTTGCAAAAGGTTATCAGCAGACTACAAAAGTTGCAGCTAGCAAGGAATGAGTTTCTACCAGTTACCTCTCATATTAACTATATTGTTGCACTTTGCCGGATAAATGTTGTCTATCTCACGGCATGTGCCTTTATCAGGTCATGATGACGTCACACTTTTTGAATGACGTCGCTAATGACGCTGAATCAACACAAAAACCGAAAATAACGTCCTAATTGCTAGTTTGAAGAGTGAACCAATGCATTATGGGTAAACCGATAAATAGAATACCAGGTTTGTGTCTTTTGATATCAAGCTTACCAGTCTCGGCTATGAGAACACATGTTGAATCGCTCGGCATGCCTCACAATGTCAACAAGCATTCTCAAAGCCTTGCCTGGTAAACTTGATATCAAAAAAAAATTCACCTAGTATTCTCTATAAGACATGCCTGATTTTACTACCTGTATAGTTTGCCTGTGTTCTCTAAAGATGTTCACTCTCACAATAGCTTTGTTGAAATCTGGATTAGTAGACTGTATGATCTCATAGTCTAGATGTTCCTGTAAAAACATTTCAATCAAAATTATTCCTTCTATTTAACCCATTCTTAACTCTTTGCCCCCTGAGAAATTTTTCATGCTTTTTTAGCATCTGCTGATTTTTTTTTCAAATTCAACTTTATCCAAAAATTCTTTCAGGAATATGATCAGAGTGTCAAACAGATTGGAACCAGATCAGGCCCGACATTTTATCAGGTCTGATCTGGATCAATACTGTCTGCAAAAGTTATCACAGACAACACTAGCTAAACAGAACACAAACCCTTTTTTGACTGGCAAAATATGCTACATAATATGAGCCATGACATGTGATTTCCAAATGGCATTTTGACATGAATAGACTCAGATGAGCCTGTGCAGCCTCCTGTTAAGCTTAGAAACTCCCAATGACATTCTGTTAGTAGCTTAACAGTCATACAAGGTTCAAGCGACCAGCAATGGCTCTGATCAGACTGCGCTTATGCACAGGCTGATCTGAGCCTTTGCTGGTCGCACATATCACATTGTTGGAAATCTCATGTCATGGCTCATATCATAAGAACCTATTCACTATTATATACCAAAGTTCAATGACAGAAACACATAATTTATACACAGTGGACAATTGTTAGCTGGGTGCTTTAAGATTCATTCAAGGAAGATAATTCAAACAGGAAGCAAGTCCTACCAAACATTGTTTTCTTGTTGCTTGTTTGTTTGGTTGTGTTTAACGTCCCACAAACAGCTAAGGTCATACAGACATGGAAACAGGGCAACGGCATTTACACAGCAATCAATGAACTACCCACAATGACAATTGTTTTAGGCCAAAAGAAAAATCTTGTTTCCGGTTAAGTCTCCAAAAATTTTAGGGCTGGTAGGTAGGCAAACTCTTATCTTATAAAAACTTTTCTAGGCCTGAAATTTTTGGGCCGAATAAATGCCCCTTTCCAATTCAAAAATAGTGAAAATTTCATGATAATCAAATCAAAAATACCAAAATTACAGATGCATAAAAATTTGCATAAAAATGTGAATGAAAACATGATTACATTCGCATTTTTATGAAATTTTCATACTTTTTTATGGTGGGCAATTAAAGCAACAAATATGTTACAGTTTTACACTGCTAATTTCTTATAGGATTTTTAATCCATTTAAAATGGAGGTTCAGTTCTAGTTTTCCCAATTTGATGGCCTAAATGCTTTTTTCCCAAATTCAACTGGCCCCTGGCCCCTACTTCAGAAAGGTAGAAAAATCCCTGGTGTTGCTTGTTTTCAGGTCCTGTTATTCTATTGTTAAGTCATCCGGGTATTTTAGGCTTTCTGTAACTTTACTCTGAAGAGCTCCGCAAAATTACTCGGTGAAAATAATGCCAGACGCTTATTAAAAAGCGTTCAAAATCATGAAATTTTAATCAATAATATGTCCATAAAAATGCCCGATCATTTTAGAAACTCTTTCTTTATCAAAAGGAAATCATATTTCAAATCGATGCTGAAAATTTCAACGCAAAAGTTATAAATTCACCAAAATACGTAGGGATAACGGAGAATTACCTGTGTATTCACCGAGTGCGTTAAGCGCCTTGATGATCCAGAGCGGGATGTGACGTAGCACTGTTTAAGAGAATTTGCTTATCTATTATTGTGTTATTGATACATGCTTTGTATTTTGGAAATAAATATTGTTTAAACTAAATCAAGTTTACCTGGTACTCCAATGCATCAAAGCCTTTAAACACAAACTCAAACAATGTTTTGAGATTTTCTGGACTTGGTGATGTCACAAATATATTGGAGTAACTGAAAAATAGAACAAACATTAATTATATAACAAACCTTATCATTCAGGGTACTTTTCAGACCTCTAGATAAGTGTGAAGGAGCCAGCTGATATGGATATACACTGTTTTAAAATAGGATACATCTGGGTTAAGCAGGCAATGAGATAAAGATAGTGTGTATTTTGTGCTTTTGCAGTAATTACTTCTAAAACACCATTATGAAAAATACAGTAGCACCTATAGGCTCAAAATATCAGGTTCTGCCACATGTATTGCTTTGTTTGTTTCATTTGATGCTTCACATCTAAGTCAACAATATTTCAGACATGTCGGTGCGTTATCCTGGATTGAACAGGTACTAAGCTATGTGGATAAAGTGTCATGCTCAAGGATACAACAGACCTCCAGATAAGAGTGTGCAACAGAAAATTGTTTTTTCTTAATTCTCAACCAAAACATATGTTGTGGGTACTCAAAAGAACCCTCTCAATGAGACAATTATTTTGAGCACCCAAAACGCATGTTTAAACTGATGGGTAAGAAAAAATTCACAATTTTACGCTAAAAAAATTTGCTTAACTAGACCTATGATACAACACCACCCAGATGGTTAATTCGAACAAGTAACCCTCAAGGTCACAAGTCTGGCACCCAACAACTAAACTCTACTATAGCCTATAAAGCTACCGCAGTATATTTCATAATTCCATAAAAGCATTTTTGTTGTTGCTTTACATCCAAGTCAACAGTTTTTCAGTCATGTCCCGTAAATTTCCTGTCTTCCTGGGTTGAACAAGTATTAAGCAGCAGATAAAGAGTCTTGCTCAAGGGAATACATCATAGTGAATCAAGTGAGTCTTGAACTAGCAATCCTTCCATTCCCAGTCTAATGCTCTACCAACTGACCCACTGTGGTTCACCAATAAAAGCATTTATCAGTTACTTCTCATAATAATTCACTGCTTTGTCATGGGTGAAAGTTCAAAATTTCCAAAATCCTGAATTTTTTAAAATCAAATCTTAAAACTTGCAGTATGCCTACAAATATCAACAATTTCAAGTTTAAATGGTCAATCGTCTTTAGATAAACTGAAAATAAATCAAAGAAGCTATTACAATCTGCTTAATTCAAGATTTTGAGGCTAACTTTCTATGGAAAGTCAGCCTCAAAATCCTTAATTCAGGAATAATCCTGAAAACTTTCACCCATGCATTGTTGCACATTGACCTGATAAACATTGTCTATCTCTCTGCATGTATCTTTATCAGGTCAACATGATGCTACACTTTTTGAAAGATGCCGATGACATTGAATTGACGCAAATATCAATCATTACGTTATAATCATCAATTTGAAGAGTAAACCAATGGACAAACTGATAAATAGAATACCAGGTTTGTGTCTTTTTAGACTGGTTCTCTCCCCTACACTGGATATTGTTAATTTGAACAACTTGGAACCAGTTTAGTGTCTTTTGATATCAAGTTTACCAGTCTCAGCTTCGAGAACGCATGATGAATCGCTCGGCTTCAAGAACACATGTTCAACAAGTGTTCTCAAAGCCTTGCCTGGTAAACTTAATATCAAAAGACACTCACCTAGTATTCTCTAAAAGACGGCTAGTTCCAGCCCACACCTACCCAAATCCAACAGCTGTAGCCATGGCTAGACCAAGAGCTGCTGATTTTCCCCGTCCTCTAGCTGCTGTCATGGCAACCGTACTGCGTAACGTCTTTTCTGATATTGCTTCAACAAACTTCAACAGACCTTTAGCCTGCAAATAATCAATATTAACCCTTAAATGCGCCAACCGCAACAAAAGTCGTCTGCTTTTCTCGTCTGCTGAAATGTTTAAGAAGCCTCTATGGCAAACAGTGTGGACCCAGATCAGACTATAGGAGCAGTCTGTTCTGGGTCCATGCTGTTTACTTCTATACTCAATTCGTCAGTAATGTTAGGCAATTATTTGCAGCAGACAACTTCAGCAGACAACATTTTCAGAAGATTTTTTTCTTGGCGCTTTAAGGGTTACAAGTGAATAACATGGGTGTGGAGTAAAAGCAAGCAATATTCTAAATGTTACTGTAAAAACTTATATTTGGTGGGAATTTTTATTTGGTGCTAATGGCGGTAAATATAAAAGCCGCCAAAATATGAGACCATGACAGTTTCTAATTCAGTTAAAAATTGGGACAGAGTGTTGTACATAAAATAATCCAGCATTGTAAGAATTAAACATGCATGTACAACTACTAAATGGGGCTAGAGAACTATTTTTGGGCCTGAGGATTCTTTTTTTTCTACACTACTTTATGTTTGCTAGCAGTGAAGGCTCTGCATTGGGTCAAGGTCACAAAAATTGTAATCAAAGTTTGATGTTGTATTCATGAAACCTTGTAGATATATATCAAGGGACAAGAGATCAGGTGTACACAAGTAACTTTTGGTATAAATTTGCAGTTTAACTGTTTATCTATTATAATGACTCATTGTCACCAAAACTACATTAACTTTCCATCATGCCCTAATGTTAATTCATGGAAATTTGATAAAATCCGTTGAAAATGTATTGGGATATTGTGTACAGTTATACTGAAGCCAACACCTACACCTATGCTGACGCCAACGGAATCTGCACCAAAACCTTTATGTCATCACCTTATGGTGCAGGCCTCCAGATAAGAGTGCATAAATGAAACTTTATTTTCTTATTTCTCAACCAAAACATATGTTGTGGGTACTCAAAAGAACCGTCTCGATGAGACGGTTCTTTTGGGCACCCAAAACACGTTTAAACTGATGGATAAGAAAAGAAATGCAATTTTACTCAAATTATTTTTGCTTAACTGGCCCTATGATGGTGTGGTTAAATTGTGCCAACTGGTTCTTGAGCATTTCATATTAAGTCACCCTGACACCAATATTGACTTCCATAGGGCAAGTAAAGCAAAAATAATTTGCGTAAAACTGGGATTATTTTCTTATCCATCAGTTTAAACATGTGTTTTGGGTGCTCACAAGAACGGTCTCATTGAGACAGTTCTTTTGAGTACCCACAACATATGTTTTGGTTGAGAAATAAGAAAAATAATTTTCAGTTACGCATTCTTATCTGGGGCTTCCACGCCAACTGGATCTGCACCAAGTACACAATACCGCCTCTGATTCCTAGGGAGACACCAAAATACAGTTAGATTGAGAAATACCTGATCAAGCGTTTTACAACATTTAACTAAGGATCCCACTGGTTGTGTGTCTTGTAGAGAGTCTTTTAAGTCCCTTAACTCTTGTTCTTGAGGTGACACTGAGTCTTCCTGTAAAGATGAGCAACAAAAATATGAGCCGCGACACGAGATTTCCAACAATGTGGTATGTGCGACCAGCAAAGGCTCAGACCAGCCTGTTCATACGCTCAGTCTGATCAGTGCCTTTGCTAGTCACTTGAAAATTCAATTACTGTTAAGCTACTGACCGAAAGTCATTTGGAGTGTCTAAGCTTAAGGATGTAAAGGCTCGTCTGAGTCTATTCTTATCAAAATGCCACATTGTTGGAAATCATATGTCGCGGCTCAAATAATTATCAGATTGGGGCTATCAATACTTGTATTTACAGCATCTCATCAGGGTCTGCATTAATCAATTGCTAAAAATAGTCTTTAGAATAGACAGTCCTTTAGTTAAGAAAGCGTACTAAAAAATAATTTTCTTATTTCTCAACCAAAACATATGTTGTGGGTACTTAAAAGAACCATCTCAATGAGACTGTTCTTTTGAGCACCCACAACATATGCTTTAATTGATGGGCTAGAAAATATTTACACTTTTACGCTCAAAAATTTTGGTTATCTAAACCTATGAATAGAAATACAATGCCATTTCTTTCGGTTTAATATGAGATTTGACAGCTCAGTCAAAGCAAATACTTACTAGGTTATGTGAAGATAATCTTCTGACAATCAGACTACCACTATCTATTTATACAACTCAGGTCACCAAGTGGACTAACCAAGCTTTACCATGCAAGACTGGTATCAGTGCTCAATGAATACTCTATCACGATTCACAAGTACTTGACAACCACCCTACTCAATTCATCTTTCTGAAAACTATGCCTCCTTTAACTCTCGTCTGCTATTAGCCTTTGCAAACAGTTTGGACCCAAATCAGGCCCTACAAAATGTCAGGCCTGATCTGGATCCAAACTCTTTGACACCTTGATGGTATTCCGGAAAGAGTTTATCGAAAAAGATGATTTAGAAAAAAATCAGCTGACGACAAAATGTATGCAAAATTACCCAGCATGCAGTTAAATCTATTATCCCTAAGGTAAACCTCAATTAAATGTGGGAGATTCAACATATGTAATTTTGTTTGTGGGACTATGTCACATGCTATGTCACATGCTAAGTCGTCTTTGCTTTAGTCAGTTATACACTATCAAGCGACTTGAGTGACATTTTGGGTGTGGTTCAAAAACATCTATTGGAAGAAAGGAGTAAAAAAATCTCTACAAATGAATAGGTCTATCCCATTGTAGCTGGACTTCTATGTCTGAGGGTAGAAATTAAAATGGGTTCATTGGGTGCATTAATGCTTGGCAACAACTTTTAACATTTCTATTTGTAATCTAGCGAATGAAAGTATGGGTCAGATGAAGTGACAGACAGATTTTAATGTTGTTCTGTTCTGGGTATGGCACCATGCAATTTGAAATTTCTAAGCTGTGACCCTTCATAATATGGGCCTTGATGCGAGAAAACCTGTCTTCGGGGTTTCCAACCACGCCATACCGAAACCAGCCTGCACAGCTACAGAGCTACCTGGAGTATTGCAATATCGCTTGTAGCAAATTTATGTATGATACTTTCCATTGAAAATAACAAAGGCCCTGATCAGACTGCGCGGATGCACAGGCTGGTCTGCACCTTTGTTGTACGCAAACCCCGAAGACAGGTTTTCTTAAGTCGATGACCATATATAATAGACAATCCAATTAATATTGTAACAAACAGCATGTATCATTCTATCAGTGAAGGAATGGTTGCTATATTATATACTGACCAATGACTTGGCTGGAAGTGGCTGTACATTCAGAGAGTGGGTGGAGAATGGTAGAACATTAAACTGGTCATCTATCACCATACAATTCCTACACGATGTCAGGGATAACATAAACCTATAAGACAAGAATACTCTTTTCAACCTATTGATTAAGCCAACTGTGAATATTTTTTTCAAAATTCTTTACCTTCTTTTGAAACTGTACAGATGATGAAGCCAGCTCATCAGAATCCACACTGCTTTTTGTTCACATGATGAAACATCTGACAATAATAAAATTAACCTTAACGTCTTAAAATCAAATTAATTGTGAACTGTGTGGGTGGACTGTGAAACAGTGACAAAATGTAGTGCTGTTTTTCCCCGCAAATTTTGGCGAACATTTTGTTGAATTTATGCAATAATAGTTTTGGTTTGTTTGAGATTTTACTTCCCAGTCAACAGCAATGGTCATGTTGAGACGATCAGTTCACCTAACCACTTTTTCCTGGGCAAGCTGGACTAAGCGGTTAACCAGTACTTCATGCACATTCTTTTGCTTGTAACTGACAACAACCTCTTCTAATCAGCGGAAGGAGGAGAATGACCGTAGAAATTATTTCATGAGCAATCTCCATGATAGTACGGGTTCAAGCTGGGTCTGAACGGGTGACCCCTGGATCTGCAGTTGGTAGCGATATGGGGCCTGTAAATAATTGCTATCAAACATTTTTTTTTCAGTGCATTGATATTGGCTAGATCCAAAAAAGAGATGCTAATAACCTCCCGCTTTGTTTTTAACAATGCCCCTTGGAAGCTGGCCAATGTTAATGCATGAAAAAACATGTTTGATCCCTATATGAATCATGTACTGGGCCATATGTTTACCTTTCATTGAATCTCCCAACAATGTCTTGATGAGCTTCTGTTCTGTACCGAGAGTGGACATCCTAAAAACAATACAAAAACACTAGTTGTCATATTTACGCTAAAGATTCCGACAGTTAGGGCTGAAGGAGCAGTCTGATCAAGATTTACACTGTTGGTTATTTCATCAGGAAGTAAGTATTGCGAGGAGCAATAGAATAAATAAGGCCAAATAAAAAAAATACCTGTGTTTAGGGTAACCCGAACCAAAACTTACTGGTGAAACCTAGAATATCATGTATATAAAGAAATATAAAAGCGAAATAATTTTTCAAGAAAAAAAAAATAACAAAAATATGTGTGCCTACGGTACCCTACCTAAAATTTTCAGACCCGTTACCCGAAACACACTTATTTTTTTATTTGGTCTCAGAGAAAATGAGTGTCTTCTTGGCCACTACACATTCAAGTTGTAATCACTTTTGCAAACATTGGGGTTCTAGATAAGTATTCTCTCTCTGCAGTCTGATCAGGGTTCATAGTGTTTGTTTATGATGAAAGTAGTCTGAAGTGTATTTGCAAGTATGCAGCAGACTTAATAAGCAGATGACTGTTTCTGGATTCAAACTGTTCAACACTCTCATAGTGTCCCTGACTTAAAAGCGAAATCATGTTTTTGATAGTGAAAACACTAAGATTTTGCCATATATATGTGACATTGTTATGAACATCATTATATAACATTAAATACTAAATATGTAATACACTAGACTAAGTGTTTTATCAATTTAAATATATGGCGCTATACCACTCAGCAATGTGATGTCATGTAACAAAACTTATATAGATGAACTACAAAATAGCTTTTCGCTGTTATAAGACCGCCAGCATACCATTGTCATTGCATAGAGCTGTTTCAAGGAATTCATTGATTTGAGAAGAACTACCACTATACCACCACCTTCCACCGTCTCAACTGTTCTAGCTAGCAAGTTCGGGGTTAACGCCTCAAAATCCTGTAAACAAATTGGAGAATACAGTAAAACCTGTCTAAAGTGGTCACTCGAAAGAAGACCAAAAAATAAAATAGGTTTTCAATCCCTAAATGCAGGTCCAAAGTACTGCAGTCTTATTTTTGAGTGGCCGCTTAAGATAGGCCATCCCTTAATGCAGGTCAAAAGTACTGCATAATGCACTGGGAGCATTCTGCAGAACTTTTGACCTGTATTAAGCCACCACATGGCAGTAAGACCCTTGTTTTGTCTATTTTTGATTGGCAACTTAAGATAGACAATCCCTTAATGCAGGTCAAAAGTACTGCAGAATGCTCTTTGAGCATTCTGCAGAACTTTTGACCTGTATTAAGCCACACATGGCTGTTAGACCTTTGTTTTGTCTATATTTGAGTGGGCCCTTAAAATAGGTTTCACTGTATAGCATAAATCAAGACAAAGCATATTTCTTTGATCAAACAACAAATATCATCATATCATAATCTGATTTTTGATTAACGTGCAGGTGCAGGGGCATCATCCCCTTCAGTGGGCCCCTTTCCAGGTATCTGGCTAGCTGCACGCATAGCAAATCTCACACCTGATCTCCAGGTGCTCCTTTCTTGAGGGTCAACTTTTGTGAGCTTCCACTCACAGCAGTCTCTTTTTGTTTGATTTGATTCTTTACGTCCCATCAACAATCTTTCAGTTATAAAGGGACAGGTCTTCCTGGGTTGAACCAGTACTAAGCTAGGATTAATGTTCTTGCTCAAGGACACAACGCAGTGACGCCGGTGAGGCTCGAACCCACTGCCCTTCGGTCTCGAGTCAAGCGCTCTACCACTGAGCCACTGCGCTCCCTACGGCAGTCTCTTTCAGTCAATTTCTTCCAGGTAAGCTTGGGCCTCCCTGCCCCGCCTGCCATCAATCTGTATATCACATGCTGTCCTGATTGCACCACAAGAACATTCCACATGCCCAAACCAGTGAAGCCTTCTCTCTCTCAAAAAGAGGTAGAGGTCCTCCAGCTCAAGCTTTGCCAGTAATTCGCTTGACCTTACCGTGGCCATGTCCTCTGGCTTGATACTGCAGACCTGTCTGATCATGGCCCTATCATTGCGCTGCAAGCGCTGCAGGCTCATCTTGGTCAGTGGCCAAGTTTCACTGGCATGGAGCATGGTGCTCTGTACGCAAGAGCTGTATACATGGCTACGTGTCTTGTAACAGACGTGGCGGGATGTGAGAACTGGTAGAAGCTCCCTGAATGTCTTCCAGGCTGTTTTCACACGAGAAGTGACCGCTATTTCACAGCCTCCACCAGCAGAAAGCATGTCACCCAGGTAGCAGAAGGAAGCTACCACCTCCAGCTTATCAGGTCCGACCTGGACTTCATTCTGTGGCCTGCCGTCAATAGGGCAGGCATTTCCCATGGACCCTGCACACCTATAATCAGGATTTGGTGTTAGTCGTTGTAGCCTACTGCATTTCTTATGCACCCAAAGTTTGCATCCATTGCAGTAGATGCTGTTGTTGCCTACTCCTGTACGACAGACAGCGCATGTGTATTCGCCTGAACTCTGCAAGAGGTCCAGGCCTGTACCACAGATAATGGCCTTTGTATATCCTGCATTTACCCTCAAACCCTTCTTCTCCATGGCTTCTTTCCATATCAAGACCCTTCTGACACATTCCTCTAGGGAGTCAGCAATGATGACAAGATCATCTGCATATAGGTCTTCCCAGGGAACACCAGCACGAAACTCACGTGACAAGGCCTCCATCACAATGATGAAGAGCAAGGGACTGAGTACGGATCCCTGGTGGACTCCGCCCTTCACCTCATTCTCTTTGCTGAAACCCTCGCCAACACGAACCCGGCTTCGCGCATTAGCGTACATTCCCTGGACTAACCGCACAATCCATTCCTCAACACTGAGCTTTCTCAGGGCCCACCAGATAACCTTCCGAGGGACACGATCAAATGCTTTCTCTAAGTCCACTAAGGGCATATAAAGCCTCTTGTTCGCTGCTAGGTATTTCTTCTGCAGCTGTCGGACCACAAAGATTGCATCTGTAGTGCCTCTTCCTGGGACAAAGCCAAACTGGGAGTCGTCAATAGACACCACCTGTCTTATGAGACCATCTACAATCCGCTCTAGGATCTTCATGGCCTGTTCAGTCAGCTTGAGGCCTCGATAGTTGCCTCTGTCCAAAGCATCACCCTTGCCCTTGTAAAGGCAGACAATGAAACTTTGCTCCCAGTCAGTTGGGACCTTGCCATCATGGATAATCGCAGTAGCAATATCGCGGATCATGGTGGCACCTGTATCACCTGCTGCCTTGATCATCTCCACCACTATGCCTGAAGGATCTGCAGCTTTGCCCGACTTCATCTTTGAGATGGCCTTCTTCATCATGTCAATAGTGATTGGGATAGGCGGGCCTTCTAACGGCGGTTCGTTGGACAGGTGATCAGGGTCCCAGCCAAATTTAACGTTGAGAAGCCATTCATAATGTTCAGCCCACGCATTCTGCTTTGCCTCCTCGCTCAATGACATTTCCCCAGCATCATTCTTTACTGGCTTGTCACCTACAACATCAACATTCTCTTTCCTCATCTGGTTGGCGAGGCGGAAGATATCAGACGACTTGTGGTCAATGCCATCATAGACCACCTTGTCTGCTTCGTGGCGTGCATGGTGCACCACACATCTGGAGATGCGCTTGGCAGTGTTATATGATGCTCGTGTGCATTTGCCAACCTTCCATGCTTTGAAAGCTTGGCGCTTGGCTGGGATGGCATCATCCACTTCCTTATTCCACCACCAAATTTCACGTCGCCATCGGTGGGGTTTTGTTGTGCCACACACCTCCTCTGTTGTCTTCAGCAAACCTGTCTTGAGTTTCGCCCAGATTTCCTCAGTAGTAGTAGCTGCTTCAGTTTCCACAGCGGGCACATTGAAGACTTCCTGGAATCGGCTACACGTTTGAGGATCTCTGAGCTTCCACACTTTTGGATGTGGGGTGAATTTGCGCTTGATTTGGGACGGCATATCAATCATCATGTCGCACACAAGGAGCTGATGCTGCAGAGCAACCTCCTCTCCAGGAATCACCTTCACATCCATAACAAGTTTGCGCAGGCTCTTTCGAAATAACACAAAGTCTATCTGAGTTGCTAACTTGCTGTATTACCGGACCTGTATGTGATGAGGTGACTGTCACGTTTCTTGAAACATGTGTTACTGAGGAACAGGTCAAATGCTATGGGCATAATCAAAGATCCTCTCACCCTCACTATCAGGGTCTGGCTTGCCACACTCATAGCCTTCTTGAACTTCTTTGTAACCTGAGCCTGTACTGCCTACATGGCCATTCCAATCACCACATGGGATGAGGAATTCCGATGCTGGGATCATTGCAGTCACAGCCCTAAGTTGGTCGTAGAATAGATCCTTTACAAAATCACTGAGACCACACTGTGGGGCATAGACAGACAGAAAACAAAGCACTCACTGACCGACTATGATCTTCACCAGGATGATCCGGTCGGAGACTCGCTTGACCTCAAATACCTTCTCTATCCACTTCTCCGGTACAAACACTCCAACACCAGCAGTACCTTTGCTGTTTCCAGACCCTTAATTGTATGGCAATGACCACCCCTGGACACAACAAAGGTCTATTGTTCTACGAGATAGTATTTCCACAACCTCGCAGACCCTCCCTTTCAGAGTGTTCACATTAAGAGTGGCCACCCTAAAATTTCTCAGATGCTTGCTGGATTTGCCGCAATGGCCCGACCCTGCCCTCCACACCTGAAACTGGGCCAAGCCGGAGACGCCACTGACAGAAATCTCGTTTCTGCCAGCATCGTCTAACGTGACTTTATTTGTTGATTCTGCCATGTTTGTTTTGGAACTAAGGTTTTTCTGGGATCGCCTGTCCTAGCTGACATCCCAACTCAGATCTATGACGGCCTCCTAGATTCCGCCGTTCCCGCACTTGGGCAGTGTGCCTTGCTGTTGTTCTTATACAGAGTCGTCCGCCAAGCCACAATAGCTAGGATGCCAAACCATCTGTGTGTAGATGGCTGCCATCTAGCTTTGCCACCAAGGCTGTGGCATCCTCTTAATCCAGAGTTGGGGGATGCAGTTTAACGTCATACCCAGGACTGATATATATTTCTTTATTTATAAAAGATTAGACACTACCAATGAGTACCTATAATATATGTTTCTGTTGATTTGTTTGTGTTGATGTTTTACAAGTTGTCAGTCATGTTGGGGCTTTTTCTGTCTTCCTGGGTTGAACCAATACTAAGCAGAGGATAAAGTGTCTTGCTCAAGGACGCAGTACAGTGCCTCCGGTGAGTCTCCAACCAGTGACCCCGTGATCTCAAGTCTAACACTTTACCACTGAGCCACCATGCTCCATAATGAGTCCTCATATTCCATGTAAAGAAGGTTCAATTAAAAATCTTGTGTGATACAAGGTCAATCTCAAGAGCCTACCATGACCAGAAGACGTAAGCTTAGTAGACAGAGAGCCATAACCAATGTTAAATCCAAAGATCACACTTTAACAAAGTTTAACATTTATATAAAGTGAAGGAATTTTGCAATATTTTAGAAAATGTACTGATCAAATTCAAATTGTTTAAATTTGGATGAACATGAAATTAAAAACAATTCCGCAAAAATTATTTTTCTTATTTCTCAACCAAAACACATGTTTAATATGATGGGTGCGAAAATATACTTACCCGCACTTCTTACGCAAAATTTAACTAAACTTGAAATTTTTTATTTATATATCTCATCTACTGTAACACAATTTTATCAAAAGGCAGATCACTCATTTGTATGAAATAGGACTTTAGTTAAGAGTGAGTAACAGAAAAATAACTTTTTTATGTTTCAACCAAAACATATGTTGTGGGTACTCAAAAGAACCGTCTCAATGAGACAGTTCTTTTGAGCTCCCAAAACATATGCTAAAAATCATGGTTAAGAAAATATTTGAATTTTTTTGTTTTATAAACCTGTGATGAAAGCAACAAGGTTTCAGTCAATCAGTCATTTTTAACCCTTACCTGACTGAGTGAGCATCTGCACTCTGAATGGTACAATAATTTCGACAATACTGATGCCAATATGTATTCTAATTAAAATCATACTCAATTAACATTTTGCCTTGGAAGTGTAGTTCAGTATAATTACAATTTCACGCTCTATTACCTGGAGAATACACATGCCATAGGTACTTCCTAGTATCTTGTGTGTTTCAGCATAATAGCAGTAGCGTATTGACGTTGCCGATATAAACAACTCAAAGGGGTCATCTTCTTTGATGTCGAGTTTTCCGCTCTTTATCTTCTTCTGTAGCTGCCTCATCCTCTTCTTACGGTGACTAGCATAAAAAAATGCATTGCATGTTGGGTATTTTTTTCATATTTTTTGTCATCTGCTGACTTTTTTCAAGATCAACTTTTTCGAAAAATTCTTTCAGTAATACCATCTGAGTAATAAACAGTTTGGATCCAGATCAAGTCTGACATTTTGTCGGGCCTGGCCTCGAGGTTATAAAACTTGAGTTTATTCTCAAACTCAAAATCAAGCCCAATGATTGGCTGCTTGCCGACAACACGTGTCCGCAAGCAGTCAATCATTGCCCTTTATTTTGAGTTTGACACTGTACTCAAGTTTTATAACCTTGAGGCCTTATCTGGGTCCAAAGTGTTTGCAAAGGTTATCAGCAGACGACACTTAGAGTAGGTAGAGAGTTAAGCCAGTGATTTTATTTGGCCATTTTTAAGGCCTTATATGGGAGTCATTCCCAATCCAAAAATGGTCTTTATTTATCCAATTTCATGTATTTATGACTTATTTTCCCAATTGTAATAACATATTTTCCCAAATGTGGAGGAAAAGTTAGCTTCCTAAAATCCCAAATAAAATCAATGTAAGCAACACATAATATTCTAGACATATCACATAGGACATCGGTGAAGAATCAGATTTATTAGCTTGCGTGTCTGCTCAGTCTCGTCAGTCTTCCCTGCTTGCATACACAAAGTTTTAAACTAGATGAAGGCTCATACTCAAACTTTGACCTTTACCTCCATCAGGTAGCCAGGCCTCCAGATAAGAGTGGGTAATTAAAAATTATTTTTCTGTTTCCTCAGCAAAAAGATATGTTGTGGGTACTCAAAAGAACTGTCTCAATGAGACTGTTCTTTTGAGCACCAAAAACATATGTTTATACTGATGGGTAAGAAAATAACTACAATTTTATGCAAAAAAATATCCTTATCTGGACCTATGGACCGTAGCTGTGTATGCATGTTAAAAAGTGACTTTATAAGTACTGTTTATCATATGGGGTTGCATCTTAGAATGATATAACGCCATAGATTAAAATAGATTAATCACTAGTGGTTTACATATGGTTTACATATTTAGCAATGTCATGCAATGATGGCCATAAATGTGTCGCCTATTTATGACAAAATCAGGGTTTTCCCTTTACCTTTTGAAAATGTGGTCAATTGACACCTTTAATTGAAATAAAGACTGAAAGCACTTTCATTTAAAGGGTCATTTGGGAAAGATGATGGTCATTTACTATATAAATAGGGGGTCAGGAAAACCCCTGCAAAATCTTAAGTTTTCAGGTCAAATGCGATTTCAAAGTAGTTTAAAGTGTCATATGATAAAAAGAAGATAACAGTCATGCTCCTGACTCCTGTATCATTGAATTTAGTAAATGTGTGGTGAAAAAGTGATAAAATGCTTGGTAAGCCTCTAATTTTATCTATTTTCCCCATACTTTTCCCCATAAATTCAATAATACACAAGCACTCTGACTCATGTGAGCCACTCTATACCTCTTTCTTTAACCATTTTCTGGCTGTATCTCATCAAGATTTACACAGCTTGTTTTGACGAAACAAAATTTTAGGGGGCGTAAGAATTGGTGCACTTTCCATTAGTTCTTATAAACAGACTCAATTAAACCGAGTCTGTTGTTTTTCTTATATTGTAGGTTCTCTCTAATTCTAACGGATCAGTTTTTCCAGATTATTTAAGGACAGAACAACAATGCACATTTTATTTGACAATCAAAATGTATCAAAGACCAGCCAAAATGGAGCAAAGTAAATGGAAGATTTCATATTGTTTTAACCAAGGTCTGATTGTCCTGTTCTGTAGCAAGCAACAGCCCATACTGGCTGTATTTTGGAGTCCCAAGGGATGCATATATTTTTCACATGAGGTACCAGGCAGGGTTTTCGGAGTCTGTGGCCCAATATTCTGCACCAAGGAAAACTAATTAAAAGTACTATTGCCCAGGCCTTTAGTTAAGAGTGTGTAACAAAATATTATTTTTATTTCTCAACCTAAACATATGTTAAAACTGATGGATAAGAAAATATTAACAATTTTACGCCCAAAAATTTTGTTTATCTAAACCTGTAATTACCTGCTAAATCCCAACTCTTTTTTGTAACACCAAAGAACAGAAGGCCTTGCTCTCACCAGTGATTTTGACAGCATATGATGTAAGATAACAACCTGCAAAATATAAAGTAATAGACATGATTAAATTTAGCTCTTTGCATACTGGCTAATTTTGCATGCTTTGATTTCATATGCTGATGGTATATCAAAGTCAATTTTTTCGGAAAAAATATTTCAGGAAATACCATCAGAGTTTCAATCAGGTTAGATCCAGATCAGGACGGATGTTCTGTAGGCCTGATTTGGGTCAAAACTGTTTGCAAATGTTATCAGCATAGGACATCAGTAGGCAAAGAGATAATCAGAAATCTTTCTTTTTTTTAATCCTTCTATCTTGCCAATTATTTTTCATCCTGAATATGTTGTCTGCTTTTAATGTCTGCTGCATGTATTCAAATGCACTTCAGACTACATTTGATCATGCAATCAAACACCATGAACTCTGATCAGACTGCTCCCAAGGAATTAATTAATCAATATTGTCTCTTGCAATGTGGTAGTTCAGGGCTTTCCCTCAATGATCAATTGTGAGAGTAACCATGTAAGCCAGTACCACCTGTAACATGTGGGTAGATGGTTCAGCAGGTGCATGTTAATCAAAACCCGACGCCAGTGTTTGTCCCCAAATAATTTGATGTTAAACTGAATTTCTGTTGTAATGAAGTCAAATTCAAGCTACAAATACTACTGAGATGTAAAGAAGTTTTCTTATAATGTCAGTATAAAGAGTTTTCACTGTAATTTTATACATTTTTAAGGTTCCAAAGAATGCACTGATGTTTTCTCACAGGATATCAAACCGGGCTTTCTCTCACACCAGATTGAGATTTCCGTTGATTTTACCCACATAAGATAATTCTATCTCACTTTCTTGTACCAGCTCATGGAAAAGATAAAAACGAACAGCTGCATGCTGGCCACACAATGATCCTTGACGTCATTGTAATGTAAAATGACGTCACCATGTTATATCTCAGCGTTTTGAGGATTTTCTACAAGCCTTTTTCATGTTTTTTCCAATAAAAATGAGGCATTTAGTGGTGAGTAAGAAAAAGACTCCATTATTTGTGTCAGGATGGGAAAGAAAAATCCATCCCTCGTGATCACCGTTTGTCATCACTCGGCAAGCCTTGTGATGCGAAACGGTGATCCTCCAGATGGCTTTTTCTATCCCATACTCAAACTCACGATGGATTCTGCTATGGGCAGTCTAGGACTCAATATATTGAACCTGAGAAACTATGTACTGTAAATTCGGAATTTTCGTGAGGGTTTTATTTTCGTGAAAATAAAATCCTTGCGAAATGGCAAAATCATTCTGTTGATTACTGATATAGGTAAATCATGCACTAGTCGCGAATTTTTAATGCCCCAAGAATGTCTTTTAACGCTATTCATGAAAATAAAATTCTCACGAAAATTTCCGATTTTACAGTATGCAGTAAACATTGCCCAACCTTTCTCTCCAGTAACAGTACCTGATCCCTTCCATGGTCTCCAATGACCAAGAACATCGTCCTGTGTTTCTCTGCCACACCATTTTCTATCAGCACCCGAATACGATTATCAATTTTCTTCCTCATGATTGCTCTACTTTATTCCATTTCCTGTGAAAAGAAAAGACACAAGAAGGCCATTACAACACTAGATTATTTTTTATCTCAGTTAAGAAGTTTAAAATAACAGAGTACTTGAATAAAGACAAATTCAATCAAAGCAGTTTGAAATTCTCTTTGCACTCAGTAATCGGGTTCTTTGATTTTAAGTAGGAAGAATCAGAATCAGATACTGATCCAAATATTGCTTTTTGAGTAAGCTGATCTGTCCCATCCTTGAATATCATTTGAGGCCAAATAAAAAAATAAGTGTGTTTCCCATAACAGGTCTGAAAATTTCAGGTATGATATGCACACATATTTTTTTCTGGAAAAAAATATAATCTTATGCATTTTGAAAGGCATTTTCGCCTTTCAAAATGCATAAAATTATATTTTTTCCAGAAAACCTAAAAAAATTTCTAGGTTTCACCAGTAAATTTAGGTAAGGTCGAGTTACCCTAAACACAGGCATTTTTTTATTCGGCCTAATTGCTTTTTGAGCTAGCCTCAAGGACAATGTCAGGGTCTAGATAAATGCTGACCCCGACATTATTCTTTCTTCCATAAACTCTAGATATTGATACTGAGAATAAGTACTGATTCTTAGGTTGATAGTGAGGACATGATGATAAGATCTACTGCATGTACTGATCCAAAGGGGTGGGGGAGAGAGAGGGGGCAGTGGGTCTGGACCCCCACTGAAAGTCACAAAGCTATCAATGTTGAACCATCATCGGCCAGCCAGCCAAACACCATGGACCCACTCTGACAAAACTTTCTGGATCAGTGCATGTACTGTACTGGCAAACAACTGTTAAAAGCCAGGATCTGTACTAGTTCTAGATCTTGATGGGAGTGAGATGTCTTATATTTAAATTGCCAACCTAAGGGGCTTGTGGAGTAATCAAGAGTCTGAGTTACATTATCCTTATCAGAGTTATGGATGGAATTTATGCTAGCAGAGTTGTTTATGCTGGTGCATAAGGAAGAGGACCTTGATTTGTCACTTTACTTTACATTCACTATAAATTGATTTCATATAGCTAGTCTCATCTCTTTCTCTCTTTGATAGCCTCACCTTATCTCAAATATTGCTATCATAGAGGAAAGAGGGAGAATAAAGAAATTATTTCAAAATGAAATTATCATTTATAAAAAAGAATATGATATCAGACTAGTAGCTAGTCTATATTCCACCCTCATTAATAGACTGTAGTGTAGAGTGCTTATGTCAAACTGAAATTCCTCAGCAAAATAATTTTGTCTTAGGTTAGGGAAGTAATGCATCAGCAAAGACAAACAAAACAACTTGTACATATTGTCAAAAAGATTTTCAGAAATGTCATGATGATTTCTTGTGTTCCTGGGTTGAACGTTTATACGGTGTCTTGCTTGAGGACACAACACAGTGCCTCCGGTGAGTCCCTCTCAAGTCTAACACTCTCCCACAGAGCCACCATGCTCCTCTTGTGCAAGATGTGTTTGGGTGGGATTTAGGCCCTTTTGGGATGATTGGGCGAACTTATAGTATGTTTAGGTTTAGTTCTTTTAAGCTAAACACTAATGATCAAAGATAAGCTTTATAAATAACAAACCAGACACAAGCCAGTTATTAAATTTTTTCATGCTGAACTCAACTGAGCATGAAATATATCATGCTTTGCCATCGAAGAACCAATGATGAAATGACCCACATCAAATTTGGGCAAAACTCCTGGCTGAATCGACCTCGGCCAAACTCGGCGTTTTCTCCCTATCACCAGGGTCGGATATTAGGCCCCATTCCCAATCCAAAATATCCCAATTTCCAAAAAAATCCCAATCTGAAGGTAAAAAAAATCCCACAAGGGAGCGCATTCTTTCAATATATAGCCACAGAATTGCTCTCGGAGCCGCACTGTAACTGACCTTGATAGCATTTCGGCACACTACGATGTTTTTGTTTTGCGCTATTTACACCAAAATATCATCTGTATTCGTGATTCGAAATGTCGCACAATAGTAAATAGGGCAGCTGACCCAGTATTCGACCAGCTCTAGTATTCAACCACTTTGGAAAACAGTTTGCTTTCATTTCACTTCAACAAAGGTTAAGAAGTCAGTTGTATCATATATTGATGCCTTGACATAGTGTCTTTAAAATGTGGAGAGAAAATTAAATTTGTGGTTATTCTTTTGTTGTCATAGCAGCAAATACCAAGCAAGGTCAAGGACAAATTTTCATTTTTTGTTTTTTTATAATATCTTATAAAAATTGATGTTAATTATGATGATGTAAATGTATCTTTTTGTGCTTATACTGACTATAAAACTTATACAAACAAGTCATCGCCTTCAATTTTAAAAGACTCATGCTCATCTATATATTCAAGGTCAAACTAACCTTCAAGGTCAAGTGTATGACCTAGATTCTATGTACCCGCTCTAGTATTCAACCACCTGTGAATAAATTTGCTTGTGAAATGCAAAATCAGTCATTCTCTATAGATTTCTTTATCAAATATGTGTTTAACATGTTTACTCAAATGTTAATAAAGGACAAAAAGAGAACATAATGTCTTAAACACATTTTTTTTACCACCATTGACAATATACTGTGTGAAAATTGTAGAGAATGATAGTTTTCGGGATAGACTGGTTTCAAAATAAAACTAAAGAGTCAAAATTGTTTGAAGCATTTAAACAAATGTTGGAATATGTCTTAAGTATGTATTTATGATTAAAACATGACTTTCAAACAAGATAACTAAGAGATTTAACAGTAGCATTATCATTGATGTCAAGTGGTTTAATACTGACGCAAGTAGTTGAATACTAGAGCAAGACCCCCAAGGGGAATAACTCATGATATATTCTTCTACATGAAATGTGTTATCAGAAAAATATCATCATGTAATAGCCAACACTTGACTATAAGTCCGGTACCGGACCCCTAGACTATGGGTCTAGGGATCCGGTACCTGACCCTGAGCCCCGCCTATGAGGAATGTCTCGGGGTCCGGTAGTTTGTAAAACAACTACTGACAAGTGTAGGGATACTAGGATGCAGGTCCGTACCTGCACGTATATGTAGTAACAGTTTAATTTACCAACAAAAACTCATGTAGAAGTTTCACTTTGCCTTGTCCACCATCTTTGATCATCTGTATTCACTGTCACACTATTCAAACAAGTATAAGCTCATACAAAAGGTATAAGATTTTTAACGGACAAGAGTGAAATAAAAAACTAGATATAATTTCTCTTACTTTATTCCTTTTATTTTTATTTTTCTTATCCTTATTTTTCAATAAGGCCATGAATAAAGGTAATTAATGCCAGGGGAACTTACTGTCGCATCAGTGAATTGGCGCAAGGTTTGAGGTTCTTTAATTGATGTTTGTCTCAATGCTCTTATAAATTTGTTATCTGTCTATTTGATTATTAATCGTAAGGTTAAAGTGTATGTTCATGCTTTTTAACATTTTACTTTATTCACAAATGAATATTTCTTTATGGACTAATTTTATATTCACAGATCATTTATCCATCTGGTTAGTTAATTACAGAAGCTTTTATAGCCGTTTATTTAATCTTCTGGGAGCAGCCATCTTACAGCTATTGGCAAACATTAACCTGAGTTAACCTCAATATGCTGGTCTGCCAAATGATTGAAGCGGCACCTTACAGTCAATTTCTTTATTTCAATATTGGATAATGGGTATTCCTTTTAATTACAATCAACAGCCAAACCAAAGCAAATTAAAATGTAACAACCCTCAAGCGAAAAGAATTTTGTTTTTCAATAAGTTTCATTTGTTTTATACTGTCTTTTTGTTAGCTAAATAAAGAAAATTGTTACAAAATATGTCGCCTGCTATAGTAATAATTAGTGCTTTAAGACTTAAATTTTAGAATTAATTATTAAATATGGGCCAAGTATCAAAATATACTGATCAATGCACACACTGCTGAAAGCATTACTCTGAAACATTGTTATTTTTTGCCTTTTGACTGATTTATAATTCTGCTTTGGTAGTGTGTAAGCAGGTGGCAGTGATTCCAGTTTTGGTGTGTAGAGATCATTGACCTGGAATGACCAGACTCCCATTAAGAAGCAAAAGTGATTAATTACAGGCTATAAGAAGGGCATTCACAAACATTTAATGAGGAATTATTCCTGCCGTACTGTAAACTTTATTATAAACGCATTTGAAAAAAAGAGTGAATTATCCCTTTAATGCCAATTTGCACTTTCATTGAAGTAAGCAAACGGTGATTGCAGGTGCATTGTTTATTGCTTTCATACCGGCTAATTGGTCACCTGTCTGTCTGTCCATCCATCCAGCACCAGTGAAACGCATGGGCCGATGGTGGTCCGAAGTTATTCAAAATAAAACAGCTAAAAATGTGGGCCTATTTTGGCCCGATATAGCATGCTAGCACGGGAAGTTATTCAAAGCATCGTCTGCCAATGAGACGTTTCTTTTGAGCACCCAAAAGCTTAAGACCAAATAAGCACCTAAAATCAGACCACTGTCAAACATGCTGGCACAGGGCGTTATTCACAACAAAACAGCTATTTATGACTATTTAGCTCTACAAAATGTGGTGCTCAGAAATTTATGATCGGGATCTAACATCAGTTGGGCGTATTCATATGCAGATCCAGAGGGGGGACAGGGGCTCCGGACCCCCCTGAAAAATCTTAAGAAATATAGTGTTTTTAGCAATACCTCGAACCAATGCTTTGAGGCAATACTGGTCAGGATCCCCTGAAAAATTGCAAAGCCACTAAGCCAGCAATGTTGGGCCATCATTGTCTTGCCAGCGAAACGCCATTTATGTTCTGCTAGTTTATTCCAGACCAGTCTTTGTAGCAAACAGTGTGGGCTCAGATTAAACTGCTCTTTTAAGAGCAGTCTGATCCAGGTCCACAATGAAAATTGTTTGTCTGTATGGAGAAAGGAGCTCTAGCGATAAGGCGTATATTTTCCCTAGTTGACATGATTACAAAACCTAAATTTTCAGATTGCCCTAATGTTCATAAAATTGGACTGTTTCGGTAGTAAAATATGCATAGAAAGCATCAAAATAGGTTTCGAAGGGATTCATCATTTACAAAGCCGTGAAAAATTGCGCCTTCTACTCCCACCCCTCATTTTACGTCTTTAGACTGGGTGCCGTTTAGACGAGAGTTTTAGTTAATCCTTTGCAGGTTTTCAAAAAGTAAAAGTGCTAAAATATTAAGGATATAAGTGCCCTTCATTTCCAAAACTTTGTGGTATTCCTTCTGCGCATGCGTACGAAATATACTTAAAATTGTGACGTTTGTCATTGAAAAGATGAAACTGGCGTCTTTCAGTTTGTTTTTAGATGCTTTCCCCCCCTGGACCAAAGATGCCCTTTGGACAATTAAATGTCGCTATACAAATATATAACATATGTAAAGGGTGTCTTGGGTCTAGGGGGGGAAAGGGGTTGTATCAGCAGAAGACGTCAAATATCTGACAAAAATAGACCACTTTGCAAGATGGTCGTTTTTATTGTCCATCAACTGTATACATAGTTTTACTGTACAAAGCGTGGTTCCTTGTTTAACGGTCTGGTTCCCATATATGTTACTGAATAACAAGCACAGTTGATGATCGAAATAAATTCTCATTCAATAAGAAGTAGAGTTAGTACATGCATGAAGGAAACCCCATTTTAAATATACAAATTCGTGCGCAATGGTGCATCGAGGGCTCGTCTGTATATTTTTGTTGAATGTGCCTAGTTTCTCCAGTCGTTTTTTTCAACAAAATAAAACGATCGTCTCGTTTAGGGAGATTGCTCGCCTTATCGCTAGAAATTCTTTGCAATTGACGTAAGCTGCATTTCCTTACATAACGACCCATATGTCGTCTACTAGTTCGTTATTGAAGGACGTCTTGGTAGCAATCAATGTGGACCCAGATCTTCTAGGAGCAGTCTGATCCAAGTCCCAAATGTTTGTCTGTAAGAAGATACTAGCCATTGACGTAAGCATAAGTTGCATTTTCCTGACATAACGACCCATAAGCCGTCTTTGTGGCAAAAAGTGTGGACCCGTATCAAACTACTCTCCTAGGAGCAGCCTGAACTGCTCTCCTAGGAACAGTCTGATCAGGGTCCACGGCGAAATTAGCAGTTGGCGTAAGCATTTAAATGTAGCAGATAACTCCAGCAGACGTAAATTTTGGGTGCCAGACTAAACATCAAAAGACAAAACATCTAAACGTCAATATATGGAAACGACGAAAGATTGAAACCTCAACACAACAAATACAACAAATTATCGAATTGACTTTTAATCGAATAAAATATAAAAAAAAACATCGAAAAAATATCGAAACATCGAAAATAATTTTGATTCTTAAGTACAGAAATCATAGTCAATATGGTTGCATTAATGTTCATACCGAGGATTATGAAATTTGTCCGTTGTTAATCCATATGTTTTACTTTCCCGTCTGAATAGAATATTGTCAATACAAAATATTATACGCTATTGCCGATAGGCTTCTGAACCATTGTATGCCTCGACACGTACCACATTCACACTTTACTTATCCGTGGCTGACCGACTTATTTTGTTAACGGTAATTTCTATTATTTGTCGACCTGTAAAGAGGAATATTAGATGTTTTGTTGCGATTTTTATGTGACATTTTTGATATTCTATCTTTCTGTCTTTTGTCTTATTCGATGTTTTGACATTTCCCAATTATGTCGCATTCGATCAGAGCTCTCACTAGGATTTTGAAAACAGGAGTTCAGGACTCCCATCTGGCAAAAAGGAGGAGTCCCACTGGAAAAAGTGGGAGTCCTACTCCAAAAAAGTTGGAGTCCCACCAATTTGTGCATACCGTATATCTTTTCCATTTTAGCCGGAAGTGATACATTTGAGTAATTTTTAGATTGACTGATTTTAACTCTTTAAGCATTAATTGATTGTTCCTTCTTAACAAACACAAAATATTTTGGTACTATATTTTTTCATGTAACCTGAACACACATTTTTTGTTTGGCCTTATCAAAATAAAAGATTGAACTGTTGGTACTTGTTTTATTCATTAACAAGACAGACAGGCAGGCATGCAGACAGACAGACAGCAGTCCTCTGTTTTGTATAATCTTATGCAGATGGAAGTGTTTTTTCTTCTAAAAAACGCATCTCGCTAGTGTCTACGGCGATTGCAATGAATAGACTGACATTACTTTACATTTGACAAGGCTTCCATAATTTAGAATGAACGATTTTACATGAAAGTTTATTCATCTAGACACTCGGCTTGAACCGATGAAAAATTTCATCGCACGGCTTGTAGTGTAGCTTCATTTGGAACTTTTGTCAGTCGGACGTTACCGTATACGGCTTACCACTGTACAGTTTTTTTCCCAACAATTCTCAGACTCTTTTGTTTGCCCTAGCAATGAAAGAATGAAGAATAGAAAATCCGTAAAATAATTGTTGTTTCTTTCTCCATGTTTATGTTGCTCAAATCGCAAACGAGTGCAATTAAATATGTTTTCTCTTTCATCCTTAATCAGTCGAATTCGGAAGTCGGTAATCCGATGTTGTTTACAATACCCTATTAGTTTTTCTCCCTTTAATTAACGGTAAATCTTCAAACAATTACCCGATAATCCTTGCTTAATTACTTTAATAATCACCTCGTAATAATCACACAGTCCCGCATCGGTAATCCTGTCAATCACCTGTCAGAATTGCTACACTGCAGTTCGAGTCATACGATTGGTCAGCGTGTCGCGATCGATAATATCAAAGGGCTTTTGATCTCCCAGTGTGTACTTACCTCTCAGCCACTGGATTTTTAGTGTGTGCCGACTAAAAAAACATTCGTACACAGGACTCCCGCCTTGCGAAAATCATGCGTCCCAGGGAAAAACCGTGCGTACCAATACGCGTAATTCTGCGTTTCCCAGAGCTCTGTTCGATCTTTCGTCGTTGCGATGTATTGACGTTTTGTCTTTCGATGTTTAGTCATGGACCCGTAAAATTTAGATGCATTTCCGCGATCAAGGCATTCAACCTATGTGGATCCATTTGTAACGTCTCTGTAGCAAATAGAGTGGACGGAGATCAGACTGCTGTCATCGTAGCAGTCTGATCTTGCTCAACACTGTTTTTCTTTAGTTAAGATGCATTTCCGCGATGAAGTCTTTCAACCTAAGGATATCCACTTGTAAAGTCTCTCTAGCAAACAGTGTGGATACGGTACCTGACCCCTTGAATCAGTGTTTAGGGGTCCGGTACCGTTCCTGTAGCCCCGCAAGTTCCTTATACCCTATATTTTCTTTAATACAAGCCAGGGGCCTTCTCCCAAAATAGCTGGAAAATGTCCTGTGGAGTCGTGGGGTAGAATAAACCCTTTTCACTCAACTAGCTACACAAGTCGCAACCCCATGAACCACGAAAACTAATGATATCTTAATATAATTTCGCTATGGTTTGATGAACGAGCGATTTCCTATCGACAGACTATAAATAATACTGCAATATCAAATAGAAATGCATTCACTCACACAATTTCATTTAACAAAAGGGCAAATTTCGAAGAAATTCGGATTTGTTTATAAAATAAATAAATCCATGTGCTTCCGGTTAAACTGTTGATATGACGGTCGTGTCTGCTGATATAGTGGACGTGGGGTGTCACCGGGTCGGACCAGGTCGGGCGTGATGGAACGAGCCTAAATATCACGGTATATAGACGCAAAGGAGCCTATTCGTGCAAAACTGCTTTTCCTGAGCCCTATCCGGTCCAGAAAAGGAGCCTTTCAGCTAAAAACAACCTTAGCGACAGACAGTGACATCAAAAGGTGAGTAAAATAATACGTTCCATTAATTGCATGAAGAAAATGACAATGCAACGGAACAACAGAGAAGCTATGAGACAAAAATCAAACAGCCACTCGTTCGTTGATGATGAAGATTTTTTATAACGCGATACAATCTTCATTGCGGCGACGTACACAGACGATTACACAACACAGAAAACAAGCTTTTTCGAACAGTTTGGGCTGGGTTCGCAATTGTTTTTGGTATTTTGTAAATAATTTATGCGGAAGATGACTTACATGCATTTCACAGACCGAATTATATGTTATTTCCCTCTTTAAATAGCATGGAATTAAAAATAATCTGGCTAGGGATCCTATTTGTCTTTGGCTAATGAGCCCTATATGGCTACTGGCTAAGGATCCTATATGCATATAAACATGTATTGTTTTTCTTCAAAAAACGGTTATCAAACATCTATCTGTGAAGCGACCTCGTGGCCTTTTCATGTGCGGCTCCAGGAATTTTTGATAGGGGGTGGAGGAGGGGGGGGGGGTCCATACCCGACTTTCTCCAAGTCCTCAACGTATTTTACAGTGGTTCATCAATGGTTTATTTCGGCTCCAACTTTTTTTCTAGGGGGGGGGGGGAGAGGAGGATGGGGGCGGGTGGTCTAAATGCTAATTTCTATAGAAACCCATAGAAATTGTGATTTTCCAGATAGGGGGTCCGGATCCCCTACCCCCCTCTGGATCCGCACATGGGTTTCTTTCATGGAAATCAACTGCTCTTTGTGAGCTTCAATTTGAAGGTTAGCACTTCTAATACTACATGCAGTCGTAGATATATAACAAAAACTGTATTGCGGACAAGAGTTGATGATCATTGATTTTAATTCATTCTGCTACGCCGTGGGGTTCTATTTATAAGTAAAATTACAACAACAGTTTATTGAAATAGTTAAGGGGTAAAAATTGAAGGTTAAATATTTTAGATGATAAAATTATCTGTAGAATTCAATATTACGTCTTTACTACAAAAGATGTTCGCTGAGCTCCAAAACTACTGGTGTTGTCGTATTCTGCACCTGACACCGAGTTTTTCTGTCATGCTCAACTCAACTGAGCACGAAATAATTAACTGTTCATAAAAACTAAAATACCAACACATAAAGAAGTCTCTTACTTTGTGTCTCTTAGATATTGCATTTATAATGCTCATAATGCGGACAAAAATATTGTCGGCATTTTATTATTTATGAACAGGATAAATTTCGCGCTCAGCTGAGTTGAGCATGGAGAAAATGTATATAACCTAGGGGCCTTTATTCGAACAGAACGTTTCATGACCTTCTTTATAAATTCCTTTCCAGGGCCGGACCAAGGAGGGAGGGGCCTGGGTGGGCGGGCACGTGCCCCCCCCCCCCCAAGACGCAGTGAGTGCCCTAATTAAAAAAATAATAATAAAACGCATGATATGATATGCGTTATACGGTACTGCTTAACATGCGACCTTGATTACCCAGATGATGACTCTGCTGAAAGAAAGGGTGGCCGTGGGGGCACAGACTGGGCTGTGAGTGTGACCCGGGCTTGTAAATCTCCTGTAGTCTGGTCACAGAGGATATAACACGTTTGTGCCCCTCCCATCACACTCGGAAATTTAGGGTGGTAGGGGCCGGGGCACTTATCCCCAGTCCTTAGGGAGCTCTGTGGTAGAGTGCTTGACACGAGACAGAGGGGCCGCGGGTTCGAGCCTCACCGGCGTCACTGCGTTGTGGTCCTTGAGCAAGACACATTTATCCTAGCTTACTTGTTCAACCAAGGAAGACCCGTCCCTGTATAACTGAAAGATTGTTGATTGAACGTAAAGAATCAAACCAAACAAACAAACAATTATCCCCAGTCCCGAGGCTGTGGGGCTGGTGTGTGCGCCCCCGCCCCCATCTTCCATTCCGTAGTTGATTCCATTGAAAATCCCATGTAGTCTATAGTAGTCACAAAGCTAATAAGTAATAGCTGTGCCCCACCCCTCCCCGACCAGACTCAGAGAAATTAAAAAGAGAGCCCCAGTCCCTAGGCTGCTGTTATTTGGTTGGGGGTGAATGAAAAAGTACAAAATACAGGGGAACCTATGCCCAATTTTTTCTTAGGTGTGGACTTGATTGTGTAGACTTGATTGTTATTCCAGCATTTATTTTTTCAAGTTTTAAGCCCCCCCCCCCCCCTCACAAGGGCTCTGTTGTTTTTCTGAACATTGGACTGACTCAGGCTTGCATTGCAATTGCTGTGCCCCTACCCCCCACATGGGAACCTTACCAAAGCACCAAGAGGGCGACAAGGAAATGCAAAACTAATAGCTAGGGTGTCTAACCTTACTTAAAGTTGAGGTTATAGAATATGGAAAAAATGGGCTTGAAATGCATTCTCAGAGACATAGATTTATTTTCAAAAAATCCGGGGGTTCGATCCCCTCTCATACTCTCCCCTCCCCCGCTCGCGGCTTCCAACGCTCGGTTCAAGCATTCGGCTTTCAGTGCCCCCCACCCCTAAAAAAAAGCACCCCCTCTGGGTCAAGCCTTGCTTTCTGAAAGCATTTCATTTTCTTGCGGTTAAAGGAAACGGTCTTGAGCTGCAAATACTGATGAATACCAAAGCAGTGATACCATATAGAGTCAGCTTACATAAATAAATAATCACAAGCGCAAGAAAATTAATTCAGTATTAAGCAAAGTATCAAGAATTCCCCGAAACTGTCCGAATACAGGTGCACAATACGAAAAACGAGTCCCCACTTTGATAAAAGTATACGTTATATAAGAGCATGCATGGAGAATATTTCACAATTAAGGCGTAGCCAGGCGGAGGCCAGGAAGCCTGGGCTTCAACATCATATGGGCATCGACGCAAGAAACCCTGACTTTGCTGCGACACTTTAGCAGCATTTTGCGTTAAAGCTGTCTCAAAACAAATCAATTTTAGAGATCAATAACTTTCGAAAGATCTGAACTATGCCTGGCTTCCTCTTGAATTACTGCTTCTATTTGCGAACAGCGTAGACTCTGGTGAACCTGCGCTGATGCCTGAACCTTCGCTCAAACTGAGTGAAAAAAAATCTTGCACGACGAATGCACATGTAGTAAAAAGATAGCTAAAACTCTAGCTTTCTGCAGGCAGCTTTGTTCTTATCCATTAGTTTAAGCATGTGTTTTGGGTCTCGATGAGACGATTCTTTTGAGTACCCACAACATATGTTTTGGTTGAGAAATGAGAAAAATTATTTTTAGTTACGCACTCTTATCTGAGGGCCTGCAACCGGGTTCCATATGGGTCCCATATGGGCTGGCCCATGTAAATAAAATGAAATAAATAGAAGAAGCAGGGGCGGATCCAGGATTTCTTCCGAGGGGTCAAATTTACAAAGGGGGGTTCGAACTGAAAAGTGCACCTGATAATTTTTTTTTTATATTCCTCATGAAAATGAAATATTTTGTCTCAAAAGGGGGTTCAAACTACGTGAATTCCCTCTGTATCCGCCACTGAAGAAGCTAGTCTTGCATTATAAATGAGGAAATAAGTTTTTATAAATATGTTGATATCATTTCCGTTTTCTTTTGGGGGCTTTTATATGCGACACATATGGGACCCATCTGGGCAACCCACATATCAGACACATGTGAAACCCGGTTGCACTCCCCATTGGATCCATGGGACCCATATAGGCATGTTTGCTGGGTTGTATCTACATGTACATGAACCCGTGAGGCATTACACAACCGACAGCAAAAGCGGTCTCTTTTTAAAGCCATTTCTTACTTTTATAACCTATAGGCTCCCATGGCACTTAGTTGCAAACATATAGGCTCCTGTGCCACGGGTACGGCTCATTATCCTGTGCCACAAAATGGTCAATCTTCTCTCAACGTATAGGCTCCTCAGCCGTCTTGTTTTCAAACATCACCCTTCTTTTCTATGAAAAACCAATTTTAAAAGCAAAACAGACGCTTTTAGTAAGGGGGTGGAACATAAAACGCTTTCTGCTGTGGTGTAAGCCGGCAAAATTGTCTCAATTGTTAAGTATTGCTTCATTTTCCAACGCAAACTAAATCGCCGAAAACAGAGCAGTCATTTTCTGTTCAACTTTGTAGACGTGACTTGATATCAGCCTTATCATATGTTTCAAAATCCATCCAGTTAGAGGCTTAAAAGTCCCGTGGCGATTGATTTTATGTTACTTACATCGCAAATAATCTGATGTTGGCCCAGATTTGAAGTGTCTCCTTTCCCCGAGTCTTGTTTTTGGCGGATAGGCTCCTTTTCTGGACCGGATAGGGCTCGGGAAAAGCAGTTTTGCACGAATAGGCTCCTTTGCGTCTACATACCGTGCGGTATATAGACGCAAAGGAGCCTATTCGTGCAAAACTGCTTTTCCTGAGCCCTATCCGGTCCAGAAAAGGAGCCTATCAGCTAAAAACAACCTTAGCGACAGACAGTGACATCAAAAGGTGAGTAAAATAATACGTTCCATTAATTGCATGAAGAAAATGACAATGCAACGGAACAACAGAGAAGCTATGAGACAAAAATCAAACAGCCACTCGTTCGTTGATGATGAAGATTTTTTATAACGCGATACAATCTTCATTGCGGCGACGTACACAGACGATTACACAACACAGAAAACAAGCTTTTTCGAACAGTTTGGGCTGGGTTCGCAATTGTTTTTGGTATTTTGTAAATAATTTATGCGGAAGATGACTTACATGCATTTCACAGACCGAATTGTACGTTATTTCCCTCTTTAAATAGCATGGAATGAAAAATAATCTGGCTAGGGATCCTATTTGTCTTTGGCTAATGAGCCCTATATGGCTACTGGCTAAGGATCCTATATGCATATAAACAAGTATTGTTTTTCTTCAAAAAACGGTTATCAAACATCTATCTGTGAAGCGACCTCGTGGCCTTTTCATGTGCGGCTCCAGGAATTTTTGATAGGGGGTGGAGGGGGGGGGGTCCATACCCGACTTTCTCCAAGTCCTCAACGTATTTTACAGTGGTTCATCAATGGTTTATTTCGGCTCCAACTTTTTTTCTAGGGGGGGGGGGGGGGGGAGGAGGATGGGGGCGGGTGGTCTAAATGCTAATTTCTATAGAAACCCATAGAAATTGTGATTTTCCAGATAGGGGGTCCGGATCCCCTACCCCCCTCTGGATCCGCACATGGGTTTCTTTCATGGAAATCAACTGCTCTTTGTGAGCTTCAATTTGAAGGTTAGCACTTCTAATACTACATGCAGTCGTAGATATATAACAAAAACTGTATTGCGGACAAGAGTTGATGATCATTGATTTTAATTCATTCTGCTACGCTGTGGGGTTCTATTTATAAGTAAAATTACAACAACAGTTTATTGAAATAGTTAAGGGGTAAAAATTGAAGGTTAAATATTTTAGATGATAAAATTATCTGTAGAATTCATTATTACGTCTTTACTACAAAAGATGTTCGCTGAGCTCCAAAACTACTGGTGTTGTCGTATTCTGCACCTGACACCGAGTTTTTCTTTCATGCTCAACTCAACTGAGCACGAAATAATTAACTGTTCATAAAAACTAAAATACCAACACATAAAGAACTCTCTTACTTTGTGTCTCTTAGATATTGCATTTATAATGCTCATAATGCGGACAAAAATATTGTCGGCATTTTATTATTTATGAACAGGATAAATTTCGCGCTCAGCTGAGTTGAGCATGGAGAAAATGTATATAACCTAGGGGCCTTTATTCGAACAGAACGTTTCATGACCTTCTTTATAAATTCCTTTCCAGTGCCGGACCAAGGAGGGAGGGGGCTGGGTGGGCGGGCACGTGCCCCCCCCCCCCCCCCAAGACGCAGTGAGTGCCCTAATTAAAAAAATAATAATAAAACGCATGATATGATATGCGTTATACGGTACTGCTTAACATGCGACCTTGATTACCCAGATGATGACTCTGCTGAAAGAAAGGGTGGCCATGGGGGCACAGACTGGGCTGTGAGTGTGACCCGGGCTTGTAAATCTCCTGTAGTCTGGTCACAGAGGATAAAACACGTTTGTGCCCCTCCCATCACACTCGGAAATTTAGGGTGGTAGGGGCCGGGGCACTTATCCCCAGTCCTTAGGGAGCTCTGTGGTAGAGTGCTTGACACGAGACAGAGGGGCCGCGGGTTCGAGCCTCACCGGCGTCACTGCGTTGTGGTCCTTGAGCAAGACACATTTATCCTAGCTTACTTGTTCAACCAAGGAAGACCCGTCCCTGTATAACTGAAAGATTGTTGATTGAACGTAAAGAATCAAACCAAACAAACAAACAATTATCCCCAGTCCCGAGGCTGTGGGGCTGGTGTGTGCGCCCCCGCCCCCATCTTCCATTCCGTAGTTGATTCCATTGAAAATCCCATGTAGTCTATAGTAGTCACAAAGCTAATAAGTAATAGCTGTGCCCCACCCCTCCCCGACCAGACTCAGAGAAATTAAAAAGAGAGCCCCAGTCCCTAGGCTGCTGTTATTTGGTTGGGGGTGAATGAAAAAGTACAAAATACAGGGGAACCTATGCCCAATTTTTTCTTAGGTGTGGACTTGATTGTGTAGACTTGATTGTTATTCCAGCATTTATTTTTTCAAGTTTTAAGCCCCCCCCCCCCCCTCACAAGGGCTCTGTTGTTTTTCTGAACATTGGACTGACTCAGGCTTGCATTGCAATTGCTGTGCCCCTACCCCCCACATGGGAACCTTACCAAAGCACCAAGAGGGCGACAAGGAAATGCAAAACTAATAGCTAGGGTGTCTAACCTTACTTAAAGTTGAGGTTATAGAATATGGAAAAAATGGGCTTGAAATGCATTCTCAGAGACATAGATTTATTTTCAAAAAATCCGGGGGTTCGATCCCCTCTCATACTCTCCCCTCCCCCGCTCGCGGCTTCCAACGCTCGGTTCAAGCATTCGGCTTTCAGTGCCCCCCACCCCTAAAAAAAGCACCCCCTCTGGGTCAAGCCTTGCTTTCTGAAATCATTTCATTTTCTTGCGGTTAAAGGAAACGGTCTTGAGCTGCAAATACTGATGAATACCAAAGCAGTGATACCATATGGAGTCAGCTTACATAAATAAATAATCACAAGCGCAAGAAAATTAATTCAGTATTAAGCAAAGTATCAAGAATTCCCCGAAACTGTCCGAATACAGGTGCACAATACGAAAAACGAGTCCCCACTTTGATAAAAGTATACGTTATATAAGAGCATGCATGGAGAATATTTCACAATTAAGGCGTGGCCAGGCGGAGGCCAGGAAGCCTGGGCTTCAACATCATATGGGCATCGACGCAAGAAACCCTGACTTTGCTGCGACACTTTAGCAGCATTTTGCGTTAAAGCTGTCTCAAAACAAATCAATTTTAGAGATCAATAACTTTCGAAAGATCTGAACTATGCCTGGCTTCCTCTTGAATTACTGCTTCTATTTGCGAACAGCGTAGACTCTGGTGAACCTGCGCTGATGCCTGAACCTTCGCTCAAACTGAGTGAAAAAAAATCTTGCACGACGAATGCACATGTAGTAAAAAGACAGCTAAAACTCTAGCTTTCTGCAGGCAGCTTTGTTCTTATCCATTAGTTTAAGCATGTGTTTTGGGTCTCGATGAGACGATTCTTTTGAGTACCCACAACATATGTTTTGGTTGAGAAATGAGAAAAATTATTTTTAGTTACGCACTCTTATCTGAGGGCCTGCAACCGGGTTCCATATGGGTCCCATATGGGCTGGCCCATGTAAATAAAATGAAATAAATAGAAGAAGCAGGGGCGGATCCAGGATTTCTTCCGAGGGGTCAAATTTACAAAGGGGGGTTCGAACTGAAAAGTGCACCTGATAATTTTTTTTTATATTCCTCATGAAAATGAAATATTTTGTCTCAAAAGGGGGTTCAAACTACGTGAATTCCCTCTGTATCCGCCACTGAAGAAGCTAGTCTTGCATTATAAATGAGGAAATAAGTTTTTATAAATATGTTGATATCATTTCCGTTTTCTTTTGGGGGCTTTTATATGCGACACATATGGGACCCATCTGGGCAACCCTCATATCAGACACATGTGAAACCCGGTTGCACTCCCCATTGGATCCATGGGACCCATATAGGCATGTTTGCTGGGTTGTATCTACATGTACATGAACCCGTGAGGCATTACACAACCGACAGCAAAAGCGGTCTCTTTTTAAAGCCATTTCTTACTTTTATAACCTATAGGCTCCCATGGCACTTAGTTGCAAACATATAGGCTCCTGTACCACGGGTACGGCTCATTATCCTGTGCCACAAAATGGTCAATCTTCTCTCAACGTATAGGCTCCTCAGCCGTCTTGTTTTCAAACATCACCCTTCTTTTCTATGAAAAACCAATTTTAAAAGCAAAACAGACGCTTTTAGTAAGGGGGTGGAACATAAAACGCTTTCTGCTGTGGTGTAAGCCGGCAAAATTGTCTCAATTGTTAAGTATTGCTTCATTTTCCAACGCAAACTAAATCGCCGAAAACAGAGCAGTCATTTTCTGTTCAACTTTGTAGACGTGACTTGATATCAGCCTTATCATATGTTTCAAAATCCATCCAGTTAGAGGCTTAAAAGTCCCGTGGCGATTGATTTTATGTTACTTACATCGCAAATAATCTGATGTTGGCCCAGATTTGAAGTGTCTCCTTTCCCCGAGTCTTGTTTTTGGCGGATAGGCTCCTTTTCTGGACCGGATAGGGCTCGGGAAAAGCAGTTTTGCACGAATAGGCTCCTTTGCGTCTACATACCGTGAATATTGCCGGTTGTTATATAATTTTTTTTCCAGTCCCTCCATCCACACTTGTTTTCCACTCCATTCTTTAACGGAATTACTGAAACTGAATTGTTAATCAACTATCTATCTGACTAGCTGCATGTCATATGGTAAAGGACAGTATCATTTTTTAAACAAAAAAAAATGGGTTTTATAGCCTGATTTCGGCAAAGAAGTTAGATGCCACGATAATAAGGAGTTATACATCTGTACCCCAAGCGAAATAATAGACGAAATCAACCCTAAAAATTAATATTTTTGCATGAATTTTCGCATACTATTGCAAAAACACATATTGAATCATATGATAGAAAGAAATTATGCACTTGCCCCCCCCCCCCCCCAAAAAAAAAAAAAAAAACGGTTTTATAGGCTGATTTCGAACTAAAAAGTTGATTTCGCGAAATCAACTTGATTACTCCGATTAGTCATACTCCTTCACCATGGTCTGTCTGTTCATTAGATTGAAATTAGTATCCATCACATATTTTGTGCAAAGATAGAAGTGCAAGGGAAAGTGTATCACATACCCCTTCATTTTTGAGTCGTTGGCAGGCTCATAATTTCATAAAAGAAAAACCGGCTAACTGAATTAAAATTTTGAACAAACATTAAAAATAGAGAGGGCTCTCTTTATTTGGCATGTAATGAGAAACGCGCCTTTTCACTTCTGAGCATCCCAAAAGATATAATTTGTGGTCAGGTCAGATAATGTGTGGTGCTCTTCATTAACTTTTGGGGCTCTCCTTTCTATGGTGTTTATGTTTCGCAACTTATTCGTTTTTAGAGAGTATTTTCTTATGTTAGTGACTTTAACAAAAGAAACCAATTTCTGACTGCTAAGTTATTAAAACAAGTAGGTTACCAATATAATAAAATTCGTATTTTCTAAATTCTACCACAGACACTCAGAGTTGATTGTTAAATACAATATTGGTTTAAAAACTCTTCTGAGACAAGGCATATTGGAGCCAGCATTTTATGATGATTTAGTTTACAAGTTCAAAAGAATTGTAGGAAAATAGTAAGTGAGTATGATCAGGATAAACCACAATCACAAACTGCAGACTAACCCATGACACCGCAAGGAAGAGCCACACAACAATCACGAGACACAAGGAAGACAAACCAAGCAAAGCAACCAGCTCTCTCTCTCTTCCCCATCAAGATGATTGCAAAACTAAAAGGGGCATAAAGAAACGTACAACAAAACATAGAACAATTACAGAATCCCACAATGGAAGTAACAATAAACAACAAGTCAACAACAACAGAACATGATTTCAGTGATCAATTAAAAAAGATAATCAAACGTTATAAAAAAAAAGTTGGATATAACATGGATATTATGCAACAGTCTGCAGGTCTTGTTGTAAACTCAATCACGGTTTATAGCTATGGTTTCCTCTTTAGTTGCACGACGGTGGGCTAGGCCTAAAATTCAATGACGGTACTGACGTAAAGCTTTAATCAGATGGTTGGTACCTGATGCTTGTCTTTGGCTGGGCCCACAGTGGCTCAACTTGAGTTTTTCTTTAGCCCAGACTATCTGTGAGCCATTTTCTTTGTTTCATCATAGTGTGTTAATTTGGCTATAGTGCTTATTTGTGATGATACATTTCTATAGTTATATGTAGGAAGCCTCCATGCGAGCTAAACAATATTTGTGCTTTAACAACAACAGAGTATAGGGCGAGGCTTTGGTACCAGCAAAATGCATTAAGCCCCCCCCCCCCCCCGGTAGCTTAGACTGCTGTCCATTCTAATGCGGTGGTTCTGTTGTTGTTTGTTCAATGTGTATTGTTGCTCCCATTGTTTGTGGGGGTTCTGTGTCTGGTCATTGTTTTGTAATTCGACTCTTTATGTTCGTCTAGTTTTGCAACCATCTTGATGGGGAAGAGAGAGCTGGTTGCTTTATTTTAATTGTTTACCTGATGTCTTGTGACTGTTAGTGCTCTGTGGCTCTTCCTCGCGGTTAGTTGGTCTGCAGTGTGTTAATTCACTTGTTTTTTCCATTCGGAAATTTTGTTTTAAGGCAGCAGAATTTAGGGTGAATATTTAACCAGTAAAATGTATTTCTAAAAGCCCTCAGTGGCCTAAGCTGCTCTCCTTTCTAAGGCAGTGAAACTGCTGTTTTGTGTTTTCGTCTTGTTTTATGATGTCCTTTCTAGTTTAGCGATCACCTTACATATAAACCAAAAGATTTGAAGCGTGACTGTATTTACAATATTGATGTGCTGCCCTAGATAAAAGGGTTTCAGGCTTTTTTACATTTAATATAAAAGCTTTGACGTACACAGATGTTCCAGCCCAACTGACGCATTTTACGCATTCTGCATAGATTCAATCTTTTGAAATAGAAAGACCAAAGGCCATTAATAAGAGGTCGTGATACATCTGTACTGAGAAAGAGCTGGTTGCTTTACTTTAATTATGTCGTGGCTGTCTGTGTTCTATTTCTCTTCCTTACGGTGCGATGGGTTGGTCTACAGTCTGTGGTTGGGTCATTCCTTGGTCATACTCACTTGCTTTTTCATCAATCTTGATTACTTGAAGTAGAGTTGAAGGCTTCGATAACATTAGCTTTGCTTTTGTCAGATAAAGTTATATATATATATATATATATATATATATATATATATATATATATATATATATATATATATATATATATATATATATATATATATATATATATATATATATATATATATATATATATATATATATATATATATATATATATATATATATATATATATATATCATGAAATCTCTCTCAGAACAAAATAAAGACAAATCTGCAACAAGGAGCACAATTGGTACCCATTTGAAAATCTATAATTTGTCTTTCCAGTTTAGATTAAAAATATTACGAATATACTGTCTAAAAGATAATGAAGTGATTAACAAACTTTCTGACATGATAAGTTAGGAATCTTTCATGCGAACCAAAAATCCATAAATCTTGATCCACTCCAGGACTAAGGGTGAGGTTGGTACCGTTAAACATGTTTAAGCCATCCAGTGTTTTTCTACTGACCGTTCCAAGGCGGTGCTCTTTTTGTGGATTTTTCTTTTGCTATTTGTTTTATGTTTATCTTTGTTATGCTATCTTGTCTATTCCGTGCAGCCTTATGATCACCTGCTGGGAACAGACTGACCTCTTGGCTCCTCTATTAAAAGTTTGTTCAATTAATAAGTTTTTATTAGATTATGAGGTTGCATAGTATAAAGAGTGGAGAAATCATATGTAGACAAACTAGATGCTAAATTTTGATTTATTAAGAAACTCTCATGTAATTTTGATAGACCAAAATATATTTTAAAGCTGCATACTCTGTAACGTTTGATCTTTTAATTTTAGAACTAATGTTTCTATTTTTCAAGAACTCGGTTAAAAAAGCTAAAATTTAGGTATACGTTTTACCAATTTCGTAAATCTTAACAACTTATCAGTATCAAAACAACGGTATTTGTGTTAAAATTAGCTGTCTATAATTATTGGAGGGACGCAAAAAAATACCAACAAGATAAAGACACACCTGTTTATAAGACAATTCACTTTTCCGTGTTGTAAAAACATAACTTAGTTCTACTTTTACAAATGATTTAAAAAGAAAATAACAATTTCGAAATATGTTCATAGTTGCAGACCTAGTCTCTTTAACCATTCTCTCATAACCTTTTTTCAAAGAATTTCACAACATGATTTTCAACCACAGTGAGGCAAGAAATTAAAAGCATACACAACTCAGTAATAGTACATGGAATAGAATTAACATTGAAATGTGGTACTTGATTGTATCGTTTCCCGATCTTTGCCGTCTTTATTACTTTTAAATGGTATTTTATGATGTTAAGTTTACCAGTATATCGCACAAAGCTTGGCATATGATCCTCTGATCAACCAAAAATACCAAAAATACATTTTTCAACTCTGAGTGTCGGTAATAACCTTTTAAGAACATATTTGACTTCACTACAGCTGGTGAGTGGGACTGTGTGGCGACGGTAGAACGTCTCCATGCCCTTCACTACAGTGTAGATTTTATTTTCTTGTCCTTTGGGATTATTGGTTTTATTGTGGAACATTGAAACTATTAGAGGGTCACTGATGAGGCTTAAATGGCCGAAACTAGCTAGTCTGGCCCAGAAAATTTGCATATTCTAGTTTCAGTTCTTTGGTGCACTCTTTGCTTCCAAAGGATAACCTTTTTAAGAACATACTAGCAGCCTTATGCCAGTGATACCAATCAATGACATACCTCTTATCAAGAAAACTATTATTCCTAGAAATCCAATTACTCCTAGAAAATGGTGGAACACACTATGATGAAACAAAGAAAAGAGGTCATGACTCACATATATTCAGGGCTAAAGGAAAACTCAAGTTGAGCTATGATGGGCCCAGCCAAGGACAAGCATCAAGTACCAACCAACGGATTAAAGCTTTATGCCAGGGCCATCATTGAGTCTGAGGCCGTACCCACCGTCGTGCAATTTAAGAGGGAACCATAGCTATTAACCATGATTGGGTTTACAACCAAGCATGCAGACTGTTGCATGATATACATGTTGTATCCCACTCTTTTATAACGTTTAATAATCTTTTTAAATTGATCACTAAAATTAGGCTTTCCTATTCCTAATGTGGTACTTGATTGTATCGATTCCTGATCTTTGCACCCTTACTTACTTTCCAACAATTCTTTTAAATTTATAAACTAAATCGCCATAAAATACAGGTTCTGATATGTCTTGTTGCAGAAGAGTCTTTAAGTAAATATTGTATTTTACAATCAAAAATAGTGAGTATGAGTGTTGGTAATAAATTAAAAAAAAAAAGCTTTACAAAGTTTATGGTATTGATGACCTTGTTTAGGTGACTTCGCCCTTTTCTTACTTAGAAGTCAAAAACATTGTTTCTGTTGTTGAAGTCATCAACATTAGAACATACGCTTGCAAAACGAATACGTTGCGAAATGTATACACCATAAGAATGGGGAGAGAAATATCTCCATCAAGAAATGGAAAATAAACTATTTCGAAATTAAAATCGTCCCGTTTATCATAAATTTTAGGTAAAACTATGCCATTTGTAATGGACAAGTCTTAGTCCAACAAGGGGGCTTCCGTATTTGAGGAGTGTCCCTTATTCAACTGAAGTTCAGTGGGGTATATCTGACTTACCATTTTTTTCAAATAAGGATTATCAATAATAAACAAAGTGAAAGGCAGCAAGGATCCGGAATCGTCTAGATATCAACTGGGAACAGACTGACCTCTTGGTAGAGTTTAATGCTTCAACAACATCTGCAACATTTAACAGGGCAACCAGCTCCTTCTTCCTCGTCATGATAATTGCAAAGCTAGAAAGGACACTAAGTAATGCATAACAAAAACTAAGACCAAGCACAGAACCCCAGCAAACTATGGGAGGGACATAAAACAATGAATAAACAACAGCATATATTCGGGTTCTTCAAGAATAGTAGCAGATGGGGAGTAGATGTCACTTAAGCTAGGGCTAGAGGGGGTGAGAGAGATTGCACTTTCCATTATTTCTTATGAACAGACTTCATATTGTAACATGTATGATGTTTATTTGTTTGATATATTGTTCACTTGGTTTCTGTTGACCCAGATATTGATGATAAAAAAGCTATTTACTAAAAGTCATAAGATATTTTCTGGAAATAATGACTAATCATCTAGAAATAAAAATAGTTTATCATGGAAGAACTGGAACCTTGGAGAAAGGTCCAGAATTCTCTGGAACTATTTTTTCAGGCCAAAAACTTTGAGTGGGTTCTGGAATCACCCAGAAGAATTGAGAAACTTGTGGAATATTCCAGAATATATGGTTTGGGTAAATTTTCATAAGGGCATCTTTGGAGTAATTTCAACGTATAAAAGCCAAAACCTTTTGTGCTGGAATTCTAACTTATTATATCTGGATTAAGTAATGTTTGACTTATTCTTTCTGGATTACTTCATGACATTCAGTGTTGGATTCAGACTAAGTGTTCATTTGGAATTAACTTCAAAATCTTGGGATCAGAAACTGCTGAAGGACTTGTGTTGATAAATGTTCTGAGGGACAGTTTGGAAATATAAGGTACTGTAAATTAGACTTTCTTTGATTGTATAAGCATTTGCCATTGCTTTTTGTAATTGATAATTTTTGATAAATTTTGTTAAATTTTAAAAGTGCTTTTTGCTGACTTCCCAAATACCAAATTCTGGTTTCCTGAATTATTTTCTAGTTACGCCTTGCATGTAACAATATAAACATTTTTTGTGCTTAAACAACAATAGTATCTAGAGTGAAGATTCGGTACCAGTAAAATGCATTTAAGCGCCCCTGTGGCTTAGGCTGCTGTCTGTTCTAGAGGATACGGTGATGGTTTTTGTTGATTCGTTTATTGTTGCTCCCACTCTGTTTGGTCCTTGTTTTGTTATTCAGTACTTTATGTCCTAGTTTTGCAATCATCTTGATGGGGAAGAGAGAGCTAGTTACTTTACTTTAATTGTCTTTCTGATGTCTTGTGACTGTTAGTGTTCTGTGGCTCTTCCTCATGGTGCCGAGTGTCGGTCTGCCGTGTATGATTGTGTTATTTCCTGATCAAAAATAGTTAGTATGATCAGGAAATACCACAATCACAAACCGCAGACAACCCCATGGCACCGCGAGGAAGAGCCGCTCAACCATCACGAGACACCAGGAAGACAAATCAAGCAAAGCAACCAGCTATCTCTTCCCCATCAAGATGATTGCAATGCTAGAATGGACACAAAGTAACACACAACAAAACATAGGACATTACAGACTCCCACAATGGGAGTAACAATAAACAAAAAGTCAACAGCAACAGAACCACTGCCTTAGAACAGACAGCAGCCTAAGCCACCGGGAGGGGGGGGGGGGTTAAATGCATTTTACAGGTACCAAATCTTCGTCCTAGATTCTGCTGTTGTTGAAGTACAAGAAATGTTCAGCTCGCATGGAAGCCATCTAACTAATGCAATGTATCATCATGGAGAAACACTGTAATCAAATTAACACACCAATGTGACACCATGATGAAACAAAGAAAAGGGCTCATGACTCAGAGATAGTCAGAGCTATAAAAACCCCAAGTTGAGCCACTCACTTGCTTTTTTTCATTGATTGCTGTTGCTTCCACTGTGTTTAGGGGTTTGTGTTCAGTCCTTGTTTTGTAATGTATTTCTAAGTGTCCTTCCTGGTTTTGCAATCATCTTGCAGAGGAAGAGAGAGCTGGTTGCTTTGTTTTAATTTTTCTTGCTGTTATGTGTTTGTCTGTGTTCTGTGTCCCTTCCTCGCGATGCCATGGTTTATGTCTGTGGTCTGTAATTGTGGCATTTCCTGGTCATGCTCAAAGAGTAAGCAAGTATGATCAGGAAAAGCCTTAATCACATACTGCAGACCAACCAATGGCACTGTTCACTTATTTTTTTTATAAAAATGCGTCTGCTGTTTTCAAATTATGTAGTTTCTTTCTATTCCTGAGAGATATGTTGGGTTCTTTTTCAGATTATTTATTAACCTTGCGAACATTATTCAGTCTTTTGCTGCTCAACTCTTTCCTTTCTAGCAGTGACTTTTATCGTCTGCTGAAAACCTTTGTAAACAACTTGGACCCAGATCAGGACCGACAGAACTTCAGTCCTGATTTAGTTCCATACATTTTGACACTGATAGTACTCCTGAAAGATTTTTTGAAAGTTAGTCATAGAAAACTATCAAGCATGTAAAGAGTTAAGTTTTTATGCATTTTTGTCGTCTGCTGATTTTTTTTTCAAAATTCATTTTTTCGAAAATTTCTTTCAGGAATACCATCAGTGTCAAACAGTTCAGATCCAGATCAGGCCCAACTACTTGTCAGGCCTGATCTGGGTCCAAATTGTTTACAAAAATTAGCAGCAGACAACACTAGTAGGCAAAGAGCTAATTGCCCTCTGCCTATCGCAGGTTATGTTACCTGTGATTTTTTCAGGTCATATTAACTTTTTTTGTACCCCTCCTTTTCAAAAAAGTGGAGGGACTTATGTTTTGCCTCTCCATCTTTACGTCCTTCCGTCCGTCCTCCTATAGTTTTATACCAATTCTTTTGAGATATAATCCTCAGATTATTTTTTATCACTTTTTTCGCAAGTTGAACTTAGCCATTTTTCGGGCATTATCTATAACAATGTGAATGGACAGGGGAAACCTTGTGGGCTCAACTCCTCCTACAGTTTTATACCGATTCTTTTGAAACTTCACTGGTGTTTTATCCTGAGGTTATTTTTGTTACTTTTTCGCAAGTTGAACTTAGCAATTTTTCAGGCATTATCTATAACAATGTGAATAGACAGGGGATACCTTGTTGGCGCAATTCCTCCTACAGTTTTATACCGATTCTTTTGAAACTTCACTGGTGTTTTTGTCATGGTCTGAAGATATGCATGTGGTTTGGATATAATCCTCAGATTATTTTTTGTTACTTTTTTTCGCAAGCTGAACTTAGCCATTTTTCGGGCATTATCTAAAACAATGTGAATGGACAGGGGAAACCTTGTGGGCTCAACTCCGTCTACAGTTTTATACCGATTCTTTTGAAAATTCAATGGTGCTTTGTTCGTGGTCTGAGATAAGCATGTGGTATGGATATAATCTTCAGATTATTTTTTGTTACCTTTTTTGCAAGTTGAACATAGTCATTTTTCAGGCATTATCTATAACAAAGTGAATGGACAGGGGATACCTTGTGGGCGCAACTCCTCCTACAGTTTTATACCCATTTTTTTTTAAACTTCTCTGGTGTTTTGGTCATGGTCTGAAGATATGCATGTGGTATAGATATAATCCTCAGATTATTTTTGTTACTTTCTTTGCAAATTAAACATAGCCATTTTTAGGCATTATCTATAACAATGTGATACCTTGTTGGCGCAACTCCTCCTACAGTTTTTTACCGATTCTTTTGAAACTTCACTGGCGTTTTGGTCATGGTCTGAAGATATGTATGTGGTTTTGATATAATCTTCAGATTATTTTTTGTCACTTTTTTCGCAAGTTGAACTTAGCCATCTTTTTTTCGGGCATTATCTATAACAATGTGAATAGACAGGGGATACCTTGTGGGCGCATCTCCTCCTATAGTTTTATATCGATTCTTTTGAAACTTCACTGGTGTTTTGTCATGGTCTAAAGATATGCATGTGGTTTGGATATAATCCTCAGATTATTTTTTGTTACTTTTTTCGCAAGTTGAACTTAGCCATTTTTTTCAGGCATTATCTATAACAATGTGAATAGACAGGGGATACCTTGTGGGCGCATCTCCTCCTATAGTTTGTCACTTTCCCATTGGTATCCTGGGTCGGGTGTGGTGCTTGATTGTATCGATTCCTGATCTTTGCAACCTTATTACTTTTATACCGATTCTTTTGAAACTTCACTGGTGTTTTTGTCATGGTCTAAAGATATGCATGTGGTTTGGATATAATCCTCAGATTATTTTTGTTACTTTTTTTGCAAGTTGAACTTAGCAATTTTTCAGGCATTATCTATAACAATGTAAATGGACAGGGGATACGTTGTGGGCGCATTTCCTCCTATAGTTTTATTTCAATTCTTTTGAAACATCACTGGTGTTTGGTCATGGTCTGAAGATATGCATGTGGTTAAGATATAATCCTCAGATTATTTTTGTCACATTTTTCGCAAGTTGAACATAGCCATTTTTCAAGCATTATCTATAACAAAGTGAATGGATGGGGATACCTTGTGGGTGCAACTCCTCCTATAGTTTTATACCGATTCTTTTGAAACTTCACTGGTGTTTTGGTCATGGTCTGAAGATATACATGTGGTATGGATATAATCCTAAGATTATTTTTTGTTACTTGTTTTGCAAGTTGAACATGCCATTTTTCCGGCATTATCTATAACAAAGTGAATGGACCGGGGATACCTTATGGGTGCAACTCCTCCTACAGTTTTAAACCAATTCTTTTGAAACTTCACTAGTGTTTTGGTCATGGTCTGAAGATATGCATGTGGTTAAGATATAATCCACAGATCATTTTGTCACTTTTTATGCAAGTTGAACTTAGTCACATTTCAAGCATTATATATAACAAAGAGAATGGACAGGGGATACCTTGTGGGCGCAATTCCTCCTACAGTTTTATACTATTTCTTTTGAAACGTCACTGGTGTTTTGGTCACGGTCGGAAGATATGCATGTGGTTTGGATATAATCCTTAGATTATTTTTTGTTACTTTTTTTGCAAGTTGAACTTAGCTATTTTTCGGGCATTATCTATAACAATGAATGGACAGGGGATACCTTGTGGGCGCAACTCCTACTACAGTTTTATACCCATTTTTTTTTAAACTTCTCTGGTGTTTTGGTCATGGTCTGAAGATATGCATGTGGTATAGATATAATCCTCAGATTATTTTTGTTACTTTCTTTGCAAGTTAAACATAGCCATTTTTAGGCATTATCTATAACAATGTGATACCTTGTTGGCGCAACTCCTCCTACAGTTTTTTACCGATACTTTTGAAACTTCACTGGCGTTTTGGTCATGGTCTGAAGATATGTATGTGGTTTTGATATAATCTTCAGATTATTTTTTGTCACTTTTTTCGCAAGTTGAACTTAGCCATCTTTTTTTCGGGCATTATCTATAACAATGTGAATAGACAGGGGATACCTTGTGGGCGCATCTCCTCCTATAGTTTTATATCGATTCTTTTGAAACTTCACTGGTGTTTTGTCATGGTCTAAAGATATGCATGTGGTTTGGATATAATCCTCAGATTATTTTTTGTTACTTTTTTCGCAAGTTGAACTTAGCCATTTTTTTCAGGCATTATCTATAACAATGTGAATAGACAGGGGATACCTTGTGGGCGCATCTCCTCCTATAGTTTGTCACTTTCCCATTGGTATCCTGGGTCGGGTGTGGTGCTTGATTGTATCGATTCCTGATCTTTGCAACCTTATTACTTTTATACCGATTCTTTTGAAACTTCACTGGTGTTTTTGTCATGGTCTAAAGATATGCATGTGGTTTGGATATAATCCTCAGATTATTTTTTGTTACTTTTTTTGCAAGTTGAACTTAGCAATTTTTCAGGCATTATCTATAACAATGTAAATGGACAGGGGATACGTTGTGGGCGCATTTCCTCCTATAGTTTTATTTCAATTCTTTTGAAACATCACTGGTGTTTGGTCATGGTCTGAAGATATGCATGTGGTTAAGATATAATCCTCAGATTATTTTTGTCACATTTTTCGCAAGTTGAACATAGCCATTTTTCAAGCATTATCTATAACAAAGTGAATGGATGGGGATACCTTGTGGGTGCAACTCCTCCTATAGTTTTATACCGATTCTTTTGAAACTTCACTGGTGTTTTGGTCATGGTCTGAAGATATACATGTGGTATGGATATAATCCTAAGATTATTTTTTGTAACTTGTTTTGCAAGTCGAACATGCCATTTTTCCGGCATTATCTATAACAAAGTGAATGGACCGGGGATACCTTATGGGTGCAACTCCTCCTACAGTTTTAAACCAATTCTTTTGAAACTTCACTAGTGTTTTGGTCATGGTCTGAAGATATGCATGTGGTTAAGATATAATCCACAGATCATTTTGTCACTTTTTATGCAAGTTGAACTTAGTCACATTTCAAGCATTATATATAACAAAGAGAATGGACAGGGGATACCTTGTGGGCGCAATTCCTCCTACAGTTTTATACTATTTCTTTTGAAACGTCACTGGTGTTTTGGTCACGGTCGGAAGATATGCATGTGGTTTGGATATAATCCTTAGATTATTTTTTGTTACTTTTTTTGCAAGTTGAACTTAGCCATTTTTCGGGCATTATCTATAACAATGAATGGACAGGGGATACCTTGTGGGCGCAACTCCTACTACAGTTTTATACTGATTCTTTTGAAACTTCACTGTTGTTTTGGTCATGGTCTGAAGATATGCATGTGGTTAAGATATAATACTCAGATTAATTTTATCACATAAAACCTCAGCTTAACCTTTATCACTTTTCCAGTATTTTTCGCCTTCAGTGCTTTCAATATCTATCAGTGTCGTACCTTTGAGTGCAAATGCTCCTACAGTTTTTACAATTCTTTATGTGCTTATGCCATGGCCTGAAGATGTGGATATGCTTTGGATAAAAGTCATAAGTTTTGTTTCTGTTTTCTGATCTGTGAACTTAAGTTGTTCCATGATAGTTCATATAGACAAAAAGTGGCCGGGGAAATAAATTCTCTGAATTTGCTGTTCACTCTATTCCCTTCTGTTCTTTTCTTCCAGTGCCACAAGTAAGTTTTGATATCACACTATGACATTTCCTAGTCATATTGATTTGTTCATAGTTCAGAATCACTTTGTTCATAGTTCAGAATCACTTATTTTTTTCCATTATGAATACAACCAAAACGTTTACAGTCTATAAGGTAAGCATGGAAGCAGTACCTCATTTTGAGGGAGAGTGGCTATGAAATATATAGCAGATGTTTATAAGCTAATGGGTTTCTCCCTAGCACTGTTTAACCATTTACCTTATAGACCCCTTTTAATGCTTTTGCAAACAGAGCAGACCCAGATCAGAAGCTCTTGTAAGAGCTGCCTGATCAGAGTCTACTCTGTTTGCTTATAGAAATATGATATATCTGATCCTACACTAGGGACCTTTCAAGTAATTTCTTTGTTCTATGTACCTTTGCTTGATTCTTTACGTCCCAGTCAATTTTTCAGTTATGTCGGGACTTGTCCTTCTGGATTGAACCAGTACTAAGCAAAGATAAATGTTTCTTGCTCAAAGACATAACACAGAAACGCCAGTGAGGCCCAAACCCACGGCCACTAAATCTTGAGTCAAGCACTCTACCACTGAGCCACTGTGCTCCGTGTTCTATGTACTAACACAAAAGTTCATTTACATCATTATTCATAGTGGGCGGAGCCTAGCATGGATATTCATGAAGAAAAGGGTAAACTTTGTTTTCTACACAAAATGTGGACAGCAAATACAGAAATAAGACGTCAAGTAATCTTGCAACTTTATTTTATCTATGCCAATATATAATAATGGCACTTTAGTGTATATTTGGTATGTGAGAAATATAAATAAATCTGTTATATGAAGAAAACATGCATACAGACAATATATATGACAAAGAATACCAGATATGAATCACACTGACTTGTTTCATAGATTCTTCTCAGCACAGGATTTCTTTTTTTTGTATCAATCAATATCCTAAGCCTCAAATTGAGAAAACCTGTCTTCTGGGGTTAGCGAACAACAAAGACGCAGACTAGCCTGCGCAGTCTGATCAGCGTGCAATCTGATCAGCGTATTTGTCATTCGCTTATTGGAAAGTATCATATCTAGACTTGCTACGAGCAAAATTTCAATTTTCTAGCTTGTCTCTATAGCTGAGCGAGCTGGTTTGAATCTCACTTTGTCAGAATTCCCAAAGACGGGTTTTATCATGTTGTGACTCAATTAATGATAATGTAATTGATAGCAAATGTTTGTTAGATCTTGTTGTATGAAAAATGCTTATTAGATGTGGCATTATGCAAAATATGGAGATGCCTTCCTATAATGGTAAATGTTCTAAAATTCCAAACAGAAGTTGCCTACCAAAAAGGCATTGACAAACTGTGCAGACCCAGATCAGACTGCTTTTGAAGAAGCAGTCTGATCAGGGTCTTCCCTGTTTGCAATTCTGACCATTTTGTGAATTCCATCTCTGATAACCAAAATTTCATTTGAGAACAGAAAAAGAAAAGAATTCGAAATTTTAGAATATTTATGATACATTTACATTATCCAAGGAATACTTTATCAGTAATGTACAGCAACAAAGACCAAGTACCATGATCAATACTGTAGACCAGCTTTATGGGTGAAAGTTCAAAATTTCTAAAATCCTGAACTTAAGAGCAATTCTCTGTAACCACCAAAATATTTTGGCCACGCATAGTCAGGGATTTTGATAAAAACGTTATATTCAAGTAGAGATGCATCAACTTTAATAATAAACTTTGTTTAGTTTTTCAAAAAGTGCAACCGTTTCCATGGTAACAGACAGAGAAGTTCCGAAAAATGGCTCTTTCATGAAAATGCATACCCTCATTTTCTCTTCCTTATTCATTGAATTAAGCTAAAAGTTATCAGTAATTTTATGTTTATGTTTCAAAGTAGATAGATTAAGCTTTGTGATTTTTAAAAAAGTTTAGAGATCGGAGCATCTTAGATATATTTTATTTCCAAAAATATTTGGATTTTTGATGAAAAAAACGAGTTTGGGGGTCAAATTTGATAACAAACTATTCAAAATCGCAGCAGTTCTGTGTGTTACTGCATATATTATTAGAAAAAGGACACTTTGAAATGTTAAATTGTGAAATAAAATTCATGGGAACTTTTAATACTGCAAAGAAATCAGAGTTTTAATTTTGTCCTATATTATTGCTCTCAGAGGTATGCATTTTATGCATTAACTTTATCATTTGTGGATAAATTAAGCTATTTTATGTATGATTACGGTTAATCTGCAGTAAATACTGGTGTAAAAGCATAAAAACGGCATTGAATGACATCGGGGACACCCTGGAGACCTTAAAGGGAGGGACAGCCTAGCAACAACACATCAGTCAAAATTACTTCCCCTTTGTAGCTCTTCAAATAAAGGGGCATTTAGCCATGGGGTAACCCTAAAATGCGTAAAGGACTCCTTTTCGCGTAAAGGACTCCTTTTCGCGAAAAGGAGTTTTATTTTTGCGAAAAGGACTTTTATTATGGCTAAAACTATTATTCGGATTATGTTTGATCTTTGATACTATAAAACTGAAGTAAAACGATATTAATTTATCAATATATGCAGTAGAAATCGTTTTTGAAACGATATTTCACGAAAATAGCAGAAATATGACTAACGAAAAGGAGTTTCATTATTAGGAAATGGACTTTGTATCTGATCTATTTTTTTCTTATTTATTCATTTATTTATTTATTTAATTATTTATTTGATTTGAATAAAAGTAAGCAATCAGATATCTAGTGTTCAAAAATATAGCCCGAAAAAGCACCTGTGTACGATACATAATATAGCCTTGCGAAATGGACTGTCGATACCGTCTGAGACTATGTTGAATATCCATGTCCGTTTGCATGCTATTATTTTTAAGGAATTGTAGTAGAAATTAGTATTGTCTGAATAAATCAAACCTCCAGATGTCGATTATTGAGTATTTGAGACAATTGCACCGTAAAAAGTTGAATTTGAAAAGGACGCAATACCGCGTAAAGGAGTTTTATTCTTACGAAAAGGACCTCGTTTTTGGGTGCGTAAAGGACTTGATCTTCATATATTACGTTCACGAAAAGAGTCTGAACTTTGGACGATTTATAATGTCTGGTAATAAATTAGTTCCCTGAGTTATATTTATAAATGATCTTAATAGGTTAGCATTTTGCGAGAATGAAGCGTAAGCACAACGAGATATTGATACGTTTGGCATAGTAGAGCACCAAAGACTCTGACGAACCTGCTCAACGGCGCAGGCCCAGAAGATTTGTGTTTTGATTTTATACGCGCCTTTTGATGTTAAATATACTAATTACAGAAGGAAAATACACCACTATATCGGAAAGCTTTAAATTACAGAAATGCAACTGTGCGTCAATAATCATGCATAATTACTGTTATGAGGTCTTTGTTTGATTCGATTCTTTACGTCCCATCAACAATCTTTCAGCTATAAAGGGACAGGTCTTCTTGGGCTGAACAAGTACTGAGCTAGGATTAATGTTCTTGCTCAAAGCACAACACAGTAACGTCGGTGAGGCTCAAACCCGCGGCCCTCGGTCTGATGACATGCATGCCCCCAGACCCCCTAGCATGGCTTCTCATGTTTGACACAAGCACAGCAACGGGCGATAAAATAGTAGTCAATAACCAAATAAGCCGCTTTTTTAATGTTAGGTTAATATGTTAATTGGCCATGTTTATTGTCAATGTGTCAAAGAATGTGATAATCCGTTTATTCTGATTGATTTTGAACATATGTACTTTAATTGGGGACACGCGTGCGATATGATGAAATTGAAATCAACCATGAAAAGATTGCACAGCTAGCTAGAAGTACTAGACGCATAAAATATTTTCTTCAAATGCATGTACATGCCGCCAGCAGTGAACGCTTTTGCGAGAATGCGCATTTGTACAGGATCGACTTAGCATTCGCTGCTCGCATGTATGTAAGCTCTATTGATTTAAACTGTCTCGTCCACAAATATTCGTTTAGCTTCTTGCATCCTCTGGTCCGGTTTAATTGTGATTGCTGATAATACTCAGAATGGATTATGTTGCAGAGTGTACGAGTCTTAAAACGACTTTGAATCGTCGTGGATACAGCGTAGCTCTGACACTGTATGCATGGTGATTGAAAATTCGTTTAGCTTCTTGCATCTTCTGGTCCGTTTTGATTGTGATTGGTGGTAACACTCAGAATGGTTATATTGCAGGGGGTGTGAGACTTAAAACGACTTTGAATTGTCGTGGATACAGCAAACCTCTGACGCTGTATGCATGGTGATTGAAGATTCGTGTTATTAAACTTGGCCCATTTTATTTGTATTTTACTATATTAACCTATATCTTATCCCTAATTTTACAAAGACATCATAACATGCAGTTGTCATGCATTATTGACACACAGTTGCATTTTGGTAATTTAAAGCTTTCCGAAATAGTGATATATTTTCTTTCTGTAATTAGTATTTAACCTCAAAAAGGCGCGTATAAAATCAAAATCACCCATCTTCTTGGCCTGCGCCGTTGAGCAGGTTCGTCAGAGTCTTTGTTGCTCTACTATGCCAAACGTATCAATATCTCGATGTGCTCAAGATATGCTTCATTTTCGCAAAAAGGTTGCCTATTAAGATCATCTATAAATATAAGAAGTAATTTATTACCAGGCATTTTAAATCGTCCAAATTTCAGGCTCTTTACGTGAGCGTAATATATGAAGATCAAGTCCTTTACACAAAACCGAAAAACGAGGTCCTTTTCGTAAGAATATAACTCCTTTACGCGGTATTGAGCCTTTTCAAATTCAATTTTTTATGGTGCAATTGTCTCAAATACTTAATATTCGGCATCTGGAGGTTTGATTTATTCAGACAATACTAATTTCTACTGTATTCCTTAAAATTAATAGCATGCAAACGGACATGGATATTCAAACAAAGTCTCAGACGGTATCGACAGTCCTTTTCGCAAGGCTATATAATGTATTTTACACAGGTGCTTTTTCGGATTATATTATTTTTTGAGACACTAGATATCTGCTTGCTTACTATAAATAAATAATTAGATAAATAAATAAATGAAAAAAAAAAAAACAGATACAAAGTCATTTTCTTAATAATGAAACTCCTTTTCGCAAGTCACTATTTCTGCCATTTCCGTGAAATATCGTTTCAAAAACGATTTCTACTGCATAATATTGATATATTAATATCGTTTTACTTCAGTTTTATAATATTAGATATCAAACATAACCCTAATGAATAGTTTTAGCCATAATAAAACTCCTTTTCGCAAAAATAAAACTCCTTTTCGCGAAAAGGAGTCCTTTACGCGAAAAGGAGTCCTTTACGCATTTTAGGGTCACCGTTTAGCCATGTAAATTACAAACACGTTGAGAAAGAAACAAGACTTTTACAAGTTGATATCTCTTCTCATATGTGTTCTTGTTCCGATGATGGCCATAAGTTGAAATATTTGATTGTTAAATCAAAGTTTCTACTTGCTGAGGATCAGTTTTAAACAGATAATATCCGTCAAACCGATTTTTACACTTTACAAGTTTTGATTTTTAGAAAAGCATCTACATTTGATCGGTTTTCTTATGGAAATACCAGTTTACTGCCAATTGTGAGTTAACTCTTTTCTTTTTAAAACAAAATACTTTCAAATTAAATAATCTGCAATGTGAAAAGGGGCTGTTTGTGTGTTTCTGCTCCGGGTAATGGCTCTGGGAACCTTGCCTGACTGCTAGAAATATGGTGCATGTAATAATAACCAGAAAAGACTGGAATAGCTGGTGAGTAGGCCCCTTTGTTTTAGTTTAATCAAAGGCTTAGTTGCTCTGATCAGTCTCATTTACAGATAGGTACTCTTTCCAAACAAAGTAAGCCCCACCCCCACCATATGTAACAACCATTCACCTGTGTGAAAGAATCCCCATCCCTTCTGACAATAGCACTGAATTCAGGGCCATATGATGGATTTTTATTTTATGTTATCATATAGCCCTGATTTTTTAAGCCTCTATCTTTTCCCTTACTGTTAGCGTGGACGTAAACCAAGTTGAAAACACATTTCCAAACAGTGTCTTCCTCAAACACTACTCCATTTTGTATGTTTATAGGTTTATCTATATGTTGCTATTTGGTTTGCCGCTGATGCATACCTGATTAGTTCTAAAAAGATAAAATACTCCTGTCCACACAGAATGTTTACACTATTTGTTTTCAAAACATGGCGTCATTTTTGTCTTCTGAGCTGAAGAGCATGCTTTTTCTGTGGGAAACTAAAGTCATGCACGAATTTGTTTTGGTATTTTATGTACCGACAATGACCCGTTCACTTTCCGTTTTCTGAATACACAGATGTTTTAACAACATTAAATACCAAAATCAGACTTATATAATGTTTTCTTTTACCTTCCTTATTATCATAATTGGCCAAAAATTGATCATACCTGGTCTGTTGAGATTAAAATAATCCAATACCATCTCACCATACGATTTGTTACATATAGATATTTGCAAAAAAGATGACCAATTACCAATCTAACTGGAGCCGCTTTTTACCAATTTGTTGACATCGAGAACTACCCAGTTGGATATGTACAAACTGTGTCCGAGGAGTTCTTAATGGCAATGGATGGGATCCTTTTTTGTGCATACAGGTTGATTTTTATGGTGACCTCTCTCACCATTTGTAATAGATTTTCTTTTAATATCTGATGAATGTCAACGAATAAAGGTCAATCTTCAACCTAGTATGCAAATTTTTCACCCTGGTTCTGTATTCCGACGGATGTCACTGGATAGAAAATTGACTATTTTCAGATAAGGAATTCCCCCACTTCCACTAACAGGAAATACATAGAAAAAAAAATGCCAAATGATTTTGCATATTCAAATAATGACATCATTCTACAATTCTAATCTTAAACCATTGCGCACATGTTCAAAAAGAAGGTCAAAACACCCAATGTCTCTATATAAGATTCACGTGGCGCCTTAAAAACGATGGGCACCAATTGTGTGTATTGACTGATAGCCTAATTGAACATAAGCGTGTGCTAGTAAAGCCAAGGTTAGCCATGATATAAAAAATATTTTCCTTCACTAATATCTTATTGATCACTGTGCAAAAGTAATTTGATTCTGATCTTTCCAATCCATCGCTTCTTGTCGTAAACAAGCTGACCCCCTCTCGGTTCAGAGGTCAATGTACTCTTGCGTTAGCTTGGTTCTTTTGGCGGGAAACTTGTCACGTGAGCACATGATCAGAATAACAATTGTCCGCCATGTTGGAAAAGTCCATTTTCAGTCTGATTATGACATTTTGGGACATGACAAAGCTTCCTTTCCGAAAATTGGATTTATATAGTGTAATATGGGTGGGGTATGTGATTGTTAAGGATTTCTGTCAAGTAAGTATCTCATTTTCTTTGGCATGCCATATTAAATTGAAATCAAACCATTCTTGGAAATCGACTTTCATTTTCTGAAATAGGTCATTACTCGTTATAAATTAATAGAAAATAGGGGGCGCTACAATGCACAATAATACAGAAACGAGACTGCTGCGAGCGTACCTACATTGAGTAAGTTAACAGAATCGATAACTTTAACAATTTTGCGCTGATTTTCAAAATTCAAACACCTACTTGTTTCTTATATTGTGCAAAATCCACTGTTAATGTTATTCTTATAATGTACTGAGTTTTTGAAAAAGCGCTGACATCCCTTACCTAGTCATGGGGAGTATGACCAGTTCTTTATAATATATTCTCAACGTTTTAATAAGTTCGTCTCATCAATTTAACATCCGAAATTTATCGCAAAAACGTCATCACCCCTAACTCGTGAAAAGCATGCAAAATGGCTGCGATGTGCCGAAAAACAACAACAAGAACATAATATTACAGATTGCATTGATCGTGTCACAAAAACGAAGCAAATGGTAACATTTTTATAACTTTGGTTGTGTATGTAAAACACATGAACAAGTCTGAATGGTTGGATTGTCAAAGAAACGAGTTTTTCCCAAAACAAAAGGGGATTCCATCACTGGTCAAGATAGAGCACAAAAACACTGCGACTTTAGATTCAGCCAGATCGAAAAAAAATCTAAAGTCGCAGTTCTGCAACTATTCTGACAATTGAAAATACATAGTATTTTTTTAGACCTGCTGAATGAAAAAGATCAGGCTTCTGCTACAACGCATGAATTTAAGCGGGTGTTTTGAATGTGCAAAAGAACCATCTCATTGAGATGGTTCTTTTGAGTACCCACTACATATTATGGATGAGAAGTAAGAAAAATATTATTCCAGTACATGCTCATCTGGAGGCCTGCCTCTATGTTCAAATTGTTGAATAGAGTAAGAGCATATTCTTTTGATGGAGTTTGAAAAAAAAGTTCTTAAAATGGATGTTTAACAAGGGAAAGTACATGTAGGTTTGGGGCAAAAAAATTACATATAAATTTTAGCCATTTTTATATATCCTTTCTTGATGGATAAGATCTCCAATCAAGTTTGAACCAAAATAGACTAAATTGATGCATCATTTATGTTTTTAGGGATCATAGGGTAGAAATACCCCTATATACATATGTATATGAAATGCTACATATTTAATGAATTTTTCTCAAATTGTTTAATCAGATGAGATGCTGTATTTCTATGGCATCTCATCTTTATTGTTTATCTATGTTTCCATTCCGGCATTCATACTCACAGTTCAACAGTCCCATAAAGCCTGACCAGTAGACAAAAAAGTAAATTGGTGAATTTGGACCTCTAACATTAAAGCTTTCAAAAAAAAAAAAGACTAATCCATCAAAAATATCAAGAAATTACATGTACATGAACTAAACAAGACTTGAAAAGCTATTTACCACACATAAATGTACATGTATCATTCTAGCATAGAATCAATATACTGACTTAGATGCAATTCTGTGGACTTTAAAGTAAGAATGGAGGCAAAGAACAGGAATAAATAAAATCAAGCCCAGGAAACCATAAGGGAAAGAGACCAAAACACAAGAAAATACCACATATAAGAGAGTAAAGAGCCAAGGTACATGTATTTCCTTCCTTAACTCACCCTCAACCCTGTCAAAAAGGTCAAAACATTTTTTCTGATCATAAGGTGGCATAAAGGGAAAAGTGTAGAACAAACTGCCAAAATTTGTCCAGACCATTTCTCACCAATTGCAACCATTCAAGGGGTTGTTTTTTTTTTTATATGATAAATTATGGATATTATAGATTTTTTAAAGAAAGTTTGAAATATGAAAACCTGGGCTCAAGGGCTGACCAGAAGGCATGCCCAGGTCCAACTATTTTTTAAAAGTCCTTATATCTCAGAAACCATTCAGATTTTCACCCCTGAACCATATATACTCAATGAGGCTTAATATCTGGGAAATTGTTCAGATATTCATCCCTAAATCTATATAATGATGTTTCTGATGATAAGATACATTCAATGTCACTGATAGTGATGTCCCACGGGCATTGGGGTGGTTTGGGAGACTTTATAATCAGTAGATTACAATCATATATCCCGTTCCTCACGAAAATGCTTAAAATGTCAACATTTGGAAAACTGGTTCTAATTGATAATTGGAACAATATTATCTATTTTTTCTGGACATTTGCTGGCAAGGATTATTTAATAGCTGGCTTTTGTTTAAAAAAAAATATGAATAATTTTCTTGCAAATAAAAGTGAATGAAATCACTTTTTCCTCCTGAAATTGCTCAAAAGGCCAATATTCCGAAAACTAGTACCGCTTGATTATTAGAGCCTTAATGGCAATTTTTGATTTTACACAGATAAAAATTGTATTATGATGAGATCTGATAGAATAAATCATTTGTACACAAACTTATCTTTCTAAATAACTTCATTCCGCATAAAGCTGCTTAAAAATTCAATTTTCCATTATTTGGTACCGTCTGATTATTTGTACAATTATTGCTATTTTCTTAAAATTTTACAGCAATTTCTATTTTACTGATGAATTCTGAAATGATAAAGTAAATCCCTACTAAAACCAATGGTTATCTTATCTTAATTTGGCCTAAAAATGCACATTATCCAAAATTCCAAAAACTGGTACTGTATGATAATTAGGACAAAAAGACATTTTTCGCATATTTCCAGGCAGTAACTGATGATTAATGATAGAATGAATAATTTCTAATGAAATAAAATAGTTTTGTAACACATAACACAATTTTTATTGTCTTATATTGCCAAAATCATCTCAGTTAAGTCACATGTACAAAACAGCTTTATTTAGAGAAATCAATTTGTTGGTCCAATTTAACCAGAATTACCAAAAAAACTTCAAATACTCCCATAGATTTTATTGCAAATATTTTATGACCTAAGGTTGGGTTTTCAGAATCTAATGCAGTTGAATACCAGTGTTGCTGCGTTTTTTTGAAAAATATCCCTAAAAATTGCCAAAAAACCATTTTTTCACATTTTGGAACTTTGCCAATTTTGGTATATTTTAGGACCCTACTGCAACCAGCATGTGCATGATAGAACCAAACTACATATATCAAGAGTTAGAGTTGATACAATATTGTAGTTTGGCCGAAACCATATGGTTACAGAATGTTTATTGAATGACTGCAAATACTTTCAAATTAGTGTTTTTTCATAATTTCAAAATACAGAATCTACGAAATTTGCCCAAAATGAACAATCATGGTTTCCATAGCAACCAAGGGTTACAAGTAAAAAATTACTTTATTTTTGGTGGTTTTGGGTTATATGTACGCCATACAAAAAAAATCAAGTTAATCTGAGACTATGCGTGCCGGACCCCTATTTAGATTTTTTGGTGGTTACAGAGAATTGCTCTTAAAAATTCAAATCTTAAAACTTGTAGTATGCCTAAAAAAACATTAACAATATCAAGTTTAAATGGTCAATTATCTTTAGATATTCTGAAAATAAATCAGAGAAGCTAATACAATCTGCCTAATTCAGGATTTTGAGGCCAACTTTCTATGGAAAGTCGGCCTCAAAATCCTGAATTCAGGATTAATCCTGAAAACTTTCACCCGACTTTCTATGGAAAGTCGGCATCAAAATCCTGAATTCAGGATTAATCCTGAAAACTTTCACCCATGCAGCTTGCACATTCACATATCCTGATCTGGGTCATTGCTATTCACTTGAAAGATAGTACACATAACAGAGCTCCTCCTGATCTAGGTCCACTTTTACATTTTACACATAAGATTTTTCAATTTTTTGTATCTCTATCCCTAAAGACTGATAACATCTTACCAAACAGTGTAGAACCTGCATCAAAGCTGGGTCTATACTGTTCCTGTATGTAGCCTTTTATGGTTTTCTAGTTAACGGAAACAAATTGAGCTAGGCTGTGTAGGATATGTGTAATAGATAATACTAGAAGAAACAACATGTAGTGATATTTATAAAAGTTTGAAACCATAAAGTGCCACCCTAGATTTGCAGCAAACAACATTTGAACCGCAATATGAGATTTCCAACAATGTGGTATTTTGACATGAATACACTCTGATAAGCATGTGCAGCCACCTTTTAAGCTTAAAATTTCCAAATGCTTTTCGGTCAGTAGCTTATTAGTCATAGAATACTCAAGCGACAAGCAAAGGCTCTGATCAGACTGCACATATGTGCAGGCTGGTCTGAGCCTTTGCTGGTTGCACATACCATATTGTTGGAAATCTCATGTTGTGACTTATTTTCAAATTCTGTTGATTCGTTACGCTTGATTCACAATATCTCAAGTACATATATTACTTTCCTAAAAAGGTTGAACATTTTGAGAAAAAAATTCTCTGTCATCTGCTGCAGTTGTGATTGACAGTTTAAGGTTTAGAGAAATATTGACAGTACAACATCAGTGATGTATTGCTTATTCATACAAATTACTAGCAATTAACTCTTTGCCTTTATTAACGTTAATTTTTCTGACTTGTTTGTCATCTGCTGATTTTTTTTTTAATAATTTTTTCCAAAAATTTCTTACAGGAATACCATCAGAGTTTACAGGAATACCATGAGAGTCAAAGAAATGGGATCCAGATCAGGCCCGATGTTTTGTAGGTCCTGATTTTGGTCCAAATTGTTTCCAAAGGTTACCATCAGTAGACAAAAGTCACTTCTATCACTAAGAGAGTTCAAGATTTAGCAGCATATGGCTGTATAAATAGCTCTTAATTTCCCCTTAATTCGGTCACTAAAATAATAAATCTAAGTCTTCCTATGTCATTTTGAGTATTAGACCTATATACTTACTTATAATTTCTCTGAGATTTCTAATTTCTTCCCAATGGCAAGATAAGAGCATTTTAAATGAAGTTTTTACATACAAAATGGGCTTTGATGCGAGAAAACCTGTCTTAGGGGTTTGCAAACAACAAAGGTGCAGGCCAGCCTGGGCGGCTGTGCAGTCTGATCAGTGCCTTTGTAAATATTTTTTTGGAAAATATCTCTAAACTTGCAAGAAACAAAATTTCAACTTTCTAAAAAGTCTCTGTAGCTGAGCAGGCTGGTTTGGGTATGATCTAAGCGGAAACCCCAAAGATATGTTTACTCGTGTCAAGGCACAAATATTGTGTGTTTTCACCCAGTGGTTCAGCAGGAGGGAAAAGATTAGGCCGCCAAAAGACCCAAACTTCTAGAATTTCAGTTCACAAATTTTTGGTTCTTGTTAAATCAGAGAAGGCTCAGACAGGCCTACACAACTTCACAGACTCACCAGAGCCTTCACTGCACTCACATACTTCACTAGGTAGAGCCATTGATGAAGGTTGAGGCCAAAACCTAGATTTCTGGAACACCATTTTAGCACTGATACTTAATATCATGGATACCAATATAACACAGGCATCAAGGTTTTAAAACTTTTCATACTCATGAAATCTATTCTTCTCATAAAATGCTAAAATAGCTCATAAATGTTAAAATGCCAAAATTGATGGCATTTTAACATTTAATAGCAGGACAGATACAAAATATTGTTTTAAAGCAAAATAATAGAATAGAAATATTTTTGGCAGATAAGATTTTAAGAGTGGTTGAAATTTCATGATCAATTCAGTTCAATTTTTTTTTACCTCTGAGCCATTTCTATCTATCATCGCTCATATTTCTTTCCCAATAAAGAAATCTGTAAAACCATTTTACCTCTACAGCCTACCGGGCTGCTTAGCGCAGTCGGTAACATGTCTGACTGCAGATCCTGGGGTCTCAAGTTCGAACCCAGCCCGGTCCCATACTTTCTTGGCGATTGATCATGAAATAATTTCTATGGCCATTCTCCTCCCTTCCGCTGATTCAAGAAGGATGGTTGTCAGCTAGAAACGAAAGTATGTGCATGAAGTACTGGTTAACTGCTCAGTCAAGCTTGCCCAGGCAAAGAGTGTGGTTAGGTCAACTGACCGTCCAGACAGGACCAAAGCTGCTGACTGGGACGTAAAGCATCAAACCAAACCCTCTACAGCTATTGGTCTGCTGACTCTGCTATATCCCATTGTTTAAAATTGTGATTGTTGTTCATGATGACTAAATTATAACAGTGTTCCAGTGTGCAGTAACTGTTCTAAAATTTCGAACACCAGTTGCCTAACAAAAAGGCTTCCACAGACTGGGCAGACCCAGATCAGACTGCTTCTGAAGAAGCAGTCTGATCAGGGTATTCCTTGTTTGCTATTCGGACAGGCATTTTGTGATTACAAGCCCTGAAAACAAGCTGTCTAGTCTTCATTGAATTATGAATACAGTAAACCCTGTCTTAAGCAGCCACTCAAAAAGAATGCCATTTACATTACCGATTATTGCTTAATGCAGGTCAAAAGTATTGCAGAATGCTCCAAGGGGCCTTGGAGCATTCTGTAATACTTTCGACCTTCATTAATTAAGCTACCATTTTCCATAAAGACCTTTGTTTTGTCTATTTTAAAGTGGACGCTTAAGACAAGTTTTACTGTACTATAATTTCAAGCACTTCAAACAGTGCAGAATAAGATCAGAGGTCTGCACTGTTTACCTAGGTCATTTCTTTAAAGAAAAGATATATATGAAATTTGCAATCTACCACATGGTTACATAAATATCTTTGGACTGAATAATACAACCTGCAAACTGACACATCTACCACCCGTATCATTAAATGAGGAACGTATACCATCTCCTAAGAATATGGTACTTATCGCATATGCATTAAGTTATTTTTTAAACATGCATGCCATGCCCTGGCATCCAATAGTATTGGATCTAAACATCATCATGCAGTAAACGCACAGACATGCAGGCTAATTGGAGACTTAACTGCTTGCTTTTGCAATAAGTACCAGAAATGGGCCTCAACGAGAGAAAATCTGTCTTTTAGGGGTTTGTAAACAATAAAGGTGCAGACCAGCCTGTGCATCTGCACAGTCTGGTCAGCACCTTTGTTATTGGCTTATTGGAAAATATCTTATCTGAACTTACTACGAGTGAAATTTCAATTTTCTAGCTAGTCTCTGTAGCTGAGCAGGCTGGTTTGAATTTAACTTTGTCAGAAACCCCAAAGACAGGTTTTCTTGCGTCAAGGCTCAAATAACCTCACGAGATAGTTCATAAATTAATCTTTTTCAACAATGAAAACATAAATTTTGATAATTATAATACAGTTGTAACAAATGTTTAACGACACAATGTTTAATGGATATGTTGCCATTTTTCATGATGTAAATGAAAACATCGGTACAGTAAAACATGTTTAAAATGGCCACTCTCAAAAAGACCAAAAATTGTTTTTTTAAGACTAATTATTGCTTAATGCAGGTCAAAAGTATTGCAGAATGCTCCAAGGAGAGCATTCTGCAATACTTTCGACCTTCATTAAGCTACCATTTGTCATTAAGCTCTTTGTTTTGTCTATTTTTGAGTGGCCATTTTACACAGGTTTTACTGTAAATTGAAGGAGACAAACATCAGTGCTGTTGAAGATGCCTACCATTACTTCTTCACCCAACTACCAATGAAAGTCTGGTTATATTGCAATAACCATGTTGGAAGGGCAAATAGTATTCAGATTGATTTGCTATTATTCATCTACATAACAATTTGTTAAAAAGTTGAGCTATCAAAATGTCTTATTTTGTTGTACATCTCTCCTAATACATATGAATCCAATCACTAGTGACATCACATCACAACTTTGCAGGGAAATTCGACTGTCTCTCTAATCTTCTCCCATATAAACAAAGTTCATGCACCCATGCTGCATGTAGAAAGTTATTTATCGTGATGCACATGCCCATCAACATGCTGCCTTCCGATTGATCATCCAATATTTTGCAACATGCAGGCCTCCAGATAAGGGTGCATATTTGAAAATTATTTTTCTTATTTCTCAACCAAAACATGTTGTGGGTACTCAAAAGAACCATCTCAATGAGACGGTTCTTTTGAGTACCCAAAACACATGTTTAAATTGATGGGTAAGAAAATAAATACAATTTTAGGTGCACAAACGATCCTTATCTGGACCCATGAACATGATTTACGTTTGTTTTGTTGTCATGTTCTAGAAGAGAGAGTGCACAAAAGGGCATGAACAGTCATGTTAGTATAACTTGTATCATTATAATAGCACAGATTTTGATATACTTGGCTCCAAATTATTGGAACTTACAAGAAATTATAGGAAAATGACCAATGAGTTTACAAAGAAATTGTAAGAAAAGAATAATGAATTTACAATGAAAAGAAAAGGACAATGAATTTACAAAGAAATTATAGGAAGCTGACCAATTATTGGAAATGACCAGTCATGTTCCTTTAATTTCTTTGTATAATAATATCTTTATGACAGGATTCATATGAAGCACATGCCATCAATTGTTATGGTCCCCAACCATAGTGTTATGAACAGACTATATTGTATCTGTAAATACATATTTACAACATAAAATGTTAGTTCCGATATATGGAGTGAATAACTATTACAATGATATGCAACTAAATTTCGGAAGATATTAACATGGAATATAAGCACACAATATATAAATAAAACTTGCATCAAATATGATATTTCTGGACGGAATTCAATATGTATCTATATCCATGCATTTCATGCCATTTAAATTCTAAACAATTAAAATGAAAGAAGTCAATAAGCAATGCTTATTAGATACCCCCCGCACAGTAAGAGTCAGTGAAAAAACTTGGCAAGTTATAGTTCGAACAAGAAGACCTTAGTTTTGATAAGAAGATTTCAGTAGAATCTGTGCAAACAAAAATTATAAACTCGTTCATGCATATGTTCAATGTGTCTACATTGTATCCGCAAAGTATCAAATTGCTCCATCAAAAGCTGTAGTAGGAGTTGATCGGCCCATAAAGGCACTATCCATGCATATACAAAAGCCATATAAGGGAATAATTGTCTAAGTTCTCACAGTTGTCATTTTGTCAAAATTATTTTTTGTGAACCAAACTCCTTCATGCATATGTTCAATGTGTCTGCATTGTATCAGCAAAGTATCAAATTGTTCAATCAAAAGCTGTAGTAGGGGTTGATCAGCCCATGAAGGCACCATCTATGCATATACAAAAGCCTAATAAGGGAAAATTGTCTGAGTTCTCACAGCTGTCATTTCGTCAAAAATTATTTTTTTCTGAACAAAACTCCTTCATGCATATGTTCAATGTGTTTAAATTGTATAGGCAAAGTCTCAAATTGTTCCATCAAAAGCTGTGGTAGGAGTTGATCGGCCCATGAAGGAACCATTTATGCATATACAAAAGCCTTATTAGGGAGAATTGTCTAAGTTCTCACAGCTGTCATTTTGTCAAAAAATATTTTTTCTAAACCAAACTTCTTCATGCATATGTTAATTGTGTCTACATTGTATAGGCAAAGTATCAAATTGCTCCATAAAAAGCTGTGGTAGGAGTTGATCGGCCCATAAAGGCACTGTCTATGCATATACAAACACCTTATTAGGGAAAAATTGTCTAAGTTCTCACAGCTGTCATTTTGTCAAAAATTATCTTTTCTGAACTAAACTCCTTCATGCATATGTTCAATGTGTCTACATTGTATAGGAAAAGTATCAAATTGTTCCATCAAAAGCTGTGGTAGGAGTTGATTGGCCCGTATATGGCCTATAATAGCATAAGCACAAAGCACTATATTAAAAGCCATTTAGAACTACAAAGGGAAATAACTCTAATAGAATTGGCCTCTAGCCCTTACCTTTTTGTCTCAAGTATTTGTCTTGCATATATGAACATGTTTGCAAGGTTTGATGAAAATCCAGCAATGACTCTTCGAGTTATTAAGGAAAAAGCACTATATTAAAAGCCATTTAGAACTACAAAGGGAAATAACTCTAATAGAATTGGCCCCTAGCCCTTACTTTTTTGTCTAAAGTATTTGTCTTGCATATATGAACATGTTTGCAAGGTTTGATGAAAATCCAGCAATGACTCTTCGAGTTATTAAGGAAACAAAGCGTTACGGACGGACGGAAGGACGGACGGACGGACGCACGGACGGACGCACGGACGGACGCACGGACAACGTGAAAACAGTATACCCCCTACAAACAAAGTTTGCGGGGGGTATAATTACAATATATACTATATATAGTACAACAATATTTGCCTATGTGGGAATAGTACGGTACTGAAAGGGACCAACAAGTAAAAGTATTTAAAATTAAATCTTCCACTTCAATGACATAAACTCTTTGCAGCATTGGGGTTATTTTGCATGCTTTCTGGTAATTTGCTGATTTTTTTTCAAAATCCTTTTTTTCCGAAACAATCTTTCATGAATACCTTCAGAGGGCCAAACAGTTTGGATCCAGATCAGGCCCAACCTTTTGTTGGGCCTGATCTGGGTCCAAACTACTTGCAAAGGATATTAGCAGCGAAAACTAGCAGGCAACGTGTTAAATAACTAAAAATTGTGTTTGTGAATCACTGTGCTGGTGTTGCCCCAAACCACTGTAAATTCGGAAATTTTCTCGAACAGCGTTAAAAGACCTATTTCGCGAGCTTAAAAATTCGCAAGTAGGACATGATTTTCCTATATCAGTGAAGGACATAGTGATCTTGCCATTTCCCAAAGGTTTTGTTTTCACAAAATTGTGAAGTTTCGGGAAAATTAAATCCCACATGATATATCCGAATTTGCAGCATATGCTTGTCCATAAGGGTGGTACTCTTTATAAACAAGGGTCATAACTCCCACTAATGTTTTTCAGAATTACTTCAAAAGTTCACCATATAAACAACTATCATATCCAATGAGTATTAAGCCTGTAAATTCATAAGCTTGATACAAGACCACAAGATTCAAAATGAATCTGTACAAGCATGGGTGAAAATTCAAATTTTCCAAATACCTGAACTTTTGAAATTCAAATCTTTAAACTTGCTGTATGCCAAAAAAATCATTTAAAAATTTCAAGTTAAATGGTCAATTGTACTTTAGATGAACTGAAAATAAATCAGAGAAGTTATAATAATATGCCTAATTCAGGATTTTGAGGCTGACTTTCTATGGAAAGTCAGCCTCAAAATCCTGAATTCAGAAATAATCCTGAAAACTTTCACCCATGCACATGGTAACAACTGTTCATAAATTTCAATGGTATAGGTGACTGAAAAATGGCGAATTTCAGAGCCTGGAAGAAGCATCAACAAACGGGCCTTGTCGTGATAAAACCTGTCCGCCGTTTGCATATCATTATTGGAATAACCATAGGAAGACAAAAAATATATCTCTATTTGAGCCGCAACATGAAATTACAATGTGGTATGTGCGACCAGCATACGCACAGTCTAATTAGAGCCTTTCCAAGTCGCTTGAATATTCTATGACTGTTTAGCTACTGACCGTATCACATTTGGAGTTTCTAAGCTTAAAAGGAGGCTGCACAGGCCCATATGCGTCTACACTTGTCAAAATGCCACATTGTTGGAAATCACGTGTCGCGGCTCATTTGCCTTTGGTGGGGGATTATTTACAGGACAAATTCTTAATTTATATACACAAGCACACACACAAAAGTTTACAAAATAATCAAATGTGTACATGATTGAAACCAGTTAACAATGACCAATTGGTCATGCCCGTGTGGTAATGGTACCTTTATGAGTGAAGTCACTCTTTAAATATGCATGCCGGCCCATGGAGTGGGGCTATAAATCGGAGTCAAGCCCCCAAATAAGAGTGCATAACTAAAAATTATTTTTCTTATTTCTCAATCAAAACATATGTTGTGGGTACTCATAAGAACCGTCTCAATGAGACGGTTCTTTTGAGCACCCAAAACACATGTTTAACCTGATGGATATGAAAATAATTGCAATTTTACGCAATTATTTTTGCTTAACTGGCCCTATGGGAGTTTCAGTTTGAGCCTTCAGCTTCTTCATTGTTGAGCTGGGACATGATATTGCCAACAATGTGGTATGTGCGCCCAGCAAAGGCTCAGACTAGCCTGCGCATATGTGCATTCTGATGAGAGCCTTTGCTGGTCACTTGAATATTCTATGAATATTAACCTACTGACTGAACATCATTTGGAGTTTCTAAGCTTAAAAGGAGGCTGCACAGGCTCCTCTGAGTCTATTCATGTCAAAATGCCACATTGTTGGAAATCACATGTCACAGCTCAGTTTGTGTGATTAAGTACCAGTATCTCATGTGCTGGCTTGAAAATTTTGAGATAACGGTAAAAACTAGCTATTAAAATAGATGCAATATTCAGTCTGGGACCAAAAGTAATTCCACAAAGTCAAAAATCCCATAGACTTCAATGTATTTTCATTTATGCAAGAAAATTTAAAGTTGTGGTTATTTAAACAATTTGCAAGATTTTTAGACAATATTTGGACAACTTCGCCATTGAGATCATTGAGGCTTCTATAGGGGGCGGGGGGGGGGGGGGGGGGGGGGGGGGGGGGGGGGGTCTGGACACCCACTGAAAAATCAGAAAGATATAGGGTTACATAGCAATACTGGTCTGGATCCCCTTGTACAAGACACGTCTTTCTTTCTTTCTTTCTCTATATATTGCCAGACCCTCTTCGGAATATTATCGGCAGGTGTACTTTGCACACTCCGGGTTGCAATATCCCTTGAAGTAAACAGGCAATTATCCCTTATAAACTGGCAAATATCCAATATCCATTTAAGTAAACACAAATATTGAACACAGTATCCCATATCCCTGGAGGTAAAATGGATAGTATCCAGTATCCCTGGAAGTTAAATGGCAAATATCCTGTATCTCTAAAACCCCTATACAAGCCTCATCAGTGGGAAAGTGGCATTTTAAATTTTTTGCAAAAGTTGTATTTGAAAAGTGCAAAGAGGAAACTTCATATATTAAAATTGTACAGTTCATGCACATATTATTTGGTTTTACAAATATTACAAAATAATTGCTGTTCAATCTTGATATCACACAATAAAAAGATTCTTATTGACATGAAAATGCATTGCTGTCTATGGGAAAATAAGTTTGTGGAATTTCTTTTGATCCTTGACAGTAGAATGCAATGTGATAAAACAAACCTTTGAGCTTAAACAATGAAAGCCCATATCTGATCATACATACATTGTACATCCATAGACTTTTACTGTCCATCAACATGACAAGTTTATGTTCAAAGGTTCCTTTTCGCATACTAAGGCTCATATGACAATAAAATGAAAAAGAACTGGAGCCAAAAAATGAAAATTGCTTTTCACCTATTGGTTTACTGGAACAATGGCCTTAGTGTATATGTCTGACTTTTAACATTGCTATGATAACAGTAAACGGCTGCCAAAAATAGTCTAAAATAGAGAAATGGTCATTTTGGACCAAATATGAGGCTTTAGCAGGATGTTTTTTTTCCAAGAATTAGACATCAGCACAGCTAAATACCAAACAAACATATGTTGTCTGCTGTGAAAATTCTTATCTTTTGTTAAAACATCTTTTGGTATTTACCGGCGCTCTTTATAAATTTCTCTGTCAAACGTCTCAACTTGATTTGGTCCAAAATAACCATTTTCCTATTTTTAGCCTTTTACAGAATTTACCGTGGCCAATTCCTGTTACCATAGCAACAGTGAAAGCCAAATAAATATCAGAAGTTACACTTAGATGTCCTAGCAATTTTCTGTTTTTGGCTCCAGACAGCTAAAATTGCCCCTTAACCCTTAAAGCGCCAAGAAAAAAATGCATCTGAAAATGTCATCTGCTGAAGTCCTCTGCTGCAAATAATAGCCTAACATTACTGACGAATTAAGAATAGAAGCAAACAGTGTGGACGCAGAACAGACTGCTCCTATAGGAGCAGTCTGATCTGGGTCCACACTGTTTTGCTTCTTAAACATTTCAGCAGACGAGAAAAGCAGACGACTTTTGTTGCGATTGGCGCATTAAGGGTTAATGCATGTAGCTCTTCACCTCATATACTGCCTATTTTATGTGCTAATAAACACTCTTAAATAGATGTGTAAGTTAAATTTCTATGTCAAAAAACTAGAATCTGTAACTACATTTAATACAATATTTAAACAATAACAATAGCTATATTAACCTTGAAATCTTTGGCTGGTATGACTAGGTCACATGATCATACTCTATATATCATGTGATTATACACTAAGCCACATGATCAACGCCATGATCAACATTCTTCATTGATATAAAAATTCCCTAATCCACATTGTGTTCTAATAACTACATGTAAATTGTCACACAGGACAAACTAAATCACACTGGTAAATGTATACGTCGGTTTGCTGGTATTTACACCTATTGCCGGTACTTCGTAGACCGGAAGTGGTAGATATTGGTGTTAATACTATATAGAAAAACATGCCATATGCCTAAAGGACTATAGAATTAGATCGTCTTTAAGTATTCCGCATGCACATGGCGATTTATGTAAGCATTTAGGAATAGATTCGAGTACCGATCAACCAGATCGGTACTCGAATCTAATCCTAAATGCTTACATAAATCGCCATGCACATGCTGAATACTTAAAAATGATTGAAGTCTATAGTCCTTTTGGCAAATGGCATGTTTTTCTATACAGTATTAACACCAATATCTACCACTTACGGTCTATGAAGTACCGGCAATAGGTGTAAATACCAGCAAATCGACGTATACATTTACCAGTGTGTAAATGGATTATAAACCTTTAGTACACCAATCGTAACATACACAAAAGATGCTTCTGTGTTTTTCTGACTTTTAGGAGATACACATATGGGCTTCAATGGACTTGGACACAGAAGACAGGGTTAAAATTATTGAACACATATATTGAATGATTAGAATGTCTTTTACCATTAAAGCTCCACCTAATATTTGAGCAGACATCAAATTTTTCTGCTTCATTAGATACTCACCCTCCCCACCCAGTGCCATAACCCTTTTATTATATATGTATAAATATTTTTGCTGTCGTTTTCAGTGTTTACAAATTTAAAGATGAAGCTTTTAGGATCTTTGAGTCAGCATTGTCGCAGACAGCCAGCACTCAGGTACTAACCTGTCGCCTTGCTTGGTGCACACTGGGATTGACCACCATTCACCCGCCATTTTTTATTAAAATATATTATGCGATCCCTAATTGCATGACTCATGGCTTTACATCTTGAAAATATCGACTAATAGAAAAATGATAAACTTTCAAATTTGACTTTTTGCAATTTTTAACAATAAATTCTGTCACTATAGGAGCCCGAGATTTAAACGGGACTAGCCAAATATCGCTAGTTACCCGTGATGCAAAGGGCGATATGCGAGAGATCTAGATGAGGTATCGTCAGGTCTCGCTAGAATGTTGAGTCAGACTTTGCACGAGTGTGAATTTTTCATGGGAAGACACTTTTGCCATTATTTAAAGTAGCATCGTGTAGCAGTTGCATGCATAGACATCAAGTAAGCTTGAATATAAGCCATTGCAAGACAAAACAAACAGAAAGATTTATGCTATCCCATAGACTTAGATCAGTCTGAGAATCCACCCTGGCTGATCTGTCTTCACTGTCAACATGAAGAAACTGTGTGCTCTTAGCAATGGCGTAGCCAGAACCCTGAAACGGTACACACATCAAAGGGAGACTACTGGATCAAGCAGTGATTCTCTTAAATTGCGTCCCTTTTCATAATGGGAACTTCTTTGAAAGGAAAGAATTTGCTAACAGAGGGAGCAAATTCTTTTCTTTAAGAGCAGTTCCTCATGGCATGGAAAATCACTTTTACCACATTAGGTGACCTCCCTTGGATGTTGCTATTTTTATTAGGCATGTGCTTAACGGCGTAATGGGAGCTATGCCAATGCTTAGCTACCAACTGAGTGCACAGTAAAGACCGAAATGACTCTGATGATGTTCAGACAGATCATAGCCTTCCTTCGGTATCGTTTTGTTGGTTTTGCAATGCAGTACAATGTAATAAAAACAAATGTGGGGATATGCTGAATCAGGGGACCAAAATAGCAATAATCTTCTCAAATAAATAAATTACTTTATACATGTAAGTTTGAAGATCACAACGTAATCTTTAGATTTTCTTGGGGACTTGTTGTCCCCAGAAACTTTAGGGATAATGATACAAGCAGGCCCCCAGATAAGAGTGTGTAACTGAAAATGATTTTTCTTATTTCTCAACCAAAACATATGTTGTGGGTACTCAAAAGAACCGTCTTGGTGAGACGGTTCTTTTGAGCACCCAAAACTCATGTTCAAACTGATGGTTAAGAAATTAATCACAATTTTACGCTAATTTTTTTTTTGCTTAACTGGCCATATGTACAAGCAGAACTCTTCCTGAAAGAGATAATAGAAACTGTATATCAGGGCAAGGGGGAGCAGTTTTCTTAGAAACAGTAGCAACTAGAAAATGAGTGTGAAACACTGTGCCAAGCTAACAAGAGACTCATAAAGAAGTATTGCTTGAAAGCCTGTATTACTATGATAGGCAGAAATCTCAAAAGTACACTATATCATTAGAGACTGGAGCCAGCCTATTTGCAAAGATGCCGAAATCTGTCATCATAGGTGGTTCATGTATCTCTCATCCCTCGTAAGTCACCCGGATAGCGTTTACCACTCTTTATCGGTTTCAACTCTGTATCTCTTGGCGTATGCACATACATGTCCCCGTCTTCTCCAAGTACTGACTGTGGTCGAGACATCCAGCCACCTCGTACATCAGTACCTGACATTGAACTCATGTGTTTATTGTCTATGTCTTGTTTTGTATGGCTGTGGCTGGGGTATGGCCATATAGCGTCCGGGTTCAGATAGCCCCCAGCCTGTGTGCTGCCTCTTGTTCCATATGTTTTACTAGGTATTGGCTGTAACCTTGTACCCTGAAATATAAAAGTATACAGTAAAACCTGTCTTAAGTGCCCACTCAAAAATAGACAAAACAAAGGTCATAATGGCAAATGGTAGCTTAATGAAGGTTGAAAGTATTGCAGAATGCTCCAAGGGGAGCATTCTGCAATACTTTTGACCTGTATTAAGCGATAATCGGTCTTGAAAAACAATTTTGGTCTGCTTTTTGAGTGGCCGCTAAAGACGGGTTTTACTGTACAAGTCAGCATTAGATTAAACATAAAACATGCAATAAGATTAAGGCTCGGCCTAAAAATAATACTTGTTTCGCTGTGCTCATGTGCACTTAACCTTTTGTATACCAATGGACAATTCTTTAAGTTTGATAGAGTTAAGTAAGGTCTATTGCATGTGCGGATCCAGAAAGTTTTGTCAGAGGGGGTCCACTTTGACAACTATTTTAGGTGATGAGGGGAGAGAGGATCCAAATACCACTATAAGTGGGCAATCATAAATGGCCCAACATTGAATGCTGGCTTAGAAGCTTTGGTTTGTTTGTTTGATTTGATTCTTTACGTCCCATCAACAATCTTTCAGTTAAACAGGGAGGGGTCTTCCTGGATTGAACCAGTACTAAGCTAGGATAAATGTGTCTTGCTCAAGGACCACTACGACCACAACCAGCGGCCCCTTTGTCTTGAGTCAAGCACTCAACCACTGAGTCAATGCGCTCCCTTTGGAAGCTTTGTGATTTTCCAGGCTAGTATTGCTTAGATACCCTATATTTTTGTGATTTTTCAGGGGGTCTGGACCCCACGTCCCCCTCCCACCCTCTGGATCTGCCCATGTATTGTATAAAATCAGGGTAACATGACATTCTTATCACTTAAAATATATTGCATTTCTCTATCTGAAGATTGATTTTGTCTTTAATAGCAAACAGTGCAGATAATTGCCATTTATATATGCTTCCTGTCAGTCTACTACCACACTGGTCAATGTAAACACACCAGTGGTTGCTACAACGAGCTGGTGGTTGCATTTTTCAGCACCGGTGGTGGCGTAAAAGATAAAAAAATCTATACCTGTTGACTTTATTATTTATTTATAAACTTGCATTTATTTTATTTGTGATGACACCTTGCGCACAGACCACCGGTAACATTGCAGTTTATGGCTCTGCCAAGCAATTGGTGATTTAATTCATGGTTTGGACTGCAAATCCAACAAAGTTCTGGAGTTTTGCCGTGACAGGTGCATTTTCCAAGTGTAACTGCCAAAATTGAGTGAATTCTGCATGTCTAAGCGCAGCAGTTGTCATATTCCCATGAAATAACATCCAAAAAACGATTACTACTTTGGGTTTTTTTTTCTTGGTAAACTAGCAAATGTTTTATTGAAGAATTTTTATTACAACGCACTGGGAGCATTTTTTGACGCATTGATACGACGCACTGATGGTTGCACAGAATTCCTGTGGTTGCTGGTGCAGCCTCACCACGGCATTCACTGTTCTTATAAACAGTACATAAATCGTTATTTGAGCCAGCACATGATAGTTCAGTACCAGGACGAAGACTCAGGTGAGCCTGTGCAAATGTACAGACTCGCCAGAGCCTTCTCTGCATAGAAAAAATAGAGAGTAGTAATCGTTTTTGGATGTTATTTCATGGGACTATGATAACAAAGCTGCAGCTGTGCTTAGACATGCAGAATTTCCTGAAGTTAGGCAGTCACAATAGAAAAAAGCACCTGTCACTGTCAAACTCCACAACTGTGTCGGATTTGTCGGTCAAACCATGAATTAAAACGTCAATTGCATGGCAGAGCCATAAACTGCAATGTTTCTGACGGTTTGTGCGCATTGGGTCATCAAAAGTAAAATAAATGCAAGCTTATAAAGAAATCATTCAGTCAATAGGCATAGATTTTGTGGTTTTTGTACACTGATGAAGGCTCAAGCGTGACTCTGCAAATGTGTAGCCTCACCAGAGATGCTCCAGGGCTAGCCCTGTTCGCATTTTGAGAGTGTTTCCGCCTATTTTTCAGATTGGCCCCAAAACTTTTAATTTAATGAGATTGTTTGTCTGTTATGATACATTACAATAGTTAAGAAGCCTCCATGCGAGCTTGAAATTTTTGTGCTTCAACAACAGCAGATTCTAGGGCGAAGATTTGGTACCAGTAAAATGCAATTTTAGCACCCCAGAGATATAGGCTGCTGTCTGTTCTAAGGCGGTGATTCTGTCTTTGTTGATTCGTTGTCGATTGTTACTCCCATTACAGGATTCTGTAATTGATGTATATTTTGTTACTTTATGTCCATTCTTAGATAGAGAGCTGGCTGCTTTGCTTAGTTTGTCTTCCTGGTGTCTCATGATTGTTGTGTGGCTATTCAACTCAGTGCCATGGGTTTGTCTGCAGTTTGTGATTGTGATACTCACTATTTTTGGGTGTCATTCATGCGAACAGTGATGGCTTTGGCCACATTTGCTTGGTCTAGTCTGAGCCTTCGTCACAGTTTAAAATTCTCATGTGGTGACTCAAATGCTGATTGAATGCCATTTTGTGCGAGCAGCGAAGGATCTGACGAGTCTGCACATTTGCACAGGCTTACCTTAGCCTTTGTCACTGTAAAAAATCTCTTGTGCTGCCTTAAATGACGATTTGTGTGCTATTCATGCCAGCAGCGAATACTCTGGTGAGTCTGCACATTTGCGCAGGCAGTCACTTGACAATGTAATAAATATCAAGAGCTCTTGTGCTGGCAGCAAAGGCTCTTGGGAGTATGCACGTTTGCACAGGCTCGCCTGAGCCTTCTATACAGTATCGAAATATCATGTGCTGGTTGAAATGGTGATTTTTGCAACGTTTATGTGAACAGCGAATGATGTGGTGAGTCTGCACCAGCAACCACAGGAATTCTGTGCAACCATTAGTGCGTTGTATCAATGCGTCAAAAATTGCTCCCAGTGCGTTGTAATAAAAATTCTTCAATAAAACATTTGCTAGTTTACCAAGAAAAAAACCAAAGTAGTAATCGTTTTTTGGATGTTAGTTCATGGGAATATGACAACGGCTGCGCTTAGATATGCATATTTCACTCAATTTAGGCAGTTACACTAGAAAAAAGTACCTGTCACGACAAAACTCCAGAACTTTGTTGGATTTGCAGTCCAAACCATGAATTATATCACCAATTGCTTGGCAGAGCCATAAACTGCAATGTTACCGGTGGTCTGTGCGCCAGGTGTCATCACAAATAAAATAAATGCAAGTTTATAAATAAATAATAAAGTCAACAGGTATAGATTTTTTTATCTTTTACGCCACCACCGGTGCTGAAAAATGCAACCACCAGCTCGTTGTAGCAACCACTGGTGTGTTTACATTGACCAGTGTGGTAGTAGACTATAAATAAATAATAAAGTCAACAGGTATAGATTTTTTTACCTTTTACGCCACCACCGGTGCTGAAAAATGCAACCACCAGCTCGTTGTAGCAACCACCGGTGCGTTTACATTGACCAGTGTGGTAGTAGACTGGCAGGAAACATATATAAATGGCAATTATCTGCACTGTTTGCTATTAAAGACAAAATCGATCTTCAGATAGAGAAATGCAATATATTTTAAGTGATAAGAATGTCATGTTACCCTTTAGTTTACAAATAAATAATAAAGTCAAAAGGTATAGATTTTTTTTACCTTTTACCCCACCACCGGTGCTGTAAAATGTAACCACCAGCTCGTTGTAGCAACCACCGGTGCTTTTACATTGACCACTGTGACTACCAGGTAATTTTATATTCACTATACATATTGTAAATATTAGATTTGTGCATTTCAAAAATAACTAGTCAACTTATTTCTTTTCAAAATCAAAATAATCTTAAAGCATTTAGTTTTTGTTAAGTTTGTGTTAAAAATTCATATGCTTAACTTTATGTCAATAGTTAATCAACAAAACCTATCAGAGTTTATATCAAGACATACTATTAGTATAAGGATAATTATAGGCAAGATCAAACAGTTTGAACCAAGATCAGTCTGTGCCTAAAAGAGCAATCTGATCAGGGTTTACACAGTTTATCATTCTAACCTACTATTCACACACCTCTTTGGCAGCCAAATTCTAGGATAAATTGATATGAAGGATATATATGGGCCAGCACATGAGATTTTGGTACTTTTTGCATCTGCAAGCAGTAAAGGCACAGACGAGCCTGTACATTCATGCAGTCTTGTCAGAGTCTTGGCAGCTGGCATCCACAAAGTACATGAAAAGATAAGATTGCTAAAAGACTTTGCTCTCTATCCCCGTTGAATACGTAAGCATGGGCATTTAAATGAGGTTTCCCCCAAAATGTGTTGAGTATCAAAATCACACGTGCTGACCAAAATGTAATGCCAGTAAGATTTGTTTGATTTGATTCTTTATGCCCCAGTCAACAATCTTGCAGTTATGTCGGGATGGGTCTTCCTGGGTTGAACCAGTACTAAGCAAGGATAAATGTGTCTTGCTCAAGGACACAACAAAGTGACACCGGTGAGGCTCAAACCCATGGATGCCAGTAAGATATTATACAGCTATTTGATCACTGTATCGCCATGTGGTATTCAATGTCCCAGTCTCTTGTAAAGCTAACAGAGATAGGAACCATTTGGGGGCGTGGCTAGAGAGTGACCCAATAGCCATCTAATATCTGAATATTTAGTGAAACACTGTACCTTATCAACAGGGGTCTGTGCCATTTTTCTAAGAGCCATTGTCTGCTTTGCAAACTGAGTTTTCTCCCTGTTATCCATGGCACTATCTTTAGTATACATATCACGATTCTGTAATGGCTCTCTGGCTGACACTTGACCATCAGGCATCTCTTCATCCACGGGATCATAGTCTAGCCGAGATCCTCTAGATGGGTTCATAAAATTTCTGGAAATTGGAGTGGCTCTCCCAATGTTCTCATTATCTCGGTCCATCAAGATCTAAAAGAACCAACAACTCAACTAAATGCATAAATCAGATATCTTCGGACATTTAACCATTTTCTTCATGAATATTCATGCTAGGCTCCACCTACTATGAATAATTATATAAACAAACATTCATGTTTGTACATAGAACAAAGCAAGTACTTGTCATATCCACTTGTGTAGGATCAGATACAGTAAAACCTGTGTAAAACTGCCACTCAAAAATAGACAAAATAAAGATCTTAATGAAAAATGAAGGTCGAAAGTATTGCAGAATGCTCCCTATGGAGCATTCTGCAATACTCTTGACCTGTATTAGCGATAATAGGTCTTGAAAACCAATTTGTTGTCCTTTTTGAGAGTGGCTGTTTTACACAGGTTTTACTGTATATCATATTTCCATAAGCAAACAGAGTAGACCCTGATCAGGAGCTGCCTGATCTGGGTCTGCTCTGTTTGCAAAAGTGTTAAAAGGCATCTCTATGAGGTAAAGGGTTAAAGTACTAAGTCTTTCTTTGAACCCATGCTTAAGACCAAACTCAGCTGCAATCCCAATTTATTTAACTCTTTGCGTGCTAGGTACTATTGCATGGTAACAAATTAGAGAAACTATTTTCAAATTGATTATTCATTTAGATGATGTCGTTAAAATAAAATTCTATTCCAATCTTGTATAGTAGTGCACAACCATTTTGGGAGAAAGCAACATAGGAAACAATGGTACGACTTCATTTTGATATTGGACCCAAGGTTAAGGATGAGATAGGTTTTTTGTCCAGGCAGCCATTTTGTTGTACATCAAAATAGCTAGATTTCTAGTATTGTAGGTTAGAACCTTTATTCATTCCCTGACTGTTATTCTAGACAGGGGGATTGGGAGATTCCCCAAATTTTTGAAAGACCTCCCCCCCCCTCATATTTTTAGAAGGAGGGGGATATTTTATATAGACAAAGAGAAAATATTAAAAATTTAAGTTAAATTCTCGCTTTTCATTAAAAATCCCCCCTGGTTTTCAAATCCTAGAATAAACTCTGAACCCTCTATAATAAAACAATATACATCAAAACATTATTTACAAAATGCAAAAGTTTTAAAAAGGTAGATGGATGCATTAAAACAGTTCATGTACATGGTTAAAGCTCAAAATAGCACATTCATTGAAAATAGTTATCCAATTATGATTAATAATGACATCGGTAGTCAAACACACGAGGCAGCCATAACAATCACTGAACATCTATCATAGATACAGAAATGTAATACTATATGTACTATGGTGTGGTTGTTTATGACTTTTAACCAATAGTACCCAGGACTTTAGTTAAGAGTTCGTAACGGAAATTAAATTTTCTTATTCTCAACCAAAACATATGTTGTGGGCACTCAAAAGAACCGTCTCAATGAGACGGTTCTTTTGAGCACCCAAAACATATGTTAAAATTGATGGGTAAGAAAATATTTACATTTTTACGCTGACATTTTTTGTTTATCTAAACCTGTGAGTACCTGTACTATTTTCTTTTTCTTCTTCTTTTTGGCTAGCTGATACATAGTTCCTGATGCATGCCAATCATTGCTAGGTTCTCTTCTGAAATAAACACATATATGATAGAAACTGAAATATAATAAACCTTAACATTCTTATTGTGAGCCGTGACATGTGATTTCCAAAAATGTGGCATTTTGACAAGTGTAGACTCAGACGAGCCTGTGCAGCCTCCTTTTAAGCTTAGAAACTCCAAATGGTGTTCAGTCAGTAGCTTAACACTCAGAAAATATTCAAGCGACTAGCAAAGGCTCTGATCAGACTGCGTGTATGCCCAGGCTGATCTGAGGCTTTGCTGGTCTCACATACCACATTGTTGGAAATCACATGTGGCGGCTCAAGTAATACTTCCATTGGGCCAGTTAAGGAAAAATAATTTGCGCAAAATTGTAATTATTTTCTTATCCATCAGTTTAACCATGTGTTTTGGGTGCTCAAAAGAAACGTCTCATCAAGACGGTTCTTTTGAGTACCCACAACATATGGTTTGGTTGAGAAATAAGAAAATAATTTTCAGTTACTCACTCTTATCTGGGGACCTGACTTTCTGTAACTATTCTAAAATTTTGAACACTTTTCTCTTTCAGATTCTGTTCTCATATAAAATGTTGATTATATGGGCTGGAACTCACAAAGTGCTTGTCAGAAAAGCAAACAGGGAAGACCCTGATCAGACTGCTTCTTCAGATGCACTCTGATCCAGGTTTGCCCTGTTTGTCTAGGCTTTTGTGGCAGGCAACTACTGTCTGAAATTTTAGAACATTTACCAACTAGACAACATTGCCTGAAATTTTGTGTCTCTTTAGTGTAAAGCTTTTGTTTCAAGAAGAGGAATCATTTCTAGTGTTATCCTCAACCTCCCAATATTTTTAGCTATATTGCATGCAAAGCTTCTCAAAACCCACAAAATTTTATCACCTATTTTCATGCATCATTCAATAGTGGGAATTATGTCCGTTTTTAACCCTTTTCATTCTGATGAAGTATCCCATAAATATTGATACAGTAGGCATGGAATAGTCCATTTTAGGTTTAAAGAGGTCACAGGTAGAAGTTTCTAAATTACGATGTATTTATGCCCTTAAATTTTTTTTTTTATCTTAGCAAACAGTGCAGACCCTGATGAAATGCTGCCTTAAGTACCTGTTTTTTGATATCTAGAGAAAAAAGAGATCTATAAAATAGATCTTGAATTTAACGTAAATTACCTGTTAGCTTCATGTCTGTATCCCTGCCCTAGATAGTTGTTCTGGCCTTGTTCTGTGTTGTAGTGAGGCTGCACACTGATATATTTGGTATGAGATCTGGTCTGTACTGGTGGGCCACCCACATTGATGTTGCTGTGTTCTCTGTGGAAGCCTAAATCTATAATAGAAGAGAACAGAACATGAGCCATGTCAGGGATCCAACTTGTTTAATTTACATTTATGGTCATATTTCATGTGGAATCTATGAAACACTTTATTTTCTTTTTATAAATTCATACAAACCCGTTCCCCACTAGTGGCGACTATTTGTCTGCTGATAACATTTACATACAATTTGGACCCAGATCATGCCAGACAAAGGCCTTCACTATATCTACACGGATACAGGTAACTGACTTGATGGAAGGTTCTACCAGTAGAAAAGGGCCAAAAGTAAGTTATAAGATGCTTCAGAGATATGTTTCCTGTGTACATTTAAACCCACTTAAGCGGCCACTCAAAAAGAAGACCAAAACTGTTTTTTTTAAGACCGATAAACGCTTAATGCAGGTCAAAAGTATTGCAGAATGCTTTTGACCTTCATTTAGCTACCATTTGTCATGAAGAGCTTTGTTTTGTCTATTTTTTAGTGGCCCCTTAAGACAGGTTTTACTGTAGTCTTCTTACATTACCTTGATTGCCAGGACCAAGGAAAGCATTTGCAACAAATAGTCCCAGAACAGAGTGCTCCTAAAGGAGCAGTCTAATAGGGGACTACTTGATGGCTTTCTTCAGCAAATTATTTATTGATAACTAGGATATATTATAATCTTGAAAAATCCATAGTTTTAGAAATTCAGCACTAAAAAGTTAAAACCTATCTTTGGCCAACATATACATTATATTTACAGTAATTTACTCAAAATATTTGAACACCAATTACATAATATCTTATCATATTTACCTTACATAAAATTTGAGTATGGTAATTAAATAATATTCTATTTTGAACACAAGTTACCTTCCAAAAGGCTTGACCAAAAAACAGACAGGGGTCTTCCCTATTTACTATATGCTGGCATTTTGTGAATTCACGCCCGGAAAACCAACATTTATTTGAGAATTAACAGAAAGAGAAAAGTGTTCAAAACTTTAGAACATTTACTGTAAGTCCATTTGACTATAACTGGTGTGATATGTACAATACAGGTTGGAATGACAAACAGGTAAACTTTGATCAGACTGCTCCTTAAATTTAAGAATTAATACATTTATGGAAAAAAAACTTATTTGTCAGTAGGCAGTTTAAGACAATCTTAATTCAATTTTTGTCTCGATTGCATTAGCCCTTAAAGCACCAGGAAAAAATGTATCTGAAAATGTCATCTGCTGAAGTTGTCCGCTGCAAATAATTGCCTTACATTACCGACGAATTAAGTATAGAAGCAAACAGTGTGGACCCAGAACAGACTGCTCCTATAGGAGCAGTCTGATCTCGGTCCACACTGTTTGCCATAGAGGCTTCTTAAACATTTCAGCAGACGAGAAAAGCAGACGACTTTTGTTGCGATTGGCGCATTAAGGGTTGGTCCATGTTATGAGCAGGATAGATTTCGTGCTCAGTTGCATTGGGCATGAAAAGTTTTATAACCTCGGGGCCAGGTCACATGGTTTACAGCAATGAAGAAATGAATTATCCAGAGAAAATGGTAGTGTTAAAAAATAAATCTTCTATGAAGTTTGTGTGCTTAATGCAATGAATATTACAATTCTTCTAAAAGCAAGTATCTGCTTTACAAAAACTTTGATTTAGAGGCCCATATTTCAGTTAAATCTGGTTGTCTCTGAGAAAGGAGAATAAAAGATAGGAAAGCAAAAAAAAATGCACAATAGGAGGGCAAGAAAAAAGAAGCACAAAATGCCTGTCATCAGCTAGCAGTAGGATACCCCAGCACCAAAAGGTACTTAACCAGTTTGATAAAGCAAAAAATCAGAGATTTACATCATTCAATATAGTTCATGCGCCTAAAACTATGTCTAAAGAATGTTCAAAACAAACAAATAAAATTTACTAATAGCATTGATCATGACTTATCATGTCTATTTTAGCCTGTCTAAATTGTCAAACAAGACCTGATCTAAAATTTCAAACATTAGCTGCATTAATTTTTTTTTTTTTTTTGGGGGGGGGGGGGGGGGGGGGGGGGGAGTAAACCTCTAGAAGAGCAGTTTGATCCGAACCATTAATATTAACTTCTCTGACAAGTTTTGTAATCAAAATCCTGGCAATCATAACTGTCTTTAAGAACAATAAGAGAAATCCTTCCAAATTTGATAATACCTTATTGGACCTAATACAAGCACACAATCATAAGCTCACACTGATTTTATTGGTTGATTCAACCTCTGATTTCAAGTCAATCCAGTGGAGCAAATTCATTATTAACCCTTTACCCCATATGCTACAAGGGTCATCCAAAATGTTCTGACAATGGCCCCATAAAACAAAAGCTTTTCTTCTAGGATGTGTTTCATTAATCTTCACATATTATTTAGGAAATTGAATCAAAACTTCAAATTTTTTCCATGTTGCAATCGCAATGGTTGCTAGGCAACTAAAGAACACAAGGTAAAGGATCATGGACAGGACACTATATGTAGTACACATGCCCAAATTTCTAAGAAATTACAGAATTCTTTTTAAAACTTTTTTATAGATGAATAAAGACATTATGTGTGTTGATTTTGAACATCATTTAGGTTGCAACTATGGTGTCAGCAAGGTTTTGATTATGATATATCACCGATTTTGCAAGAAATATTTTCCTTGAAAATGGGTTGTCTATAATAGTGTTTTATATTTAGTAGAAACATTTATTGAAATTTATTGTTTTCTATGTGCTTGAGAATTAAGACTATAGAACAGATTTATCAAAACATGTGTCTATTAATATGCAAATTTGTCGTAATTGCTTATAGAAGTGTTCAAAATATACTATTTTTTAATTAGGGCTTAGGCTGAGGCAAAAATGTAATTTTCTGTTGTTGCCTAGCAACCAAGAACGTTCAGAGCGACTATGCTAATGTCCTTGTTGTATTTGCTTTTATGTGTCAATTGTGTATTCAGACAACATCACCATCCATTAATATAACTTTCTAAAGATGCATAGTGCATTTTTAACTAACTCTACCCCCAGTGAAAATCAGTTATACGAGGGGCGTTCAATATGTAATGAAAACAGCCCAGTAAATCCCAAAGTTTTATATTTACACACTTCATAATTACTTTCATTAAAAGGTCTGTTTCTTGGCTACATAAATGTAAAATTGCAGCTGTCCACCTCTTTACCTAATTTACACAAGTCACTTTCAAGATAGGGTTCTGAAGTACACTGCGATGTGAAATAAAACAATGTTTTCAAAAGCAGATAACTAGATGAACAAGGGATGTTTTCAGTCTGCTTCTTCGTGTGGTAAATGTCCATATATTGGTGATTTAAACCTGCAAATTATTTTCATATTGCTTCATATTCTATGAATAATTGAGGCTACCATTTTGGTTAAAATCCTCCTTGATGCTACATTTTCTGGCATTCCATTGACAGAGTCGTTTTTGGGTGAACAAATACATAGCGAAAATTTATACGAAAATCATTTGTACCATTTTTTCTGGTCGCTTTGATGTTCATTTGCAAGGAATATAGCCGATTTTGAAATTTCCATATTTAATCTCACTCATAAAGTACCCCCAAGTACGTCAATTGAAATAAGAAAATCACTTAAAAGAATGCCATCTTTGGCTAACACTGAAACGGATCAGACAAAATACTGTGTTTCATCGATGTTTGCATTAGGATGCATTATTTGGACATTGTTACACGTATTTAGATGTACATAATCTGGCTGGCTAATTTCAGACAAGAAAATTATAGGAAACAAAAAAGGTATACCACTCAGGTGAGATACCCCAAGATATTGGTTTCAGTTTAACTGGTCTGCTGCCTATGCACTGTATGTATTGAAACTTCGATACAATCAAAATTGTCCTTTCCTGGTACAAAGCCACAGATCTGATTTCATGAACCGTGTGTATTTTTGTGTTATGTCCATTGCTTTAAATGACGTCAACGTAAGAGGGGGTAAAGCAATAAAACTGTTTGTATGAGAAATCGGTACTGGTCAAAAGTTTGTTTTGTTATAGCAGATAAAGGGGAAATGAGTCAGAAAACTATGGATATGTGATTCATGCATGGTAAATGTTTGTTTCAGAAAATACAGCATGCCTTTCTACCTTTGTTGAAATCTGTCTTTACAATTCGGAGAAAAATATATGCAGTGTATATTAGTGTGCTTTTTAAAAAGTCTGTAACTTATTAAATTTGGTAAGATAAAATAACGTTTCATGTACCATTTTAACGGCGACGCTTTGATCTTTCGTTTGGCATATGACATACCATCCTAACGCGTTTGTGGATGGAGTTATGAATGGGTTTTCATTACATATTGAACCCCCCTCGTAAACGTGAATTTTCAAGGCCATGGGCTCTCACAGTGTTTTTTACAAATTAGTACAGCATCAGATCAGGTCATGATAAAAACTACATATTTCAAACATGAGTAGGCAACACCCATGATCACATGCAATGGGTAATAGAATTCAGATTTCAATAACAGTTTTTAAGATATGAGGCCATTGTCAGAACTTATTGGATGACCCATGTATATTTAGAAAATTGCATCATTTTCTATAAATAATTCAAATTTTCAAATATTTTCCAAAAAATATTTTTTACATTTCAATAGTTTTTAAAATATTATGAAAAATGGAACATTTGCTCCTTACTTAGGAGCAAATATTCCATTTTTCATAATATTTTAAAAATTTTACATTTCAAAGGCGTCCAAAGGAGTAAAGGCTTAATATTGATACATTGTTTGGATAAAAGAAGGTGTGGAACCTGATAAGCTGGCTTCATCAGAAGTCATCTGATATGGATCTACACTGTTTTTAAAAGAGGAATTTGAAAAATATGTAGACAGTGTGTTTTTATGTCTAATATGGTATTTACTGTATGCTCTGCTAATCTGAAAGTAAAAATGCGGTAAATCATGACATTTTGTTACTTATCACATAGGAAACCAGATGAACCTCCCAGCTTTCACTATGCAAACAATGAACATTCAGAGTTAAAATCTAGTCATCTGGTGTCCAAGAGTACATGTAACCCTTGAAATACTTGAAACCTGTACACAATATTTTATTACTTTACTTTATTACTTTTAATACTTTAGCTAAAAATAAAGACCCAGATGAAATGCGACAGAATGCAGCATTCCATCAGGGTCTATACTAGTTGCAAAGAGATGAAAAACAATCTTTAGGGATTGAACTTAGAAACACCAAAGCTTGGAAATTTGTAATTTAAAACAGAGAAAGGAAAATCCCATTCTTACTGTGTCAATCTGTATAGGAGAATCCATCAGTATACAAAGGTTTAAAGGTTGACTTGGTTCCTATGTGATATGAGTTGCGACATGATATTTCCAACAATGTGGTATGTGTGACCCCAACAATGTGGTATGTGCAACCAGCAAAGACTCAGACCAGCCAGCGTGTATGCGCAGTCTGATCAGAGCCTTTGCTAGTCGTATGAATATTCTATGACTGTTAAGCTACTGAACGAACATCATTTGGATTTCTAAGCTTAAAAGGAGGCTGCACAGGCTCACCTGAGTTAGTAAACAATGTATGGAAAATGTGACATTGTTGGAAATCACATGTTGCGGCTCATATGTAACATTTTCTCATAGTTTAGCCCCTACTCAACACACACTAAAGGGGACTCAGGAGAGGAGTAGCTACATGGTGTTTTAGGTGACAAACATTTAAGGGATCCTCACAATGTGAAACACAACTGGTGCCAATCTCCAAATAATAATACAAAAAAAATGTCAGAAGAACAAGATCAGTCAATGTCCTTGATATTGCCTACATTTGCCAGATATTGTAGCATTTCTTTACTTTCTTGAATTTGTAGCAAAGGCTTCATTTTTTTGAGAGTAGCAATGCCTTAATTTTTCTAGAATTTGTAGCAATGCTTATAATTTTCTAGAATTTGTATCTATGCCTTAATTTTCTAAGACTTGTAGAAACATCTTTAATTTCTACTTAATTTTCGGGATTTAGCACTGCCTTAAATTTCTTGGACTAAGTATCTTTCCAAACACAGGCCCCAAGGTTATAAAACTTTTTTTGTGCTCAACTCAACTGAATTGAAATGAATCATGCTAATTAATGTTAAAATGCCAAAAAGTGTTGGCATTTTAACAGTTACTAGCATGATAAATACAACATAAGAGAGTTTGAAAGCAAGACATGTCTTTATTTTTCAGCATTTTAGTTTTTATGAGGAGTTGAAATTTCCTGCTCAGTTGAGTTGAGCATGAAAAAGTTTATAACCTCGGGGCCATGTTTGGTTGCAGCCAGGCTCAATGCATCTATTCGAAAATTGGTAACAAATAGATTATTTATTACTGTAAAGCTATTAAATATTGTCCTAGCTGTAGTCATAAAGCATTTACATTTATATGTGTTGAAGTCAAGGACACTGACTGATTCTAAGTATCATAAGCATCAAATTTTATCAGAACAGATTTCAAAGCAAGCTAGAGATACTGGGGATCAAGCCGTGTACCTGTGATTGACCCCTCAGGTGATGACTGGGTCTCTCGCAAACTCGGGTCTACAAAATGCATGCATCCATATTAATAATTTACAAAACTTACGACAAAGTAAGAATTAATCATTATATAAACAATCAAACACTACTTGAGAGCCAACTCAAATCAAAATGGTACTTATCATATTTGTGGCCAACAAAGTTCAACTTGCAAGCATGCACATATGTTTATACCACCCTTACTATAACTTGAACACAAAATATCTTGTGATGTGCAAGGTTTACACTGATGTAGGTGGTATAAAATAGTTAAACCATGTTTGTCCACCTGTACCTAAGATAATCCACTCGCTAAAGCTCATGGATTATCTTATGTACAGGTGGACAAACATGGTATAACTAATGCGTAGTCTGGCACATGCATTTGTTGCTCACATGCACAAAGTATGGATTAAGATGAAGGTTTAGACCATAATCTAGATGCGTCTATACCCAATTGACTATATCTGCATGTGCACATTTTTATCACTATCATAAATTGAACAAAATACTCTGACAGAAAAAAACATGTACAAAAAAAAAATAGTCCCAGATCAGAATGCTTCTCAGAATGGAGCAGTCTGATCAGGGACTCTTTGTTTGATTATTTCAGCAAATTGTTTATTGCTAACCAGGATGTCCAGATAATAAACTGAAAGATTCAATTTATAAATTCAGCAATGAAAGATTAAGAATAACTTCTATGCCAACTGAGATAAGTACCATTTCCACCTGGTCTAGCTCATTTTGTTTTCTACTTCAGCAACTAATTGATAACCCTCTATTGAACAACAGACTTGGTGCTCTGATAAAATAAAAGCGACTCTAATGTCAACTCATTATTAGTTTCTAACTCTTAGAGCCATCTGCACAGTTACCAGGACTCTAGATTATAGCAGTGTGTTTTCTCAGTTCTCAACCAAAACATATGTTGTCAGTGCTCAAAAGAACTGTTTTATTTTTAAGCTGAGGAAGAAATTAATCCCAATTTTACTCCTTAAAATTTTGTTGGACCAACGAGTTACTTCATCTTCTGTGATGATTACATTCTGATCTTGTATGATTTTGAGTTATTTTTGCATATGGCCCAGCAATCATATTGTGCCCATACATGTGACATTGGTCCCCGGCATTGGTCATCATAATCATAATCAGATTTTTGATCAAGGTGCAGGGGCATATTCCACATCAGTGGACCCCCCAGGTAACTGGCTAGTTGCATGCATAGCAGATCTCACACCTAATCTCCCGGTGCTCCTTTCTTGAGGGTAAACTGTCATGAGCTCACGGCAGTCTTTCTCCGTCAGTTTCTTCCATGTCAGCTTGGGCTTCCCTGCCCCCTGCCTGCCATCAATCTGTACATTACATGCTGTTCTGATTGCATCACTAGAACACTCCACATGCCCAAACCAGCCAAGCCTTCTCTCTCTCAAAATGAAGTCAAGTCTCTCAAGCTCAAACTTTGCCAGTAGCTTGCTTGACCTTACCGTGACCACATCCTTTGGCTTAATACTGCAGATTTGTCTGATCATGGCCCTATTATTGCCCTGCAAGCGCTGCAGGTTTGTCTTGGTCAGTGGCCAAGTTTCACTGGCATGGAGCTCCGCAAGCAAAAGTTGTATACATGGCCACCGGGTTTGTAAGAGATGTGGCGGGATGTGAGAAGTGGTAGTAGCTCCTTGAACTTCTTCCAGGCTGTTTTCACACGAGTAGTGAACGTTATTTCACAGCCTCCGCCAGCAGAAAGCATGTCACCCAGGTAGCAGAAGGAAGCTACCACCTCCAGCTTATCAGGTCCAACCAGGATTTCACTCTGTGGTCTGCCATCAATAGGGTGGGCATTTCCTAGCCACACCTATAATCAGGATTTGGTGTCAGTCATTGTAGCCTGCTGCATTTCTTATGCATCCAAAGTTTGCAGCCATTGCAGATGCTGTTGTTGCCTACTCCTGTACGACAGACAGCGCATGGGTATTCACCTGAACTCTGCAAGAGGTCCAGGCGTGTACCACAGATCATGACCTTTGTCGTTCCTGCATTTACCCTCAACCCTTCTTTTCCATGGCTTCTTTCCATATCAAGAGCCTCCTGACACATTCCTCTAGCGGGTCAGCAATGATGACAAGATCATCTGCATATAGGTCCTCCCAGGCAACACCAGCCTGAAACTCATGTGAAAAGGCCTCCAGCACAATGGTGAAGAGAAAGGGACTGAGTACAGATCTCTGGTGGACCCCGACCTTCACCTCAAACTCTTGGCTGAAACCCTCCCCAACATGAACCCGGCTTGGTGCATTAGCGGCATTCCCTGGACTAACCACCCAATCCATTCCTCAACACCTAGCTTTCTCAGTGCCCACCAGATAAACTTCCGAGGGACACGGTCAAATGCTTTCGGTCCCGATAGTCTAGTGGTTACGGCATCTATTTCGGGAGCGGGAGGTCGAAGGTTCGAATCCCAGTGTCGGCGGCAGTGGGTTTTGTTCTGATATGGTCAGTTGGTGAGCAGCCAGCTAGTTAAACAAATGGTTACCAATTTCTAGCCTGTCTGGTGCCTGGCAAAAGGATGGGATTTGGGAAGTAAATGTGACAAGTCGAGGTGTCTCAAAAGTCAGAAATGGCTGGCCCTTTCAATAGGGGTGAACCTATAATAAACAAGCACTTTACTTTTGCTTTCTCTAGGTCCACGAAGGCCATACACGAATACACTTCTAGGTATTTCTTCTGCAGCTGCTGGAACACAAAGATTGCATTTGTAGTGCCTCTTCCTGGGACAAAGCCAAACTGGGAGTCGTAAATAGACACCACCTGTCTTATGAGGGTGTCAATGGGGTTTACTGATTGGCGAATTTTGGCCCTAAAATTTAACGGATAGAAAATTTTTCGGGTTAACTTTACCGAATAGCAGAATGAGAGGTGCTAGTGATTAGCGAATTTCGGCCTAAAAATATAATGATTAGTGATTTTTAGGCGAAAAAAATACAGAATAGTGGAATGGCGCATTTTATCGGTTACCATATTCGATCGAAAAAAGCCTTTACTCCTCGTTAATGCTTCTAAGTGGGTTTTGATTTTTAATGATTACTGATTTTTGGGCATAAATTTTTACTGATTACTGATTTTTGGGCCTAAATTTAACTGATTAGTGATTTCAGAGATACCCCATTGAGACCCTCTCTTATGAGACCATCGACAATCCTCTCTAGGATCTTCATGGCCTACTCGATCAGCTTGAGGCCTGGATAGTTGCCTCTGTCCAGAGTATCACCCTTGCCCTTGTGAAGACAGACAATGAAACTTTGCTGCCAGTCAGTTGGGACCTTGCCATCACTGATTATTGCAGTAGCAAGATCGCGGATCATGGGGGCACCCGGTACTTTTTGCAATTAAAAAAAAAGTTATTATTTAGATACACATGTACAACCACCCAATAGGACAAGTTTCTCAGCTATGCTCTTCAATTACTTTCTTTCTTAGGCGATAGATCTAGCTAGACTCTGTTGGTGGCCTATGCAGGTGAAAGACCAAGTTCTCATTATCTATCTTGATGATTATGTCAGTAAGTTGGAATGAAGATTTCAGACAGAGGCTTGGCCACCACAATGAAGAAATTCCACTTGTATAATTCCTTGAAAAATTCTAAACTCCGGGATCTATGATATGACTGTTCTACATCCAAGCCACATGTATAATGAGTAATTTCATTACAGGTCTACCCTGTACAAGCTATCATTCTGATATTTCCAAAACCATCACATATCCTTCCCCACCAACCAATCACCCTACTACACTAGGCAAGCAGTAAACAGTAGATGCAGGATCTTTTGACACCCTAAATCCCTACTTAAAGCATCATCAGATTAAATTTTTTGAATATTTTCCTTATTTTTTTCTCTTTTTAATTTGAGAAAAGTGATTATCTATGCATCTCAAAGGAAAGATCCATTGAACTTGAGCCACGACCAAACTGCACCAAGAATGATTTACAAAATTCATTTTGCCAATCTGAGTGCAATTGGGTTCAGGGTTTATTGCAAAAACCATCTCCAGAAATACAGAGTAACTGTGCAGGTGGCCAAATTGAAGACTGCTAACATTAATACCCTCAGTACTATCTCTTTCTTAAGAAAAGCAGGAAGAAAATGGGGTGCTGGTTATACACCCAAACTCATATTTTAGATGGTCAAATCAAACTTTTTAACAAGAATTGATCCTTTGAGTGTTTAATTACAAATAAATATGGTTTATACAAATGTACATGAGAGGCACAGTGGCTCAGTGGTAGAGTTCTAGACTTGAGGTTGAGTGGCCGCTGGATTGAGACAAACTGGAAGCATGGTATTGTGTTCTAGAGCAAGATACTTTATCTCTCAACCCAGGAAAACAGGAATATGTCCCGACATGACTAAAAATTGTTGACTGGGATGTAAAGCATCAATACAAAACAACTGTAATTGCAGACATGTCTCCTATCAACATATAAAGCTTCCAAAAAGTTCTTTAAACTTAAATAGTTAAACCAAGTAAAGGCAATCATCTAGTTTGTTTGACATTGGCAATTCATGATTTTTGGATGAAGGTTAATCTCCCATTTTAACTTTTTTCCCCAAATGGCTGGAAATGGCGTGGGGTTATACAAAACTGCAGGTGATACATGTCTTAATATGGAACTTAAAAATTGTTGTTTGTTAGTACACAGCAACAGCCTGGCTGGGGAGTTTGGTTTCAATGCTTGTTTAAAAGCTTATGCAAAAACCTGTATTTTTGTAATGTTTTTTTTACCTATAGCAGAAATGTTCGAAATCTGCATTACTTTCATATCATGAGACAGGCAAAATGTGCATATAGTCATCACATAAGCCGCCTTTAAACGCCCATCATCTGACGTATCCAGAGAGGCTGGGTCCAAATTTTGGTCTGAGTCTTTATCTATACTGAGGGACTTTAGAAACGCACCATTTTACATTCACTGTCTCTTCCACATGATTGATTTGAGGATGTTTTCTTTATCATTTTTTATCCTCTTGCAAAATGGACCATGATTTGCCATGATTTCGTTTGTTCATGCTGTTCATGCTGTTCATTCAAGTTTTTTTTTATTACACTCCCACTTGCAGCGTTTCTTTGCTAACGTCAGTGTTAAATTTTCAAACATCAATTATAGACGGGTGACGTCCGCATATGTCATGACATTTTTGTCTTTTATGCAACTGATTGAGGAGTATCTCTTGACAATAAAAAGATTTTGATTATTCCTGATACTTAGGAGGTAAAGGGCCAATTACATCAAAAATCAATGACGTCATGTAGACGTAATGAATGTTTCCAGAGGCCTAAAACTTCATGATTTGATTTTGTCTTTCCTATTGCTTTCAAGAACACACATCAGTTTGAAAACTTTTTTTCGTTCATAATGTGAAGATATTAGTACTTTGTGACTTTTTGAATTTGGGTTGTCTCAGAATTATCGCCACGTCATGGCAATCATAAGCCACAGCATTTCGGTTTTCTTACTGAATGCAAGCTAAATGAAGGAACTTGTCAATTTTATTTTTTCACATAATGAAAATATTCAATTTTTAACATAAATTAGCATTTAAGCAGGTGGTGCATTTTTAAAGTCCTTCAGTATATATCTATACTGTATGTATGTGAGAAGCAAAGACTCAGGCAAGTGTGCACATATGCCTGAGTCCTTGCTGCTCATTGATGAGCTAAGTACGGGATTCTCATGTCCCAACCCATATACATTTATCTGCTAAACTATAGTTATCATTTTATATCATGCAATCAATATAGCTATCATCTAAGACACAAATACAGTAACAACAACATATTAAATTTCAACAAGTCAGTAGACAAAATGGCCACCTAGACTGGCACCAGACTAAAACACTGTGACATGGCTAGATACAGGACAAACAACACCAGCTACAAAATAACCCTTTCATACATGGGTATCTTATGGCCATTTTTCAATTTCATTGAAATAGTGTACAAGATTTGGTTTGGTTGTTTGTAAATCACTAAACATTTTGACAACATTAGTTTCAAAACCATTGACATCTTTTGGCTCCAGATTTCTTTAACCCTTACAATTGTAACATTTCTACCTGTTATTGTTGTAGCTATCTTCCGGATAAATACATCAAATGGCACATAATTTTAAAGCAGTGCAGCTTCATGATTTGTATTTTTAACAAAATGTACTCTCTGCTGCTGTCATAATGGGCGAAGCTACTGAGTTATTAGATAATATCACAGGAGCTTGAGGTTGCTTTTTCAAATACTTGTAACAGTCACTCCGCTGCTGCACAAATTGATTCTGGATGAATTCCGTCGTTATTATTCAGGTTACAAAGTCGTGCGCATACCCTATGAATAAACGATTGCATGCTATATCCTCCGCCCTATATCAGAAGATTGCCACATTCACGGTTTTATTGTCTTTTTCGATGAAGTGTGATTGAATAGCTGTGATGGATACAACCGGATGTATAGCCTTCTTTGTTGTGTTATGTTCATACATCGGAGCGAATATGTATTTTCATTTGATTGGTCTAGATGATGAGAACATTCTGTCACCATAATATTGACCAATCAGATGACACTATACATTTTCTCCGATATATGCACACAAAGCACAAAGATGGTCAAGTATCCAGTTTGTATCTGTCACAAGAATTCAATCACACTTCATTTAAAAAAAGAATTTACAATGAAACCATGAATGTTAATGTTGATCAGATCTGATATATGGCGTGAAGATAGACCATTCAATTGTTTATTCAAAGCATATACACACATGCTTGTAAGCCGAATAATAATGGTAAGACTCACCTAAAACAATTTTGAGCAGCAGCAGAGTGGCCGTCCTTCCCTTTTATAAATAAAAGGGTTACAATTATAGAAAAGAAAGAATAATGTCAAGCTCCTGTGGATAATATTAGCAAAATGGCATTTAGAACTTTACAAATAACCAATCAGTTTGTAACACTGTACCAATAAAATGGTCAAATGGCAGCCTGTGTACTCTCTGATCACAGCCTATAGGAAGAGTCCATAACATGAACAAGGGAAGTTAGACATAAAATTGGACTCCAACATGAAAAAGCAAAAAGCAAACAGTGTTGATCAAGATGAGATAGCACATAATGATCAACCTCATTTTAATCAACAATCTGACTGTTTGCCAAGTATGTTTAGTTGAAAGAGTTAATAAACGTGATAATTCTGGCACTATGTGAAAACAAAGCTAAATAAATTATCACTTTTTCTGAGATCATCGGTGGGTCCTTTCCTAGAGCCATCCAGATTGTAAAAGCTTGATTCTCGGGCAGTCAGACTCCCGTCTACCGAAAGAAATACACATATAGATGAATTTCATAACTGATCATCACATTATCACAATATCATTCATATGGATGAAGTTATCATGGGGTGCAACATACATTATTTTGCTGTATTTTTTTTTATTTTGTCAAATAAAATGTTGCCATGGTGACTTTATGCATATGAGATAAGTACAGCTAAACCTGGCTTAAGCGGCCACTCAAAAATAGGAAAAACAAAGTTCTTTAAGACATTGTTAGCTTAATGCCTGTTGATAGTATTGCAGAATGCTCTTTTGGAGCTTTCTGCAATACTTTTGACCTGCATTAAGTGATTATCCGTCTTCAAAAACCAATCTTTGGTCTTCTTTTGAGTGGTGGCTTAAGACAGGTTTTACTGTACCAAAGTCCATATACAGACTCATTTGTTGTTCTTAACCCTTTACCCTTTGGGTAATTTTTCATGCTTTTTGTTGTTTGCTGATTTTTTTCAAAATCAACTTTTTCAAAATAAAAATTCTTTCAGAAAAGCTATCAGAGTCAAACAGTTTGGACCCAGATCAGGCCTGACATTTTGTTATCAGCAAATGACACTAGTAGGCAAAGAGTTAAGGCTGATGTAGCTGTATGAACAGGAGTGCAACAAATATTGACCTTGTGAGCTAGTGACTCCTAAGTTTTGTACTTTGGTAAACAGGAGTGAAGACTCGGATGAAATGCCACATATTGCGGCATTTCATCATGGTCTACATTGTTTGCTAAGACGAAAACTCTCTTCAGAGAAAGAAATACAATTTTATTTGGAAAGTTTAACCTGTCAACCCTCTATACATAGACAATCTTGCATTGAAACAATAAATGCATATACCAGACTACACATGTGCAAACATTCATTATTCTACCCAGTCTCTGTAGCTGAGCAGGCTGAATTGAGTCAAAGCTAATTGCAAACACAAAGACAGGTTTTCTAACGACAAAGACCACAAGCTTATATGAGAAAAGTTGCCACTAGTGGGCAGAGTTAAAAGAATTTCTGATCGATGGAACAGATGCTTAGTACATGTACGGTGAAGGCCCCTAACTTTGCGCACTTAAGCCTTTAAAGATCCATTGGATATAATTAGAAAGAAACAAACTTGAAAAACTGTGCACAGTCAAATTTAGTAATCATTATACTTTATTTATAGAGTTCAAAATGAAAAATTATTTTCTCAATCTCTAGCAATTTTGATTTAAAGTGCACAACAAAAATAATAAGGATAACAAAAATAGTCCCCTAACGTTGCACACTTTTCTGCAAAATTTTCAATAACTTCTCTTTAATGAATTAATTTTACAAAATATACCAGGGAAAGTAACACCATGTTGTTCTCAACAATTTACTTCATCAATAACTTGAATCAAAGTATATTTGAAGACTGGCTCATTTGAAATTAAGGTCAGAAAAATTTAACAACATTTGCCAATTTTGCCGAAATCCACCCCTAGTCAGCAGGGAAATGATAGTGAACAACTTTTGATGTTTTGCTCATTCCAAAAGCAACCCGATATCAAATATCAAAAAAGATTTTATCTGATTAAATGCAGCATAGTCAATTGGGTTTGTGCAAGTTAGGGGCCGCGCAATGTTAGGGAACTTGACTGTACATACACTTAAAAAGTTAAACGCTAGATCATGTTTGAAAGTATATATGATATATAATAAGAAAGAAGGCAGCAAACATTTAATCATAAATGATTAATTAAGCAGATTACATTTCAGAAATCCAAACTCATGCTTACAGTTAAATAGGCAGTTAAACATAGAAATATCTGTTTAATGAATCTGTTATACATACATTAGAGGCACATAATCATAATTTTTCAAGCGTGTCCCATTCAGAGTAAAATTTCCTTAACATTCATTACACACAAGTTTCAGGGTGGGTAGTCACGTGGTTTTTGCTTGGATACACTGTACGGATGTTCGAATACACTGTACGGACATTCAGATCGAATGTAGGTAGATTTCTCTATGTTTTCTCATCTATACCCAGAAAGTTATACACCATTTTCCAGCCCACATTTTCCCCTATCAAACGCTACCAGGATAGCATCTTTAAGCTTCTTACTTTGAGTACTAACTCTGTCACAAATGTTGTCCGTACAGCTTATTTCCAAATTCAGGCCCGATCTTCGCCGCTTAAAAATTTGTGACAGAGTCTGTACTCAAAGTAAGAAGCTTTATGAGGATATCCTGGCATCGTTAGACCGGGAAAAATGGGGGCTGGAAAATGGTGTATAACTTTCTGTGTAAAGATGAAAAAACACGCAGAAATATCTACTTACTTTTGCTTAAAACATCGGTGTGGAAAGAAGTCCGCCATTTTTCCGTACAGTGTATCCTAACAATAACCACGTGACTACCCACCCTGAGTTTGTAGGATCAGGGGCCAGACTGACAGGCGGTATATTTTCCAGTTATTATAATAAGTTTTTTTAATTATAATCTAGAACAGGTACATAGTTTAATTTTACACCCTTATGTGGTAGCGTTCTTTGCCTGGTATAAATGAACTCTTTAAGTAACCAAGGTCCTGGAACAGCCAAACAGCAAAATATGCCTGCATTATGTCATGACTGTATATGACCAACGTCATATTCACATCAATTAATAATGAAAACCCTTCCACCCCTCCCTTCCCCGAACAAAAATTAAACAATAACTTGAATTGTTTTTCAACAAAAAACAGATGTCTCCCCCTTTTGCCCTTTTAGGAATAAAAAACTAGAGGACCTGAAGGTCCTGAAGTGCTCACCTGATCTCTTGAATAATGTTAAAATTAGTCAAGGTCAACTTAGGCTTATTATTTTAACATATTTTGTTTTACTATATATTGGAAATATTTAATATTTAGTAATCGAGCAGTTAGTCATTAAAATGCTTGTTATAGTTTATAATGCTGATAGTATTTTACCCTTGTCCTGCTAAGTCCAAACATTCCCTGCCTTTGAGACAGTGTAAATGCATCTCTAATAAGTTAATGTTATTTGACTTCTTTTCAATCAAAACATATGTTGTGGGTACACAAAAGAACCGTCTCGATGAGACGGTTCTTTTGAGCACCCATAACATATGTTTAGCCTGATGAGTAAATAAATAATTACAATTTTAAGCTAGAACCTATAAGTCTTGTTGCAGGTTTATTATGAGCAGTACAGGGGTGATTACCTTGGTGATCTTGTAGTTGTTTCTTCAACATAACTACAAATATGGAAGGAAAATGCAACCTGCAGGAATATACAACTGACTCATTTTCTGATAATTCTAGGTACCTGCTTAAGTCATAGTATTTGGTCATATATTGTGTTCAGGTCAGAAATTGTCTTTATTAATAGGATATTTACTTATAAAAATTGTAACAAAATTCTGATCAATGTCCATAAGGGTTGCATTTTCCTTTAGGCAAAAAATCTGTACATGCCAGAACAACCCATAACCTTTGGAAATCTGCACTCCTACATTGACAAACACAAGAGACCCAGATGAGATAGAATGCAGCACCTAGATATTTGGAATGGTTTTTGAAGTTAAAAAAAAACCTTGAGTCTTATAGGTGAACAAATATGATAAGTGTGAGATCATCATGACATCACAGGCCAACATGAGAATAATTCAGTAGAAAAATTATACTCACCATAATACTGATTTTTGCGTGTTCGTGTGTCTTTCAACATCGGACTGTTATAGCCACCATAGCTGTTATCTCTGCTGTATTTGTTGTTGGTCACTGCAGAACTTTCAACAGTCTGAAGCTGAAACGGTACATACATGACATAGTTACCATAGCAACTTATAGTTCTGTGCCATAACCATTGGCATAAGGCAAGAGATACATACAAGATGGGTACACTTGTTTATTGCAAAAACAAAAGAAGCTCTGTGGCACTTATAATGTGGCCCCTATATAAACTGACTCACATGAAGTGTTCTTTTAAAATTGGCTGTTATCTAACCATTAACTCTTGCATTGACTCAGTGGTAGGGTGCAGGTTGTTGGTTTGAGCCTGACTGGAGGGTTTAGAACTAGTTCAGCCCAGGAAACGTTCCAATATGACTGAAATATTGTTGACTGGGACGTGAAGAATCAAATCAAACTGTTAGACAACAGCCATTCCAGTTATACCAAATTTATGAAGCACAAACTTCAATACAACAAGGCTTGTAGCAATATTTTGCTAGAGTTCTAAAAAGAAATATGACCCAATGTCTTTGTGATTTAATGTATATCTTTTATACTTTAATATACTATTCTATTGAATGATCATTATTTATTAAATGGGCCTTGATGGAGTAAAACCTGACTTTGCTGCATGTAAAAAACAAAGTTGCAGACCAGCCTGCACATCCACACAGTCTGATCAGCGCATTTGTTGTTCGCTCTCTGGAAAGAGTAATTGCTGAACTTAATACATGCTGATTTCAATAGCTAGCAGACTGATTTTAGTCTTACCTTGTACAAAAACCCTGAACGTTGTGGCCTATTTCTTTTTTTGGTTTTGGTAAATGTACTAAAATTTCAAACAATAGATGCATGCCAAAAAGGCCTAGACAAACAGTGCAGACCCAGATCAGACTGCTTCTTAGACTGCTTCTAAAGAAGCAGTCTGATCAGCACGGCTGACAATCTGTCGCATGCGAAACCGGCGGTTCAGCAAAGACATCCGGGCGATTAATTTCCTGTTTCGCAAAGAGGATCCGCAAAAGGTAGACAAAGTGTACCTGTTTCAATTTTAATGATGGATATTTACTTATACAGAAAGTAAATCAAAAATCTCAGAATGCTATTTTGTCAGTTAATCGTTACTGTTTTGACACGCCAAAGTCATTTACTTAATTTCGGCAAGGCTTTCAAGGAATTTATTCCCTCCTCTGAAACTCCTGTTTCAATACGGTCAAGGTCGCCAAAAATACAAAGGAAAATAAAGCATTTTGTATCAGTGAGTCTCGATGAAAAAATTCACTGTCTAATTGTTAGAATTATATTTTCGTAAGTCGGCAATTGCGACCCAACTAACACAGCGTTTAGCATGTTTTAGAATATTGATTGAAAGGGAAGATTGTTCCTGGTTCGGCATGTAATCATTTAAATATGAAGGAATTAGTTCAACCCTTATGGAACATTTACATGCGAAACCAAAAACTTGAGAACGAATTAGCCTACAAATCTGCAAAATGTAATACCCTACGCCAATGTGGAGTTACTACAGACCCCCCGCATTATATACACACTCAGCATGGCGTCTTTTTTGTAGCCCACTAGGCAATAATTGTCAGAACTAGCAAAATATTGTCGTGTTTATCCCATATTTTCCTCATCTTAACAGGTGTTTCACGGGACGGAAGAAAAATCACAACAACGAGGAAACACCTAACCATATCCTTTGGTGCACAAAGAAACTGATATAAAAATGACAAAATAGCATTCTTTAATTTCAAAAATATTCATTTTAGTTCAAATTAACGGCTTTCAAACGTGAGCACTCGTTGTTTGTTTACCTTTTGCGGATCCTCTTTGCGAAACCGGAAATTAATCGCCCGGATGTCTTTGCTGAACCGCCGGTTTCGCATTCGACAGATTGTCAGCCGTGATCAGGGTCTTCCCTGTTTGCTATTCTGACAAGCATTTTGTGAATTCCAGTGTTGATAACCAATATTCTATTTGAGATTCTAACACTGATCGCCCATATAGCCAATGGTTAAATTCAGTGATTTATTGGTTGATAAATCACTGCATGGACTGGCGTGACGTCATTCGGTCATAGTTTGATTTTCATGACGTTATCTAATCACATACAGCCTTGTAACATTGACAATAGACAGCATAATGTCATTTATACAACTAATGGACATTCAAAACGTACGTAAAAATAAGTTTCAGTCCATACAAGAATTACGGGAAATTCTAATACACTGTTTAAGATGTCGGAATCGTTATAGACTCTGAAGGATTTGTTCATATTTTTAATATTTTTGTGTGTTAGAATCAAAATAAATTCATACTGGCAGTGATTTGTTGCTTAATATATCACTATCTGTCGGTCAGTCGTAAGTGGATAAATCACTTGTGCTCTGCTCATGATTTGCTCGTGATTTATTCACTTTAACGACTGACCTCCAGCCAGTGATATTTTAAGCAACAAATCACTGTGAGTGCGAATCTATTTCTTAAACAGAACGAATAAAAAGTTTGAAGTATTAGACTATTTACAGAATTTGTTTTAGCCGCCATAGCTTTTAACAGATATATCTAGGAATCTGATGGAGAGAAAAAATATGAAGATTGTTTTAAATTAATTTTTGATTGAATAAGTCTTATCTAAGCTATGATACTACTGTATAAAAGTAAATACAAAAATATTAACAAATTTAAGGTCTAAAGTCATGCTGAATGTTATAATAAAAGCATACTGCAAAGTGTCATGCTATATTAAAGATTAAAAATTCTACTAACAATCTGTACATGTGACCAGTTCTGATTTGAACTAAATTCATTTGAGATAAAAATCATATTAGCTGTTTATGTACTGATTCTTCCAATAATTTTGGGAAGGTCCATTATATATACACTTTTAGAGGACTCATGTCATGCTAAAACTATGGTATTCACAATTTCAGACATCATGCTTTTACAAGTAAAATAAAGGCAAACACGTCATATATAATTTGATACAACACAAACATTTTAAAGTAGCACAAACATACACTTTGACAATATCACATACACTTTGACATAGCACAAAAAACACTTTGACATAATGTTACAGACTAACAACAAATGAATTACTGCATGGGTACAAATGTATATTAGAACAGCCAGTATTGACACCATTGCAGGCTGCTCAGTGACGTCGTTGTTTACTGCTGACATACTTTATTAGCTATACTTGTTACTGTGAACAGTAAAACCTGTGTCAAACAGCCACTCTCAAAAAGACCCAAAATGACCCATTATCGCTTAACCCCTTCACTGCTTTACCCTGAGCCTTGCTTATTATGAAAAACGCTTCGTATACGCCACAGGTACGAGCACCATTCGTGGTGAACACGTCGTTGTTTATATGTGTGTTAATAGCACGGTAATAGTCAAGGGACAGAACTCACTAACCTTATCTGTTCTAGAATGAAAGAGTTAACTTTCTCAAGATTTATCACATAACTTCGCGGCCGAAATGGCATTGGTTTGTCGTGTTTCTTGGAAGTAGAGGTTATTTTGGAAATCTAAAATGGCTTGTACATGGATGACAATTGATATTAATTGGAATCAGCAATGGTAAATGAGGAAAATGACTGTCATTCTCACATTTTTGAACCATTGTTTTCCAACCATTCCAAAACAATGATACTGTAAACGAAAGTAGACATTCATGTATTTTCAGCTGTTGAATAAACATTTTTTTGACATGCTATCACTCGAAAACATTATTTCAGACATTGAACCAAATATCGCAAGCAAGCAGAAATTTTTTTTGTGTAAATCCCTACATTGGATATGATTTTGTATGAAATTATATCTAACATCATAATAACATCAAAATAGCCTTATTTTCCCCCCCGGCATATTATGTGCACTTATATACGGCAGTGAAGGGGTTAATGCAGTTCAAAAGTATTGCAGAATGTTCCAAGGGGAATATTCTGCAATATATTTGTCATTAAGATCTTTGTTTTGTCTATTTTTGATTGGCCGTTTTACACAGGTTTTACTGTACTTTCAAATTTTCAAATTTCCAGCTAAGTCTCTGTAGGTGAGCTGGAAGTTCGCAACATAGCTCATGTATGCAATTAGAGAGTAATTGGTCAACTTATTTTTAACCCTTACCCTGGCAATATTTTTGTCTAAAAATGTTGTCTGTTTTTTACATCTGCTGCATATACACATATTTAAATGCGCTATAGACTACTTTTGTATTGGTAGCAAACACTATGAACTCTGATCAAACTGCTTCTAAGATCAGACTTCTAAGAGCAGTCTGATCTGGGTCCATAGTATTTGCAATATAGGCTACCAAAGTACAATTTCAGATAAGCAAGCAGGCAACAATCACCATGACTGACGGGGAACTTTAAGATTTAAAAGCTTAATGAAGAAACAAAAGTCAATAAATCATTATTTGACATTTTCAATGGTAGAAAATGGGAAAACACTCAATCTAATTGTTTGAACACACATTTAACATAATTTTTTGCATGTCATTATTTTAATATAATCCATATCTGTGTCAAATACATTAAATGTGCATGTACTGTTTGACATTTGTCAAATCTTATCAGTAATTTTGCTAGCTCATGCCAAATTAATGCAGTGCAATAGTTAGGATGTTAATGTTCCTGCAAAACAAAGTGCCCTTGGTAATTTTGCATGCCTTTTTGTCATCTGCTGATTTTTTTCCCCCAAAAAAGTTCTTTCAGGAATACATTAGAAAGTCAAAACAGATTGGATCTAGATTAGGCCTGACATTAGTGACCTATTGTCCAGCCTGATCTGTGTCCAAACTGTTTGCAAGATTATGAGAAGATGACACTAGTAGGCAAAGGGTTAAACAGAAAAATTGGCTTCAATGAAGTACAATTTTAACAAAAAAAGACAGTCTGAGTTAATTTACTTGAGCAATTTTGATCAAATAAGCCTCGTAAAAACAAATCTGGGCCTACTCTGTACATGTAAGCATATGCTTGAAGAGACATTTCTCAATATCGCAGCTTGTTTACATTTGAGCCTTTGTGGTTTGCATATATGGCCTCGTCGGGTTCAGGGTGTTGCGAACAACAAAAGCACAGACCAGCCTGCGCATTCGCGCAGTCTGATCAGTGCCTTTGTTGTTCGCTTATTGGAAGGTATCATACCTAGACTTGCTGCAAACAAAATTCCAAGTGTCTAGGTAGTCTCTGTAACTGAGGAGACTGGTTTGAATCTCAACCTTTCGTAAATCCCGAAGACAGGTTTTGTTGCGTTGCAGCCCATATAACAAAAACAGCTTTTTTCATGAAATCGCTCATTTACTTGTAACTCTTTGCCTACTAGTGTCATCTGCTGATAACCTATAAAAACAGTTTGAACCCAGATCAGGCCCGATAAAATGTCTGGCTTCATCTCGATCCAAACTGTTCAAGACTCTGATGGTATTCCTGAAAGAATTTTTACGAAAAAGTTGATTTTGAGAAATCATGAAAAATTTACCCAGTTGGCAAAGAGTCACAGGAATTAGGTTAAGAGTGTGTAACAGAAAATTGATTTTCTTATTTCTCAACCAAAACATATGTTGTGGGTACTCAAAAGAACCGTCTCATTGAGACGGTTCTTTTGAGAACTCAAAACATATGTTAAAACTGACAAGTAAGAAAATATTAACAATTTTACGCTCAAAAATTTTGTTTATCTAAACCTATGGAGAATACCTGTAATGTATTTACAAAACACTTATATAAAAGGGCTTTATTAATTATTTATTTCTTAAACAAACACTCAATATAACTGATAACATTTTAATAATCCTTATGAATTTTTAATGCACTAGGAGGTTTTTAGCATAAGTTTTATGGGTCTAAAAATTACATATAGACAATGAACGAGTACCGGTATAATTTGACCTTTGACCCAAGTATCACAAATAACACATATAATATTATGTTACAAACACTCAGCACATTTGGACTAGCACCAAATTAATTTCATTTAATGCAATAAAATATTAATTTGACCCAAAAAATGTTAAACACATTAGACACATATGCATTCAAAATGGATACAGCATTTACTATAAATTCGTAAATTTTCGGGAGGGTTTTATTTTCGCGAAACTTCGCATATGCGAAGTTTCGTGAAAATAAAATCCTCACAAAATGGCAAAATCACTCTGTTGACTACTGATATAGGTAAATTTTCCAGTCGCATGTATGTCTTAACGCTCATCGCGAAAATAGAAATCCTCGAGAAAATATCCAGAATTACAGTAGCAACAATGAATAAGTCCTTTGTTATTAATTCAATTGTTACAGCATTCACAAGTCTCATATTTTTATCAAAAAACAAGATGGATTAAAATTAGGTTATAACTTCCTCAACAAGAGTTCTAGTTAGCTACAATAATCAACATCAGATCAACCATTATATTGTGACCTACTTTCATGTCTGTTGTTCGCTTTCTCGCCTGATTAAAATGCTCCTATAATTGTATCATATGTCATTTAACTATAGAAACTTGTTTTATCACTATTTTTTAAGGCTATGATAAGCTTATTCATATAAGCATGGCGTCCTTTTTATGGGACATTTATGGCAAACAGTGCTGACCTTGATCATGCACCGCATAATGCAGTGTCTGATCAGGATCTCTACTGTATGCTTACAGGATGTTCTATTAAATTTGGAAAAAATATATAAAAATACCACCCAACAACCCTAAAATTGGCTTGTCTTATTTGATCAGGGTAGGCATGTCCATCGACATAAATGGGTTAATCTAAATCATGACAAACCCAAATAAGAAATTGTTGCCTTTAACCATAGGTTTAGATAAACAAATATTCAAGCATAAAATTGTAAATATTTTCTTACCCATCGGTTTTATCATATGTTTTGGGTGCTCAAAAGAACCCTCTCATTGAGATGGTTCTTTTGAGTACCCACAACAAATGTTTTGGTTTAGAAATAAGAAAATAATTTTTTGGTATGCACTCTTAACTAAAGTCCTGCTTTAACTAACATATACATGTACTTAAATGATTAAGTGTTAAACAATAAGCAGTTCATAAATAAGTTAAATAAGCCTGATTATATATGATTCCGGAATACATGAACTAGAAAATGAGAAAAAAGCCTGATATGGAGACAATTGTTATTTCTTGATTATATTTATCTTTCATGATTGGGATAGAAATAGAAATGTACGTCTCCACAGTTACCAAGTGGCTTATTAGAGCTGGTTGACTGATGCCAAGTTATGGCCAAGAGAGGAAAATTTCTGTAAATTGTAATAAATATTCCCTTGAGCATCATTCTAATGTGCAAGATCTGAAAATTTGGGCATGATTTTTGCATGCTTAACTACTATATACAACATAATAATAAAGGAGACAGCTCCAATTGTCCAGATAAGCAAATATTTGAGCCTAAAATTGTGATTATTTTCTTATCCATCAGTTTAAACATGTGTTTTGTGTGCTCAAAAGATTTTTCTCAATAAGACAATTCTTTTGAGTACCCACAACATATGTTTTGGTTGAGAAATAGTGTTTGTTTAAAAAAAACACTCTTATCTGGAGGCCTAGTCTCTATTCATTGTGAAATTACTCCTCAAGGAGGCAGGCAATTACTGGAGATGATGATAATGATGATGATGTTATCTCATTGTATGTGCGATAAGTATCATTATCACATAGGCTTGCCTAAATAAACTTTTCATAACATAAGATGTCAGAGTCAAAAATCTTTTTTTTTTTATTATTTCTCTATGGAAACGTATGTTGTTGTAGTTACTCATTAGAAGTATCTCAATGAGATGCTTCTAATGAGTATCTTCAACACATGTTTTGATGCAAAAATGAGAAAATTAGCAATTTGGAAATCCATCTCATCTAGGCCTATAAAAATCATAAAAATAAAACATCTATAGCCACTTAAATCATGCAAGACTAGCGCTATACGATTATATATGTACATGGTACACTAACGTGTCCTTTGACCTACTTTTAAATTTGTTCTTTTCTTTTTGCCCTGGTTATATATTTTCTGAAAAAGCAGCACAACAGATCCTAAGAGAAAAGCATCAAAATGTTCTTAAATGAATACACTTAACATGTACCTCTTGTGACAGAATCCTCTTTGTCAAGATAGAACGACAATTAAGTCTAAGGGATCACAAATATTTTTGATGATTTTATAATCCATAAAAATAGATAATTATTATTATAGATTATTTGGGCCTTTGCATGAGAAAATTCTGACTTTGTTACATGCGAACAACAAGGTTGCAGACCAGCCTGTGCATCTGCCTTGTCCAGTGGCAGATCCAGAGGGGGTTCAGGGGTTCGTATGACCACCACTCTTTCTTCATTGTCCATTAAAAAGAAAGGTTTTAATAGACAGTTGTTAATGTCTTCTCAAAACAAAACTGCTTTACAATTCAGATGATACAAGAAAAAAGCTATGGAGAAATGAAACATTAAGTGGGTAAGTATCATAAATAGTGATGAAAAAAATGTAATGGTAACATTTCAAGCTTAAAATTTTCATGCTAGTGTGTAACTCTATCCAGAGTGACACTTCTAATCCCTTTCAAGGTAAAATAATGGTGAATGATTTGCAGATCTGTATTCATTAAAATTTAAAATACAGTAAAACCTGTCTTATACGGCCACTCAAAAAGAAGACCAAATACTGATTATTGCTTAATGCAGTTCAAAAGTATTGCAGAAAGCTCCCAGAGAGTACTCTGCAACACTTTCGACCTTCATTAAGCTACCATTTGTCTTTAAGATCTTTGCTTAGTCTATTTTTGATTGGCCCCTTAAGACAGGTTTTACTGTAGTTCAAAGCAGGTTATTGACCTGAAATTTCATTGACAAATTTGTTGCCTAACACTTAACACTCGATTTACTTTATACATGCAAACCATGAGTGTCTGGATAGAAAAAAAAGAAAAACAAGCCTTGTCTTTGACCCTTACTGTCAGATTCATTTATTTGAGTTTCTTCATATTTGTCCATATTAAGTTAAATTTGAAATTGAAGTCTTTATGTAAAATACTTTGCTCAAATACCATTGCTTACTGAAGTAACCTAACCACTGACCCCACTTCCATATAAAATGTATTTATTGCCTCTGTGAATGATTTTTTTTTTCATTTTTATTTTTGTTTCTCTCTGTTTATTGAACAGACAGAAAGGAAAATAAAACAACCAAAACACCATCATACTGAGGCAATAAAAACTTGTGGTAATGCTGCTCTTACACTATGGCAAATATTTTGCGAATGGCGAAAAAATGAAGCTTGCCATCAAATTCACATTGACCATAAGGTGAACACAGTGCATTTTTAGGTGTTTGTAAGCATTCACGATCGTTTTTGACCTCTTATGAAAATTACAAACATGCTCCTAAAATTCGCAAACAAGCATATTCTGGAAATATTTGGAAGCAATTGGAAGCCATCCTTATTGATGGCAAGGCATTTGTAGTGATTGTTAGGCAATTGTAACTATTTGCTAGCATTTGGAGAGCGTGAGGGAGGAATGAGAGGAGTCTGACATATTGTCCCACAAGTATTCTGCATTCTCTGGCTCTGTTTTCCTCACAATTTTGGCAGAATTGACCGTGGTTGTTTTCTGGCCAGACGTTTTGGTCTTGCTAACTGAGACTGCAGCCATCTTAGTCGGGTCATCACTAGATGCTGCCCCATCATGTTCAGAAGGTGGATAACAATCATTTCATTCATAAGACTTTGACAACATTTACAACAATATTCGTTAAGTATTTGTAACTGCATCAATTAGAAAGGATTAATAAGAAATGCATCAGATTGTTTGTTAATGAGTTGTAAGTTTTGGAAGACATCTTTAACAGCCAGGAAGGAATCACAAGCAACTTGAAAACATTAATCAGACCTCCCTTTTTCATTATTTTTCCTACCCAATCGTAAGATTTTCAACAAATTAGCAAGCATATTCTCCATAGTGCAAGAGCGGCATAAGAGTTTTAACTATTGTGTAGGAAGAAGAAGCAACCCACCAGTTTTTTAACCTCAAGTGTCTCTTACCTTAGCATCTGAGAGCCTGTCTGTGATTGTTCTCATGAAGGACACCTCAGGTTTCACATCTTGCTGATTCTTCTTCTGTCTCATAGTACTAGATTTGATTCGTTGTAACTCCTCTTGCAATGTCTTGTCAAGAAACTGAAATTGTATCATACTTAGGTCCAGTTAGGCGGATCATTTGAGAGTAAAATTGTGATTATTTTCTTACCCATAAGTTTAAACCTATGTTTTGGGTGCTCAAAAGAACTGTCTCATTGAGACAGTTCATTTGAGTACCCACAACATATGTTTTGGTTGAAAAGTAAGAAAAATAATTATCTATTTTTGCATACACATAAGTACAGTAAAACCAGTCTAAACCCGCACTCTCAAAAAGACCAAAATTGGGTTTTCAACACCAATTATTGCTTAATGCAGGTCAAAAGTATTGCAGCATTCTGCCTGCAATATTTTCCACCTTCATTAAGATACCATTTGTCATTAAGATCATTGTTTTGTCTATTTTTGAGTGGCCGCTTTAGACAGGTTTTACTAAACACTCTTTAAATGTGTGTGTGGGCAGCTATCCAGTGGGGTTAGAAGCCTGAATTTTAGTCTAGATTTGATTTGTTGTAATTTTTCTTGTACTGTCTTGTCGAGACACTGAAATTGTACGAGCATGTTTATGAAATTTGCTACATTCCCATATGAGTATAGTCATTCTTTAAATGTGTGTGTACAACTATCTAGCTGGGCTAGAAGTCTGAAGTTTTGTCCATATGAGCAGCAAAGGCTCTGTTGAGACAGCACAAAGTGCATGCTCATCAATACCTTAGCATATGTCTTATGAGATAAGTAACAAAATCTGATGAGTTGGGTCGTAGCATATTCTCAGGGTTTTCAACGACCTCTGGCTTATATATTAAATTACTCATTATTTGTTCAAAATGGCTTTTTTAAATAAAAAATTCAAATTCTTAATCTTATATTGAGGGGTCATAAACCCTAACATGTGCATTTTTCAAGAGACAAACTCTTTGCATATATACTGGGTAATTTTGCATCCTTCTTGTCATCTGTGGATTATAATTTTTAAAACTTTTTTATATACAGCTTAAACCAAATAGGGCCAGATGTTTTGTTGAGCCTGATTTTGGTCCAAATTGTTTACAAAGGTGATTAGCAGATGTCAAGTCACCACTGGATGGGAAAATGATAAGGGTAAACACTTTACTCCTACCTACCTTCTTTCTTTCTGGCGGACTATCATTTAGTTTTTGATTAGAGTCAAGTATTTCCTGATTATTATTCACAGGTGCTTCTAAATTCACTGTATAAGTACTGGTGCGTGTATTATTAGGAGGATCGCGGGGTGTTAACACAACGTGTTCCGGTGATTTCTCCCTTGTCTGTTGTTGCTGCCTTGTATCACTCACAGTTTTAGAACTATTCTTACGTTTTAAGTACTTAGATTCACTCGGAGTATTAGTAAATTCCATGTCTTCACTATTCCCTGACTGGTTATCATATTTTTCAGACGTATCCATTTTTGTATCTAAAGGATTTTCGTCCACTAAATTTCCTGAGCGAAAGTCTGGAAAAGTTGTGTTATAGGTGTGTTGTGACTGCCTACTAGACACATCAATATAGGATTTGCCCTGCCGAACTTCATAAGTGTTGTCTCTATCATTATTATACATTTCATTTGACAATTGTATTGTTGATGCACTTTTTTGTGTCCGTCTGCCACGAGCAGATTTCCCCGGAGTCGTAGTCCGTTCCTTTCTCTCATGAATTAGCACATTTGTCTCCAACTCCATTTGTGACTTAGTTGCATTTAAAGATGCCATTTTTTCAGCGTTTGCTTTTGATGCATTTTTAGCCTGTTTTATGTATTTGCTTTGGGCTGTAGGATTTACATAACTTTTCTCATCAGAAACATCCATTTTTTCTTCTTTTCGCTCCATCATCATATGGCTATGATAGTCTACTACACCTGTGCCACCATTTTTTGCTGATCTACTAGTTAAGTTCTTCAAGTTTTCACTGAAAAATCATACAATAAAATGTTAAAAATTTCTTCAGTTAAACTGAAAGTACAGTAAAACCTGTCTTAAGCGGCCACTCAAAAAGAAGACCAAAAATTGTTTTTCAAGACCGATTTTAGCTTAATGCAAGTCAAATGTATTGCAGAATGCTCCAAGAGAGCATTCTGCAATACTTTCGACCTTCATTAAGCTACCATTTGTCTTTAAGGCCTTTGTTTTTTCTATTTTTGAGTGGCCGCTTAAGACAGATTCTAGTATTGCAATCATCTTGATGGGGAAGAGAGAGCTGGTTGCTTTGCTTAATTTGTCTTCCTGGTGTCTTGTGATGGTTGAGCGGCTCTTCCTCGCGGTGCCATGGGGTTGTCTGCGGTTTGTGATTATGGTATTTCCTGATCATACTCACTTACTATTTTTTAATGTATCTGTTCAATTGAAAGCACTACAAGGCTTGTAAAATTCAAAGGACCACTAATATAAGGAAACATTAGCCCAGATTAGGAAAATTTTTGATCATTGCAACTGCTATTTTTTTCTTATCCATCAGTCTTAACATATTTGGGTACTCAAAAGGTTCATCTAATTGAGACTGTTCTTTTGAGCACCCATAACATGTGTTTTGGTTGAGAAATAAGCAAAATAATCTTCAATTCCTCACCCTTATCAGAGGCCAGTTATCTTCAACCACTATCATTATTGTTCAGGGATGAGAAGAGTCAGCCATTCTCAATCAGGAAAATATGTTGGTTGGCTCCAAAATGGAGAAAAGCAATTTTTAAATCACTTATTAAAGGTTTAAAATCACAAAATATCAATAGAAACCAGTCAGTTTATGCCTAATTTATATCTAAAATTGAGTTTAACTTCGTTCAAATATAAATTTCAGCTAAAACAACTGGCATTTTATAAATCCTGATCAATCCTGAACTTTCTCATGCCTGATTCGTTCACTTAATTAAAGGGGAAAGAAATGGTCATTAACAATATAAACAAACAGGCAGTATAATATATTTCTAAAAAGCCAATGGAAGCTGGCATTTTAAATTTTTAATCGACTTACTGTAAAATTTTGACAGTAAAAAAAATCCCAATATCATTGCAAACTACACAGGTATTTTTTTTCAAAAGCATCTATTTCAACTGAAGAAACAATAAAATGCAGAGTAAAATGTATAACAGGCAATTACTTATTTTGTGACATCAAACAGCCTAAAAATGTTTGCTTTCCATTCTCTACTATACAAATATCTGTATCTTTCTTATTTTTCATTCAATTTTGATCCAGTGGACAGCAGATTGCATGCTTTAATAAGAAATTGCAAGTCAAATTCACTTGACCTCACCATTATGTTCCCATAGACTTTGGTTAGGCTTAAATGAAATGTATGTGTGGTTCCTGTTTCCCTACTTACCCTATTTTTTTAACCCTACCCTAAACATTAAATTGGTCTTTGGAGAAAAAATACTGAAAATGGGCACTTTTTCTGTTTTGTCACCATTTTCTGTGTTAAATGTTATAACAAAATTTAATAATTTCCCTACCTACCTACCCTAAATTTTGTTGATATGAAACAGGAACCACACATATATTTCATTTGGCCTTAGTATCATGTCCTAAAACCCAATAACTTTTATGTGGTTGACAATGATCAAGCTTAATGGTAGTTAACCTGCAATCTCTATATTCTTTGTCTACTGGGTAGTTTTGTATGCTTTTTGTCATCTGCTAATTTTTTTTTTCAAAATCAATTTAAAAAAAAAAATTCTTTCTAGAATACTATCAGAGTGTCAAACAGTTTGGATCCAGATCAGGCTCGACATTTTGTTGGGCCTGATCTGGGTCCAAGCTGTTTGCAAAAGTTATCAGCAGACAACACATGTAGGTAAGGCCTCAAAAAAATTTTGAATTGTTTCTCAGGCCATTTTTTTAAAAACAGAAGGGGCAGGGCATTTTTTTTTATTCAGGCAAAAAACAGACACGGAAACTATTATTTTTTTTTAGCTCTGAATGATATTTTTTAAAAGTTGTGCTTATATGGTTATTTCAATGGATATAATTCAAGCTAGGCCATAAAACTTGATAGGGAAAGCATCTGCACATCAAGTAGATTTGATTTCATCACAGATGTATAAAACTGACACTGTTGTTGGGGCTTGAAAACTGCTAAAAACTGTGGAAATGAAAAAAAGTCAATAAGCAATGCTTATTAGATACCCCCCACACAGTAAGAGTCAGTAAAAAAACTTTGCAAGTTATAGTTCAAACCAGCAGACCTTAGTTTTGAAAAGGTTTCAGTAGAATCTGTGCAAACAAAAATTATAAACTCCTTCATGCATATGTTCAATGTGTCTACATTATATAGGCAAAGTATCAAATTGCTCCATCAAAAGCTGTGGTAGGAGTTGATCGACCCATAAAGGCACTATTCATGCATTTACAAAAGCCATATAAGGGAATAATTGTCTAAGTTCTCACAGTTGTCATTTTGTCAAAAAAATTTTTTTTCAACCAAACTCCTTCATGCATATGTTTAATGTGTCTATATTGTATGTGCAAAGTATCAAATTGCTCCATCAAAAGCTGTGGTAGGTGTTGATTGGCCCATAAAGGCACCATCTATGCAGATACAAAGGCCTCATTAGGGAAAAATTGTTCAAGTTCTTACTGCTGTCATTTTGTCAAAAATGATTTTTTCTGAACCAAACTCCTTCATGCATATGTTCAATGTGTCTACATTGTATAGGCAAAGTATCAAATTGTTCCATCAAAAGCTGTAGTAGGAGTTGATCAGCCCATGAAGGCACCATCTATGCATAAAAGCTGTAGTAGGAGTTGATCAGCCCATGAAGGCACCATCTATGCATATACAAAAGCCCTATTAGGGAAAAATTGTCTAAGTTCTCATAGCTGTCATTTTGTCAAAAATTATTTTTTCTGAACAAAACTCCTTCATGCATATGTTCAATGTGTCTACATTGTATAGAAAAGTATCAAATTGTTCCATCAAAAGCTGTGGTAGGAGTTGATCGGCCAGTGTATGGCCTATAATAGCATAAGCATAAAACCCTATATCAAATGCCATTTAGAACTACAAAGGGAAATAACTCTAATAGAATTGGCCCCTAGCCCTTACTTTTTTGTCTATAGTATTTGTCTTGCATATATGAACATGTTTGCAAGGTTTGATGAAAATCCAGCAATGACTCTTCAAGATATTAAGGAAACAAAACGTTACGGACGGACAGACGGACGGACGCACACACGCACGCACAACGTGAAAACAGTATACCCACCACAAACAAAGTTTGCGGGGGGTATAAATATCGGATGCATAAAACCGGAAATGGAGGCGAGAATAATTCAACAACCTGACATAACCCGCAATGGGCCACAACGTCCGAGTGGAACCACTTGACCGTTACCGATAACGATGTTTTGAACTGGAAATGCGTTTTTTATTTCATTTTTATTTTTACAAAGCAATAAAAAGACATAATGTGGGATGCCTTAACCCTTAATATGCTAATCGCAACAAAAGTCGTCTGCTTTTCTCGTCTGCTGAAATGTTTAAGTAGCCTCTATGGCAAACAGTGTGGACCCAGATCAGACTGCTCCTATAGGAGCAGTCTGTTCTGGGTCAACGCTGTGTGCTTCTATACTTTAAACATCAGTAATGTTTGGCAATTTTTTGCAGCAGACGACTTCAGCAGACGACATTTTCAGATGCATTTTTTTCTTGGCGCTTTAAGGGTTAAACAGATGCAGCAGGGCCTGAGAAACAATTCAATTTTTTTATTTGGCCTAAAGGAGTTAAGGTTATAAAAGGTCCTCACCTGCTCACATGATCGCTAAAATCATTTTTCCGTTTTTTACTTGTACTGTGTGAGTCTATGTGTTTTACTGGCACGTGTGAACGATTTAAGAGCCTTTCGGTTTGGAAGGCAATATGATTTAAACATTCTTCTACGGTGAATCTGTCATTTGGATCTAGTCGTAATGTTTGCTGAAACAGAGAGCAAAGAATATTTGAAGTAAAATTTCAAGATGATAATTTTAGAAACAAAGGAACTGAAGAAACCAGCTGATCTGAATCTACACTGATTTCAAAACCAGAAACATTTGGACTCTGCATTATCAAATATGATAATATATGATAATACATAAAAAGGTCAAATACTGAAGATTATTATCTACCTTGCAGCTAGAAATATATCCATTATTGCGAGAAACTGAAATGCTGCATTTATACATGGCACCAATAGTAAGTGAGTATAATCAGGAAATACCACAATCACACACTGCAGACCAACGAACAGCAGCGAGAGGAAGAGACACAAAATACTAACAGGCCCATGACAGTAGGAAGACAATTTTAGTAAAGAAACCAGCAACAAGCCATATATTTGTTTGTTTGTGTTGATATTTTTTTAGCATATAATTAGGGGATAACTGTATTCAAAAGTTTCATTTGGGGAAATATATCGACCGATATACGGTTGTAAATTTAGTTTTACGGCGACGCGTAAGCAGAGCTGTAAAACGTGATTTCCGAACGTATATCCAACGATATACCTCCCCAAAATTTTGAATATAGTCATTCCCATTCTAATGCACTATTAACATTTTCCCTTCAAAAAGACAGTGAAAATTAACCTTGTTGTGCCTATGTCCAGCGGCTGCAAGCTGCATAAAACTGCTTGCCAGCTGCATATATTCACTTGTTAACCAATGAAAAGCGACGTTACCTAATGACATCGGGTTTGCGACAGTACGTAATTTATGACGTTATCCAATCAGATGTCTCATTGCATTTGCAAGTGCATTAGAATTGTGGATATCTTCTTAACCATCACTTTAAACATGCTTTGGTGCTTAAAAGAATTGTCTCAAAATTTAGATTTGACCTGATTAGAACCTACCTGACGATGAAAGGATAGATATAATGGTAAATATTCTAAAATTTCAAACACTTTTGTCTTTCCATTCTCAAATAAAATATTGGTTTAGAGGGCTGGAATTCACAAAATGCTTGTCAGAATAGCAAACAGGGAAGACCCTGATCAGACTGCTTCTTCAGAAGCAGTCTGATCTGAGTCTGCACTGTTTATTTTAATGGGCAACTTGTGTTCAAAGTTTTTAAATATTTACAGTATACAACAGATAGACTTGGAACAGCATATGAATCCTGTATCCTCACATCTTCTTGATACAGATAACACATTGTGGAGTGCAGTGGCTCAGTTGGTAGAGCATTAGTCTGGGGATCGAAGGGTTGCCAGTTTGACTTTCACAGCCCGCTGAGTCACTAGGGGTGACTATTTCAGCCAAAAATGACTATTGCGATAGTATTGACATTGCAGGAAGTACCATTGCGATACTATTATTATTGTGGACTACCATAGCAATGCTATTGTGATACTATTGCCTGAAACATTTATGCTTGTTTGAAGGAGAAAATTAAGAATATGGTAGGACTTTTCCGCACGTACGGTACCAATTTATGTATGGAAACAGGAGAAAAATTTAAGAATATTGTCAGAGTTCACTTTTTTTGCTGAAATGCATGGGAGCCTGGGAGGCGACAACATATACATCCTATTGCCATTGTACTTCCTTTTTGTGTCTAACCAAGCAATTGGTTAGAAAATCCCTATGTCTAAAAACTATTGAAACTATTGCGATAGTGAAAAGACTATTGCCGATACTATTGGCATTGCCACTTTCCTATCGATGCAGTAACATTTCCTAGGTTACTATTGTGATATATTGATAGTCCGATGTATTGTTACATCCCTAGAAGCCACTGTGTTGTGTCCTTGAGCAAGACTGTATCCTCACATCATGTATCCACTGCTTAGTACTGGTTCAACCCAGGAAGACCCGTCCAAACATGTCTGAACAATTGTTGACTGGGATGTAAAGAATCAAATCAAAAAGACAAACAAAACAGATGACACAAGAACTCTTTCACTCACCTGCATAAAGTCTATGAGAACACTGCTTAAAATTCCTTGGTAACGCTTTTCTAATGTCTTTGGTTTGCTCACAGAAGGAAACTGAAAATAATACAAACCAAAACATCATAACAGATGGAAGATATAATACTATACTCTTTAACAAAATGTGGAGTGTGTACAACAACCATAAGTAAATTGAACTTTTCGCAACTCAGCTTTTGACAACTAGAATTACCACACTGGATAGGCGGCCTGATATTGATTGAAGATTGTTTTACAGGGATCAAATTAATGATTTTTAACCTTTAGCAAACGACAAAATTTAATTTGCTTTTTTAATATCAATAGATTTTTTGCCATTTGCTAAAGGCATTGTTAAGCTTGCATTTTCACTGAAAATGGAAAACTGTTGTTGTTATTTTAAATTTACATAGCAAATAAGAAAATTGAGCAAATTAATTCACAAAAACTTATTGCATAGATTGTGTAAAAATTATTTTATCTTTCTTCTTTGCACTTACTTTGCAAACAGTGTGGATCAAGATTAGTAGTTTCTTCAGTGTGCAATGATATATTTACTAATTTTATTTATCATGCCTGCTTGATCTCGGGGTCCTCAGAAATGATTATCATTCATATTGCAACCAAAAATTACATGGTAGCATTTTGCAAACTAATTGAGTATTAAAATACTATAGTGCTTTGCAACTATAAATGAGCCATGGTAGGAGATTTCAAACAATGTGGTATGTGTGACCAGCAAAGCCTCAGATCAGCCTGCGCATATGCGCAGTCTGATCAGAGCCTTTGCTTGTTGCTTGAATATTCTATAACTGTTTAGCTACTGACTGAACACCATTTGGAGTTTCTAAGCTTAACAGGAGGCTGCACAGGCTCGTCTGAGTCTACAGTTGTCAAAATGCCTTATTGTTGGAAATTGCGTGTCACGCCTCAAATTTAACTGTGAATATGCATGTGACAAATTGATTTGAATCTAATACTTTTGCACTGAAACTGCACTCTCTCTCTACTCTATCATTACAAAACTGAGCATCAAACAAATCAGAGAGACAGAACAGCATCTTCAGTAATTATTTGAGGCCAATCATGAGAAAACATATCCTTGATCACGAACAAAAATATTCAGATCAGACTGCATACATGTATCTGAGCAGTCAGATCAGCACCATAGTAATATTGAGAGTAAAACAAATTTCTTCAATTCTAGTTGGTTGGGGTTCAGCCTGTGGCTCAACTGTGGGCCAGGGAGAGTGCCCATTTTAAGATATGTAATGCTGGACAAATTGGTATTTCTACTGTTAAGTTATTTAGAGTATAGAATATAGCTTTCTAAGTGTTTTAAGTGACCCTTCTTTAAAATATACCTGTCTTAAGCAAGATTTTAAAATTTATGACTGAAACAAATTTTATGCTCGTGCTAGTTGAGCATGAAAATAGAGGATCTTACTTGAGTGCTCATGTTTTATTCAATTTAGCAAACGAGTTGAGGAAAAGAGATAAAATGCGAGGCTTGCCAAGCATTTTATCTTTTTTTTCGCAACGAGTTTCATAAATTCAATAATATAAGAGTACGAATGTTAGATTCTATTTATCATATGACATTAAAATTACTTTGAAATCTCATTTCTGACGTAAAAATGTTATAAATTTGTTGTTATGGATGTCATAACATTTCCCGAAAATCTGTAAACCACTAGTGGTTTATCGATTTTATTGCATGGCGTTATTCACTCCCAGACGCAATGTCATATGATAATAAGTTTTATAACAACAGTTCAAGGTTTTCATAGGATGTTGATTATATTAGAACAGTCATGATAAAAAACATAGACACACAATGAAAGGAAAGAAGAATGTATAAAGATTGAAATAGGGAGAATTGAGGAGAAAGAAAGAAATGAACACTCACAGGCTCGCTAACCTTTAACCCTGAGAAACGTGAATTATTATAGAACAGCGTCATCTGGTCTGGCGGAAGAGGTCCGGTGATTTTCTGTATGACATAGAGCTGGTCTATCTCACTCTCCCCTGGGAACAGAGGCTGGCCGTCACTCAATTCACCCAGTATACAGCCTATAGACCATATATCCACTGGTTTGCCATAGGGAGCTCTGAAAAATACAATAAATTACTCTTTGCATGCTGGGTAAATTTTCATGCTTTTCATCTGCTAGCTTTTTGCTTAGTTAACTTTTACAAACAATACTATCAGGAACACTATCAGAATGTCAAACAGTTTGGATCAAGAACAGGACCAACAATCAATGCAAAGAATATCAGCAGACAACACAAGTCCTCAATAGCAAGTAAAGAGCTTAAGATAACCCTAATGCACTTTGGGTGGCCCATATCTTCTACCATTCTACATAACCTAGAGGAGATGGCTTGCTAGTTGTGTATAAGAGAAGGGAAGGCTTTGGTGAGACTGAGCATATGTGCAGGCTCATCTGAGCCTTCGCTGCTTGTTGATGTGATAAGTGTTAAAATCTTGTGTACTGGTCCATATATTTTCTGATGCTATTTTCTAACAGAAATAATGTTCACTTTCTGATGTTCAGTTCACTTTCTGTGGTGTTCACTTTCTATTGAATTAATCTCATGCACAGTTTCAACAGACTTAATGAAACAGAGTTGCAGTTTTAATATTTTATATGTTCTCTCTATTTTGAAAGGATCTGTTTATAAAGCTTATTTATTATTTCGGAAATCTTTACCAAAGAATGACTGTTTTATATGGACCTTGACACGAGAAACCTGAGTTAATTGCATACATCTGTGCAGTCTGATCTGCATCTCTGTTATTTGCTAAATGGAACGTAGAATGACTCAACTTGCTACAGGCAAAATTTCATATTTCTAGCTAGTCTCCGTAGCCAATCAGGCTGATTTGAGTCTTACTTGGTCGCAAACCCCAAAGACAGGTTTTCTCATGACAAGAGACCCATATATAACTTACCCAAGCAGAAGCTCTGGTGACCTATACCACCTGGTAGCTACATAGTCTGTGTAGACGCCATTTAAACCACCATTGATGCTTCTGGCAAACCCTGAATAATACAGAACAACCAATTTTATGATAAAAATATATTTAAACTAAAACTTAAAAGTTCATTCTTTATTAAGATGTGGTCTTCTTCATTCTCGTATAAAACTGTTTGTAACCTCACACTTGAGAAAGAAAACAACAGTAAATTATGTTAGACTATATAGGCTTCTGATATAATCTGAATTAAGGGTTAGGTTGGCGCCGTGAAACCGGTTTAAGCCCTCCAGTAAAATATGTTACTGACCATTCCAAGGGGGAACTTCTTTTGTGGATCTTTTATGTTTTTTTCTGTCTTGTGTTTGCTATGCCTTTGTACGCGTCTGTTTATATGTGCCTTGTGGTCACCTGCTGGGAAAGGGCTGACCTCTTGGCTCTTGTTTGTGGTGTCTAACTGTGAGTTTGTCACTTTCATATTGGTATCCTGGGTCAGGTGTGGTACTTGATTGTATCGATTCCTGATCTTTGCACCCTTACTTACTTTTTCTTAATATCAGAGTAAGTTAGATACTTCTGAGTCATTTCATGTAAATTTTCTATAAAGGGGGATTACCAAAAGAGATGTGTGCATAAGCGGGCTACTTTGGCCTTGAGAAGCCAAAAAAGGTTTCCTTTTTACTTATTTCTTCTGATTGGTTCATTAGAACAGTAGCCCAAGTGGTAAAGTTTGGCATAGCTCATGTGACTATAAAACGTTTAGCACAGAGAAATACATGTATGCAGTGATATCAATAAAAGTTAATGACATCACCAAACCTGCATTATGTGCCGGCATCGGCCACATGACATTAATGGTATAGGGAGCCTATTTTGCATCTAAAGTGTTTTTCCATTCATTAACAAGGTGCAAAATGTATCCATTTGCATACCTGATAAGCACATGCTTGAGTTCAGAATTAATGTAAATCCAAATTTCCTCTAATATGGGCTTTTATGTTCAACAAAAGCTTGAAAAAATGGGAGGAAAATAATCCATCATGAGCCTGTCAACATAGGAAAGAGAAATTTCACCCTAAGGGTCTAAATTTTACCAGAGACTCAGCAAGACTCGTCCGTTGTGAAATTCCAATTCCTCAGGTGAGATATCTCTATCCTACATGGATACTCATGATGAATTCTTATAATCTCTTGACCTGGCCCAAACTCAACACTCCAACTTACCAAAGTCACAGAGTTTTAACACATCATTTGTACCAATAAGTAAGTTTTCTGGCTTGATATCTGGAAATAAAAATAAATCAAGTTAAACCAATTTTGTTTGGCCTGATTTAGGTCCAAATTGTTTGTAAAGGATATCAGCAATTGACACCAGCAAGCAAAGAGTTAGCACCCAGTCAATCCAATGGTGCAATTTCTTGAGAAATATGGATTCATTGCGTGAATTTTGATGAAGCCAACTGTTCAGGACAAAAAGCAAGTGAGTATGACCAGGAACTGCCACAATCCCAGACCAGCGGCAATCAAAGACCACAGACTAACCCATGGCACCATGAGGAAGAGACACTGAACGATAACAGCCACACAACAGCAAGAACAAATTAAAGTTAAGCAACCAGCTCTCTTTATTACTAAGCAAGATGATTGCGACACTAAAAAGGACACTATACTGTAGCACAAATTAAAGACAAAAAACACAAAACCCCCACAAACAATATAATAAATCAACAATGTCACCTGTAACATGTATGTTGTTTATCTGTTTTTATATTTTGTTTACTTAGTTTCTGCTGACCCAGATATTGGAGACATTGATGGTAAATAAGTTGTTGTAAACAAAGTATCTATTTGGTTATAAGATTTTTCTAGAATGATGACTAATCACCTAGAACTTTCCAGAAAAGTCGGGAATTTTCTGGAATTTTCTTTTCCATGCCAATAGAAGCTTTGAGTAGGTTCTGGAAATCAGTGGAATAATCCAGCAGAATGGAGAACTTTCCAGAACCCATGTATTTATTTATATTTAGCATATGATATCATACTTGGTGCCTGATCATTCTGGAACTTTCTTTGACAGTATATATAAGAGTAAATTTTTCATAAAGGCATCTTTGAAATAATTTCACCTTTTAAAAGTCTAAAATTTTTGTGCTGGAATTCTATATTGGAATACTTACTGTTTAACTTATTCATTCTGGAGTACTTTGGATTATTCAGTTTTGGATTCAGACTTCATGTTCATTTGGATTTAACTTCAAAATCTGGGGATCAGAAACTGCAGAAAGACTTGTGTTGATAAATATTCTGAGGGACACTTTAGACATACCAGGTATTGTAAATTAGACTTTCTTTGATTGTATAACAATTTTCCATTGCTTATTGTAAATGATAATTTTGATTTTAATAAATTTTGTTAAATTTTAAAAGTGCTTTTTGCTGACTTTCCAAATAGCAAATTTTGGTTTCCTGAATTTGTTTCTAGTTACGCCTGGCACGTAACACACCTTAGAATGGACAGCAGCCGAGGGGCTTACAAATCTTCACCTTAAGTTCTGTTGTTGTTAAAACAAATACAAAGACAGAGAACTAAACATCACCAATGAAGGACAAATACCGTCTCCTCCCTTTCACACCTATGATGAGCATACACACTGTTTTTAAAAGACGGTATATAACTTTTTGTGGCTGTTTCTTAATTGACAGTTACCAGTACTGTGCAGGGTTGGTCTATGGTTGTGTGGTTTTATGTCCAGATGCACCCAAACGCTCAACCAATAGTGGTTCTAGTTTAAAATGTCCCAGAGATGAGGCCACTGGTTAAAGTCTCATCTGACACTGACTGGGTTGTAACTGCGCCAATAATGAGGGAAATACTGTGTTAGTGTTCTATATTATGATAAAATTATGGGAAGAACTAACCTCTGTGAATAATATCATTGCTATGGCACCAGTGTATGGCCTTGCATAACTGATAGGTGTAACTGCGGACCTTCTCTGGGGCTACGCCATTGGCCTGTTCTTCCAGTAACTCAAGCATGTTCTGAAATACATAAGTGTTGCATACCAAATTACCTCTACCTCTTTAACTGCCAGTTCATGAGATTTTGGTAATTATAGTTTAATAAATTCAATAGTAAATGAGCATTCATGTAAGATTCTAAAAACTAGTCTCTAATGTATAAATTCAACATATTTATGTTGAAAATGCAAACAGTGAAGGCATTGAACCTTCGCTGCTTGTATACAGATAAACACAAAAATCTCATGAACTAGCTCATAATATAGGCCCTGCTGCAAGAAAAATCTGTCTTTGGTGTTAGCAACCACAGGTAAGACTCAAACTAGCCAGCTGAAGTTAGAAAGCTAATATTTTGCATGTAGAAAGTTTGGATACTATCCTTTCCAGATAGCAAATAACCAAGGCCTTGATCAAACTACAGAGATAACCAGGCTGGTCTGTGCCTTTGTTATTTGCATGTGACAAAATCAGGTTTTCTCGTGTCAAGGCCATATAATGTCTACCCAAGCTTGCATGCTTTCTGATTCATTTAGATAGACATCTTATCGTCCAACCTCATGCAAAAATAACACCAACTGTAACTTTCCATTCAATGCAGCAGTCCAATCGGTAGACTCCATCTTTAAATACTTTCTTTAATGTAACCCAACCTTCTAAATTTTTAGCAGGTAAAGTGATCAAAATATGCAGCATTTACCCGTAACTATAATATGATAGCCAACTACCCAAAGTTGCATGCATTCTATGATTAGTCTTGATTAGATGTCTTATCAGCCAATCTCATGCAATAATAACACCCACAGCAACTTCACTTCAGAGCTTCAGCCCAATCAATGAATAAACTTTCAATATGAGCCCCGGCATGTGGTTTCCAACAATGTGGCATTTTGGCAAGTGTAGACTCATACGAGCCTGTGCAGCCTTCTATTAAGCTTAGAAACTCCAAATGCTGTTCGGTTAGTAGCTTAACAGTCATTGAATATTCAAGCAACTAGCAAAGGCTCTGATCAGACTGCGCATATGCACAGGCTGGTCTGAGCCTTTGCTGGTCGCACATACCACATTGTTTGAAATCTCATGCTGTGGCTCATATATTTTTGACTGCAATTACACATCCCAATTTAGAAGCTTTCATATGGGCCTTCATGCGAGAAAGCCTAGCTGTCTTTGTTGCATGTGAACAACAAAAGTGCAGACCAAACTGCGCATCTGAGCAATCTGATCAGTACCGTTGTTCTTCACCATTGCTGAGTTGGTGGAGTGCCAGACTCCAGACCAACTGACCAAGAGATCATGAGTTTGAATCCCAACCATCCCCTCAGTGTTGTATCCTTGGGCAGGAAACTTTATCATCATAGCGGACAGAAAAATGTCCTGACAGGACTGAAAAATAATTGACTGGGGAGGTAAAGTATCAACTCAATCTATTTTCTTCAATTTCATCAGTCTGCCAAGGAAAGGTTAATTTCTGTTACTAACTATATAAAATATTGATATTTTTACTACCCAAACATGCCGACATCTCCAGGACTCTGGAAACAATATTTAGAAGATACCAATGAAAGCTTCTTTGTTTGTTTTGTTGCTTTACGTCCCTAGTCAACAGCTATGGTCATGGCGAGACGGTCAGTTGACCTAACCACACTTTTTCCTGGGCAAGCTTGAACAAGCAGTTAACCAGTACTTCCTGCACATACTTTCGCTTGTTACTGACAACAACCCTTCTTGAATGATTCAGCGGAAGGGAGGAGAATGAAAGCTTTTGATTAAAAGTTCAGGCTTTAATAATTGATTAGTAATCTTACAAGAGTCACTCGTTTCTTGTTCACAAATAGCAGTCTGACATCTGTTGTTCAAAACAAACTTATACACAAATATGGCCTTAACCCTTCCTTCATTTTATCGGCTGTTAACCTATGCGAACAGTTTGGACCCAGATCAGGCCCGAAAAAATGTTGGGCCTGATCCGGATCCAAACTGTTTGATACTCTGACAGTATTCCCAAAAGAATTTTACGAAAAAGTTGATTTTGAAAAAATCCAGACAACAAAAAAGCGTGAACAATCACTGGTAGGCAAAGTTAACATGTATATGAGCCGTGACATGAGATTTCCAATAATGTGCTATTTGCGACCAGCAAAGCCTCAGATCAGCCTGCACATATGTGCAGTCTGATCAGAGCCTTTGCTAGTCGCTTGAATATTCTATGAATGTGAAGCTACTGACTTAACATCATTTGGAGTTTCTAAGCTTAAAAGGAGGCTGTACAGGCTTGTCCTAGTCTACACCTGTAAAAATGTCACATTGTTGGAAATCCCGTGTCACGGCTCATACGCATGTGTTCTTACCCTTTCGACATATTCAAAGACAAGATACAGCTTTCCCTTCCTGCGGAATGCTTCGCGTAAATCAACGATGTTCTCTTGTTTAAGACTTCTGAGCATTTTAAGCTCCCGCAGTGTAGTTCTTCTGACATCTTCATTTTCTGAAGAAAAAAACATAAATTCTTATAAAATCAACGGTTCATTTTTTTAATTTTAGCCAATTCCTTGCTAGTAGCGGCTTTAATCCGCTACTAATAACCTTTACAAACAGTTTGTACCCAGATCAGGACCGATGAGTCAGAAGATGATAACAAAAGCATGAAAGGTTACCCAGAATGCGTTAATGAGTTAAATTCTCATATTGGTTATTGTAAGGACATAAATCATTCTTCTGTGTATAATGTAATGCAATGTCTGGACAAGATAATACATTAGGCATACCATAATTCACTGAAAGCTATATATGCCCTGCATACCCTTGTACCAAGCATTACAATATTCCAGGCTTTAGTTGTGTACAGTAAAACCTGTGTAAAACGGCCACTCAAAAATAGACAAAATAAAGATCTTAATGACAAATGGTATAGCTTAATGAAGGTCGAAAGTATTGCAGAATACGCCAAGAGGGAGTATTCGGCAATACGTTTGACCTGCATTAAGAGATTATTGGTCTTGAAAAACAATTTTAGGTCTTTTTGAGAGTAGCCGTTTTACACAGGTTTTACTGTATATTTTTTTTCAAATTGTATACCCCCTTTCAAAAAACAATGTTTGTCAATGCTTTTTTAATTTGGAGGTAACTAGTGTTTGGAATCTGTAAGCCATTTATGGCTCAACTCAGCTACATAGACTAGTTTCAAACACATCACTAGTTAAGCTGGGGAGCGCAGTGGCTTAGTGGTAGCATGCATTTGAGACCGAAGGGCAGCGGGATCGAGACTCACCAGAGTCACTGTGTTATGTGCTTGAGCAAGAAACATTAATCAGGGCCCAGTTTAGGCTTTGTCAAGTAAAAATCATAATCAAACAGCACGTGAATCTCATGATTTGAACATGGATTTTTGCATTTTCAAACAGCTTCACGCAACGAATTCCCATGCAAGAAAGAATATTATTAATAGAACAATACACTCCACTGACTTAGCTATAGGGTATACATGTAGTTTGAAAGAAGGTGAGTTGATATTATCGGAATCATAAATTTAAATACCCTTCATAAATCCACAGATGATAATATCTTAAAACCTGATAATTAACTTGAATTTCACAAAGATACTTATTTAGCAAACTAGTTGAGTACCAATATTTGAGAACAAAATGTGGTCATTTGATCTTTGAACAAAGGGCAAATCCAGATTGACTGGTTTGTTCGGAGTGGACCAAGACTATTTTCCACAATGGCAAGTAATTTTTAATAAGCTGCAACAAAGAGGCTGTTAAGAAGGAAAACTGGTAAGAAATCGTTCTTAAAAGGTACTTTTTGTGAAGGACAATGGCTAGAGTATTTCCATATTGAGGTGACGAATTGCGAACAATGAACGAGTGTACTGTTTGTATAGCACTTGTAAGATTACTCCCGCGGAGCCACGGATAACACTATAATTGTAAAGATAATTTAGATAGCGAAGTATCAATGGATTTTACAATAGCTGCTCATTAGCAACATCTTCATAAACGGTCCACCTTTGCATCATAAAATGGATTTTTAATGAAAAAGATTTTTTCTCTCTATATATTAGCATGATTATTCATGAGCCCTGAGGCTCAAACTACTGGTTATGACAAGAAAGGGTAACCTTTGTATAGTTGTATCAAATCAGCTGATAATCATTGCAAACGGTTTGGACCCAAGTCAGGACCGACATTCTTTCGGTCCTGCTCTGGGTCTAAACCAATTGACACTCTGATAGTTTTCCTGAAATAATTTTTTGAAAAAGTTGAATTAGAAAAAAGTCAGGGGGTGACAACAAAAGCATGAAAAAAATTGTTTGCTGCATAATTATTTAGTAGAACAGGTACACTTGTATTCTACATAATAGTTAGTCTCTATAACTGAGAAGGCTGGTTAAGAGTATTATCGGTATACAATACCAAGGACTTTAGTTAAGAGTGCGTTACAAAATAATAATTTTTCTTATTACTCAACCGAAACATATGTTGTGGGTACTCTAAAGAACTGTCTCAATGATATTGATTTTGTTTTAAGTTACAGTGGATCAATGAGACGGTTCTTTTGAGCACCCAAAACATATGCTAAAAATTATGGGTAAGAAAATACTGACAATTTTATGCTGAATAGTTGTGTTTATCTAAACCTGTGCAATACCTCAAGACCGGTTTTCTCATGTAACAGCTCCAATGTATTCTAGCTGATACTAATAGATAGTATAGACCTTTACTGATATGTGGAAAGTCCAGTATAAACTTGAAAATTTAGCTTTTCATGTCGCTTTTCAATAATACTAATGAAGTGGAAAATGACTTTTCAGGTCTATTGGAAAAGCACCCAATTTGATATTTGTTCCTTTTATTTAACCCAATAAAAATTCATAAACGCTCTTTATTGATAAATGAAAAGTGTCTGTATAATATGTGCCCATGCAAAAAAATATTGATTACGTTTTAAGTTACGCCGGATCAGCAAATCAACAGATTCATTGATAATGGCTACAACAGTAAAACCTGCCTGTAACATATGAGAAAATTACATCTACCAAATAAATTCCAATAAATGACCCCCTCCCCCCATTCAGAAAGACCATGTTCTAACAGCCCTCCTCAACTGATGAAGGTAGTGTGGTACAGCATTTATATTGATGGAGGATACAGCATCATTCAACTGATGAAGGTAGTGTGGTACAGCATTAATATTGATGGAGGATACAGCCTTATCAACTGATGAGAGTAGGGTGGTACAGCATTAATATTGATGAAGGATACAGCCTTATCAACTGATGAGAGTAGGGTGGTACAGCATGAATATTAATAGAGGATACAGCATCATTCAACTGATGAAGTTAGTGTGGTACAGCATTAATATTGATGGAGGATACAGCCTTATCAACTGATGAAGGTAGTGTGGTACAGCATTAATATTGATGAAGGATACAGCCTTATCAACTGATGAAGGTAGGGTGGTACAGCATTAATATTAATAGAGGATACAGCCTTATCAACTGATGAAGGTAGTGTGGTACAGCATTAATATTGATGGAGGATACAGCCTTATCAACTGATGAAGGTAGTGTGGTACAGCATTAATATTGATGGAGGATACAGCCTTATCAACTGATGAAGGTAGTGTGGTACAGCATTAATATTGATGGAGGATACAGCCTTATCAACTGATGAAGGTAGTGTGGTACAGCATTAATATTGATGAAGGATACAGCCTTATCAACTGATGAGAGTAGGGTGGTACAGCATGAATATTAATAGAGGATACAGCATCATTCAACTGATGAAGTTAGTGTGGTACAGCATTAATATTGATGGAGGATACAGCCTTATCAACTGATGAAGGTAGTGTGGTACAGCATTAATATTGATGAAGGATACAGCCTTATCAACTGATGAGAGTAGGGTGGTACAGCATGAATATTAATAGAGGATACAGCATCATTCAACTGATGAAGGCAGTGTGGTACAGCATTGATATTGATGGAGGATACAGCATCATTCAACTGATGAAGGTAGTGTGATACATTTGTTTGTTTGTTTTGTTGCTTTACGTCCCAAGTCAACAGCTATGGTCATGGCGGGACGGTCAGTTGACCTAACCACACTTTTTCCTGGGCAGGCTTGAACAAGCAGTTAACCAGTAATTCGTGCACATACTTTCGCTTGTAACTGACACCAACCCTTCTTGAATGGATCAGCGGAAGGGAGGAGAATGACCGTAGAAATTATTTCATGATCAATCTCCACTAAAGTAAGGGACCGGGCCAGGATCGAACTCGCGACCCCTGGATCTACAGTCAGACATGCATCTGTAGCCAGACACGTTACCGACTGTGCTACGCGGCCCGGCGTAGTGTGGTACAGCATTAATATTGCTGAAGGATGCAGCATCATTCAACTGATGAAAGTAGTGTGGTACAGCATTAATATTGATGAAGGATACAGCATCATTCAACTGATGAAGGTAGTGTGATACAGCATTAATATTGCTGAAGGATGCAGCATCATTCAACTGATGAAAGTAGTGTGGTACAGCATTAATATTGATGAAGGATACAGCATCATTCAACTGATGAAGGTAGTGTGATACAGCATTAATATTGCTGAAGGATGCAGCATCATTCAACTGATGAAAGTAGTGTGGTACAGCATTAATATTGCTGAAGGATGCAGCATCATTCAACTGATGAAAGTAGTGTGGTACAGCATTAATATTGATGGAGGATACAGCATCATTCAACTGATGAAGGTAGTGTGGTACAGCATTAATATTGATGAAGGATACAGCCTTATCAACTGACGAAGGTAGTGTGGTACAGCATGAATATTAATGGAGGATACAGCCTTATCAACTGATGAAGGTAGGGTGGTACAGCATTAATATTGATGGAGGATACAGCCTTATCAACTGATGAGAGTAGGGTGGAACAGCATGAATATTAATGGAGGATACAGCCTTATCAACTGATGAAGGTAGGGTGGTACAGCATGAATATAAATTGAGGATACAGCCTTATCAACTGATGAAGGTAGGGTGGTACAGCATTAATATTGATGGTAGGGTGGTACAGCATTAATATAAATGGAGGATACAGCCTTATCAACTGATGAAGGTAGGGTGGTACAGCATTAATATTGATGGAGGATACAGCCTTATCAACTGATGAGAGTAGGGTGGTACAGCATGAATATTAATGGAGGATACAGCCTTATCAACTGATAAAGGTAGGGTGGTACAGCATGAATATTAATGGAGGATACAGCCTTATCAACTGATGAAGGTAGGGTGGTACAGCATGAATATTAATGGAGGATACAGCCTTATCAACTGATGAAGGTAGGGTGGTACAGCATGAATATTAATGGAGGATACAGCATCATTTCAAATGATGAAGGTAGGGTGGTACAGCATAAGTATTAATGGAGGATACAGCATCATTTCAAATGATGAAGGTAGTGTGGTACAACATTAATATTGATGAAGGATACAGCCTTATCATCTGATGAAGGTAGGGTGGTACAGCATCATTCAACTGATGAAAGAAGCTTTTTTGTTTGTTTGGTATGTGGTTTAAACTCCCAGTGAACAGCTACAGTTATGTCAAGAAGGTCAGTTAACCACACGTTTTCCTTTGCAACTTTAGACTAAGCAGTTAACCAGTATTCAGCCATATAATTTCTATGTTACTGACAACAGCCCTTCTTGAATCAGCAGAAGGAGAACTTCTGAAGGATCGTAGAAAATATTTCATGATCAATCTCTAGGAAATGTTTTGGTCTTACCTAGAGATTTTACTGTCCTTTGACAACTCTGACTTTATTAATTTTAACCTTAATCCACGAATTAAATGGCTCTCTGTCATGTTAATGCTATTTGTGGTTAAAGGATTTATCAGTTAAATATATTTTACTCAATTTACAAAGCAAAAGCAGAGGAAAGGCTTAATGAAATGAAATAAAACCTTGAAGAGCTTTATTATACTGGCATATAAATTTTATATGCTCATAAAGAACAGAGCTTGGTAACAAAGAAACAATACACCATAAACTAATATAGCAGAAGGACCAGTTCCAACTTCAAAAGAAACATGCCATAGTAAAATTAACTGTTCTTAAGTTATGATACACAGTGCAAATCCAGATCATACTGCTCTGTAATGAGCAGTCTCGTCCAGGCTTGCACGGTTTACTATTAGCATTCTGACAAGAATTTGGTTGATGAATCAAGGACCCATTATTCAATACCCTAAATTTTTGTCAAGTTATTGAAAATTGACCATACTACCCCTTAATAAATGGAGAGTTGCCCTATTCCTGAAGGTTGTTTCTGTGTCTATCATGCTTTTTTAAAAAAAATCTTATCAAGTTTGATATTTTGGTGCACTACACACGTCCCCATTTTTAAACATAATATACAATTATCAGCAGAGTGGAAACATTGTAGATCATGACAAGCTCAGTGATTGATTGTTATGTCTTAAAGTCCCACTCAACAATATTTCAATCATGTCAGGACTCCTCCAAAAGAGAGGGAGAGAGAAAAAAAGAATGGGACAGTCTAAAAGGCCCCCAGACCCCACCAAAATTTGCTTCAAGTGAAGCAAATTTTACCCCATCAACATGCCAAATATGACAGGGCCATCTCTCTGAAAGCTGCAGCAGAGAGCGCACCACCATACCACCCACCCAGACCACCTGCCCAGTTTATGCATGTCAGGGGCTGAATGTATATCTTAAGCACAAGCTATGTGAAAGTATTATATGGACCTCGACACCAGAAAACATGTTTTCAGGGTTTGTGAACAACAAAGGTGCAGACCAGCCTGAGCATCCGCGCAGTCTGATCAGCGCCTTTGTTATACGCTTTTTGGAAAGTTTCATGTTAACTTGCTACAGGTGATATTTCAATTTTCTAGCTAATCTCTGTAGCTGAGGAGACTTGTTTGAAACTCGCTTTGTCGGAAACCCCGACGACAGGTCTTCTCACGTTGCGGCCCATATATTATATGTCATGCCAAGGACAGTTGTAAAATAGGGGACTGGGAGGGAACAAGAATAGCCAGTCAGGCTAGTCTAGCCCGTTCTTTTCATTAAACAGATCCATCAGGGAGCGCAGTGGCTCAGTGGTAGAGTGCTTGACTCGAGACCGAAGGGCCGCGGGTTCGAGCCTCACCGGGTCACTGCGTTGTTGTCCTTGAGCAAGACACATTTATCCTAGCTTAGTACTGGTTCAACCAAGGAAGACCCGTCCCGCATAACTGAAAGATTGTTGAGTGGACGTAAAGAATCAAATCAAACAAACAAACAAAACAGATCTATCAAAAAATTATCAAAAATATGACAATATGGTTTTGGACATTTCTTCTAGCCCAGGTTTAAATACCTGTAACTACACTTGAGGAAATTATAAAGATTTTTCAGGTGAAGTGTGAATTCACATAATTTCTAAACAATGTTTTATTATAACCAATATATTCTATTTGACATGCAATAAAATAGCTGTAAAATAGATAAACCTGTTCGCTTGACTATTTTGAACTATCAAATAACTCATAGGCAGTACAATAAGACATTAGCACTTAAGCAGACCGATTAGGTTTCATGGAAAAGCATGCCTTTCAATTCCAGTTCAGTTTTGTTTAAAGAACAATCTAAGTTCTCTTTAGCGGCAAAAAATCCCATATCATATTTGCATGATTAAGAGCACATGCTCAAACACACACAGAGAGAATTTTCAATGCTTTTTACAATGTATTATGTCTATTTTACTGCATAATATGTATGCATTAATCTCTTACGCCACCTGTGAGTGGTCTGAGATGTATAGTTTTCAATAAAGTTATGGTCTGTTCTGTTCTGCACAATCCATTTTTATGAGCTCAAAAAGGGCCAAATCTCTGAGAGTAATGCACCAGTCATTTGGAACCGCCGCCCTCCTGGGGCTTGGGATAGCTGGAGCATAGCAGTGCTTAAATACCATATTTAAATACAGAGAATTTGGACAGACCAGTTGGGAAATTGAGGAAAACTTGAGCCCCTGGAGTTCAAAGTATGCCATCAGATGTTCATATTCCCGGTCGGGAATATGAACATCTGATGGCATACTTAAACAATATTTTATGCAGTAATGAAATTCTGTTATTGTCCCTGGGATATGGCGGGGAATCAGGCCCGCTATACATCCCAGGACCAATAACAGAATTACATTACTGCATAAAATATTGTTTAACAGGCTGTAAGAAACTAACCTCTCAAAGTCATACAGAGAATAGTTTTCACCTGCCAGACTTAACTGCTGACTCGCATGTCAGGTGATGAAATGCAGTATTGAACCACTAAGATACGGCTCCCAAAGGAAATCAATCTCCTTGGCACCAAACAATTCTACAGTAATTAACTTCTACCAGGCCACAACAGGAGAATATAAGACAATAATAAAGACAAATAGGCAGCATTCACACAGCAACAATGTTTTAAGTTTTTATACACATACCACAGGAGCTTGAAGTTTGATCCTTATATCACTTCTTTAGCCTCAAAATCAAAAGCTCATAATGTCATTACGTAGTAATGACCAAGAGTACAACTAAGCTCCCGACAGCCATTGAGGGTCCAGTATGACGTAATGACATTCGGTTTTGAGGCTATAGAAGTGATATAATGGATTCCCATACAGGTACATACAAGACTTAAGTTAAGAGTGTGTAACGAAAAACTAATTTTCTTGTTTCTCAACTAAAACATGTTGTGGGTACTCAAAAAAAACGTCTCAATGAGACGGTTCTTTTGAGCGCCCAAAAGATATGTTAAAACTGATGGGTAAGAAAATATTTACAATTTTGCGCTCAAAAATTTGTTAATCTAAACCTGTGTACATAAAAGAAACTGGTTACACCCCCAGGCAGCCATGATTTTCAACCAATCCAATGTTATATATAAGGTATTTTTTGTAAAGGGTCACCCACTGCCTATTTATGCCAAATTATATTGAATTCTGATCAGCTGTTTCAGAGGGGAAGACTTTTTAAGTTTCCATAACCGCAACATGTCATGCCACCATGTCCTTTGGCTGATCAAAAAAATTCTAGCTATTTTTTTGTAGAACTTCTTGGGTCACCTAGTGACCGTTTCTGCCAAAACTGGTTACAGTTTTGACCATTGGTTTCAGAGAATATGTTTAAAGTTTCTTCTACAGCTGGTTTATAAGCTAAAGTAGCCACACACGCTGTAATAAGTCACATGGTCATGTTTTTTGACAGATCAAATTTGTTTTAGCTATTTTTGTGGAAGATCACCCAATGGCCATTTCTGCCAAATTATTTTGAATTCTGATCTGCAGTTTCAAGTTCTTTTTTAAGTGTTCTGAGCTTCAATAAGCTTCACCGCCTGGCAGCCAAGATTTTGACAGATCAAATTCATTTTAGCTATTTTTGAAGAGGGTCACCCAGGAAAGATTCCTGCAAAGTTTTATTAAAATTGACCAAGTTTTACAGGAGGAGCTATCATTTAAAGTAAATTGTTAACAACTGACGATGCACGGTGCACAACAGACACTGACTGATCCTCATGCTCAGGCGGGCTACAAAATGAACCATTTCAAACATCAAAGCTTATTGTAGAAACAGATCTAACTCAGTATGGATGCATCATTATCACAGTGGAACAGTTTATCATGATTCAGCTGAATCATATTAATGACTCTAATCACAGTTATTATAGAAAATAAAAGGAAATTACATTTCAAAGCTGCATGGTTTATGACAGGAATAAATCAATCATTTATGCTATTTTCAGAACAATTCGAGCAAACTGTTCCATTAAAACTTGCAACTAGTTCTGTATTTTCCCATAATTATCCGGGCACCTCTTCTCATCAAACTTATCCAAGCTAGAATAAATGTGTCTTGCTCAAGGACACAACACAGTGACCCTCGTCAGGCTCGAACCTGCGTCCCCTCAGTCTCGAGTCATTTACAATCGGAAGGTTTGTGAAATGAACTGATATTTTTAAAAAGGCATGGATGTAGTGAGTGCAGCTTTTACACTAAGCAGTCAACAAAAATTAGGTGGCATAAAATCATTACTCTTTTCTTATCCATTAGTTTAAAAATTTGTTTTGGGTGCTCAAAAGAACTGTCTCATTGAGACGGTTCTTTTAAGCACCCACAATATATGTTTTGTTTGAGAAATATGAAAAAAGATTTTTGATTGGAGGGTTGTATTACACTAGGCAATTACACAACCATGGCACCTATTAGGATGAACAGATAATATAATATCATGACAAACAGATTTTCATATGACGTGGCTTGTATAGAGATTTTTGGAGCTTGAAATTTAGCAATTTAGCTATAATGTGTTAACTGAATTTCTAAAATGGATTTTTCCAAATGCATAATCTGGACTTATTGTCCCAGTTATCAACCAGGGCTGTTAGATTCCAACAAAGAGCCCCACATATTTCTGTACAGCAAATATGAGCAATAATCCATGTTGAAAGAATTAATTGGGATATTGAAAGTAAATCATGTATGAAATACCAATAAAAAAATCAGAAATAAGTATGTAAGCGTCCAAACAAGGACAACCAATGCTGCGGCAGCAGACAATTTGGTGACCATCTTGGAAAAAGAATCATTTCAGATGCCATTTTGGCGGTCATCTTGAAAAGCATACATCAGAATTTCCTTGTATTTCAACTTGTCTGAAACACTGATGAAAGTAAACCATGCACGATAGAAGTTGACAAATCTGCCCACAAAGGAAAAAGTGTCATTAAGTCACCTCGGAAACCAAACTATGGATAAACCCATATTCAAACTTGTCTGAGATATTGATATGTCTGATAACTGGAAGTCATGTATTTTGAATGCAGAGAAATTATCATGCCCACACCAGAAATCATTCCTTAGATGATCTCAGATATAAACAAGTGGCAGGATGTTACATAGAATTTATATTAACGGTTTCTGTTTTGCTTACATTTTTGGAACATGTCATAAACATATTATGTTAGAGAGATTTGACTATATCCCCCAGTATAAACCCTCAAACATTATTACCCATAAGGCTTATAACAGGGTCTTTGGTTGATACTTTGGGCCATAACCAAAACTTCTTGTGATAATCTCTCATTATCACATTGGCCCAAATATACATATAAATCTTATTATTATTGTCCTGAATTTTACTCTCGGGTATCTGTTTTACAATGGGATATTGATTTCCCTATAAAATCCAATATAAATAGGCATTCGGGGGCCTTAGCCCAACATTTAATTTCTGAATCGAAACAATAAAATCATCATGACCATGTTAAGAATTCAGAAAAAAAAACTTTGTATGTACAAAGAACCTCTAATGATTAGTTGCAATGTCTCAATATTTTCACTCGAAACTTGGAATAGACAAACTTTTAAAACTCCAATGCATAAATGTTCTGATTTTAGGTAGGCTCTGCGGACTTTTGTCTAGCAGATTGAATGGGCTACACCAAATTCTAATCTCCAGTCTGTCTAGGTAGCACATCTCCATTTATTTCTGCAGACTCATAAACTAAATAGAGAACAGTATGGACACTGTCACAGTCACGCAGATCATAAAAGTCTCCAAAAGAGAACACATTCAAGTTCAGCATGACCAAGGTAAACCTAAATGTCAACATTCAATAGTATTGATAATATTGACAATGGTATTCTATTATGAAACATTATCTAGTACCTTCTGAAAAACCTAAGCTGGAATGTTTTCACTAGATAAAACAGGATATTGAATCTTTCAATCATAATAACAACAACCAATAGTCCATAGTATGGAAGGTTATCAGTGTTATATGATTGGAATGCACTCTTTATCAAAGCTTTTTGGAAGTAGACACTATGTAAATAGAATTATGACCCTAACACTCTTCCATATACCTTAGATTCAAATAAGCCACATTTTCGGAAATACAGTAAAACATGTCTTAAGCAGCCACACAAAGAATAACAAAAATTGGTTTTCAATACCGATTATCGCTTAATGCAGGTCAAAAGTATACTTTCAACCTTCATTAAGCTGCAACTTGTCTTTAATACCCTTGTTATATCTATTTTTGAGTGGCCACTTAAGACAGGTTTTACTGTATAAGTTCAATATTTTACTTTTGTAACTGCATGTAAACAATATTATGATGTGCTTTCTTTCTCTAGTTACTGGCTCGAGCAAAATTCAATCATTAACCTTTTGAAATGTGGACAAAAAATCTTATTGCTTGTTTTGACTAAATGAGGAGGGCTCTAAGAGTTATAAGAACCCAGAGCATCATGCTTATTAAGTGAGCTATGGCATCTTCTAAACAGTTCCTCTTTCTATGTCTATGAAAGGAGAAATTTGATATATGTTTTATGAAGATAGGAGCGTAATCTTCGCAGGTTTTATTGGACAAGATATTGAATTAGAGAATACAAATTATACTGGAAGAGAAGCCGCTGAGATCAATAAACAAACTTGTCTGATAGTTGGGCATGTATGTACTCAGACTTTATAGACGGAACATTTTGCCTTTAGAAAAAAAAAGTATTTTAATATTTTTTCATCCTATTTTCATTCCAGTATATGGCCCCAAAAACTTGCTTGCTAATCAGAAATAATTCTGAACCCAGAGATTCTGATTCATCCAAAATTCTCCTAAGATAGGCTTTGTTTGTTTGTTTGTTTTGTGGTTTGACATCCCAGTCAATAGCTGTGGTCATGTCTAGACAGTCAGATAACCACACTTTTCCTAGGCAAGCTTAGACTAAGCAGTTGACCAGTACTATGTGAACTATTGTACTGATACTGAAAACAGCTCTTCTTGAATCAGCGGAAGGAGGAGAATGACCGTACAAAATATCTCATGATCAATCTCCACAAAAGTATGGGGCCGGACTTCAATAGAACTCACGATCCATGGATCAGCAATCAGACTTGCTACCAATGGCAATTGCGCTACATGGCCCGGCTCTAATTTAACCCTTTACTCCACAGACTATTTTTAGATCATGACATCATTCTCTATTTTTAGACAACATTGAAAAATTCAAGAAAAAATTACGTTAAGTTTTGAATACTTTTGAAAATATTATGGAAAATAAAGCATTTTCTCCAAAAGAGCAAATGCTCCATTTTCCATAATATTTTCAAAAACATGATTTATAATTTCAAAGGCATCAAAAGGCTTTATTATGGAGTAATTTGTATGATTTGATTCTTTACGTCCCATTAACAATATTTCAGTTATGTAGGGTAAAGGGTTAAGATAGGCTTTATGGATTTATCATCATTGGTTTTTTTTTGTTTTACGAAAAATAAACCACTCACCTTCACCATCTTTGAATTTTTTAACAGCAACAAGTTCTCCTGTTTCCTGCAAAGAACCAAAAAATACTCTCTTTAAAACTTTAAGCATTGCCACTCTTATTTTCTACCACATTTTATCACATTAACTGTGACTACCACACATGCTCTCTAATAGATGCACATCACAGACGGTTTGAACTTTCCTATATAGGGACTGATACATGATATTTTAGTACTTTTATAATCCAATATGCACAAAAGCCTCCTTTAAATTTTCATTCAAATGTATCCAGCTGGGCAAGGTCTTAAGTTTAGTACAAAAGTAAGTGAGTATGATCGGGAAATACCACAATCACATATTGCAGACCAACCCACGGCACCGTGTGGTAGAGCCACATAACATTTATAGTAACAATACATCTGTAAGACAAAAATAGCAAAGCAACCAGCTTTCTCTTCCTCTTCAAGATGATCGCAAAACTAGAATGGACACAAAGTAATGCTTAACAATACAATGACAAACACAGAACTACATCTACATTTTACATATTTATATGTGTGTACAAGCAAGCATCAAAGGCTCAGGTGAGTCTGCGCAATTGTGCAGGCTCACCTGAGCCTTTGTTGTTCAGCAATGTAATAAGTACCAAACCCTCATGTGCTGACTCATTTTATTTTTTACTATATGAACCCAAATTATATATTTAGAAATTAGAATTGCCAAATCCTCTTTAAAACTACATGTATAAAAAGTTTCCCATTCTGAATGCAATGTGCTTCAGCAAACATAAATCTTTAGGCATGGCTATAGTCTGTAGTACACTTTGTGCTAATCAAAATGGGCACATCTAAGTTCTGGTGTTGGCCTCGAAAGCTATACGCTAGCTACCATTATGCTTGTCATGACGATGGCGGAGGAGAATTGTCCTTATGTCCTTACTCAGCCATACCTTAATAACCGATAGATGGAATTTCATGTAAAACTATAGCAGGGTGATGCACTAAAAAATTGATAATGTCATCATTTGTACAAAATTTATTGCTTTTTTTTCTTAAATCTGCTGGCTTGCTCAATCTAGAGCCATGTGCATGTGCTTTTGTAAGTGACACTATATCCATCTAGACCTTTACAGAGATACAAGCTGGAATCTTTGAATGCCATAGATATCCATATATTTGGAAAATAAATTTAGACATCAATAACAATTAGGGCCTGAGTGTACAAGAAAACCTAAACCTGTCTTTTGGGTTCATGACCAGGTAAGGCTAAAACCAATCTGCTCAGCTACAGAGACTAGCCAGAATATTGAAATTTTGTTTGTACTGTAGCAAATGGAGTTATCATACTGTCCAGAAATGGAATAATGACATATGTTTTTATTGAGAAATATGAACAATATCTTCATCTTTTCGTAGAAATCAAGAACCTGATAGAGATATGAAAGTATAATATATAGAGGATATTTACTTTTTTTAGGTGAATACCAAATATATTTCATCGAGTGTGTTGAAAACATCAGAATTTTCATGAGTGCGCAGCACGAATGAAAATTTCGATGTTTTTAACTCAGGAGATGACATATATTTGGTATTTACTAAAAAAAGTGAATTTTCTTTTTATTTTATAATTTTTAGAAGATTTACAGTTAACCAACTACATGTAACCATGCTTCAAGCCGATCACAATAATGTAAAAGAAGACAAATGAGTATTTGTGACAGAAAACCGGGACCAATCTATAGTAACCAGGACTTACAGATAGAAAGAATTTTATTCAGCGTCAAAGTGTGTGATAAGTGACGTCATAAGGGACGTCATTATTTGTTGATGTCGTTACGTAGCATAGTTTACATGAATTGCCTCACTCACAGAAGCGGGAGGTGCTGGAAATGCAAAATCGAAAAATTTCAGCAAATCTGAATTATTTTGGTACCAAAATGTTCCTCATGTTCTAACTAAGAAAATTCCTACCCACACTTAGTGTTTTTGTTCACAAATAAGAAAGTTATAGGCGTTTAAACTTTCGAAGTGAGCTGCATTAAGTAAATGGAAAAGTCAGAGGTAATCCAAAAAAACGCTACAGTGAAAATATAGGCTGATATCAATCACTACTGATTGATATCATATCATTTCACTAGTGATTGATATCACTTTTTGCTTCAGATGGTCAATAAATTCCTAGAAGCTATAAATAGCAGTCAGATAATTGGTATGGTCATGGTTGATTTTAGAAAAGCCTTTGATTTGGTAGATCATACACTTTTGCTTAAAAAGCTAAGACACTATAAACTTTCAGATAAAACAATTAATTGGTTTTCTTCTTATTTGTTGGGCAGGAAGCAGAAAGTTGTCATAAATAATATTGAATCAGGAATGGAGAATGTTTTGTGTGGCGTGCCTCAAGGGTCAATCTTGGGTCCATTGTTATTTCTAATGTTTATAAACGATCTACCACTTTATACTAATAATGTAACTACTGATCTTTATGCGGACGACACCACATTATACATGGTTGGTGAAACTCAAGAGTATATTGAACAAAACTTACAGATGGCTTTACAAAATCTCTCTGAATGGTGTAAGCTCAATGGAATGCTATTAAACACAGATAAAACCAAGGCAATGTTAATTACCACCTCCCAAAAACGGCTTCATCTCAATAATGACATTTTGCATCTAACTTACAACAATGATGTTTTGAACTCCGTTGAAAATGAGAAAGTTCTTGGTGTTCGCATTGATAACAATCTTACCTGGTCTATTCATATTAATTTTATTGCTAAGAAAATTTCTTCAAATCTATGGCTATTATCCAAATTGAAGGACTATTTATCCACTGAACACAGAACATATATTCAACCCCACATTGACTATTGTTCTACAATATGGGGAGGAACATCTCAATATAATCTTAACAGAATTTATAGGCTACAAAAAAGAGCTGTTAAAATCATTGTAAATTACCAATATGATAACATTGCCAACAGTATGGATGAGCTTAAAATTTTAAACATATATGAACGCATTTTCCTTAGGAAGGCTAAATTTATGTTTAAAGTTTCTAAATCTGTCCTACCCTCATATGTAAATGAAATGTTCTCTTTTCGACCTTTTAATGAAACGCTTCAGTCTCTAAGATCAACAGGTGCATTAGATTTTTATACTCCAAGACCACAAAAAGAAATTTTCAAACAAAGCTTAATTTATTCAGGTCCAGTTATTTGGAACAACTTACCAGACTGTTTGAAAAATTTAGAAACTGTCAATTCTTTTCATAGACATTGTATTAAATGGATGAAATCCAGTCTATCTTTCAATCTTTGAAACTGAAGCATTATGTCCGTATGAACATAAATTTTGAGTGTAAAATTGTGAATATGTTTTGTTCCCCAGTTTTAACAGTTAGTTTGGTGCTTAAAAGAACTGTCTCATTGAGACGCTTCTTTTGAGTACCTAAAACATGTGTTTGAAATTTGGTATAAATATTTAAAGCACTTTTATCTAGAGGTGTGATATCTATAATTGTTTATGTATATAAAGTGAGCCTGTGTGTATGTAGGTTTGAAAGTGCTCCATGCTGCTTGTATTATTTTGTCCATGTAAATCATCTTTGTACTTTATACTTGTATTCTTTTTTGGCAGTAGTTTATAGAGGGCCTCATGGAAGATTAGCTTTTTTTTTGCTAAATGTGTTACCCTCTGAAAATAAAGACTATTATTATTATTATTATTATTATTATTATTATTATTTGTTTTTGATATGCATTGATTTCACTGCTAAGAATAAAATAAATAGGTTTATTGATCATAACAGACGTTGAAAACACCTTCAACACTGATTTGTATTATGACAACACCCCAACAAGCGACATTTCTTCCAACAAAGTTGCCCTGTATTCATATCACTGTTCTCATTCAATACTTACTATTTATAGTCAATAGCTTTATTGACACTTAATCTATTATCACTGGAAAAGATTTACCTGTATATTTAACGCTAAAACGTCAACCACAACTGCATGCAGCTGACAGCAAACTTTGCAATATCTTTCTCGATTTTTCAGTGAAATTAAGGCTTGGTTTTTCATATGAATCATCTGCTCGCAGATGATTCATATGAAATATCAAACCTTATTTGATTTGCTAAACCAGAAACAATTTATATTTGAAAATCTGGCCTGCTCTACTATTTAAGTGGCACTTTAAAGGTCAAACATAGCTAACAATACAACTACTATTTAATATTAGTCTTATGATAGTATTGAAAACAAAATTGATTTTAAGTACAATGTAAATTTAAACAAAAGCTTATGAATATTATTGAAAAAGTGTGCGGAGCAATGGTGGAAAATCAATTAAACTTTGACATTAGAAGATATCTTCAGCCAAAATCACAAGCGGGCAAATATGAGCGTGTGCCTATGTATATTGAGAAGCAGATGGCTAAGTCAACGAAAATGCCAGGTAGATTGTAGAGCAAAAGAGCTTTAATCTACCTTAATCAATATGAACATAACTGTAAAAGTAAAATCTTTCCTCACAATTCAAACATGCAAGCTGACTAGTGGAGTTTATAGAGGGCTTACTCTTTTGTCTAGGCCTCCAGCTACTCCGGACCCATACTTTTCATATGTATGGGAGAGTTGGTGGCTCTGGCAAGACTGTTCGAGTGCAAAGATGCATTTGCTGCTTACTGATGCGATAAGTACCAAAATCTTGTGTGCTTGCCCGTATATGTTTTTAAATGATGGCTAGCATTTCATGCCACAAAAATCCATATTTTAATGAATTGGTGGGCCAACAAACTCAAGCAGATTTATTGCTTTTTCAGAAAAGGTCAAGAAAAGACCTCATCAGGGAACATTACAGAAGAAGAACATATATACCTCAAAGGTTAGGTAAAGCCACTTAACAGGGATAGTAAACATACCCTAATGTTGATCTTGGAACATTAAGTAAGCCATGAAATCAAATAAAATAAAGAGGCAGTTCAGATATTTGTTGACATGCGGTACTTAGGAGATTTTGGAAGTGCTTGTGAAGTGGTTGTTGCAAACCCAAGCCTACAGTGTCAACTTGGACTGGAAAATTAAAATTGTTAAATTTGACACAGGGATCAAGTGAGCCTCGTAGCGACAAAACCTGTATTCGTGGTATCCGACAAAGCGAGACTCAAAGCAATCTCCTCAGCTACAGAGACTAGCTGATATTGAAATTTTGCTTGAAGCAAGTTTAGATAGGATACTTTCCAAAACATGAATAAGAAAGGCGCTGATCAGTCTGGGCGGATGCGCAGGCTGGTCTGCGCCTGTGTTGTTAGCAAACCCATGAAGACAGGTTTTGTCGCGATGAGGCCCAATTAACTTTGGGTGATTCCCATGGGGTGCTTGCTCAAATATATCAGCAAGGTGACAACAATAAGTGTGGAACAACAAACTTCAGAAACAGCATTTTAACAGAGCTCCACTTGAGAGAGGGGTTATAAATAAACAGGCCTTCAGATAGGAGTGCATAATTGATTTTTTTATTTCTAAACTAAAAAATATGTTGTAGGTCTCAAAGGAACCAGTACTCAAAAGAACCGTCTCAAAGAGAATATAAACTCTTGATCCCCAGGGCGGGGCCAGTTTGGAACCCAGGGGCCTGATTGGCAGGATTAATGTAGAGGACCACTAAACAGTGCTACATATAGGCTGTGAACCTCATGGTTTCAGAGAAGATGATTTTTAAAGTGTTTCCCATTATAAATCTATGCATGGGTGAATGTTCAAATTTTCCAAAATCCTGAACTTTTGAAATTCAAATCTTAAAACTTGTTGTATGCCTACAAATCATTAATAATTTCAAGGTAAATGGTCAATTGTCCTAAGATGAATTGAAAATAAATCAGAGAAGATATGATAATCTGCCTAATTCAGCATTTTGAGGCTGACTCTCTGTGGAAAGTCAGCCTCTAAATCCTGAATTTAGGATTATTCCTGAAAACTTTCACCATGCATATGGGCTGTGAACCTAGTGGTTTCAGAGAAGAAGATTTTTCAAGTTTTTCCCATTATAAATCTATAAGAGCTGTATCAAAGTTTCAATCCAATCAGCCCAAAATCCTTTAATTATGCAGCATTTTCCCCTGCCTTGAAAGGATCATTGACACTTGCTATGGGTAAATGCCTATGGTTTTCGGTAAAAATAAAAGTTTGTCAATCGTCCCTTTCTTCACCTTGAAGCTACCCTGACTTGAGTACTTTATGGTGGTGAAATCCTTTTTCGATATTAAATGTTTCAAAGATATAAAATTTTGGGTAGAACAATCAGTTTTACATTAAGATATATAGAAATCAGAAAACATTTTTTAAAATATCATTCCCCCCCGTGTGCCAGCAAAAGCTTTTGCATGTATATGTGTTACCATATTTTACACATTGTATGGAAGTGGCTTGCTGGCACAAGGGGGGGAAAGATGTTCAGCAGCCCAAAAACCTTTGGCCTAAGCCCATAAAATGCCTTTTCTACCAAATAAGAAATTAATTACAGTAATGGAGTTATCTAGAACCAACCTCCTAAATTGCTTTGTATTCTGTGCTAGTTTAATATAAAGTACTTAAAGATTAAATGTAGAATTAGCAAGGTTTTATCCATGTTTTCATAAGAAAAAACTCACTGTTATTAAATGTCACATTATTTTGCAAACGTCCTGTACTTATCTATTTGCATGCTAGGGAATTGTTCATGTTTCTATTTTCGTCTGCTGACTTTCTTCAAAATTAAGTTTCTAAAAATAAACCACCCAGGACCACCTTCAGAGTGTCAAAATGTTTAGATCCAGATCAGGACCGACTTTCTGTTGGTTTTCATCTGGGCTCAAACTGTTTGCAAAAGGCTATTGGCAGACGACAAAATTATCCACTGGCATGCAAAGAGTTATACTAGGTAAATATCTAAGTGTTCAATATATTGTCTCATATAGGGATATACATGCATATGTATACCATAAATATTCGGACACTTTAAATACATTTAACATGCTATGCCCTTTAAACAAAGTAATATTCAAGGATCTAGTTAGAATCAGTTTTACTTTCCAATGCTAAATGGGACACTTTCATTCCTTCTAAAAATATTTATTTCTTGTGCTGAGCTTTCAGTTTTGTATAATTTACGGTACATGTAGTCAAAATGTACAGGTAACTTCTAAATTATTATCCCAAAATCATTTTATTACAAAACATATTTTGTTTTTTAAACAATTTCATCAACTATCGTGATTTGTCAATACTCTACATATGGTATATTCAATGGATATCACCATGCCTACCAAATAAATCAAGAAAACGTGCAGAAATCACTTTTTAAAGCACTTTTTATTTTCATGAAATCTCAGACCCTCTCCCCTTTCTACCCGCCATAACTCTCGAGTGCGAAGGAATTTTGAAAATATTTTGCTAGCTGGCTCTTTCCATTAGATTCACCTATTGCACTGATACTACATGCACCACACTAAAAGCTCAAAAGCAGCGTTCTGGGAATCAGAAAAATAGGCGTACAAAGCCCAAACCGTCAATGATCCTTTGATCAACTGACTTTAGACACGGTATATTAGACGCAATGGAGTCTATCCGCTCAAAACTGCTTTTCCTGAGCCCTATCCGCCTCAGAAAAGGAGCCTATCAGCTAAAAACAAGCTTAGCGATAGACAGTGACATCAAAAGGTAAGTAAAATAATAAGTTCCTTTAATTACATGAAGAAAATGGCAATGCAGCAGAACAACAGAGAAGCTATAAGACAAAATTCAAACAGCTATACGTTTGTTGATGATGCAGATTTTTTATAACAAGACACACTCTTCATTGCAGAGACGTCCACAGACGATTACACAACAAGGAAAACAAACTTTTTCAAACAGTTTGGGCTGTTCTCGCAATTGTTTTTTGGTATTTTGTAAAGAATTTATGTGAAAAATGACTTATATGCATTTCACAGACCGAATTATACGTTATTCTCTCAATAAATGGCATGGAAAAGAATATAATCTGGCTAGGGATCCTATTTGTCTTTGGCTAAGGAGCCCATATGGTTACTGGCTACGGATCATATATGCTATTTCTTACTTTTATAACCTATAGTCTCCCAGGGCACTTAGTTGAAAACATATAGGCTCCTGTGCCACGGGTACGGCTCATTATCATGTGCCACAAAATGGTCATTTTTCTCTCAACGTATAGGCTCCTTAGCCATCTTGTTTTCAAATATGACCCTTCTTTTCTATGGAAAACCAATTTTAAAAGCAAACCAGACGCTTTAAGTAAGGAGGTTGAACATAAAACATTTTCTGCTGTGGTGTAGGCCAGCAAAATTGACTGAATCGTTTAGTTTTCCTTCATTTTCCAAAGCAAACTAAATTGCCGAAAACAGAGCAGTCATTTTCTGTTTAACTTTGTAGACGTGACTTGATATCAGCCTTATCGTATGTTTCAAAAACCACTAAGTCAGAGACTTAAAAGTCCCCTGGCGTTTGATTTCATGTTACTTACATCGTAAATAATCTAATATTGGCCCAGATTTAAAGTATCTCCTCTCCCAACCTCTTGTTTTTGGCAGATAGGCTCCTTTTCTAGAGCAGTAAGGGCTTAGGAAAAGCAGTTTTTCACGGATAGACTCCTTTGCGTCTATATACCGTGTTAGAGATATATTACTTTGAAAAAGTGGACGGACGATGACAATGGTGACGACAGGCCCCGGACCATTGCCATACTAATACATGTACCTCACTTGAGCCTTTGGTGAGCTAAAAATAACGTCAACACATTCTAGGGAAGCTATAAACCTTAATTTTTGTATTGGCAACTCATAAATGGGAACTTTGGCAAACAGACAAGATCCAGATGATATGCAAGAATAATGCACTATATGCTAGGCAAAAACAAGTGCCGCGGATAGAAATACATTATAATTAAGAAATTCATTTCTTTGACCCATTAAGACTAAAATGGACCATCCTATTCTAATTGTGTCACTCAGTATGGGAGAATCAATCAGCAAATAAAAAAGGTTTTATTACATTACATATCTTGTAATACTACAAATATCACTAAAACAAAAATCAAAATTAAGCAGAAAAAGCATTGCCATATAGGCAATTGAATTTTTGATAGTAAAATAAAATAGGTCATAGATTCTATAAATCTAAAACTGAATCACATCAAAGTGAAGCGCTATCTTAAAAACACCACTACAGGGATCTTATCGAACTATTAGATAATATGTTTTCAGTAAAGTGTTAATGCAGTTTGTCAATAATGTGTGCATAATATCTTTGCAGGAGAGCAAGTTTAAAAGCATTTATTATCAACATTATCACATCCATTCCTTCCTCTACGAAAACCAGACATTATGAGGTTTAGATAAACAACGTTTTTGAGTGTAAAATTGTAAATATTTTCTTGCTCATCACTTTTAACATATGTTTTGTGTGCTCAAAAGAACAATCTCATTGACACGGTTCTTTTGAGTACCTACAACATATGTTTTGGTTGAGAAATAAGATTTTTTTTTTGGTGGGGGTGGGGGGAGGGAACACACTCTTAACTAAAGGCCTGCAGAGAACTTGATAGGGAAGAACATTACATGAGCCAGTATCCAGTATAAGGCACAAGTTGGCATGTGGGTACAGCGAAGATTCAAATCAGTCTGCGCATCCACACAGTCTGATCAGACGCTTAGTTTTTTGCCTGAAGAAACGTTGGATCCTTGGGTACCCATCAAAAGACACTGTAGACGTGCAGGCTGATCTGAGTCTAAGATGGGTGCACATGCCAACTTTTACTTTTTGCTATGGCTCAAATGAAAATTATGTAACAGTGGCGGATCCAGAAAGAGTTCAGGGGGTTCACTTGAACCCCCTCTCTGCCCCCTGTTTTTAAATATCCCATGAAAATGAAATAATTTGGTCTAAATAAGACCAAATTATTTCATTTTCATGGGATATTTAGGAAAAACGAGATAAAATCAGCAAAGCGAACCCCCTCCTCTTTTTACATATGAACCCCCTTTCTTGAAATCCTGGTTTACAATGAGATACAAGTAATAAAACCTAAACACACATGATTTTGTTAAATATCCATTGGGTGACCAGCAAAGACTCAGACAAGTAAAAATGTACTTACTTTGTGCTTACACTTCAGTACAACACCATAGGCCCCTGAAAATCAAGAAAGATATCTAATTGACAATTCTAATGTATACCTATACCAAGGAACTAAACTATGTAAGGATAATCTTTGAACACATAAATTTTGCAAGGCCTAGTACATGTACATCCATAATGACACCAACCAAGAACCATGTCGTTGGCATTAAACTCTTTCCTTGCTACATGTACCAGTAATTTATGTCATCTGCTGATAACCTTTGCAAACAGTTTGGACCCAGATCAGGACCGACAGAAGGTTGGTCCTGATCTGAATCCAAACCATTTGACACACTAATAGTGTTCCTGAAAAGATTTTTAATTTACTTCTGTTGTCGTCTGCTTTCTTTTTCAATTTTTTTCACAAACACTATTGGAACGTCAAACAGTTTGGATCCAGTTCAGGACCAATGTTCTGTCAGTCTAAACTGTTTGGTCAACATTCACCTTTGTACATTTACATATATTCAGAATCACATACTGTAAATATGTTTTTATTATTTATGACTTAGACTTCAAAAGTTGCTGAAAAAATATGTTCTCTATTGGTACAACACCTGCATAGTCTGATCAGAGCCATTGTTTGCTGCATAAATAGTGCCATTTTAAACCTAGAGCCTTTGCCTAATCAGGAAAGGCTTCCTTTTTTTGTTTTTTCAACTTTTAAATTTTTACCATGAGTTATACCTGACCCTACATTAATTTTGTATTAAAGAGAAGAGTACATTTATTGTCAATTTATTCCGGGTTTCCTCTGGGAAAGTGACCACTGCTTAACCCTTTACTCCATAGGCTATAGACAACATTGAAAAAATTCAAGAAAAATTTAAGAAAAGTTTTGAATACTTTTGAAATATTATGGAAAATGGAGCATTTGCTCTATTTGAGCAAATGCTCCATTTTCCATAATATTTTCAAATACTACATACATGATAGCCTTATTCTGGAGCAAAGGCTTAATTATATCTACCCAAGTAAACTCCCAACACTGATGTTAAGGAAAAAGAGTAAAAAGATGCAGCGATTATAAGCTATGTGACATCTAACACTAGGCATAATGTAACATCCATAAAATTGCCTGCAAGTTTATGTGACCATATGTACACTACAACCAGGTCAAGGAAGATCGACAACAAGTAACAAACCTTAATTCAGAGCTTTGAGTTTAAACTACATGTTCAATCTACACCTTTAATTTCATTTGTCAGTCACATGAAGAATCAAATGGTCAGACATTTACAGACTGCTGTACTGAATCAACTGTTTTAAACAGGGACAACCCAGAAAGAGTTTTAGAATTCGATGGAGAAGAATAGTGACAACACAGGGAAATAAAATTCCACTGGTCCGCTCATAATTACCAGTGAAATCTGGAAAGGACGAGTAATTCTTCCCAAAGCACTCGTCCTGTAGGACGAGTGCTTTGGGAAGAATAACTCGAGGAAGTCATATTACATATTACTCCCTTATGTTCTTTATTGCATACGTTTTTAAAGGACAAGTGCATGTGTTTGCAGGATGAGTGAATATTGTAAGTCACTTGTCCTGCAGGACAAGTACAATATTGAAATATTTTTGTGCACTGCAACATTATTCTGTGAATCAGCAGGATAAAAATGTGTGGCACAGATTTATATGCAATAATTGCCACACGCTTTTAACCGTCATGTTTCAACCTGTACAAACCCATGTACATGTATTAACAAGGCGTTTCACATGCTGCTATTAATTTATGCATGGATTTGGTACCTTAAATACACTGGTTCCGGGCCATAACATTTTACTATATATAGCTCTCTTTGGTCCTGGAACATAAATATAAATGAAAACTCTGACCAAATTATAGTGTCATACTTTTCGTGAACTTGGGGTAAATTCACTGTTAAATTTATACAAAAATAACAACCAAACATTGTTTTTCGATGCACTTACATTCGCCAGGGTTCACTTGGGAGATGTTAAAAACCTGGGTTATTAACATCTGTATCTCCCTCCAGACCTGGCTAACGTTTACGCATGAAAAACTATGTTTGATCCCAATTTTATCATATGGGCTAGTTTTGAAGTTATAAATAATAGACCCTCTATTGAGAGATAGACAATACTTAAAAATGAAAATCACTACCTTAGCCTTCTATCATTTGTCAAATGGCGACCCCGGTAGTGTTGTATCGATGATCAATCGAAAATTTCTTTTGATTCTACTAATCGATTGTGTTTGGTAATAATCGACTATAATCGAAAAATTCACACCGGACCTTCTTGTAGGCTACTAGATCTATTCTAAATCTGCAATTTTGCTACAAGAAAATGCAATCCATAAATTCAAAGGTTTATAGAATGTGAGGAATAAAGAAATAAACTGTAGCCTGGTTTAGTTGTTTGCTGTGTATTCTATCCCCTTTAAAATCACAAATAAGAAGTCTTCAGTGTAATCTGAACCCATTGTATCCTAAATGTGTACTTTAACAAAGAGTGAAAACTGATGAAATGCCAGAAAATGCGGCATTTCATCAGGGTTTACACTGTTTGCTATTAAGGACATAAAAGATCTTCACAGAAATAAATAATTATTTGAGAATGATAACCTGTGACCCCTTGATGTTTACAATGGACCTTCCCAAGTTTATTGTTTCAAACCAGAAGTAAAAATCCATAAGTGTATAAAGGGTTTAAAATGCCAATGGCTGTTAATTTGAGATTGCTGTCAGGACCAGTTGTAGTATTTGATACTGTACATAAACTAGCATGACACTGAAGCTAACAATTTTTTAAAGATTAGAGTTTCAAGCAGTACAAGGGTAGACATTTTGGTGTTCGGACATTTCGGCCTGGACATTTCGGCCACGGACATTTCAGCCACGGAAAATGCCGAAGGTGGACGTTTCGGCCAAAACCATAAATTTTGGGTTTGGGATGTATGCATGCATAAATGTGTGATGCATTTCTTAATCTTTTGAAATCAAATATGCATGCGAATACTTACAGTAGATTCAAAGATGCATGATAATAGGATTATGCTTTTTTTTCCATAGAAACAGGTAAATTATGGTGTATATGATGATGATATTATACAGCAGTAAATGATATATACCTGTATATTTAAAGTACCCATTACCTGAATTAGTTTATATTTTTTGTTTACAACAATCCTCGTGTACCTTTGAATCTACTGTGAATGTTTACTACTTTCATGCTGAACCTGAGTTTATCTTTTCTTTTCTTCAAAACACTGCGGATCCAGATCAGCCAGCTCCCTACCTGATCAGGACCCACACTGTGTTCATCTCTGCTTGTAAATACATACAGTTTAATAACTGATAAAAAAATGGGAGAAATACAATGTATAGTATATAAGATTATTCAGTCAATTATTTCCTAAGAAATGCATCACACCCTTATGCATGCACACACCCCAACCCACAATTTATGGTTATGGCCGAAACGTCCACCTTTGGCATTTTCCGTGGCCGAAACGTCCGTGGCCGAAATGTCCGTGGCCGAAATGTCCTGCATTCGACATTTTAAGGGATGGAACCTGTGCTTCCCTTTCATTTGATAATTTTCGATTATAATCGATCATCAATCGAAACCTCCTGACTGATTATTTTTGATGATCGATTATGAAAATCCAATAACCGAACAACACTAGCGACCCATTTACGTAACAACATCGTTTCTAGACAATACTGAGCCTAAATATTGCACTATTAGCTCACCCACTCACATTGAGCAGACTTTTATTCAGGCAATTAAAACATAATAAAAGTATCCCAACTTACCTTCGCCTACAACTCCAACAATTTCGTACTTGTTCATGACATCCCAGACTTGTCACACAGTAGCTCTATCAAACACACTCCCACCCCTGCAAAGACAATAAAACTGTCAGGCAATTTTCCCTTAGGACAAGTAAAAAAATACCTGTGTTTAGGGTAACCCAACCCTACCTAAATTTACTGGTGAAACCTTGGATTTTTTTTCAGGTTTTCTGGAAAAATATAATTTTATGCATTTTGAAAGGCAAATTGCATTCTGCATCATTTCATCTGCAGGGGACAAGCATTCCACTTGTCTGCTTGTAATTACTAGTGAAATCTAGAAAGGACAAGTAATTATTCCCGAAGCATTCATCCTACAGGACGAGTGCTTTGGGAAGAATTACTCGAGGAAGTCATATAACACATTACTCCTTTATGTTCTTTATTGCAAATACTTTGAAAAACAAGTGCATGTGTTTGCAGGATGTGTGAAAATTGTAAGTCACTCATCCTGCAGGACAAGTGCAATATTCAAATATTTTTGTCTCCTGATCTGGGTCTTCACTGTTTGTCGAAGTATGCATTTAGGAGTCATCAGTATACAAAGGGTTAAGGTGTGCACTGAAGACTTCTTAGTTGCTGTAATTATAGAATTTTATTCCTCACATCTATAAAACCTTTAAAATCATGGATTGTTTTTTTCTTGTAGCAAAGTTGCAAATGTAGAATAGTAGTTTACAAGTGGATCAGGTGTGAATAAATTGGATTATAATCAATAAATATCATTACCAAACACAATAGATTAGTAGAATTGAAAGAAATTTTCGAAAAATCACCAATTATAATTGATCACCAACACATAACTATTTATCAACTTATTAACAAATTATTTAATCACATAGTCACTAACATTATATCATACTTTTAGATAAACAAAATTTTTGTGCATCAAATTGTAAATACGTACTTTCTTACCCATCAGTTTTAACATATGTTTTGGGTGCTCAAAAGAACCATCTCATTGAGATGGTTCTTTTGAGTATCCACAACATATGTTTTGGTTGAGAAATAAGAAAGTTAATTTTTTGGTATGCACTCTTAACTAAAGGTCTGTTATATCTTTTAGTATTAGATGATCCAGGTCTCCTCTTTTCAACTAGAATTGTCAGGGAATCTGACTATAGCCCTGCCTCAGCTCTTTTTATGCTGTACGTTAAAAGACCAAGTTGGCTAGGCTTTAGAATCTGTCCGCTGGAATATCATGCTTGATCATAGAATACATGGAAGTGATGTTTAATCAAACACACATAATGATGGTTAGGATAAGGGCTATTGTCTGGTAGCTACTATAAGATATCTTTATTCATTGTAGCTACTGAGAGTATAGGTCAGATGAGAAGCTGACAGATTCTAAAGTCGCTCCGGCCAAGTGTGCATAAAATTCCCAATCAACTTTAATCAAGGGCCATAACTATGCTGCAAATTTGCGATTAATGACAGGTTACAATCACAACCTAGATCTTGTCAATATCAATGCATATGCAATTTTAGTGAATTTCTGTCCATTTGTTCTAAAGATATTGAGCAGAAAAAAAGTTCTCGCATCAATCATGGCCATACAAATCTGTTACAAATTTGCGAATAATGATAGGTACAATCCCAACCTAGATATTATCAATATCAATTCATCTACAAAATTTGGTTAAATTCTGTCCTTTCTTTCTAATGATATTGAGGGGAAATGGAAAATTTGACATCAATCAAGGGCCACAACTCTGTTACAAATTTTCTCAAATTACAGGTAAAAAGCTGAACCTAGATCTTGTGAATATCAATGCATATAAAAAATTTGGTAAAAGTCTATGATATCAATTTGTTCCCAAGATATTGAGCAGAAACGAAAAACTGACATCAATCAAGGGCCATTACTAGAATAAGATGTTAAAAATTTGCAAAAAAATGACATCTCAACCTAGATCCTATCAAAATCAATGCACATGCAAAATTTGGTCTAATTCTATCCATTTGTTCTCAAGATATTGAGGGGAAACAAAATTCTGACAGTAATCAAGGCCTGGGCCATAACTCAGGAAATATACCAACGGCTATTTCAATGCACATACAAAATTTGTTCAAAAGATATCATGCAGAAAAAAATCTGACATCAATCAAGGGACGTAACTTGGTCACATTTAATTCAAGCATTTGACTCAAAAGCTTAAGTTATGGATCAATTTGTCTGGTGTAAAATTTATTGTAATAGTAAGTCCCTTACCTCTAGATGATGCTCGTTCAAAATATTGAAAATCCACTTTGTATTATTAGTCTACATTGACCTGAGACATATGAATATTCAATGCGCTTTAGATTGTGGTACAATTACATTACTTATCTGAATGAAAAAAAAAATCCCCCATAGTCTAATGAATAATAGGCTGTCCTAAGCACTCAAAAGATGTGGGTTTGAGTCCAGTAGCATCTCAATCTTTTTTTTCAGTTTTTTTTATTTGTCTCATAAGACAGGTGGTGTCTATTGATGACTCCCAGTTTGCCTTTGTCCCAGGAAGGGGCACTACAGATGCAATCTTTGTGGTCCGGCAGCTGCAGAGAAATATCTAGCAGTGAACAAGAGACTTTATATGGCCTTCGTGGACCTATAGAAAGCATTTGACGTGTCCCTCAGAAGGTTATCTGGTGGGCCCTGGGAAAGCTAGGTGTTGAGGAATGGATTGTGCGGTTAGTCCTGGGAATGTACGCTAATGCCCAAAGCCTGGTTTGTGTTGGTGAGGGTTTCAGCAAAGAGTTTGAAGTGAAGGTCAGGGTCCACCAGGGATCCGTACTAAGTTCCTTGCTCTTCATCATTGTGCTGGAGGCCTTGCCATGTGAGTTTCGGGCTGGTGTTCCCTGGGAGGACCTAAATGCAGATAATTTTTGTCATCCACTCATCATTACTGACTCCCTAGAGGAATGTGTCAGAAGGCTCTTGATATGGAAAGAAGCCATGGAGAAGAAGGGACTGAGGGTAAATGCCGGAAAGACAAAGGTCATGATCTGTGGTACAGGCCTGGACCTCTTGCAGAGTTCAGGCGAATACCCATACGCTGTCTGTCGTACAGGAGTAGGCAACAACAGCATCTACTGCAAACTTTAGGTGCATAAGAAATGCAGCGGGATACAACGAATGACACCAAATCCTGATTATAGGTGTGCACAGTGCATGGGAAATGCCCGCCCTATTGACGGCAGACCACAGAGTGAAGTCCAGGTCGGAGGTGGTAGCTTCCTTTTGCTACATGTGTGACATTCTTTCAGCTGGGGGAGGCTGTGACATACAGTCACTACTCATGTGAAAACAGCCTGGAAGAAGTTCAAGGAGCTTTACTACCAGCTCTCACATACCACAATCTCTCTTACAAGACCTGTCGCCCTGTATACAGCTCTGCACAAGAGCGCAATGCTCCATGCCAGCGAAATATGCAAATAACTCTTTGCATAATTTTTAATACTTTTGTCATCTGCTGACTTTTTTTTCAAAATTCATTTATTCAAAACCTCTTTCAGGAACCATATCAGAGTGTCAAACGGTCTGTATCCAGATCAGGACCGACATTCTGTAGGTACTGATCTGGGTCCAAACTACACTGTTTGATTACAGCTATTTTTCATGTCCAATAGCTAGCTCAGTTAAGGGAGTGTCAGACTCTTGATCACATCATGGTTGCCGGTTTTATCAACAGTCACCTGTGGCGCCATGTTGTGTCCTTGAACAAAGCCACACCAGATGATTAGTATTGCTTAAACCCAGGAAGCTGTCCTAAAATCACTGAAAAATTGTCGACCAGGACATAAAGCCTCGAATAAACAATATTTTCACATATATATCAGCATTTTTTAGATTTTTATGAATGAATTATGCAGGGCAAATTAAAATTGTGGGGGACAAGTTGCATTTGTCTGCAGGTTGCCGGCAGGATAAGTTGAATTATCTGGCATATTTTTAACACTGTGGCTGTGCTGTAATTTCTCCTACAATTCAATAGGAGCTCCGCGGGTGCACACAAGGGCCGTTTTGCAAACACCGTCTGTGGCTTTTTCACAGAGATTGTAAGGCATTCTTTGCATTGTTACTACGTCTTCAACAAGCTGTCAGTGCAGTACAAACACAGCAAAAGTGCAGTGAATGCATTGTCAGCACTGTGACTGCTCAGAGAATTGCCAACAAGAACTCTGTAGGAATGCAATACATTGAACGCTTGTGCAATCGCTCTGGTCGTCCGTGGCATTTGCACAAATTGTAAGGGGTTCTTTGGGATGTCTCTACATCTTCAACACGCTGTCAGTGCAGTGCGAACACTGTGAAAGTGCAGTGCATATATTGTCAGCACACTGAAAGTTCAGAGAATTGTCAACAAGAACTCTGTAGGAACGCAATAGGGGATTTGATTCCTTATGTCCCATCAACAATCTTTCAGTTAAACAGGGACAAGTCTACCTGGGTTGAACCAGTACTAAGCTAGGATAAATGTGTCTTGTTCAAGGACCACAACGCAGCGACGCCGGTGAGGCTCGAACCTGCGGCCCCTCGGTCTTGAGTCAAGCACTCTACCACTGAGCCACTCCTTCAGCGCAGTGCGAAAATGTGAAAGTGCAGTGTAAATGCCGTAAAAGCCTAGACTAGTGCATGCAATGTAAGCACCATGAAAACGTTGTGAAAGCTGAGAGGAATGCGATAAAACGCTATACAAGCTGGTAGCTGTTTGTACACAGTGACAGGCCTTTTTTATGAAAAATATCAGGTTCTTTGCGATCTCACTGTGCTCCATAAAATTAAACAACTCTGTGCCAGCTTGGTGTGACAGGGGCTTTACAAACAAGGTTATCAGGTTGGGAACACTTCTATTTTGGTCTATTATAGATCAATTGATCTAAAATAGACCGATTTGTCTTCTTAAAAGCTGCTTTAAGCACTGAAATAATGCTTTATATGCTCTGCGGAGCTGTTGCCAAAAAATTGCAAAATAATTCTCCAGGCAAACTGTAGCCTTTGTTTATGCGATCTTGATGATGTAAAAGTTTTGATTTTTCATCGTGGAAATTTTTGTAGAAAACCCTTTTTTTTATAAATTTGTCTGCTGATTTTGTTAATAATTCAGTTTAACAAATGAACATTCAATAAATGCTGCTGAAGCTTCCGGACTTCTTGAGACCAACATGTACACTGCCATTTCTGCGGTCTTTCTTTGGCCCAGTCATGATAATGGGGTCGATTGGGCTGCTGCAAATCAAATTTTCCCATAACAGCATCCAAATGTATGGTGGCCAATAAGTGTCATGCATATTTAGACAAATGGGTTTACAGTTAATATACAGTGCATAATTCAATTATCTTTGGTATACAATTGCATAAGTTTAAGTTTGGTTCCATTTATGTATTTATTCTAAAACTCATGAATTTTATTCTCCTGATATATTTTTATCTAGGGTCATTACCGGTATCTTCGGACAGTGGGGTATCTTCGGACACTTCAGCTTTTCTTTCCTGACACTAATGCGCTTCAGTGACATCAATCAGGCTCTAATTATCCAAAATGACCAATAAAATACCTGTTTGCAACTAGCTGTATATCTTTTGTAGAATGTATATAAGACCTTATTTGATTGGACGAAAATCCAATACGTAAACAGCAACCATTTTGGCGCGAAAATAAACCAAACCAATTCAGAGAGGCACCAAGGGGGTGCACATTAAAACATTGCTTAAACCACAATCAAACAACTGCATACCGATTATTCATGTATCCGTTGAGCCTTAGATATATTTATGTAAACTAAAATATATAGTTTTCAGTTTACATTTGAGTCAAATGGCAATTATGAGATGCAATTTAGCTGTCCGAAGATACCAGACTATTGGCAAATCACATACCGGTACAATCGGACACATATTTTTGTTCCCTCCAGAGTGCTGTACCAGTGTATAAAGGTGACTAGATGTTATTTTCCATGTGCAACCTAGCCTTAATGTATGCTGGAGCTGTATACCAAATTCGCTATGTGTTTCAATAACAAGAAACATTAATAAATTGCTCATTTGCCCCAATGCATATGCTTTCTGATTTCTAGGGTCATCCTGAGGATCGACTGATATAATAAAGGTTGTTATAACTAAACTCTGCAGTGCGTAGCCCTCCCTCTCCCTTTCCCATCCAGCAGCAGCTTAACATTTCATAAAAATAAGTCAAAGAATGACATTTAATGTATGCAAAGTGATGACTCAGGTGACAGGTGACCACAGGTCAGCGGGCGCATCCGCACACTCGAAGCCCACAGTCCTTTGATAGGTATATCACGGACTCTATATTGAACAGTGGTTATAAGTACCGAGTGCAAAGCCATGCACTGATCCAGGAATTTTTGCCAGGGGGGAAAGGGTCCAGGCCCAACTGTCAGAAAACAGCTCTTCATTTTTAGTCCTCAACATTGTAATTTTCCAGGAGGTCCGGACCCCCTACTCCCCCTCTGGATCCGCGCGTGAAAGCAAAGACTGACCTGGTCAGTTTCCCTAAGTCAGCTGTATATTCATTGATGCTCTGACCCAGAGGGATCCGAAGTTGATATGAAACTATAGGAAAGTGTGCGAATGGACTCATAATTTGGGCTAGCACACGAGATTTTTGTAAGCCTTCTCATCGTATATAAAAAAATATATATATGCGCAAACGTCTTCTAAAAACGTCCATACGGGACTAGGGCCTGAGGTTATAAAACTTTTTTTTCATAATCAACCCAGCTGAGCATGAAATTTATCCAGCTCATAAATGTTAAAATACCAACAATCGTTGGCATTTTAACATTTATTAGCATTGTAAATGCAACAGCTTAGAGACTTAAAGCGATGACCTTTATTTGTCGGTAGTTTAGTTTTTATGAGCAGTTGAAATGTCGTGCTCAGTTGAGTTAACTTGAATACGAAAACAGTTTTATAACCTCTGGTATAGAGGTCTAAATTTTGATCTAAGTTTTCCATCTTCACCAACATGCTTTGTCTATATGAGCCGAAGCTGATCTAGAGTCTCTGGCGAGTCTGCGTATATTAGCTAGCGCAGGCTTGTCCGAGCCTCCGTTGGTCGATGGCCATGGGATAAGTAACAAAATCTTGAGTGCTGGCTCAATTAGAATGTAAATGTTAGTGACAAAATGCTCCAAACATCCTAAAGGCTCGAGGAAGGCTTTTAAAATTGTTAAAAATGATTAGAATATTCTAAGAAAACGTGGCATTTGATTAATTAAAAGATATGTGTTACATATTATATTAAATTTTGGCCTGATTTAAAACCTGTGATGGGCATATTTTGGAAATGTAGGACTTTCAATAGTGGTCATTTTTACAACCCAAGATATTCGATGGTAACATTAATGAATTTCTGCAGTTGTTTGTTCAAGCATTGATATCAAATTGGCCAACATCAATTAACATGCACCTACCCCGCATAAAATATTAAAATTCAACAAGCATATAACGTGCGGCATAAGCCCCCGGAAACATAAATACAGACTATGGCCAGGAACTAACTATTCATGAAGAAAATGATGTTATGCACATACAAACAAAATTTATCCCTCATTCTCATACGGCCAAGAGAGGACCCATTATCATGCCGAGCCACAGATGACGGTACTAGCTAAAGTTGAAAAAAATCGAGCGAGTCGCTGTAAACTTGTTAGCAAAATCGCGGACCACATAAACACCCTTTATACTGGGTCTGAGGTAAAATGTGTTTTTTGCAACATTCATAATCGTTTTCTCAAACATACAAAGGCTTAATGTAAGTGTAGCACTCGTTGTAATTCATACTAACTATTGTTTTGGGCAGATAAGGGTATTGTCCGATCGTACCATCATGGGTGTCCGAAGGTACCAGACCCTGTCCGAAGATACCATACACCCGACGGAACATTACTATTGGTCTGTATTTATATTAAATAATTATATTCTGGACCCCGGCTTAGTGTAAACTGTTACATAAGACATTGGTCCATTCAGCCAAGTAGTTTTCCATAGTGTAAGATTAACCAAGAAACCGCTATAAGCTGGGAACCGTTAAGGTGTCCGAAGGTACCGGTAATGACCCTAGTATTTTGTTTCTGTGTCAAAATTTCAACTTTTTCTCAGACAAAAATATTATTTCAATATTTTTTAGTTGCCTCCCTTGACATGCTTTCAAGTATGTGCTTTTTAAAACAATACAAGCAAAAACATGTTTTATGCAATTCTTAAAATTTGAACTTGGACAATCAAAACCCATAGAAAGAGAGTCCTATTGACTCCTGTAACGCAAACCTTAAGGAAAACCCTGAACTCGCACACAATAAAGACTATTTTCTCAAAAAGCTACAATTTTCTCTGTATATGAATGTCATTTATTTGCCTTCATACTTTTGGATGCTGTTAAGGGGGAAAAAAGCGATTTGCAGCGGAACAAGTGACCTTATTATCATCTTTGAATCCAGAAATGACAGTGTGCATGTTGTTCTCAAGAAGTCTATAAGAAATAGCATTATTTACTGAAAATTCATCTGTTAAATTGAATTTTTAACAAAATCAGCAGACAAATTTATAAAAAAAGGGTTTTCTACAAAAATTTCCTCGACGAAAAATAAAAACTTTTACACCATCAAGATCGCATCAACAAAGGCTACAGTTTGGCTGGCGAATTATTTTGCATTTTTTTGACAACAGCTCCGCAGAGCATATAAAGCATTATTTCAGTGCTTTTAAGTAGACAAATCGGTCTCTTTTAGATCAATTGATCTATAATAGACCAAAATAGAAGTGTTCCCAACCTGGTTATGGTCCCAGAACTAAAATATGACAAGACAACAAAAATACTTGCCCATATAAGCTTCTAATTTCTAGTGAAAATGACACACTTATATCAGAGTGAACCATTTCTTATCCAGAATACCCAATATTTCCAAGTTCCACTATTGAATGGCAATGGGACGGATATTTTTTTGTCAATGTCAACAAAGAGCACTAATAGCTCGTTTTACGCCAGAGTGGTTTTCAAGCAAATAAGGAAGCTAATTGTTTGCTATCAACTCATGTTTTTGTCTTTTTTATCCTGAAATTATAAGCTGTTGGTGAAATTATTTCCGGAGACTACTCCGATTCGACGCCATGAAATATTTCCTTGCCAACATACCCACAATGCGTCATTGTGGACCATTTCTTCCTCGATTATGAAGAACGGTGTTAAATCAAAAACCGGATAATAATTTTATCCATCATATCCGGTCTAGCTAAATAGCAATAATGTTCGCTCGCGAAAAAAAGCTACAAGATAAGCTGGTGCACAAAATCTTGGACACCTGGCCATGCTAATATCAATGGCAGTGAATAAGCAGATAGACTGGCCAAAGAAGCACCCTTAGAGGCAGCAGCTATGAAAAGTGATACAGATGTAGTGACCATGGCGGATATGAATTACGGACAACTCGGCCCAAAACCAACTCAGCCCATGTCAACTCAGCCCACATAAAACTCCGCCCATGCCAACTCGTTCCAGTTTATAAGACAGCTCGGCCCAAATTCATAAGACAACACGACCCATATATATTTTGAAGTACATACGAGTTTCATGCTCATGTATGATGCAACCAGATTGTCTGTGCATTAACCTACTCCATACCCCCCACGTTTTTAAATAGATTTCCTATAAAATGCAATATTTTGGTCTCGATGGGACCAAATTATTTCATTTTCATGGGAAATTGAAAGATAATGACACGCGCATGTATGCCTCGACATGCACGCGCATGTATTCTTCTGACATTACCTCTGTACATGCTTATGCATGTTTCTATTAAATCTGTCTTAATATGTCTTTTAGTTTGCCGTCTCTACATGTATATGAACGTCTATCCGTCTGCCTGTGCATGAACATTCATATGCCTGTCTGTACATGTGTGTGTGTGTGTGCGCCCACGCGTGTGAGTGTTTGTGTGTTGGTCCCATGTGCGGATCATGTATTCTGGCCACCAGGACTCGACCCCACCCCCCTCCGTGACAAAAATACTTGTTCCGCGCGCTGTCCACCCATCCATTGAAAATTGTAAAGTGATCAATTAAGGAGATTAGCATGTTTGGACAAAGTGTCAATTGATGCACACCTTTAATCATGTTAATATTTTTGGTATAATTACGTTGATCACTGGCAACAGCCTTAGTAGTAGTAGTAGTGTATAAATTCACCCAGTCAAGAAACGCCTTCTCTCGAAGTGGTCTTCTTAAGATATGTAAGTACTTCAAATGTCCATCACCCTATGTATACTTCGAAAAATGCTCAATGAATGTCTCATGCTGGTGCGTGCCTCGGTACATCTACTCAGTTGCATTTCTTTCTATTTCTTTTGGGGATCAGGGAAAGTTTATTGTATCGTTCAGTGTGGAGACTGTGACAAAGACGTCTGATTTGCACACCGACGTCTCTATATGAGGTTTGATGGAGGGTGGCATCAGAACCACTGAAGAAGATGCTACTATCCAATATCAACTGAAGTAACTGGTCATGCTCCATAGGGAGAGGGCGGTCTAACAGCTCATAGGCAATACAGAGTACAGCATCCAGGGCAGATCGTCTTGCTGGCTCCAGTACTGTACAGTCCAAAACGAAGAGTTCAAGGGTCTCTTCGGCCTGATGGCGTATCTGACAGGTAGCATCGATCTTATTCTGGTTGAAACGTACTCTGTTGACCTGAAGAATGTAGGTCCCTGTAACTAACTTCAGCTTAGTGTGAACTCTAGGAAGATCACTCACACAGCCTATATTCTGTATCAATGGGTGCTTCTTGCCTGGCCAATAACCGGATACACACAGAAATTCTAAACTACTGTAGAAGAAAGCTCTCCACTTAGGATTATCTACCCAGTACGCATAGACGGCTTTATGTACTGCACTTTTCCATTGACCTTTAGAAGTAGGGCAGTCCAGAACTGTGTAGGGGTCCGTTAAACTGTATTTCACAGATAGTTTTCTGATATCAACAAACCAGCTATTTCCACCATATGCTTTGATACTAAAAAAAGTAAGTGAGTATGATCAGGAAATACCAAAATCACAAACTGCAGACAACCCCATGGCACTGTGAGGAAGAGCCACTCAACCATTATGAGACACCAGGAAGACAAATAAAGCAAAGCAACCAGCTCTCTCTTCCCAATCAAGATGATTGCAATACTAGAAAGGACATAAAGTAACGTACAACAAAACATATAACAATTACAGACTCCCAAAATGGGAGTAATAATAAACAAAAAGTCAACAACAACAGAACCATGCGCTTAGAACGAACAGCAGCCTAAGCCACCGGGGGGCTTAAATGCATTTTACTGGTACCAAATCTTCGCCCTAGATTCTGCTGTTGTTGAAGTACAAGAAATGTTCAGCTCGCACGGGGGCCTTCTAACTAATGCAATGTATCATCATAGAGAAACACTCTAATCAAATTAACACACCATGATGAAACAAAGAAAAGGGCTCATGACTCACAGGTAGTCAGAGCTAAAGAAAACCTCAAGTTGAGCCATGGTGGGTCCAGCTACAGATAAGCATTAGTCACCAACCCACCGATTAAAGCTTTATGTCAGAGCCATCATAGAGTCTGAGGCCTGACCCACCGTCGTGCAATCTAAGAAGAAATAATAGCTATAAACCGTGATTCGGTTAAAAACCAGGCATGCTGACTGTGGCATGATATCTAAGTTATATCCAAAATAGTAAGTGAGTATGATTAGGAAATACCACAATCACAAACCACAGACAACCCCGTGGTACTGCGAGGAAGAGCCGCTAAACCATCACGAGACACCAGGAAGACAAATTAAGCAAAGCAACCAGCTCTCTTTTCCCCAACCCTTATATAACATTTTACAATCGTTTTGAATTGACCACTAAAATTAGATTTTCCAACAATTCGTTTGAATTTATAAACTAAATCACCATAAAATATAGATTCTGATATGCCTTGTTGCAGAAGAGTTTTTTACCCAATGTTGTATTTAACAATTAACTCTGAGTGTCTGTGGTAGGATTTAGAAAATGCTTTTTGAATTTTATGATATCAATAAGCTTGTTTTGATAACTTTGCAGTTAAAAATAAATTTCTGTTGTTGAAGTCATCAACATTAGAACACACTCTAGCAAAACTAATAAGCTGAGAAATATATACACTATATGAAGGGGAGCGAGGAACATCTCCACCAAGAAATGGGAAATTTACTATTTCAAACTTAAAATCATCCCGTTTACCATAAATTTTAGAAGAAACTATGTCAATTGTTATTGACAAGTTCAAGTCCAAAAATGGAGCTTCAGTATTAGAAGAATTAGCCTTATTTAACTGAAGTTCAGTAGGATATATCTGACCTACCATTAGTTCAAAATAAGGATTTAATCAGAATTAAGGGCGAGGTTAGCGCAGTATAGCTGGTTTAAGCCCTCCAGTAAAATATTTTACTGACCGTTCCAAGGCAGTACTTCTTTTGTGGATCTTTTATGTGTTTTTTTTTCGTCCTGTGTTTGCTATGCCTTTGTGCACGTCTGTTTATATGTGCCTTGTGGTCACCTGCTGGGAAAGGGCTGACCTCTTGGCGCTCGTTTGTGGTATCTAACTGTGAGTTTGTCACTTTCCCATCGGTATTCTGGGTCAGGTGTGGTACTTGATCGTATCCATTCCTGATCTTTGCACCCTTACTTACCTCAAATGTGTTATCGTCGTTTATTGTGTGTCAGAATCGAAATAGATCAGCTCTAGTTAAGATGCAAATGGCTCATGTTAGCTTCTGGCAGTTGGGGCTTTACTGTGTTACAGCCATGTTAACTCCAATACACTATAATAGTCTAATATCATATTGTGCAAATACATTGTTTGTACTAATTCTTATTTAAGGACATGCTCATTGCTCATTGCATTGAAAGTTCTTAAATAAATGCAGCCAACAGCCAATATAAAAACAAAATAATCTACATCTATGATAATACTGTAATAAACTTTACTTAGTTTCAAATATATTATAATTTACTACAATGATATGACTGGACCATTGGCTGTCAAAAGACCTCCGAAGCTTTGTTCATTATGGTCTATTCTAAACTGATTATATAAGCCACACAATAGTATATGTTAGCTCTTCAGCAGATACCCTGCAATATCTAAGTTAACTACGTTACGTTAAAAAATATAGAAACTTCTATAGTGACATTATCAAATCATTTTTATTCTTACAAGTATTTTTTAATTGAAAGCAAATGACTTGCAGTATGATTGTAACGAATTTAGGAACCTATTTTTACAGTTATATGAATAAAGGGAGGTGCAATATCTGTCACAGCTTTCAGAGGGGTGGCCCAATCATATTTATCTTGTTGGCAGGATGAGATTTGCTTCACATTTTGCAAACTTGGGTTTGGGTGGGGGCCATTTAGCCTATCATATTCTTCTGTTCTTTTTCACTCCCTCTGTGAGGAACCCTGACAAGACTGAAATTTTGTTGACTGGGATTTTAAACCTTAACTCAATCAGTCAACCAATCAATCGATCCAAATAAATATTACAACAAAATAAATCTACCATATCTCAACATTTCAGGCTAAAATTTTATTATTTATGACAACATTTCGGACAAACACAGGGCCATATAATATATGTTATATCATTATATATGTTATCTGAACAAGTTTGACAGAACATGGGAACTGCCTTTATTCAGCTGTTACTTGAATTATATCATATTCTCTTTTTTTATGAGCTTTAAACCCTAAAACTTATAAAAAAAAAATATTTTAAAAAATTAAAGAGTATTATGTTTTGCAAAGATAAATGTGCATTGATAACGGATTATAATAATAAATATTAAGTTATATTCTGCACAAACTAGTGGCTATATATATTTAATTTATTTATGCAAAAATAGAATGTACATGTATTAAAGATAGTCATGTGCTTTACATATAACAAAAACAAGCAACAAAACGATAATATACACCAGATATGTATTAAATATTACCTGACACTATTCTTTATCAATAGAATGCTCATATTATTTAAGGTGTTTAAAGGCTTATAGATAGGATTGTATGCTCAGTTTCAATGAAAATGTCTTTACCTTATAAAACATTCTACTCAGGGTCATCATACTCAGCAGCTTATCACTCTTGCAATTTCTGTGAATGAAGCAAACTGTTTGAAAATAGCAAGTGAGTATTGCATTTGCCAGCTAATTGCCAAAAAGGGTCATGGTATTATGATCTAAAATGCATTAAAGTTTATCAAAAAAAGTTAATAAAAAAGAAATCGATGATGTTATAGAGTGTAGTTCACAAATATAACGCATGTAACATGAAGTAATGTAAATAAAACACTTCTGCTCAAACAAAACGCTTTTAAAAGCCATGTGCACGTACAAGCTTTAAAAAAAAGTATGTAACTGTGTTTAAGTTTTATGTTTCATAATGTGACATTTCTCAGAGGGCTAACATGTCTCATTTTATGTCATATACATTGTAGTATCAGGATATCATAGTGGCCGAAATTCTCCAAAGGGATCTACAGTCATTTTTTTCTTAGAAGAAAACACTATTGATCCTAATTAGCCTTCTGAGTCAATATAGTTTGCAAAAAAGAGTTCTAAAGTGTATCAACTGATGCGATATCAGACAATAATTAAGATTATGCTAATTCTTTCCTAGAAAGAGATATGTTATCGATATTAAGAACCCTATCACTGATATGGTTCTTTTACAGGTTTTCTTTAGTACAAAATATAAGGAAAGCTAATTAAGAAATTCAAAATTATTCGGAATTTTTTGACACCATTAAATTTAAGGTCAACTGATATATAATTCATTAAGCCTGATCCTGTTAATATTTTGTCCTGAAAATGTTGTCTGCTTTCACATCTACTGTATATAATATATTCAAATGCACTTGATTGTATGGAAGCTCACACTATGAACCCTGATCAGGCTTGATGCTTATCTGTAGCTGGACCCATCGTGGCTCAACTTGAGGTTTTCTTTAGCTCTGACTATCTGTGAGTCATGAGCCCTTTTCTCTGTCTCATCGTGGTGAGTTAATTTGATTAGAGTGTTTCTCCATGATGATACATTGCATTAGTTCGATGGCCTCCATGCGAGCTGAACATTTCTTGTACTTCAACAACAGCAGAATCTAGGGCGAAGATTTGGTACCAGTAAAATGCATTTAAGCCCCCCCCCCCCCCCCCGGTGGCTTAGACTGATGTCTGTTCTAAGGCGGTGGTTCTGTTGTTGTTGACTTTTTGTTTATTGTTACTCCCATTGTGGGAGTCTCTAATTGATTTATGTTTTGTTGTATGTTATTTTATGCCCATTCTAGTATTGCAATCATCTTGATGGGGAAGAGAGAGCTGGTTGCTTTGCTTAATTTGTCTTCCTGGTGTCTCGTGATGGTTGAGTGGCTCTTCCTCGTGGTGCCATGGGGTTGTCTGCAGTTTGTGATTGTGGTATTTCCTGATAATACTCACTTACTATTTTTGTCCCAAATGACCATAAAAGAGCAGTCTGATCTTTGCCCATAATGTTTGCACTTAGGCAAAGTTCAAACAAAAATGTGAGGGATCATAATACAAACAAAATCAGGTAAAAATTAATGTACATCGCGCTAATATGGAATTGCAACATAACAGCCAAAACGGCCAAACCCTGCATACTTTGTCTATTTGGTTTGTTGCTTGATGTCCAGGGTTTAAAGCTGTGGACATATTAGGATGGCTATTTATCCTTATCACAATTTCCCCTTTGTAGTCTTACCTTAAGTATTTAAAGACTATAAGGAAGTATTCTTCATCCATCAATTGATAACTGTCATGCTAAACTCGGTTGTAAGGAGAGAATAAAAACAAAGGTTTAAAGGTCATCTAATTGAAAGGATGATTGTCAAGATTGGAAAAAACACAAAGTACAAAAAGCTGGGCTGTACACACTACCCATTGCACTTTCATGGCAGGCAGGCAAACTGTACGCTATGTCTCCTATCAGGGTATATTATTCAAACAAACCAGTACTAGATAAATTCATGCTGAAACTGACCATAAACACTGTTTTGATTTATATGTTTTTCAAAGCATGGACTATTAACCATTTCAAGACTATTTGTTGTTTGGAATACAAATTTGTACCAAAATAAAGCAATTCTCATTCCAACTAAATGTGATAAGGATCGCAAGTGCCCGTTCAAAACAGACAGCCTGGATCGCAACTACCCGTTCAATTTACTGTCAAGTACCCATTCAATATACTGTCAAGTGCCCGTTCATATGATGTAATTAGGTAGCATGTCAAGTCGTTACATATTATTCCAGTTAACACTCTTTCAGCAATTTTTTTATAGAATACCAATGATATGTAATTGTAGAAGGTGGAAAAATAAGAAGAATGTACAGAATTCATTGTTATGCTATACGTGTATTTCTTTACAACTTTGCACAGTTATCGCTTTGGGACAAAGTGTAAAAGAACTGATCAGTGTCATTATTTTTATGAGAACGATCACAAATATTAGTTTTAATATTACCAATTTACAGGATAATTATCTGGGTACTTACGTGAGTATGAGTTAATTCATGACACAAACGCAAATGGCTGCGGTGTTGACATATTTATGCACCCTGTGTTTTCTATTGAGATCAAGTGACTGATCCTCCAATGTACAACGTCACAAGTGCCGTTACTTGTCGTTCACTCGCAATTGTCCGGTCACTTCCGCTCCCTGGTAATATACTTGTCTTCTTCAATAGACACTGCTCCACAATGAATCTTGTGAAAGAGAAGCAAGGAGGACTGGTCCCTCCGGGTCTCAAGAGATGGCCATTCAAGCTCACCAAGCGTTTCGCTGACACTACTCATGTTTTGCCATCTCCTGCAGGTCCAGCGGGCTGCTATCCTCTGGAGATAGAAAGAGGGCAAAGATCAGGAATCGATACAATCAAGCACCACACCTGACCCAGGATACCTATGAACTTTCTCAATCTGATTAATCTGAAGTTTCGAGTGAGGGTTCCAAATGGATGCTGCATACTCAAGTTTAGGCTGAACCAAAGTTTTGTATGCAACTTCCTTAGTTCTCCTAGGTGCAAAAGCCAGGTTCCTGCGACGGAATACCAATTGTCTTAGTTGCTTTGGAAGATATTTCTGAGACATGCTGACCCCAATCCATGTGATCAGTGAACATTTTCCAAAGTTTGGTTGTGTAGTGAATAATCGAAGAGAATTTGTTTGTGATGCTGATGCCAATTCACTCTCATTGAGTGACATTTGGCTACATAAAATTTAATTTGCCAATCGGCTTCCCACTGTCCTAAGCGGTTGAGGTCTTCTTGCAAAATCAATGAGTCCTGAAGTGAATGTATATTCCTAAACAAGACACAGTCGTCTGCGAACAGGTGAACAGAAGACCTGGTGTCATCCGGCAGATCATTTATGAAGATGAGGATCAGACCAGACCTAGGACCGATCCCTGGGGCATACTGGATAGCACTGGGACTGCATCTGAAGCTTGGCCATAAAAAAAACTCCTTAATTGTGCGCCCAGAGAACCTGAGTTGATCCACTTGTGGGTGGATCCTCTTATCCCATAATACTCCAATTTGTGTAGTAGCCTCCTATAATTGCCACTGTTGAGGAGGTTTAGAGTGGCTCCCCTCGTTCATAAAGCTCTACTTACGTTACGCATATATAACGATAGGTATCACAAATTTAATTCCAATTTCATCAAACCCTTCTTATCTTAGAAGGCTTGTGGTGGTGGGAACGAAGTCATTCTTTGCGAAAAAGATAAAATTGTCTCAGAGCAGCCGGAGGTCTGCGAACTTTTCAATGATCATTTTGTCAATGTGGCCAAAGATATTGGCAAATCCTCTGACCATTACAAAGATGATTTTTCTGATCACCCCAGTATAACCAAAATTTTGGAAAATACTCCCCAGTGTGAGATTGATCAGAAATTTACTTTTAAGCCAGTAGGCGAGAAATATATCCATAAGATCATATCAAACTTTAATGTGAAAAAGGCGACAGGTGCTGACAATATATCGGCAAAAATACTCAAATCTTGTTCGTCTTCTATAAGCAGTTCTATAGCTAATTTTGTGAACAAATCTTTTGAAACATGCAAATTTCCAAATTTTATGAAAAAGACTCAAGTTCTACCTTTATACAAGAAAAAAGATCCCTTGAATAAGGAGAACTATAGGCCTGTTAGCGTTTTACCAACAATCTCTAAAATATTTGAGCGCAGCATGCACGACCAGTTATCTTCGTTCATGGATAATTATTTTAATCCTTTTCTTGCTGCTTTTAGGAAAGGGTTTGGATGTCAGTCCACCCTGCTGAGACTTTTAGAAGATTGGCGAAAAGCACTGGACAATCATGAATGTGTTGCCGCAATTCTGATGGATCTCTCCAAGGCATTGGACTGCCTCCCCATGGGCTCTTGATTGCAAAACTAAGGGCCTATGGATTATCAGAGGAGGCGGTCGAGCTACTTGAGAGTTACCTCAGTGATAGGTCTCAGCAGGTTAGACTAGGCACCTTCACCAGTACCTGGGAGAAACTATTCAAAGGAGTACCCCAGGGATCCATTTTGGGTCCCTTACTTTTTAACATTTTCTAAAATGATATATTTTACTTTGTTTTAAGGTCAACCATTTACAACTATGCTGATGACTAGAGTCTCTTTTATTCATAAAGATTTTAACTTTTTCAAATCTGTCTTAGAATCAGATAGTCTGAACCTAATTTCCTGGTTTGAAGAAAATTCCATGAAATCCAATCCTGACAAGTTTCAAGCCATATGTATTGGAAAGAAAACTTACGACAATATTGAAACTTTCAGGATTGGCGAAACTGACATTAAATGTGAGAATAATGTTAGTTTGCTGGGTATTAACATTGATTTTATGTTGAAATTTGATGACCATGTACTGAAATTTGTAAAAAGGCTTCAAAACAATTAGCTGTTTTAAAAAGACTTGGTAGATTTTTAACTAAACAGGGGAAAGGATCATTGACGGTTTGGGCCTTATACGCCTATTTTTCTGATTCCAAGAACGCTGCTTTTGAGCTTCTAGTGTGGTGCATGTAGTATCAGTGCAATAGGTGAATCTAATGCCAAGAGCCAGATAGCAAAATATTTTCAAAATTCCTACGCACTCGAGAGTTATGGCGGGAAGAAAGGGGAGGGGGTCTGATATTTCATGAAAAAAAGTGCTTTAAAAAGTGATTTCTGCACGTTTTCTTGATTTATTTGGTAGGCATGGTGATATCTATTGAACATACCATATGCAGAGTATTAACGAATCACGATAATTGATGAAATTGTTTTAAAAACAAAATACGTTTTGTAATAAAATGATTTTGAGGAGATAATTTAGAAGTTACCTGTACATTTTTGACTACATGTACCGTAACTAATACAAAACTGAAAGCTCAACAAAAGAAATAAATATTTTTGAAGGAATGAAAGTGTCCCATTTAGCTTTGGAAAGTAAAACTGATTCTAACTAGATCCTTTGAATATTACTTTTGCTTTGTTTAAAGCGCATAGCATGTTGAAATGCATTTAAAGTGTCCTAATATTTATGATTATACATGATGCATATATATCCCTATATGAGACAATATATTGAACACTATAGTATTTACCTGTTATAACTCTTTGCATGCCAGTGGAGAATTTTGTCATCTGTCAATAGCCTTTTGCAAACAGTTTGAACCCAGATGAAGATCAATAGCATGTCGGTCTTTATCTGGATCCAAACTGTTTGACACTCTGATGGGTGTCCTGGGTGGTTTGTTTTTAAAAATTTAATTTTGAAGAAAGTCAGCAGACGAAAATAAAAACATGAACAATTCCCTAGCATGCAAATAGATAAGTACAGGACGTTTGCAAAAAATGTGTCATTTAATACCAGTGAGATTTTTTCTTATGCAAAAAATGCATTAAACCTTGCTCATTCTACTATTAAACTTTAAGTACTTTATATTAAACTAGCACAGAATACAAAGCAATTTAGGAGGTTGATTCTAGAGGACTTCATTACTGTCATTAATTTCCTATTTGGTAGAAAAGGCATTTTATGGGCTTAGGCCCTGGGTTTTTGGGCTGCTGAACATCTTCCCCCCCCCCTTGTGCCAGCAAGCTACTTCCATACAATGTGTAAAATATGGTAACACATATTCATGCAAAAGCTTTTGCTGGCACACGGGGGGGAATGATATTTTAAAAAATGTTTTCGGATTCCTATATATCTTAATGTAAAACTGATTGTTCTACCCAAAATTTTACATCTTTAAAGCATTTCATATCGAAAACGGATTTCACAGCCATAAAGAGCTCAGGTCAGGGTAGCTTCAGTGTGACGAAAGGGACAATTGACAAACTTTTATTTTTACTGAAAACCATAGGCATTTACCTATAGCAAGTGTCAATGATCCTTGGTCATATATAACTCTTTTATATCATCAAATTTTAGTTATTGCCCCTTAGCTTGGCACTTTTGTAGTATTGCCAGTACAAACAAACTCGAGAAGGTTCAAGAGAGAGCATTGAGATTTATAAATAACGACTACTCCTCATCTCTCAAGAAGTTACTCAGCCAAACTAAGACTGAGCCCCTCCATGTCAAAAGGCTTAAGCTGATGGCATGTGAGGTGTTCAAAATAGTAAATAAACTCTCACCTGAATATATCCAAGACATGATTAGTATTAAGACCTCCACTTATAATTTCAGAGGTGAGAGAAAGGCTGACATTCCAAGAGTAAACACCACAAGGTATGATCTGAGGTCATTCAGGTCCGAGGCTCCCCGGATCTGGAACAGTGGGGTATGTGCGACCAGCAAAGCCTTAGATCAGTCTGATCGGGGCCTTTGCTTGTCACTTGAGTGTTATGTGACTATTGGGCTGCTGCCTGGGTGTCATTTGGGTTCTGAGCCGGGGGGGGGGGGTGTGCGGGCTCGTCTGGGTCTGCACGTGTCGGAATGCCACATTGTTGGAAGTCACATGCCACGGCTCTAGATTCCATTATCCCATCCTTTTGTACATTTGTGCCTTAGAAATTTTCGCTGTTAAGACTACCTCATTGAGTAAAGTCTTGCTTTTATTTTCGCCTTTTTCGTTTTTAGGGCCCCTACATGTCAACAGGATGTGATTACTTTGCAACTTAAACTCTGCCGCACTGTCTTTCTTCCCTTGAGTCTCTTAATCCCCTATTTAACCTTTTTATAGAGATATAACTTTTTGAATAATTTTTTTTAACCCAAGTTTATTTTCAGTCTTACAATGTATATATGTTTATAATATTACTTTGCATGCTCTGTGGCATATTCTATGTTTGTTCTCTTTAAATTTGTTTGTCGAAGTAAAAGCCCTACAGGGCTTATGTTACTTGTTATATGTATATTCGACGTAAAATAAATCTTCTATGTCTATGTCTATGTCTATGTCTAAGAACAGAATCCTATTCATGTGACTGCGCATGCTCACGAAAGACTTTTCAACACACAATGCAATATTTTTTCAGTTGCCATATTTTGATAATTTAGTAATAGAAAAAAAAATACATAAACGCTAAGAACAAAATAAACTTCATTAAACGGCATGTTTAAAAAACAGGTGCACAGATTTTACACAGGGTTTTCGACATTCCAATCTGGATTTCAACCCTTTACCTGGATGAAGACGATGGTGATCATGGTATTTTCCAATTTATCTATCTATTTATCTATCTTCTTATACTCAGGCGATCATATATGATCATTTTCTGAGATGAGTGTTTTAGAATTTTGAAAAAAAAATCTTCTGGCTGAGTCATCTAAATGAGTGCACTGAACTCCAATACCACGTCACTCATGACGTCAGTGTGTATGCTATAGATAGACGCAATGGGTACTACTCAATACCTGTCTTAATATGCTGACAAGCTATTAAAGGGAGACAAATTTCATCTCTCACCATTTTTTACAAAATCAAGCATCAATTAGTTAATATTCCATTTCCAAGCAATATTCAGTCACCCATGAGATACAGATATACATTTCCTCGATCTAGAATAAACATACATAGATACTCATTTTTTCCCAGAGCTGCTAAACTTTGGAACAATCTCCCACCTGACCTTCGTAATAGTCCTGACCACGGATCATTCCGAGCAGGGCTCCTCAAAACTCTTTAAAAAACTGACATCAACCCACCATCCTCATATTCATCAATTTCAACCCCATCAAACAGTTTCATTATCCATTAATCACCATTCATGATGCCTTCCACTAGTTCTTTCACATATGTTGATTTCACAGCTAAAAAACTAGAAAATACCAAAATTCTACAAATTGTTTTTCTACATACGAGTACAAGAATTGCTTTTGATTCTTTTCTTTTTATTATTACCGTCATTTGCGCGCGCACGCCATGTAATACTCACTTGAGGTGTTTGGAGTACTTGGCAGATTCAGAGGTTGGGTGCTTGTCGGTAATTTGACAGACCCAGTGAAAGAGGGCGTGGATAATCTGTTAGGGGCAGTTTCAGTATCGACACCTAAAGTTGAATTTTGTTGCGGGAGTCGAGGACTTTATATTTCATTTTTCCTGGGCTTGTCCACATTTCTCAACACCGCATACGTCTTTAAGTAGTAAAATTAACTGAGGTAAAGACCAAACTTAATCGTCTCAGTTGAATTAAGTTGTCGGTAGACGACCCATTTCTATAACGTTCATCATAAGCAAGTGTTGGCTTTCCAAAATGCTATCTATGGTAACAACCAAGCCCTCAGGAGATGTAGCCGTTTGTTTACTTCATTAAAAAGCGGGTGCGTTTACTATCCGGAATGGACAGGAATGGTAAAATAATAAATTTAGTTGCATAAAACAAATTAATTTTGATATCCATTCTGGTTAGGCACTGTCTCGGGGTCCGGTACCGGACCCCTAGACTACGGGTCCGCTACCGGACACCGAGCCACGCCAATGAGGACTGTCTCGGGTCCGGTAGTTTGTGAAACAACTACTCGGCACGTCTAGGGATACGGGGGTGCGTGTCCGTACCTGCACGTATATGTAGTAACTGTTATTTTACCAACAAAAACTCGTGATGAAGTTTCACTTTGCTTCGTCCGCCATCTTTGATCATCTGTATTTACTGTCACACTATTCAAACAAGTATAAGCTTACTTTATTCCTTTTATTTTTATTTTTATTATCCTTATTTTTTCAATAAGGTCATAAATAAAGGTAATTAATGTCAGGGGAACTTACTATCGCATCAGTGAATTGGCGCAGGGTTTGATGTCCTTTAATGTGGTGTTTGTCTCAATGTTCTTATTAATTTATTGTTGTTATCTGTCTAATTGATTATTAACCTAAAGGTAAATACCAATTTGCACTTTCATTGAAGTAAGCAAACGGTGATTGCAGGTGCATTGTTTAATTGCTTTCATACCAACTAAATGGTCACATAACTGTCGGTCGGTCTGTCTGTCCGCCCGTCCATCCACAACAACCACCAGTGAAACCCATTGGTCGATGGTGGTCCGAAGTTATTCAAAATAAAACAGCTTAAAACGTGGGCCGATTTTGGCCCGATATAACATGCTAGCACGGGAAGTTATTCACAGCAGTGAGACGGTTCTTTTGAGCACCCAAAAGCTTAAGACCAAATAAGCACACAAAATCAGACCACTGTCGATTACCAGCCAAACGCATGGGCCGATGGTGGCTCGGTAATAGCACGCTGGCACAGGACGTTATTCACAACAAAATTGCTATATATGACTATTGAGCTCTATGAAATGTGGTGCTCAGAAATTTATGATAGGGATCTAACATCAGTTGGGCGTATTTATGATGAAATGATCCAGAGGGGGGGGGGGGCAGGGGCTCCAGAGCCCCCTCCCCCTGAAAAATCATAAGAAATATAGGGTTTCTTAGCAATACTGATCAGGATCCCCTGAAAAATTAAAAAGCTACTAAGCCATCAATGTTGGGCCATCATTAGCACGCCAGCGAAACGCCATTTATGTTCTGCTAGATTATTCCAGTCCAGTCTTTGTAGCAAACAGTGTGGATCCGGATAAAACTGCTCTCCTAAGAGCAGTCTGATCCAGGTCCACAATGTTTTTCTGTTCGGAGAAATTAGCCATTGACGTAAGCATAAGTTGCATTTTCCTTGCATAACGACCCATATGTCGTCTACTAGTTCGTTATTGAAAGACGTCTTTGAAGCAATCAATATTGACCCAGATCTCATAGGAGCAGTCTGATCCTGGTCCCAAATGTTTGTCTGTATGGGGATATTGGCCATTGACGTAAGCATAAGTTGCATTTCCCTGACATAACGACCCATAAGCCGTCTTTGTAGCAAACAGTGTGGACTCGTATCAAACTGCTATCCTAGGAGTAGCCTGAACTGGATTCGCAATGTGTGTCTGTCCGTAAGACGTCTTTGTAGCAAACAGTTTGGACCCAAATCTGACTGCTCTCCTAGGAACAGTCTGATCAGGGTCCACGGCGAAATTAGCCGTTGGCGTAAGCATTTATATGTAGCAGATAACTCCAGCAGACGTAAATTTTAGATGCATTTCCGCGATTGAGTCGTTCAACCTATGCAGATCCATTTGTAACGCCTCTGTAGCAAATAGAGTGGACCGAGATCAGACTGTTATCATAAGAGCAGTCTGATCTTGTTCATCACTGTTTGTCATTATTTTAGATGCAATTCCGCGATCGAGTCTTCAGCCTTATGATATCCATTTGTAACGTCTCTCTAGCAAACAGTGTGGATCCAGATCAGACTGTTATCATATAAGCAGTCTGATCTTGTTCAACACTGTTTGTATTTATGCTAAAAAGTCATTTCCTTTTTAGACCATATCAGTTGTTTAAAGAAAAGACAAAAAAAAAGACTCAGAGTCTTCTTATAGAGCTATATCCGAATGTCAAAAGATACCAGCAAGATCCACTGCCGTTGTCCCAGTAGTGAGTCTCTTTGAAAGCTATAGTTGAATAATGAATCTACACTACAGACTATGTAAGCTTATTTGACACTGCTCACTCAGCTCACTAATCAGCTGCCAACAAATAGTTTAATTGGTTCCTTTAATTGAAGATGAGAAGATAATTGATTTGTTACAGGTGAGTTAAGTTCTTTTTTTTACCTTACCGCTATTATTCATATACCTTTTGTATAAGCTTAATTGTTTGAATAGTGTGACGCATGACAGTAAATACAGATTGGTTTCCCATTGAGGATCAAAGATGGCGGACTAGCAAAGTGAATCTTCAACATGAGTTTTTGTTGGTAAAATAACTGTTACTACATATACGTGCAGGTACGGACCCGTATCCCTAGACTTGTCAGTAGTTGTTTCACAAACTACCGGACCCCGAGACAGTCCTCATAGGCGTGGCTCGGGGTCCGGTACCGGACCCCTAGAATCAGTGTCTAGGGGTCCGGTACCGGACCCGTAGCCCTGTGGTCTAGAGGTCCGGTACCGGACCCGGAGACAGTGCCTTCTGGTTATGGAGGCCCATTCCGGTGCGTTCCGGTCCATTCTGGTGCATTCCGGTCCATTCATGTTATTATATGCACCGTTAAAAAGCCCCACATTGGGCGAAGACTTTTACCAGGCCACGTATCGCAGTCGGTAACGTGTCTGGCAACAGATGTAAGTCTGACTGCAGATCCAGGGGTCGCGAGTTCAATCCAGGCCCGGTCCCATACTTTCGTCGACAGTGTTAGAATTAAACTTGATTTCTATTAGTTGCAGAACTGGGACTTTAGATTTTTTTTTCGATCTGGCTGAATCTAAAGTCACAGTGGATTTGTGCTCTATCTTGACCAGTGATGGAGTCCCCTTTCGTTTTGGGAAAAACTCGTTTCCTGTGACAATCCAACCATTCAGACTTCTTCATTTGTTTTACATACACAACCAAAGTTTTAAAAAATGTTACCATTGACTTTGCTTTTGTGACACGATCAATGCAACCTGTAATATTATGTTCTTGCTGTTGCTTTTCGGCTCATCACAGCCATTTTGCATGCTTTTCACGAGCTTGGGGTGATGACGCTGAATGTTGAATTGATGTTGAATTGATGAGACGAACTAATTAAAACGTTGAGAAATATCATAATAAAACCCGGTAGTGGTTATACTCCCCATGACTAGGTAAGGGATGTCAGGGCTTTTCCAAAAACTCGGTAAATTATTAGTCTACGAATAAGATTAACAGTGGATTTTGGACATTATAAGAAACAAGTAGGTGTTTGAATTTAGAAAAAAATCAGCGCAAAATTGTTAAAGTTATTGAATCTGATAAATACTTTCTCAATGTTGGTATGCTCGCCACAGTCTCGTTTTTGTATTATTGTGCATTGTAGCGCCCCCTATTTTCTATTAACTTACAACGAGTAATGACCTATTTCAGAAAATGAAAGTCGATTTCCAAGAATGGTTTGATTTCAATTTAATGTAGCATGACAAAGAAAATAAGATACTTACTTGACTGAAATCCGTAACAATCACATACCCCACCCATATAAATCCAATTTTCGGAAAGGAAGCTTTATCATGTCCCAAAATGTCATAATCAGACCGAAAATGGACTTTTCCAACATGGCGGACAATTGTTATTCTGATTCATGTGCTTACATGACAAGTTTCCCGCCAAAAGTAAAAAGCTAACACAGGAGTACATTGACCTCTGAACCGAGAGGGGGTCAGCTTGTTTACGACAAGAAGGGATGGATTGGAAAGATCAGAATCAAATTGCTTTTGCACAGTGATCAGTAAGATATTATGCAAGGAAAATATTTTTTATCATGGCTATAAACCTTGCTGCAAGCTGAATAGCTTCACTACCACACGCTTATATTCAAATAGGCTATCAGTCAATACACACAGTTGGTACCCATCGTTTTTAAGGCGCCACTTGAATCTTATATAGAGACATCGGGTGTTTTGACCTTCTTTTTGAACATGTGCGCAATGGTTTAAAATTAGAATTGTAGAATGATGTAATTGTTTGAATATGCAGAATCATTTGGCCTTTTTTTCTATGTATTTCCTGTTAGCGGAAGTGGGGGAATTTCTTATCTGAAAATAGTCAATTTTCTATCCAGTGACATCCGTCGGAATACAGAACCAGGGTGAAAAATTTGCATACTAGGTTGAAGATTGATCTATATTTGTAAACATTCATCAATATATTAAAAGAAGACCTATTACAAATGGTGAGAGAGGTCACCATAAAAATCAACCTGAATGCACAAAAATTATCCCATCCATTGTCATTAAGAACTCCTCGAACACAGTTTGTACATATCCAACTGCGTAGTTCTCGATGTCAACAAATTGGTAAAAGGCGGCCCCAGTTAGATCGGTAATTGGTTATCATTTTTGCAAATATCTACATGTAACAAATGTATGGTGAGATGGTATTGGATTCTTTTAATCTCAACAGACCGGGTATGATCAATTTTTAGGCCAATTATAATAAATAGGAAGGTAAAAGAAAACATTTTCATGTAAAGGGTATTTTACCCTATTTCATTTTTGTCACTATGCGGTTGTATTTAAATATCAATAGACATTAAAGATGCAAATACAAGTCTGATTTTGGTATTTAAGGTTGTTAAAACATATGTGTATTCAGAAAACGGAAAGTGAACGGGTCATTGTCGGTACATGTACATAAATTACCAAAACAAATTCATGCATGATTTTAGTTTCTCACAGAAAAAGCATGCTCTTAAGCACAGAAGACAAAAATGACGCCATGTTTTGAAAACAAATTTTAGTGTAAACATTCTGTGTGGATAGGAGTATTTTATCCTTTTAGAGCTAATCAGGTATGAATCAGCGGCAAACTAAATAGCAAAATATAGATAATAATAAATATAAACATACAAAATGGAGTAGTGATAGAGGAAGACACTGTTTGGAAATGTGTTTTCAACTTGGTTTACGTCCACGATAACAGTAAACTAAAGGAAAATATAGACGCTTAAAAAATCAGGGCTAGATATGATAACATAAAATAAAAATCTATCATATCGCCCTGAATTCAGTGCTAGATTTCTGTTGCGTCCCTGGGACCCAGGGCATCAATAAAACTTGAGTCCCATGTAAATTTTACTGAGTCCAGGAAAGTTTAGTTTCCAAACTGATATTTTTTTTATTTTGCAATGTAAAACACAAAGAAGTTAGCTTAAACTATCAATTTACTTTATCTCAAACACTTGCAGTTAACACTTAGTGATTAACGATCAATTAAAAAACGCCAGAAAGAAGCATACTTAGCAGAGATGGAGTATTTAACTTCTTTGCTTTTAAAAAGTCTTTACTTGTTGCTTAAGATCAAGATTATTTTAAATACGCCTGTTGAAAATCGCCTGTCTGTGAACGCATTTTTGAACAGACAAAACATCGAATTTCGATAATATTGGCTTCAAAGTGACTGTATTAAGTTATTTAAATGTTTCTAGTGTGATTTCTCGAGGCAAACGCCATTTTTACCCAGCAAATTGATTTTGGGAAAACCGTAAATCAGTATTCATAGCAGAGCCTCGGTCTGATTTCAACCGTTGCTATGAACAACGGATCTCGGGAAAACCACAACTGTATACTATTTATAGCAGTCTCTTTGTGATTTTGAAGCGTTGCAAAGTACAATAAACCCATATTCAAGGGTTTTAATTCTCTTTACTATTGAGCTGGCTTAAATTTGTTGAAAGTTGACTGCTTTTGAACTTGCATCCCATGTACGCAGGCTACTTGTCTATTTTGCGTACCAACGATTTTCATTGCGTATTTAGATATTATTACGGCGTAAACGCGAACACTTGTGGAGATTGATCAAGAAATAATTTCTACGGTCATTCTCCTCCCTTCAGCTGAATCATTCAAGAAGGGTTGTTGTCAGTTACAAGCGAAAGTATGTGCATTAAGTACTGGTTAACTGCTTGTTCAAGCTTGCCCAGGAAAAAGTGACTGTCCCGCCGTGACCATAACTGTTTAGTTGAGACGTAAAGCAACAAAACAAACAAACGTTGTTAAAACTCCGTACCACGGCCATCAATAGGGGTGGCTAAATTGTTAGAAAATATTTAAAAACTGATTAAAACATGCATACATGAAGGAAATATATCCGAAATACTTTAATATAGTGGACCTATGTGGAATCCTGCCATATAAGAGGCTGTGTCCACACTTGTGTGGTCGAATTATATACCACTGTATCTCATCTCCATTTTTATACTACAATCAATACGCCCAGACCCAACAATCAATACGCCCAGGCCCAAATATCGTTTGTAATGATCAGTTAAATCGGGCAAGGGTCAGTGTTTTTCACGGTCGATGTCGGCCATTTCTACATCTACATTGTTACACTAAGCTGTCATACTTGACATTTCTTTAGTGGTGCACAAGAGAGAAATATAAAGAGAAAAATCATCGGCGAAGAGTCTAGTTCTGGAGTTAATGTTGTCTGGTAGGTCGTTTATGAAGATCAAGAATAGAACTGGACCTAAAACGGACCCCTGAGGCACTCCACTGACGACAGGAACTTTCTCCGACGACTGTCCCTCTACTAAAACCTGTTGTGTTCTAGAATTCAGGAACGATGAGATCCACTGGTATGTAGTGCCTCGAATACCACAGTGGTGAACCTTCTTCAGTAAGCGTTGATGGGGTACGCGATCAAGCGCTTTACTAAAGTCCAAAATGATCATGTCTGTCTGGATTTTCTTGTCTAAGGATGCTGCTAGCTCATGATATAAGGTCAAGATCTGGGTCTCGCAGCTTCTCTTTGCTCTAAAACCTTGCTGGCAATCATTAAGGATGTTGTGTCTTTTTCCAGGTGCTTTACAGTCTTGGAGACAATGACATGCTCTAGTAGTTTACAGCATAGTGATGTAAGCGATACCGGTCGATAATTGGCGGCATCATGGCGAGTACCCTTCTTAAAGATAGCTGTCACATTTGCATGTCCCCAGTCCTCGGGCACTCTTCCCTCTTGAAGTAACTTATTGAAAATGATGGTAAGGATTGTGGCTAGCTCTGAAGCGCAGTCTTTCAAGATATGTGCAGGTATGCAGTCAGGACCTGTGGCTTTCCTTGGGTTGGTCTTCTGAAACAGCTTACGAATACCGGCCTCATCTCTTCCATGTCGGGATACTGTGTGCCAGAAGGGCTAGGGACCTGGTTTGTGTCATCCTGGGTGAAAGTAGTTTGATATTGGCGGTTCAAGATGTTGGCCTTGTCCTTTGGTGCATTGAAGAGACGAACCTTGTCCTTTAGTGGTGTGATTCCTGTGTTGTCTTTTCTAAGGGATTTGATTTAAGACCAGAACCGTTTCTGTTTTGAAGGTTTATCGTCCTGGTTGTCATTGACTTCGATGATGTTATTTATGTATGAAAAGTAAACCTGTCTTTCTAGTTTTTGAATGTCACCTTTGCATTGCCTGTACATGTACTTTCTAATGTCCTTTTCTTTTTTGGTTTTCTTCATTCTTGTATATAATCTAGCCTTTTTCCTGATTGCAGTTCTGACTTTGCATTCTATCCATGGCTTCTTCCTCCTTGTACCCCACAGAGTCCTTGCTGGTATATGTGCATTCATCAGATCAGAGAGGCGCTTTTTAAACAGGGTCCATAGTTTGTCCACTGGAGCTGAAAGCATAGTTGACATATCTCAGTGGAGTGTATGTAGTCCTTTCTTAATACTTTCGTAGTCAGCCTTATTGTAAGAAAAGACCACCCTTGGTGGTTGTGGTGTCTTATGTTGGCGTAGACTAGCTTCAATGTATACAGCTTCATGATCTGAGATGCCGGGTTTTACTTCAACTGTGTTGACGAGAGAGCTGTTATTGCAGAAGAATAAATCAAGTGTGTTTTCTGTGGTTTCTGTAATCATGGTTGGGATACTAGTTGTTGGAGGAATCTGTCAGCTATGATGTTGATCAGCTGGTTGCACAGACCAGACTTGGAAGCAGACCCTTTAACACTGCTGTCAGTCCAGTTGATGTTGGTTAGGTTGAAGTCTCCACTCAGCCAGATATGAGCATTTTCTGGTATCCTTGATAAATCGGTGTCCAGTTGAGCTAGGTAATCTGGGTTGTCAGAGTCTAGTGGTGGATACCGGGCCGCGTAGCGCAGTCGGTAACGTGTCTGGCTACAGATGCGTGTCTGACTGCAGATCTAGGGGTAGCGAGTTCGATCCCGGCCCGGTACCATACTTTCGTGGAGATTGATCATGAAATAATTTCTACGGTCATTCCTCCCTTCCGCTGATTTATTCAAGAAGGGTTGTTGTCAGTTACAAGCGAAAGTATGTGCACAAATTACTGGTTAACCGCTTTCTCAAGCCTGCCCATGAAAAAGTGTGGTTAAGTGAACTGACCGTCCCGCAATGACCATAGCTGTTGACATGGGACGTAAAGCAACAAAAACAAACAAACAAGAGTCTAGTGGTCAATAGAATGCACCAACATATAGGTTACTTGCTCCAGTTACAGTGATCTGTACCCATGTCATTTCGCAGACATAGTCAGTCCTGAGTTCCTCTGGTTCCATACTTTGAAGGTAGTTCCTGTCAAGGATGAAAACTCTGCCACCCTTACGTTTCTTTCTGCTCCTTTGAAACACCTTGTAATCATCAGGGAAAATTTCCGTGCTCAGGTGTTGGTCGGACAGCCACGACTCTGTGCCAATGACAATGTCCGCATCCGTTGTTTCACACATGTTCAGTAGGGAGGCTTTCTTGCCGACAACTGACTGGTAATTTAGATCAGTGGGATGTCGTCACGCTGGTTCTTACTAATGTTTATAGGTTGCTGAACATCTGTGTAATTCATGAAACTGGGATGGAGCAGATGGCCTTCTGGATCCGATTGGGATGCAGGATGAATCATTGATGCGCTGGGTGGACATGTTCTTGGAGATGAGCCTCTATTTGGAGATGGTGTAGCATGCAGGTTACTGAAGCTGATATCAGGATCAAGTTATCTGTTACTAGCATCAACTGAAATTGAGTGAAATTGGTTGGATGTTTCAAAGAGGCAGGAAGAGAAGTTTGGGAGATTTCAATTTCTCAATGAAATACAAGCCTCTTTCAAACATGGATCTTGTTTTGGGGAGTTTGGCTGTAAAACTCCCCAACAATTTTTCAGCCTGTCCAATACAGTTGACGCGATAAAAGATCATTTCAACTGTATCGCGAGGCAGAATAATTGCTTCCTTAAGGAATGTGGATACATTCTTGTATAGGAATGTATCTACATTTTGTCTTAGGCTGAAAACTCGCTTTCGTGAAGATGTATCCTTAGAGAGGCATCTATAACAGAAATGCTGTTTATTCTGTATTGGTTACATTGACGGAATAAAACGCATTTTATATGAAAACATTGTTTTCTTAAGAAATGAGGAATCATCTCTATATAGAGATATAACTAACTTTTTGATCCAGACTGAATAAGTGCTTTCTAAAAAAAAATGTGGAATCATTTCTATATAGAGATGTATCCACATTTCTTGAGAAAACAATTATTCAGTCTTGGCCAAAAATCTGGTTACATCCTATATACACTCAACTACAAAAGAAAACCATTAGTCTTTTCTTGGGGCAATTATGGATATCAGAATTAAGAAATGAAAATATTTTTTATACCATTTTACGTAGCAATCAGTTCTGCATCATTCCATTGAAAAATGTAACAGAGTTACTTAAATCTGTTCATGCTATTAGCCAGTGTTTAGACAAGGGGTCATTTTCAAAAATGACAAGTTTTCACTTGAGAATGAATATCTCATTCCAGTAAATCAGTTCACTTGAGTTAAAATCGTCCAAAAACAGACATGACCCACTCCTGCAGCAATAACTGCCTAATAACGAGGTCGAACAAAAAGCCTGTGACGTCGCACAACGTTCTTGGGAATCCACGCCCATTCTTCATGGAGAGCAACCTGAAGCTGTCGAAGATTCCAAGGTTCCACTGAACGATCCTTGATGCATGACCAGAGCTCATCCAACAACTGCTCTATCGTAATGAGATCCGGGCTAACTAAACTTACACGGTTTGTTTTGGCTTCTGTACACACTCGATGGCCTTGTCAGAGAGGGACTTACCGGTTATTGGACGAAGTGAACTGATTAAGACTCGAACTCGAGTGAAAACCAAATGTCTGAAACTTGTCAGTTTTAGAAATGACCCCTTGCCTATACACTGACGTACAACATGAAGGGGTTTAAGTAAAACTGTTACATTATTCAATAATTCGATGCATAATTGAGTGTTAAAGAATATGGTATTAAATATATTTTGATTTCTTAATTATTTTACCATAATTGCCCTAAAAAAAGATTGATGTGTTTCTTTTGTAGTTGAGTATAGAAATGATTCCACATTTCTTAAGAAAACAATTATTCAGTCTGGGCCAAAAATCTGGTTACATCTCTACATAGAAATGCATCCACATTTCTAAAATCTTGTTGCATCTCTATATAGAAATGATTCCACATTTCTTAAGAATATTTAAGAATTTATTACAGAAAACACGGAATAGGTATCATTTATAATCATTGCCCAATTGTTTCAAGAACTGATTTCCAAAGTTCATAATCCTAGAGGCTTGCACAAGTGTTGGAAATGCTCATGTACATGGATGCCCGATGAAGAAAAATGACTTGACCCTTATGAAGTTTAAAGGCCTCGATATTCATCTTATAAGAGGATATAGCTATTATTATTGGTCTTTCTGTGTAGTTAAGATGCCAAAGTTTATTTTGATACCACATTTGTGTGGATACATCTTATGAGGCAGGATTCCACATAGGTCCACAATATTTAAGTATGTCAAATATCTGCTGTTTCGCCAGATTATGATGTAAAAAAATGTCAATTAAATGATGCCACACCTGTTTTATGAAAATAAATCCATATTTTGTGACCACTCTAGGGCCTTCATTTTTCCTTTGAACTTCATCATTCTTTTAGGTACCAGGACATTCATTAAAGCATGTATGAGTTTGAATTTCGGTCAGACCCCATCATTGACTACAGAGTTACATGTAGCTGTCCTTGAGCATCTGAAAAATACAGTTTCACCAGGTTTCTTCTGCAATTTTTATTCATATCTTTTTAATACTTGCAGATAACCAGAACTGGCATATTATCTTGAGTGTTTGAATTTATTCCTGATCACTGTTTCAAGTTCAGAGTAACCTTCCTTTAAGCATCGCAAATTACATGTATGGTGCATCCAAACATTATGCTGGCTCTCAGGTGAGCTATCGTTGCCCACTAGACTACTTGTTTCAAAATTAACTTTAAAATAATATTTCAGGAATACTATCAGAGTGTCAAACAGTTTGAATCCAGATCAGGACCAACATTCTGAAGGTCCTGATCTGGGTCCAAATTATTTGCAAAGGTTATCAGCAGATGACAAGTCGCAGCTAGTAAGGAAAGAGTTAAACTGAAATGTTGGCTAGCTAGTATCATAGGTTTAGATAAGCAAAAATTTTCAGCGTAAAATTGTAAATATTTTCTTACCCATAATTTTTAGCATATGTTTTGGGTGCTCAAAAGAACCGTCTCATGGAGACGGTTCTTTTGAGTACCCACAACCTATGTTTTGGTTGAGAAATAAGAAAAACTATTTTTCTTTACACACTCTTAAGTAAAGGCCTGTAGTATGATAGTTATCCCTTAAAGCGCCAAGAAAGAAAATGCATCTGCAAAAGTCGTCTGCTGCAGTCGTCTGCTGCAAATAATTGCCTAACATTACAGATGAATTAAGTATAGAAGCAAACATTGTGGACCCAGAATAGACTACTCCTATAGGAGCAGTCTGATCTGGATCCACACTGTTTGCCATAGAGGCGTCTTAAACATTTCAGCAGACGAAAAAAGCAGACGACTTTTGTTGCGATTGGCGCATTAAGGGTTATAAGACTTTCTGTTTCTTCCAGAACTATGGCTACTGGTGACTTGTCTAACAATATCAGGAAGCTGAAAGCCAAGCTGAAAGCTGTAAAATACACGGAGGAGATAGATGTAAATGGGTAGGTACTCTAAGGCCAGAATTTTTTTATTAGTTGATTTACGGGAATTTTTTTTTCAGATTTAGGGTCAGGTGTACGAAAAAAATAATAAAAAAGCTCTGAAAATGACCAGTTAACTGGTAATTTTCAGAGGTTTTTTTTTTTTTTTTAATATTTTCAGAGTTTTTTTTTAATATCTCCAGAAACAGTAAAACTAGTAATAGGTAAACCAACAGGCTGTATTAAATCTTTAAATATTTTATCATTTTCCAAAATCTGGTAAGGACAATCACTTTTAACAGTGTCACTTTCAAAAATACACAGACAGAACCTCAAAAATATATTTTTTTCAACAAAACAAATAATATTTTGAGTCTGCGGATAAAATATTTTTTATTTTTAAATTATTTCTTTATCTACTTTCCGGAAAATTACAGTAGGAGGGTTTGTAAATCAACTAATAAAAAAATTCTGGCCTAACCTGTAAATATTTAGCTTTGACTTAGAATATTGTATATGAGCTATAATTTCGAACACTGGTTTTGAAGCGCAGTGGCTCAGTGGTAGAGTGCTTGACTTGAGACCCAGGGAATGCTGGTTCAAGTCTCATCGGCGTCATTGGATTCTGGCCTTAAGCAAGACACATTTATCCTTGCTTCATACTGGTTCAACCCTGGCAGGCCCGGACCGACATAACTGAAAAATTGTTTACTGGGATGTAAAGAATCAAATCAAACAAACAAACAAACAAACAGAGCAGACCCAGATCAGGCTACTTTTAAAGAAGCAGTCTGATCAGGGTCTTCCCTGTTTGTTATTCTGACTTCCAGCCTTGATGACCAGCATTTTAGTTGAGAGCAGAAAGACAATTTTAAGAGTTCAAAATTTTAGAACATTTAAATTTAGATTTTTTTTTTGAAGACCTTGGTGGGATCATCTGGATGGACTTAAAGGGTTCCTTCGAGGCCAAAAAACAACTTTCAGAATATGGTCATGTTGTATATCAATATACAGATAATGGAATGTTTATGTACAACAACATGCAGGCAAATATTTTGCCCTTACACACACTCCACCACAGGTAGAAGAAAATCATATGCATACACTCAACCCCTGTGCTAGGGTCCAAAGGCCAAAACTATTTTTTTTTTAATTTGACTTCTAGCATATCATGTTAAAGGGAATGAAGTGTAGAACAACATGCAAGCAAAAAGTTGGAACGTACACACACACACCTGACCTCTGGGGTTGGGTTAAAAGGTCAAATATTGAAATAGTGCAGTTAGATATAATTTCTTTGTTAAACGTAGCATGTTGACACAAAAAAAAAGTCTGTGCTTCGTTTGACAAGTTTTAGCTAAGACCTTAGTGATATCCAAGGTGGACTTAGGATTTTGAGAAATGAGGTTTTCATTTTTTTTATTTACTTTTCCTCTAAAATAATCTGTTATCGGGCATTAAAAATTAAATGAATTTGTCTTGTTGAATGGAAAAGGTGCAGTTTTGTGTTTAAAAGAGAGGGTGGTGCTTTTTAACATTAGTTGATTAAAGAATTAGTCCGATATTTGGTCACAAAACCTTTGCTATTATATTCAGGCCTCTAGAAAAGAGTGCGCAATATAAAACTCAAAAGAATCGTCTCAAGGAGCACCCAAAACAAATGTTAAAATTGATAGATAAGAATATATTCACCATTTTATGGTCAAAAATGTTATTTATCCATACAGGTTAGCAGAGGGCACAGCCACCGTGTATCTTCCAGTTTACCATTATGCCTTCACTAGCTATTGTCCTGCTCTTACAGAGCAGATCCTCGGTAAAGATATAGAGCTGTATGGCAAATCAGATGCAAGATTTATGGAGTCTGTATACAAGGTAGGATATTCAGCAAAGCTCCACTGGAGTTATAGAAATCCTAATGTATCTGGCTGTCTGTCTGTTTATTTAGCACTTTGCTGTTTAGATTTGCTCACCCTAAACGCTAGTCCAGTTGACTTTTTCTTGGTGAGGCCCTTCGATGCCTGGAGCAGGTTCAGATTATTGAAATGAGCAGCGGCATGAGATTTCCAACAATGTGGTATGTGCGACCAGCAAAGGCTCAGACCAGGCTGCGCATACGTGCAGTCTGATCAGAGCCTGCTGGGCGCTTGAATATTCTATGAATACTAAGCTACTGACCAAACATAATTTGGAGCATCTATGCATGAAAGGAGGCTGCAGAGGCTGGTCTGAGTCTACACTTGACAAAATGCCTCATTGTTGGAAATCACATGTCACGGCTCAAATAATGATACCATAACTTTCAAGATGGCCACTATGGCAGACATCTTGAAAATAGATTTGTGACTTCTCTAAAGCTTTGTTGGATTGGGCTGAAATTTTGTCTGGAACATATGGGCCTCCTTGCGACAAAACCTGTCTTCAGGGTCTCCGTCAAAGTGAGTTTCAAACCGGTCTTCTCCAGGGTTCATACGCGTCAGGGAAATGTTAGGGAAATTTATATTTTTTCAAGGTCAGGGAATTGTCAGGGAATTTTATGTTGTGTCAGGAAAATGAATGTTTGCTAAAATGTCAGGGAAATGTCAGGGAATTTTACAATTTCCAGCTTGTATCAAATGATGAGAAACAGAAAATGGCGAGTGCAGTTTTCTTAACATTTTGGATACAAGCTTAATCATTTTGGTAGATTCAAAGGGCTTTAAACATAAGAAGATGGCAGGGTTTGGTACCCTTTGCCTCTTGAGCTGCCTTTTAGGCAATTGTCTGGTGTCCTTCATCTATCTGTCTCTTTGTCTGTTATTGTTGTCTGTTTACATTTTCAAAGAAGTATATCTCTAATGTCAGTTTGACAAATGTGATCAAATTTCATGTAGAGTGTCATCAGATAGGGGAAAGGCTGTATAAGGTTTTTGGGCTGATTAGACGGGAACTGTTGTTGCCATGGATGATGGCAATGTAAAGCTCCCGTAGACTTATAATGGTAAAATTAAAAAAAAACAACTTCTCCTCTGAAACCATGATGCCTACAGCTTTTACAGTTAGTATGTAGCAATGTCTAGTGATCCCCTACATAAATCCTGCCAATCAAGCCCTTGAGTCAAAGCTGGCCACACCCTAAGGATCAAAATCTCCCATAGACTTATTTTGGGAACAACTTAAAAATTCTTCTCTGAAACCATATATATTTAGGATGTAGCAATGTCTAATGCTCCCCAACATCAAGCCCATGGCCACATGCACACACTCATGGTGGACAAATACATGTAACTCACATAGGCTTGTAAAGGGAAAACAGAAGACATTTTCTCAGAAACCATTTGGCCCACAAATTATATCCTTAGTATGCAGCAATATCTACAGTACTTATCTCCTACATAAATCCTGCCAAATAAGCCCCTTTGGTACAAAATGGCCACACCCTTGGGGATCAATAGCTCGCTTAGACATATAATGGGAAAGCCTTTATTTAAGCATCTTCTAATCTATAACCATGAGGGTCACAGCTCATATATTATGTATATAGTATTGTCTAGTGATCCCCTACATAAATTGTACCAGAAATACCCCTGGGGTCCAAATTGGCCATGCCCTGAGGATCATTAGCTTCCATAGACTTATATGCGGAAAACTTTTTTTTAAAATTCTGAGTGAATCCATGAAGCACATGCACAGCTTCTATATTTACTAGTATAAAGCAGTGCATAGTGATTCACTATGTAAATCCTGCCAATCATGCCCCTGGGGTTCAAAGTGGTCACTGTCACACCTAGTGACCCACTGAACCCGCGGTCATTTGCTCCCATAGACACATAAAAATAATAAAAAATCTTCTCTGAAACCATGAAGTCAACAGCTCAGCTGAGCGGTTTTGGCTCATTAAGCTTCTTGTTAGCTCAACTAAGCACTTTGTGCTAAAAGTGAGCTGTTCAGATCACTAAATGTGGTCTGTGTGTCATCCATCATGCGCCATCTGTTGTCAACAATTTGCAGTGTTCAGGTTTTAGTGGAATTTTATCAAAAACATTTTCTGTTGTTGCTTTTACAAAGCAATCCAGCAAATAATGATTTGCTTTCCTCTATTTACTGGTTGCATTATGGGTGGCTTGGTGGCTTTAGGGGAGGTTTAGAGGTAAACATATCAAATTTTTGACAGAAGACAACAGTTTTAACATACAGTTATTTGACAATCTGTAAATTTCTATGTTGAAAACATAGCTATTTGCTAGAAAAATGCTGAAAAGCTTGAATAAAAATTTTGCAAACTTCAAAATAATTACTCTAAATTGAAAACGTAGCTGTTCACTGTAGCTATACACAAAGGTTTGAATAAAACCAAGTTTCTCTAGCAAGTACAGTTTTGTCAGGGAAATTTGGATTGGCGTCAGGGAAAAGTCAGGGAAATGTCAGGGAATTTTGTTTTGTCCAGTCTGTATGAACCCTGTTCTCAGCTACAGAGACTAGCTAGAAAATTTTAATTTCACCTGTAGCAAGTTTAAATATGGTACTTTTCAAAAAGTGAATAACAAAGGCGTTGATCAGACTGCGCGGATGCGCGCGCTGGTCTACGCCTTTGTTGTTCGCAAACCATCGAAGACAAGGTTTCTCGCGTAGAGGCCCATATAATCATAGTATAATTTCAAATTTGTTCAAATGGTAAGGTCACAACATCTAATTTCGATCTCATCTTCTGAACTACCTTTCAGCTTAAGCTGTGATATTTGTTGGCTATCAGGTCATTATGAAGGCTCAGGTTTGTTAAAATGGTGACATCATGACCACCAAATGGCTGTCACAGGAGGCACCTTGAAAATGTTTCCGGAACAGCTGGCCGAAGCAAGCTGGAATTTTGTGTGGAGAATCATATCATAGATAGGATAAGATATGTTCAAATGTGATGTCACCACATTTTCTTGAAAATTTTTTTTTAGCTCAATAACAGCATGTTGAATTGAGCTGGAATTCTGCGCGGAACACCAGGGCATTATAAAGGGTTCATGTTTTTTAAAATGGTTATCATGTTGCAACCAATACATTTATGGCTGCTGATGGTGGCAATCTTGAAAATAGATTTTTTTAGTTTCTCAGTTATTTGGTTTTCCGAAATTTTCAAGCTGAAATTTTGTGTGGAACAACAAGTCATTTGGTAGATTCAGATTCCTTCATTTGGCTATGACACAACATCCATTCTAATGCACTTGATTTTGTAACCCAATGTCTATAGCTGTTGACTTGGGACGTAAAGCAACAAAAACCAAAAACCAACAATGTCTGATTGGATAACGTCAAATATTTGTGACAGTATATCCTGTGATATACTTGACAGTATCAGCACCCTAGATAAGCAGCGTATTTGCGTAAATACGCAATTAAAACCCTCAAAAAAGCAATTAAAATGAAATGTGTGCGTACCGAAAAGCAATTCTAACGATCGGTATGCAATTACATGTGATGTCATAGCGTACCATTTGGTCCATTTCATTTCCATTTGGGTTATAAACAAATGCCAGTCGGGTATTGATTTTTTTTAATTGCCAGCGCGCAATATAACTCTTTTTAGTGAATAAAATATCGGTGCCCAGTCCAGTATTTCGCGAAAAAACACTATGATGAAAGTGAAACTTTGCAAAGTGTACACGCTCGAATGTCAACAAGGGGATGAGATTTGCTTCAGGTACAATGAAATCCGCTAGTTTGATACTTTAGAAAGGCAGACAATGGGAGTGAATACATATGCAAGCACATTCTCGATGGCTTCATGCAATATGAAAACGTGTAATCACAGAAAAAAACGTGGCGTAAAAAATATATGAAAATACGCAATTGTATTTGCAAGTACACAATTGAGGATAACCAGGTTGTGTAAATACCCAATTGACCCTAAAGCTTATCTAGGGCGCTGAGTATATCCTGTGATATACTGTCATAAATTGTTTGACGTCATTAATTTAATCAAAATTCATTGGATGACATGCGATTTTTTGCGGCTTGCAACACTCAAATTTGAGACAAACTGCAGAAGGGCATTAGAATGGGGATAACCATAATCAAAATTTTAATTTGGAAAGGTATATCGTCGGATATACGCTCCTAAATCACATGTGTTACGACATAATGCCGGTCAGGAAGGAAGAGGGGAAATCTTATTGGAAAATTCCTTTATGCGATGACGATGCTACCAGGGAAAAATAATGCACACAACTAGCAAAAACTTTTCAGTACTTTATGTACTAAGAAAACATCAACAACACATTAATATACAATGACACCACCTACGCTGTTATTTCTGGCTAATTGACCATCCTATACTAGAGCAAGTTGCCACTCCAAGATCGTTTCAATTAGAACCAATCTTGGACTGTCCTGTTCTAGATGTACGTCAACTAGTCAGAAATAAGAGACGTAAAGAATATGATTAACGTATAGCTTAAGTTCTCATAAAAGAAAAAAAAACAATTGGATCCTTTAATATTTTAGTTCTCGTATTGACGAGAAATCTCGAGATTATACGCGTCTCGCGAACACTATGTCTTCTAAGCTGCACGTGTGTCTACTTCAGACCATCGGCGCTGAGGTGATCGAACCTGTACTTTGGTCGTCACTGGATTCACGTAATCGTATTATCTGTTACGCGTACTGCTGATCGTCACTCAAGACGTCAGTATTAATATATGTCCTCCTGATCATATCCCCGCGTTGGGGTGTCAGATTTTACATATAACCATTCGAGCCGGTTGGCTTCCTATTTGATTGTGCTACGTTGTAACGATTGGGCCTTGATCCACGCTGGTCGTGGCCTGAGGGGGACAACTATTATGTGCCCTCAGGTACTAATCAACGGCTCACCAACTTTCAGCCTCCAACGTAGGAGGGGACACAAGAGACGATTCTGCAAAAAACAATCTATATTTAGAATCTCAGAATCACTCTTTTGCGTCAATAATGGGGTTGTTCGTTCGAAGTTCACAAAAATAGAAATAATTTCAGTGGTCTTACTCTTTTAAATTACAGCCTAACCCTATAAGCGCGCGATTAGCCCACACCCGTGGGTGTATGGCTAACGGCTCCCATGCGGTTAGGATGGATCGGCTCTTCTAAATACCCACACTTAAACTTATATAATAGAGAAGTATTTTTTAGTGACTGGCCTATGTCAGCACTAAACAATACCTCTTATGCCAAACGAACAAACCCATACGTAACAAACTCTTCTATACACTGTCGTAACGTCACCCTGGTTGAGACGCTATCGCAGCCGAAACATCAAGATCCTGTGGCCCTTTTTCCCTTCAAGGTCACGTTATCTAGATAGTTTTCGAGGTTTACAAATACTGATACCAATTCTCTTAAAATTCCAGGAAAAAGGTTGAACAGTGTGGTGCCGACGTAACGTTTGGACGTTTACGTCGGACATCACCCTGCCCACGCACTAATTTCGTACATGTATAACGTATCAGTTGTAAACAACTAATCATGACCTCTCGGCAAAAAATATTTACATCAATATTGAGAGATTACATTCTGCTGTTTTATGTGTGTAAAACCGTACAATGCTTTCTTACATTTATTTTGGTGTAACACAAAATATTTTACATTTACTTTGGTGTAACGAAAATATTTTACATTTACTTTGGTGTAACAAATTTTTTTTTACATTTACTTTGGTGTAACATTACACCTACCTAATCTCTAAACATACATGTCAGCTATCACCTTATTTATGTAAGTGTGTTGTAGTGTATGCACCTAACCCTTATTCTTATATGCGTCAGATATAACTCGAGGTGACACAGACAGGTCGCTACAGAAAGTTGATTATCACTGGCAGTTAAATCGTCTTTCCGACAACGCCGTACAAATCACAACAATTTAAAATCTAGCTGCTAAAATTGTTTTTCACCTATCGGTCCCTGGTAAATCTTTCAGCATGCCATTATAGTTTTAGGTGCAGGCCCGACATGGCCTGTGACTACTTTTGTCCGAAATAACCCGACGAGTCCATCCGGACAGCTTTTACTATAGCCGCAAGAATGGTCCCAGCAGATTTTTAGGCAATACGCATGTGCGTAACTTCATACGCAAGTGCGTAACAATCGCTATTTTCACCAAAAAAACGGGACGTTATTGATAACACCCGAAAGAACACATACACGGAATGCTGGCCGATTCAACAGACGACAAAATAGAAAACGAGTGACTTATTATTTCAATACAATGTGACATGCTAGAGACATCGCGATTCAATGCAATTACACGGATCGCCATCGCCCTGTCATGTACAATATCAATACAGTAACAATATATATAACTTCACGTACCTTTTATGATAATGAATAGCATCTCTATATCGAACCTTTCAACGGTATGTTTAAAATGTCCCCTAACAAGAATGGGAAATTCCATCCTTTATATATTGAAAAACGCACAAGATTTCCGAGATATTCAAGAAGAATAAGGAAAACGTGCAAGCGTTGATAAATATAGATACAATGAATTCCATCTCAGACAAACCGACCTTTTATTGGGACTATCAATAGAAAGAGTACCGTATCATGGTTCGAATAGGTGACCAGGTGCATACCTAAACCACTGCGTATTTGTGCGTATACGCAACCATAGCTGATTCTGTTATTCCAGCCATTCTGTATCGTAACAACATGTTACGGCTCTGCTCGCACGTTGCCGTAAAACAAAATTTACGACAGTATATCCGACAATATACCTCCCCAAATGAAAATTTTGAATACAGTTGTCCCCTGAATATTTCCTAAATGCACACTTGCCAAATGCTCTGATGCTGAACCACTTCGTGAATAAAACAAAAATCAGTGTCTTCCTAGTTCGATTTCCCGGAGCTAAGACGGTAAATCAGGGTTGGCACAGGCTTGAAAAGAACTTGAATTTAGAGGGCTTTCTTGAGAAGTCCTTGAAAATAAATTAAATCTGCCTTGAAAAGTACTAGAAAATCACTCAAAAGCCTTGAAAAGTCCTTGAATTCTTCTATTTTCTGTAGAACTTGATAGAGACCTAAATCAGTATAAAGCTGTTGTGCATTTATTTGGTGCAGCATATGCTGCACCAAATATAGGCACAACAATTTTATACTAATTTTCCAGTACTTGTGTCTCCATTATCTCAGTCTAGCATTTCTAAAGTAGAATTTAAACACTTAGATCAGTATTTTTCATTAACCAAAGTTCTTGATTCTTGAAAACTGTTGGAGAAGCTTTTAGAAGTCCTTGAATTCTACTCATACTTGCCTGTATGAACTCTGTAAACAAACCTAGCACATTCCTTGTTTTAAGAGTAACATTTTTTTCCCGTAGAAAGAGAATTGAAAATCAGAGAAAGTCATGCTATAACCTACGGATTCCTATGTTTCTAGTGAAAATACGGGGTCAGAGAATTTTCTCTCATTTTGTCAGAGTCACATTTCGCATAGTGAAGGTGTACTAGAAGCTGACATGAATGTGTGGAAATCTGACGTGTTTTGGGTTGGTTATGCCATTTTATAATGTGCTTGAAGTTAGAAATACCTGGCAATACATACACGACTGATCAAGACTGGCAGTCTGAGATATAAAATTGCAACTTAGATGGTGTGTTGGCATCGAGCCTGTGCAAGATAGAAGCGAAAAATCTAAGAAGGAAGTCCTGGAAAAATTTTGTTTGCGCATAATGATCAGATCATTCAGTGATCAGAAAACTGCTAAAGCATCATTTGTCTTTCCTTTGCCTCCCAAAGTCCAGATAACATATTTAGTCTGCATGTTGCATGGGCACGTACTGAGTACTTATTCCCGAAAGTGGCTCAAAAATTTCTTAAATAAATTTCTGTTTAGCAAAATATATACAGTGCATGTAAAAAGATGCTTTTTTTCAGAATATAAAGTTCTTTACCTGTTCAAATCGGACTGAAATGCCATAAAATACAATTAAACTTGTTTGGGGGTATTATTACCACAAAATGCCACATTGTAAGGCAAAGGAAAGACAAATTATGCTTAAAAGTTTGGATGTGGATTGAAATAAGCAGGTTGAGCACTGAAAAAATTGAGCTGTTTATATTATATGCGCTTATAAGAGTGCCTAATAGAAAATTACCTTTTTTCCAACCAAAACATATGTTGTGGGTACTCAAAAGAACCGTCTCAATGAGACAGTTCTTTTGAGCACCCAAAACACATGTGTAATTTGATGGGTAAGAAAATAATTGTTATTTTACCTCAAAAAGTTTCCTTATCTGGACTTATATCTTATGCAGGTTCTGAGAGATGTTTTCTCCTACAAGCCACCTATATCGAAGGAACAGTTCTTTAACAGAGGATTTGCAGAGAGAAAAGTTATCATGTGTACAGAAATACTTCAGCTAGTGAAGAATAAAGCTACAGCTCTTAATCCTCCCATCAAGGTATATTGTAAAATTTTGTTCAGAAATTTTTAGAGGGTTTTTTTGGGGGGAAGTTTCGACAAAATAAAACCCAAGGGCAAACTGGCGAAATCACTCTCCCAATTACAGGCTCCAGTTGCCAATTTTTAACATCACAAACTTAACTTGTCTTTTAACATTCTTCCCAAAAATAAAATTCTCGGGTTTTTTTTTAAATTGCAGTAGTATGAATGCAATGTTGGAGATTAACACAATTTTGGAGAGTAATATTGAGAATATTTCCATATCCAATGGTTTTAAAATTTATTGTTGGTGCTCAAAAGAACCATCTCGTTGAGACAGTCAGGCCTTTAGTTAAGAGTGTGTAACAGAAAAATAATGATCTTATTTCTCAACCAGATCATATGTTGTGGGTACTCAAAAGAACCCTCTCAATGAGACGGTTCTTTTGAGAACCCACAACACATGCTAAAAGTAATGGGTAATATAAGAAAATATAAGAAAATATTTACAATTTTATGCTGAAAAAATTGTTTTCTAAACACCTGGACAGTTCTTTTGAAATTTGAGTACCACAACATATGTTTTGGTTGAGAATTAACAACAAAGATAAGTTTCAATTGTGCATTCTGTTTCTGAAAGCCTGGTAAACACTTAGCTTTTACTCAAAGCATCCATGCTTCTTTTAATATCTGGGCATTCAGATTTTTCCTGCTTTTCTTGATTTATGTGTTTGATTTATGGTTTAGTTACGTTATCATATATTTCCATAAGTTCTGTAATCTCAGGATCTGGCATATAAAGTCATAGGCTTTCTTAGGCTTCTATACCATGCATAACTCTTTCCCCGCTAGTTCTGACTTTTATTGTCTGCTGATCACAGTTTGCAAACAGTTTGGACCCCTATCAGGCCAAACTTTTTGACCTGATCTGGGTTCAAATTGTTTAATTCCGATGGTATTCCTGGCAGGTCTTCTAAACCCTTAATCTTAAAATTTCTTCAGTCACTAAAATGCGTGTGAAATAACCTAGCATGCAAAGAGTTAATACTAATGGAAGATGGTGAATAAGGAACTGAAGAGTCAGACCTCCAGATAAGAGTGTGTAATTAAAAATTATTTTCTTATTTCTCAGCCAAAACATATGTTGTGGGTAGCACTGGGTACTCAAAAGAACCGTCTCAATGAGAAGGTTCTTTTGAGCATCCAAAATCTGTATAAACTGATAGATGAGAAAAAATCACAGTTTTATGCTAGGGAGCACAGTGGCTCAGTCGTAGAGTGCTTGACTCGAGACCGAGGGGCCGCGGCATCGAGCCTCACCAGCGTCACTGTGTTGTGGTCCTTGAGCAAGACACATTTATCTTAGCTTAGTACTGGTTCAACCCAGGAAGACCCGTCCCTGTTTAACTGAAAGATTGTTGATGGGACGTAGAGAATCAAATCAAAAAACAAACAAAACAGTTTTTTGCCAAAATAAATTGGATTAATCTTACATGCTGTATGTATTAGGAAATGTCAAACTTGTTTATAGATGACAACTAATCTATTTATAAGAGGTCTGTCAATAGGAGGTCCTTGAAAACACAAGAAAATGAGAAGAAAAAACCACTAATTAGTGTGGTAATAACCTTGTATCAGCTTCCAACATCATTCTGATTTTTATTGCATAGACTGTTGTTATAGAACAATCATGTGGTTTGATCTTTTGTCTTAAATTGAGATAACTGTTTTGGTCAACATCTGTATATGTAGCCTTGAAACAAGCAAGCCTATGAAGCAAGGCTTTTTTTCCCTTTTTTTAGGGAGGGCAGTGGCTCAGTGGTAGAGTGCTTGACTCGAGACCGAGAGGCCGCGGGTGGAGCCTCACTGGCGTCACTGCGTTGTGGTCCTTGAGCAAGACACATTTATCCAAGCTTAGTACTGGTTCAACCCAGGAAGATATGTCCCTATATAACTGAAAGATTGTTGACGGGACGTAAAGAATCAAATCAAACAAACAACAAACAAAGCCTATGAAGTGACAAAAGTAGGGAGGGAGGATCTAAAGACACTTCTGATATTGAGACTAAAGCAAATGTCCAGGACTCACACCAGATAGGTGGCAATCAAAAACTCTCTTGACAATAGGTGAATGTGGATGAAAAATCACTAGAAATAGTGTTTTTTGATTGCCATTTGTTGCCTGACTGGCAACAAATGACAATCAAAAACTCTGTTTCTAACTATTTTTGATCTACGGTCGTCGAAAACACTAACATTTCCTACCAGGTGTGGTACAGGTATCAACTATTAATTATACCCGACAAAAAAAGAAATGCACCACTACGATTTTCCCATTAAGATCTCCTTTTAATACGAAAATGTTAATTGTCATGAAATATTCATTTCTGATTAATTTTTACTAAAACTTTAATTTGACGTAGATGAGTATCTGTACTTTTACTGTGTAGGCACAAAACACATCATTGCGTAGGGTAAAGGAGTTTTGGAAGCGTTAATTCAACGCTACTGTCTACATGAAATTCCGAGTATGTTTTACATTAGCAAATAATGAAAACGATATGTTGTCGCTATGTGAGATAATCAATGTGTTTATTAATGCTTTTTTGTTATTCCAAAACCCATTTTCATCAGTTAGGATCATTTAAATTGATTAAAACAATGTTGAAATCTTTAAGTGTTTGTAAGGTTTATCTCCAGTGTGGAGTCTTTGTCCAAATGGTAGTCACAAAACATGGGCTACCTAGCGTTCAATGATGAATTTAAAGATAGAATTTGCAAAGAATAAGTGTCTGGGTACAATTTGGTCTACTGAGATGAATCCAATTGCTTGAACTTATCCAGCAAAAGAACATTATAAAAACGCTTATTTCCTGTGACTTTACAATTTGACCCCCACTTGGTTCGTGACCAATTTTCTTTAACACATTTTCGACGCCTGATTGCAAAAGAAGTGTGACCCAGCAGTAACTGAAATACCTTTACAGGGATATAAACTAAATTGTCCTATCACTTGTGATTTTCCTAAGAGTTGAACAGTTCTAAGTGGTGCGTTTCTTTTTTTGTCGGGTATACTTGACCCCCTTCAAACAGAAAAGTTTGTTAGCGACATATTCATATTGTAAAACTTTAATATGAACCCATTTAAGCCTAGTGTTCTTTTTGTGGGACATAGGCAATTAGTGTTAAACCAGATCAGATGCCGCAAAATGCATCGTCTAATCAGGTTCTGCTCTGTTTGGTAACAGAAGGTACTTTCAAAATTTGAATGAAATTGAAACTTACTACCTGACAGCCCTTACATTTAAAATGAATTCATCCATTTAATAAGAGAAGGAAATTTCATTAGGCATAAATGGGTAAATATTTGAGCTCAGAGAGTGTTTGAGCATGTACTGTCAATTTTATCATTGATTTTAGGTGAGCAGCTCATTAATAGATATAGAACATGCATAGATCCAGCTAAGCAAATACAGCTCTAAAGAAGGCTGTATAATTGAGCCTCTGTAAAGGCGGTAACTTCAATATTCATATCTGAGTGTGGGTTGGCTATTTCATCTGCTAAAGAAGGGAAATCAGGTTCTATTTAATGGATAGAGAAAATAAGTTTCTTTGAGCCGCGCAAATGTGCGTGCATTTCACGAAAATCTTGACCGTTTTTCACTGAACATCACAAAAGTTGACTGCTTTTGTTGTCTGTTGAAATGTTTTGAAGGCTCTTGGACAGAGTGTAGATCCAGATCAGACAGCTCCTGTAGGAGCGGCCTGATCAGGTCCACACTGTTTGCCTCTATACTTACGTTAACCAAGAACCAGACATTTTCAGGTGCAGTTATTTTGCTGGTCTTTTGAGGGTTAAATAATTTGTTTTGTGTTTATACTGAGATGTTATGGCGCAAGATGATACAGTTACTTTCGAATAAAACCACTCATATTCAACTTTTACCTTTGTCTAATATCCCTGAACCCATGAATCCCATGAATTGCCACAAAATGACATTTTTTTTTGGTTCGTTGCTGAAGCATAATCAGTTCATTAAGATCTTAACTGAATTGTATAGTCTGTAGTCAGTTCTTGCAATTTTTGGAAGTTTATCGGGAATTTGTGGCAAAAGTTTTGAACTGTTCAAAACTTTGGCCACAAATTCCCTGAATTTCGAAAAATTGAACTTGATTTGTAACAAAATCCCAATGCATTCTTTGACATCGTAACTGATTCTAAATCAATTCGGAGGTGTTCTTAGGCGTTAGCAGGTACTCTTAACTCATTCTGGGATATTCGGGAGATTAAAACAAGCAATAAACCAAGGAAGAGATAGCAGAAGGTGGTCCCCTTATAGTATCTACCCCGTCACACACGTGTGAGCCAGTCCCAGAAGCGGAAACTGATGTGTCAGATTCAGGAACACAATCAGGATCAGTTGGTGACTCCTGGCTGGTGATTTTGTCTATGTTTAACTAGCATTTTTTCCAAGTTTAAGAGTCAAGGCCAGAGCCTCTCGACTTACATTAAGTGGATTTCTTCTACCTATATAAGTAGCTATTTTCGACAAGTTGCAGGATTAATACTACAGCTGCTATAATGAGGAACATACATTTTGGAACTGATGCCCCCAGAAGCAAATTGTCAAGAATAGTCGCAAATTTCTGCTAATCCGTGCCCAATTTGTGCATGCATTCGGCGTACTCTAAACCAATTCCTGATTGATTTTATAGTTTATTGCAGTATTTCCAAATAGGCTATTGCACATCGCAGTGAATTCCTCACAGTATCGTGGTGATTCAGGCTGAATCCAGCCGAATCCCACGAATATTCGTAACTGTCTCTTTCCTGTTTCGTTACTGAACAGTAGAACATCACGAATGGGTTGAAATATTTATGATTCTCCATGAATTCTAACATTCATAGATTCTTGGTGATTCAGGGGATTCATGGTCTGTGTGGAATAGGGGCATTAGATAGACCAGTCCGAATTAGGCATTCATGACAATGGCGTAGCCAGAACACTGAAAAAGTTAAGCACATCAAAGGAAGTCTACTGGATCAAGCAGTGATTCTCTTTAATTGTTTCCCTTTTCAAAATGGGAAAAAGGAAAGAGTTTGCTCCCAGAGGGAGCGAATTCTTGCATTTAAGAGCAATTCCTTATGGTATGGAAAATCACTCTCACCACATTAGATTACCTCCCATGAGTGTTGCTATTTTTTATTATGCATATGTGTAACTGCATAATAGGGGATACGTCAGTGCATGAGGTTCTGCCTTAACAGTGATGCAATAGCTTAATAATCATACACTCAAAAACAAAGCTTTACTCTTTCCTTGCTAGTTTTGCCTTTTTTCGTCTGCTGATAACTTTAAAAAGTTTGCAAACAGTGGAGACTCTGTTAGGAGAGACTGACTGAGTGAGTGATTTCAATGTCCGTTTGACACTTGGATAGTGTTCTTGAAAGAATTTTTGAAAAAAGTTAATCTCAAATAAGGTAAGCAGATGCCAAGAAAAGCATGAACAATTACAAAGAGTTTATGATATTATACAATTGGGTGATATCACTTGTCACAGAAGAACAAATGAAATTATTAACTCTCTGCCTCCTAGTGTTGTCTGCTGATAACTTTTGCAAACAGTCTGGACCCAGATCAGGACTGACATTATGTCTGTCCTGATCTGATTATGTCAGTCCTGATCTGGCTCCAAAACGTTTGACACTATGATGGTGTTCCTGAAAGAATTTTTTCAGTAAATTTGATTTTAAATAATCATCAGACAAAAAAACATACCAAATTAGCCTATAAATGAGCTTGCCCTTTGGATAAGGGAAATCCCTAAACAAGTACTTTTGCCAGCAGTGAAGGCCCAGATAAGAAGCAGCATAATGCTGCATCTCATCAAGGTCAACACTGTTTGTAAAGGTTAAAAAGATCTTCAGACAAAAGAATACATTCATCATAATATCATAATCAGATTTTTGATTAACGTGCAGGTGCAGGGGCATCATCCACATCAGTGGGCCCCTTTCCAGGTAACTGGCTAGCTGCAGGCATAGCAGATCGCACACCTGATCTCCAGGTGCTCCTTTCTTGAGGGTCAACTGTCGTGAGCTTCCACTCACGGCAATCTCTCTCCGTCAGTTTCTTCCATGTTAGCTTGGGCCTCCCTGCCCCCGCCTGCCATCATTATTTTTCGAAAATTATCCTATACGCTAGTTACCTGCCAAAAGAAGCAGTCTGATTAGGGTCTTCCCTGTTTACTATTCTGTCATAAATTTTAGGAATTTCAGCTCTGAAAACCAACATTTTATTTGAGAACAGAGAAGGTGTTATAAATTCTGTCCTCAAAAAATACAATTGTCTATTTGAACCTATGAAGAAGATCCGAAGATATCTCAATTCTGTGGATCAATGGTGAATTAAAAAACAAAATAACTGTTACACATGCTTTTGCCATTAAATTGAAGGAGAAATAAGATGCAGTTGTAGTAGATTGTCACCATGTAGCTTGTGTGTGTGGTTACTGAATGAAAATCCCAATCTACAAAAAAAAAAAAAAAAAAAAATGAAGATTGGGATTATTTTTTTCAAAATTGGGAAAAAAGTCACCTAATTTCATTGGGGATCATGGGACCGAATTTTGGCCCCTGAGAACACAAAAAAAACCTTGCATTTGCAAACAGTTTTGACCCAGATTGTCAAGCCTGGTCAGGATCAAAACTTTTTGACACTTTGATGATATTCCTGAAAGAATTAAAAAAAAAAAGATTTTTAAACCGAAAAAAAGCATGCAAAATTGCCAATAAGCAAAGAGTTAAGAGGAGGACATCCTTTCTAAGACAAAGGATGAATTTTACTTTTACTAGCTAAATGTTGAACAGGCTACAACAAGGATAAGTAAATACATGTACAACCAACACTTCTAAAATTGGAAATGGGATCTTCCTAAATCCATTTAGCTTACCATAAATGAGTTAAAATGATAAATTGCAGCATACATCAGTTGATGACATATTCAGATTGTCAATTTATTGGGTCTACTCACTGTCTGTCAACTTTAGAAGTTGTTTACATCTTTTCCAAAACGATCTATCCATTTTAGCATAAAGGAAAGGGTTAATAACACTGTGAATAAAATAAATCCTTATAATAAATGCATACAGTGGGAACTGAGATGCTGTAAGCTTGGTCTGGTCAGCCCACCTCATACCGGCGTAACAGAAGTATGTCACAATGAAAACTATAGTTACTATAAACAATATCCTGGTGTTATTAGGCAAGTAGGGAGTAGTACAGCTTGTCAACTTTCTCAAAATGTAATCATCACCTCCAGTATAACGTTTTAGTTCATAGACATCACCAGCATAGCAAGGTGGGAGGTTGTTGATGGTGGGATCCATTGCAAAACTTCGGCTACTCATAGATCTTATTATTGTAAGGCCAATTTTCACATACATATTTATTACAGCAATGCTTAGTACCACTAGAGTCCCAAAAACAGTGAATCTATAGGCGTAACCTATTGTCAGTGGTTCATAATATGGATCAATTCCACACAGATAAACAAACGTTATCCCGTCATTGATGTTGTTCATAGGTTTTCTGGATGTTCCACATAAAATTGCAGCAGGAATGGAAACTAGGATGGCAAAAAGAAAGTTAAGGGTGCATAGTTTCCAGGCAACGCCGTGTGATATTGATCGTATCCTAACACATAAAAATGGGTGGCACACGAGTATATAACGATCCACTGCGACAATCAGGAGGCACACTGAAGCCGCAGATGATCCGAAGATGTTAAAGAAACACTTCACTTTGCACAGTTTGGTTTCAACAAAATTAAAGTGAATCCTATGTTGGATTATTTCTGCAGGAATCAGCGTTAGACAAGTTGTTATATCTATGATTGCTAAGCACAAAACGTAGCATCGGTATTTTCTATCCTTGAACTTTTTACTAAAACCGTATATTACTATAACAATAATATTTCCACAGAAACCTATAACTCCAAGTAGTCCAAAAGCAACAGTAATGGGTAGGAGTGCAGAAGCATATCTAATGTTAAAGTCAGTCAGAGGTTCCGTTTTATTATCAATGTAACTAGCATATCTATCATTAAATTCTGTCAAAGATTCAGTTTTATTGTATACATACTGATATTCTGTTGTATTGTCTATGTAGCTAGCATATATATCATTAAACAATGTCAAAGATTCCATCATATTGTCTATGTAACTTTGATTTGCCATCAGAGAAACATCTGTGAAAAACATGTCCTAGTTTGCTCCTTAATTCTTTCCTTGCTAGCAGTGGCTATTGTCGTCTGCTGATAACCTTTGCAATTGGTTTGATGTCATATTAAGCCCAACTAAATGTCTGTCTTGATCTAAAGTGTTTGACCCTGATAGTGTTCCTAATTTTTTTTATAGAGACTTGAAGCTTTCAATGCGCTCCTTAATATATTGTACAGTAAAACCTGTCTTATGCAGCCACTCAAAAGAAGACCAAAAATTGATTTCCAAGACCGATTATCGCTTAATGCAGGTCAAAAGTATTGCAGAATGCTTCAAGAGAGCATTCTGCAATACTTTTGACCTTAATTAATCTACCATTTGTCTTTGAGACCTTCGTTTTGTCTATTTTTGAGTGGCCATTTAAGACAGGTTTTACTGTATTATTGGATAAATTAGAAATTAGAAAAAAGTAATGGGTTGCATCACGATTTTACAAAGATACCCAACTTCACGCTTAAAATATTCTGTAATGCCAATACACTGTCTGGTAACTTGTCACATCCTTACTTATCAAGACCATCTTTCTAGAATAATCTAGAATAATGTTCTAGGGAAATGGCTGCGATTATGTAGTTTGTCAATCCTTAATTAGTTCTCAGAACAAATGAGATGACATTAATGGCATTAACTCTTTCCTTGCTAGCAGTGACTTGTCGTCTGCTGATAACCTTTATGGACTAAAGCTTTAAGTCGTTCCTTGCAAGCGATGGCTTTTGCCGTTTGCTGATAACCTTTACAAACAGTTGGACCCAGATCAGGACCGACAACATGTCGGTCCTGATCTGGAACCAAACAGTTTGATAGAGTTTTAAAAAAGTGAACTTTGAAAAAAATCTGCAGGCAAGAACAAAAGCATGAAAAATTACCCAGTACGCAAAGAGTTAAATTTTGGTTATTATTGTAATGCAGATCAAGGTCCATATATTTTAACCTCCGATGTAGACTGGCTCCAGTCCTTAAAACAATTTTTCATCAATGTGTCATATCATATACTTGTAGCTAGTCTTACTCTGATGGCTCTGTTCTAAGGTCCATAGAACAGAGCCATCAGAGTAAGACTAGGCACATTGATGAAAAATTGTTTTAAAAACTGGAGCCAGTCTACCTAGGATACTGCGCAAATACATTGAGGCATGCCAGATGCACCGTTTTAATTAAAAACTGTAAGGCTTGATGTGTCATGTGAATTGTCTTCTCTACAATTCATATGAAATGTCATGCTTTTTCTCTCTAAATATTATATTAAGACATTAAGGCGCTTTAAAGAGGCTAAGTCTGCAACTATGAACATTTTTCGAAAATTTTCATTTTCTTTTTAAAACATTTGTAAAAGAAGAACTAAGTTATGTTTTCACAATAAATCTGCTCACTATAGCTGAAAACTGCATGTAAACGTGAATTATCTTATAAAAACAGGTGGTTTTTCTCTTGTTGGTAATTATTTGTGTCCCTCCAATAATTATAGACAGTTAATTTATAACATAAATGCTGTAGTTTTGATAATGATAATTTGTTAAGATTTACGAAATGGGTAAAATGTATACCTGAATTTTAGTTTTTTTACTGTGATCTTGAAAAATAGTAACATTATTTCTAAAATTAAAAGATCAAAAGTTACAGACTATGCAGCTTAAATGGTTAAGTAGGTGACAGTATATGACTTTTTTGTATGTAAATATATGCAGCTCTAATGCTCGCCACTATAGAATTTCCAATTGACCTTCAGAGAAAAATAGCTTTGCTGTCAGGTGAGCAAATAACATGTTTTCTTGATTTATCATATGACATCATGCTTAAGAGTGTAATGTCTTTTTTGGAAGTACATGTAACTATCAATTGAGATGGCAAATCCCCCAATCTTAAAGGTATCTGCTAGGCAGCTACAAACTAATTATTGTTATACCCCCCGCAAACTTTGTTTGTAGGGGGTATACTGTTTTCACGTTGGCCGTGCGTCCGTCCGTCCGTGCGTCCGTCCGTCCGTGCATCCGTCCGTCCGTCCGTCCGTAACGCTTTGTTTCCTTAATAACTCAAAGAGTCATTGCCTGATTTTCATCAAACCTTGCAAACATGTTCATATATGCAAGACAAATACTTTAGACAAAAAAGTAAGGGCTAGGGGCCAATTCTATTAGAGTTATTTCCCTTTGTAGTTCTAAATGGCTTTTAATATAGTGCTTTATGCTTATGCTATTATAGGCCATACACGGGCTGATCAATTCTTACCACAGCTTTTTATGGAGCAATTTAATACTTTGCCTATACAATGTAGACACATTGAACATATGCATGAAGGAGTTTTGTTCAGAAAAATTATTTTTTTACAAAATGACAGCTGTGAGAACTTAGACAATTTTTCCCTAATAAGGCTTTTGTATATGCATAGATGGTGCCTTCATGGGCCGATCAACTCCTATCACAGCTTTTGATGGAACAATTTGATACTTTGCCTATACAATGTAAACACATTGAACATATGCATGAAGGAGTTTTATTCAGAAAAAAATATTTTTGACGAAATGACAGCTGTGAGAACTTAGACAATTTTTCCCTTATTAGGCTTTTGTATATGCATAGATGGTGCCTTCATGGGCCGATCAACTCCTACTACAGCTTTTGATGGAACAATTTTTTGTTTGCACAGATTCTACTGAAATCTTCTTATCAAAACTAAGGTCTTCTTGTTCGAACTATAACTTGCCAAGTTTTTTCACTCACTCTTACTGTGCGGGGGGTATCTAATAAGCATTGCTTATTGACTTTTTTCATTAAGCCTGTTACCTTGAAAACCAAGAATTTGTCGTCTGTTGCAGTACTGATTGGTACTTTAACTCTTTGCATGCTTGGATGGGAGCGCAGTGGCTCAGTGGTAGAGTGCTTGACTCGAGACCGAAGGGCCGCGGGTTCGAGCCTCACCGGCGTCACTGCGTTGTGGTCCTTGAGCAAGACACATTTATCCTAGCTTAGTACTGGTTCAACCCAGGAAGAACGTCCCGCATAACTGAAAGATTGTTGAGTGGACGTAAAGAATCAAACAAACAAACAAACAAACTTTGCATGCTTGGTAATTTTTGCATACTTTTGTTGTGGTCTGTCGACTCATTTCAAAATCAACAATTTCCAAAACAAAATTTCAGGAACATTGTCAAAAGTGTCAAGCATTTGGATCCTGATCAGGACCGACATTCTGTCTGTTGGTCCAGATCTGGGTCCAAAAAGTTTGCAAAGGTTATCATCAGATGGTAAGTCCCTGCCAGCAAGGAAAGAGTTGAGGGTGGGTCCATAATTACACCCCCTGCAAACTTTGTTTGTGGAGGGTATTCTGTTTTCACGTTGTGCGTCCGTGCGTCCGTCCTAACGTTTTGTTTCCTAAATATCTTGAAGAGTAATTGCTGGAATTTCATCAAACTTTGCCAACATATTTATATATACAAGACAAATACTTTAAGCAAAAAAGTAAGGGCTAGGGGCCAATTCTATTGGAGTTATTTCCCTTTGTAGTTCTAAATGACTTGTTATATATGGGTTTATACTTATGCTATTATAGTCCATACACTGGCCGATCAACTCCTACCAAAGCTTTTGATAGAACAATTTGATACTTTGCCTTCACAATATAGATACATTGAACATATGCATGAAGGAGATTGGTTAAAACAATGTTTTTTGACAAAATGACAGCTATGAAAACTTAGACAATTTTCCAATATAAACTTTGATATATAGAACTTTCAGGTGTGAATATTTTTGTGTATTTGATCTTAACAAATGTTCCAGATTGCAAGCTTAAAGATCATTTGCACAGAAATATACTGAAAGCTTCTTTTCAAAACTAAGGCCTGCTTGTTTGAACTATGACTTGCCAAGTTTTTTTTACTGACCCTTTCTGTGCTGGGGGTATCTTATAAGCATTACTTATTGACTTTTTTCATTTTATTTTTTCTAGACGAGTATAAGACCCAAATCTGTTCCTGTGATGACTAAACAGACTTCCACTGGGAACTTGAGTGAGTATAAGTCATAGGGCCAGTTAAGCCAAAAAAAAATTGTGTAAAATTGTGATTATTTTCTTATCCACCAGTTTAAGCATGTGTTTTGGGTGCTCAAAAGAACCGTCTCATCGAGAAGGTTCTTTTGAGCACCCACAACATATGTTTTGGTTGAGAAATAAGTAACATAATTTTCAGTTACCCACTCTATCCGGGGGCCTGTAAGTAGCAGAAACATTTTATGACAGGTTTGTACTGTTTGGTCAGGCAGTTGAAACAATAGTTGAACCACTGATCATTTGGGTTCATTTCTTTTCTTTATACTAGTGAAAAGAAAAAAAGACAATTCACATGATCTAGGTTTCTAAATCATGTATTTTCAGTCAGAATTAAAATAAACTTGGTCACAATGTTTTGTACCAAAATGTATTTCTTGTTCTAAAATGGTCTCTGTCACATTTTTCCTTCACGAGTTATTACTATTTGTTTGTGAGATGATGCCATTCATTGCTATACCAGTTCTCTTACTCAAGAAGGTTCAAATCAAACTTTATGAAACTTGGAGACAATGCTTAACACGAAAATATCTCACCCAAGTTCCAATATCATCCATATCATCCCACGGCTTCAAGAGCTGCCTTTTGTCAATAAAAATATGCCATTTTTTAGGCTTTGTGAGAACATGCCATTTTTGCAATAGCGGGGGTATCCGTGTCACCTGGTCTCATTTCAAGTATCTCATATATGTACTTTTGAGATACTTGTCTTGCCTGATGCAGTTAAGGTCCTCCTGATTTTATACCACATTAAACAGACTCTGTACCAATATGAAATTTTGACCTGATACTGTAAATTCGGAAATTTTCGTGAGAATTTTATTTTCGGGAATAGCGTAGAAAGACAGATTTGCCATGTTAAATTTCACGCTTAGGGCATGCCTAACCTATATCAGTAAATGACAGGGTGATTTTGCCAGTTCGCTAGGATTTTATTTTCACGAAACTTCGCACATGGGAAGTTTTCGTGAAAATAAAACCCTCGCGAAAATTTCCGAATTTACAGTAAATAGAATCTTTATTTTCTTGTAATTATTTAATTTCTTAAAAATCAGTTTATTTTTACAGGTAATGGAAGAAGACCAGTCTCAGCCAAGAATGAAAACCAGTCTGTAAAAGAGATTTCACCCCGTCTGGCTCCCCAGGTTGTAAATGAGCTCAGATCTGAGCCAGGGAGCCAACCAGTGAGACATGTTGCCAGTCACAGTATGCAGAAAGCAGGAAGTGGTGTACGCCATGTTGCTAGGCACTCTACAGGGGATCACCATGTTTCTAGACACCCATCAGGGGATAGTGTTCAAAACAATCCTGGGAGAGCATCCTTTGATAAAGAGAATACTCGACCTGACCTTGTAAGGCATGTTGCTATCAGGTCACCACCTGATGAAGCCAGGTACCATGTTTAACATCTTTACTTGTACAGCGCTATACCTTTATAACGCTATATTTGGGGTCCATAGGAACAGACAGTGTTTTAAGTGAAATGTGTTAGTAAGGGATATTTACATTTTCGAAGCAAGCCTTTAATGAATCTTTAAATTTTTGCAACAGTTCATAGCCTCATGAACAATATAAATTTGATTAACAGCTGCCAAGCTTACTTGCCCGTGCAATGCGCTTCAAACATCGAATTTATTGGCCAGAAGTGACACTGGTGTTATGATTGACAACGAGGGATACCTGAGTCACACGTGCAAAACAAGCCTCTTGTTTGCTCCATTGGCTGTCTGTGTTCATACTGGCTGTTCCGCTTTTCCGTTTTACACTCCAACAAAACTGTTAATACAATAATATATTAAATACAAAACTGTTTTGTTTCCTAAATTATAAATAATTTCTATATTTTAGATATTTATAACAAAATGTGAGTATAAGCAATAAATTCAATTTGTGGAATGTTCATGGAAACAATGAAATCTTCTAGACTCAAATTTTATGCAAACACATCACTTCCTCTCAAGTTTTAGGCTGCAAACATTATATTTCCATGATGAATGCAGAATAAAATTTGGTCACAAAAAATACCCCACCCCTTAAACTCTTAAAGGGGACAGCAACCCTAATGATAAGTATGTTTTATCAGAAAGAACTCTACAAGCTATGAATTTTGATACAAGTATGATTAAAATCGGTTCAAAAATAGGAAAGTTATGGGTATTTAAAGAATTCAATATGGCCAACACTTAGCCGCCATTTTATTTAATAAGTTTTCAGAATATTTTCAGCTGCTTAAGTTTTAGTTATAACTATCACAGCATCTGAATTTCAGCAGATATGCAGCTTTATACTTAAGGAAAATGTTTTATTAAAGATATTTGCAAGTAATCCATTGGCTTGACTTTTATTTTGATTACCATAGCTCCAGATAAGGCTGCGTATTGCGTATTTACGCAATTTCGTGGACCTGAAAACGCAATTAAATTCATTTCTGTGCGTACAAAAACGCAATAAAAATCCTTGATACTCAATTTCGAACTTTTTCGTAGCGTATGACGTTATAGTATTCAGTTTGCAATTGTCGTTTTTCGCATCACAAGCTGTTGTTGGATACAAATTTATACATGGCGTGGCGCCGAATCTAGTTAATTAAATTGTAAACCAGTCCAGGAACATTCTTATCGCTGTTTAGCTATACCCAATATTTACACAATTACGACATTCGTCTCGCTTTACAGTAAAAATGGCGTAACGGGGGTGAAAAAGCCTTAGAGCAATTGAATATCATATCATAACTAACTCTAATACCGCCTTGGTAGTTCGAAGAACCAAAGATGAATTGATAGATACGTTGGATTTTCAAAATAAGTTGGAAAAAGGCTTATTATAGCGATCTCAGATATACTAATATTGCAAGTGTGCTTTCTGAAAGTGAAACCGAAAGTAAATAAAAAAGTCAGGAGAAACAAGGCCCGGTTTCATTTCTTATTTGCTTTCAGATAGATACCCAATACAAAAACTTGAAATACCCAATTTAAAATTTGAAATACCCAATTAAGCCAAAAAGAGGTGGGTAAATACCCAATTGCCTCAAATCCTTATCTGGAGCTATGGATTACGCATATTTAATTAGGCTGTGTGACGTCACTAAGCCTACAATATGGCCGCTTGCAAATATTCAAACGCCCACAACTTCTACGTTTTTCAACCGATTTAGATAAAACTGGTATCAAAATTGGTTTATTAAGATCTTTCATATAAAACAAAATAATCATTAGGGTAAGGTCCTGGTATTATTATGCAATATTTTCAAAATATTTTTTTATTCTACTAGGTGCACTAAATGTAAGGTTTTGATTTAAGCACAAAAATACAGCTGTAAATTATGATGAATTTATCCATTATCAAAGGCACAGGCTCTCAAAATTTGGGCAGATTGAATAGAAGACTGTCCAAGGTCCTTTCCCAGCATGCAAAGATTATGATTAATGATTAATAGGACCTCTCTTCCTAGGTACCAGATGGAACAGAGTTCCCCAGAACAACAGATGAAACCAACCTCTATGTGTCTGAACACCCCTAGTATTGCCAGGATTTGTCCCCAGTCGGTTGAAGTGGTTACTATGCCGAAAGGTAAGATTTCCCCAGAACAACAGATGAAACCAACCACTATGTGTCTGAACACCCCGAGTATTGCCAGGATTTGTCCCCAGTCGGTTGAAGTGGTTACTATGCCGAAAGCTAAGATTTCCCCAGAACAACAGATGAAACCAACCACTATGTGTCTGAACACCCCGAGTATTGGCAGGATTTGTCCCCAGTCAGTGGAAGTGGCTACTATGCCGAAAGGTAAGATTTCCCCAGAACAACAGATGAAGCCAACCTCTATGTGTTTGAACACCCTAAGTATTGCCAGGATTTGTCCCCAGTCAGTGGAAGTTGTTTCTATGCAGAAAGCTAAGATTTCTCAGAACAACATATGATACAAACCTCTATGTGTCTGAACACCCCGAGTATTGCCAGGATTTGTCCACAGTCAGTGGAAGTGGTTACTTTGCTGAAACGTAGTTTTCCCCAGAACAACAGATGAAACCAACCTCTATGTGCCTGAACACCCTGAGTATTGCTTGGATTTGTCCCCAGTCTGTGGAAGAGGTTACTATGCCGAAAGGTAAGATTTCCCCAGAACAACAGATGAAACCAACCTCCACTAATAATTCCACTAAAAGATATTAAAATATTCTTAGGCATGAATTAGAATTAAAGTGGATATAATTATTACAAACACCACATCCACTTGGTTTTAATGATAATATTTACCATGAGGGTAACATTTCTAGATTACCTTATTTTGATGTTTTTTCTCTTTTAGATATCCGTAAACATAATAACCGATCTCATGGTAAACGCAAAAATGGAAATTTAAAACGCAAAAATAAACATGTTTTAACTCTTTCAGAATTAAGTATCGTCTTAAAACATTCTGGCCGAAATATGGCCCTTTCACGTTTAGTAACTCTTTCTATATCTTCACTTTGTAATTTGGATATTGAGGCTAATAAATTCTATGATAGAGCTCATCGACTTTATGATGCAGCAATTCTTACCTGGTGTTTCACTCAACATGCTCTTTGGCAATACATAGATTCCGAAATTAATCATATTAGGCATTTTATCAAAATTCAATTTGTCAACAAGGGGATTGAATTTATTAACTTACCCAGTATATTTAAAGATAAATCTGTTATCTCTTCTATTCCTACTTATTTTGAAAATAAGGAATCCCCTATCATTTGTTATAAGTATAATAAACCTATTCGTAGTACTGTTTTTAACTATAACAAATTAGTAACAGAACTTGATATCGAAAATTCTATTCCTGACTCTTGAGATTGTAAAGACTCTAAGTATTGCTATCAACCCGCTGGTCATATAGTCACAGGGGATTTAAAAATCATAACTGATTCAAGAATTCGGTCTATTATATGTAAGGGACCTAAATATAGGTTTCCTGTGCCAATAGACTTCAAATCATGTCGTGAGGAAATTGCAGGTGCCTTACATAGCTCCAGATAAGGATTGGAAGCAATTGGGTATTTACCCACCTCTTTTTGGCTTAATTGGGTATTTCAAATTGGGTATTTCAAGTTTTTGTATTGGGTATCCATCTGAAAGCAAATAAGCAATGAAACAGGGCCTGCACAGGTTTCTCCTAATTTTTTTTTTGGTTTACTTTCTGTTTCACTTGATTCTTGATTCACTTTCAGAAAGCCCACTGACAATACTGCTTTAGTACATCTGAGACCGCTACTCCGACTTATTTCGAAAATCCAATGTATTTATCAAGTCATCTTTGATTCTTCAAACTAAAGTTGAGTTACTACTGTACGAGACGATAATATTTGTTTGCTTTTTCGCCATTGTTATCGTAAAGTGAGATGAATGTCGTTACTGTGTAAATATTGGGTACCGCTAAATAGCGATAAGAATGTTCCTGGACTGGTTTACAATTTAATATACTAGATTTGGCACCCTGCCGTGTATAAATTTGTACCCGACAATTGCCAGTGTTGTATACAAAAACGGCAATCGCAAAGCGTCATACGCTATGAAAAAGTTCTGAATTGAGTATCAAGATTTTTTATTGCGTTTTTGTACGCACAGAAATTAATTTAATCATTTTTTTGGGTCCAAGCAATTGCGTAAATACGCAATACGCAGCCTTATCTGGGGCTATGGCCTTGCAAGAATTTTGTAATCACTGGTGTAAATGAGAGCATGTTGAGTCTAATGCCTTAAATAGTTGGAAACTAAATATTTTTAAAATTATTGATGGTAGAATTTCATTTTATTGCAGCAATTTAGATCTTCTACCACCTAAACCTAAATTCACTTTTAGACACTTGAAGAAAGGGATCCAGGAATTCCATAGGAAGTTTGTTTTGGCACCCGCAGATAAGGCTGCTAACAATGTTGTGGTCGTTTGAAAAAGATACTATATTAACACCCTAAAGCAAGAACTTAGCACTGCAAAAACATATGAGCATAACAGGCTTGATGAGACGTCTATCGTTAATAGGCATCAATGCCATATGGCAGCTAAGTTTGGGTTGTTTGTTGATGAGGACCATAGCAAGCTTCCTACGTTATACTGGTTACCTAAACTTCATAAACAGCCCTATAAGTCGCGTTTTATTGCTAACTCTAGTGCATGTACAACTACTGAGTTGTCTATTCTTTTGACTTCTTGCCTCACTGCAATTAAAAACCATGTCATTAAATATTGCACAACAGTTTATGAAAGAAATGGTAAAAATTTATTTTGGTCTATTAAAAATTCAGGAGAAATTCTTAATAAATTGAAGTCTAGAGGTTTTCTAAAATCTGGTTTGTCTACATATGATTTCTCTACTCTCTATACTACATTGCCTCATAATCTAATAAAAGAAACTAACAGAATTAATCGAACAAACATTTAACAGAGAGGGCTCACTTTATTTGGCTTGTAATGATAAAAATGCCTTTTTTACTTCTGAGCAACCTAAATGATATAAATTGTGGTCATGTCAGAAAATGTGTGACGCGCTCCATTATCTTTTGGACAATATATTTATAAGATTTGGCTCAAAATTATATAGGCAAATTGTCGGTATTCCAATGGGTACTAATTGTGCTCCTCTTGTTGCAGATTTGTTTTTGTTTTGTTATGAGAGAGACTTTATGTTGTCTCTGTCAGACAATAATCAAGCTGATATAATTGAAGCTTTTAACTCAACCTCCAGATATTTAGATGCCTTACTTAATATTGATAATCCTTATTTTGAACAAATGGTAAGTCAGATATATCCCACTGAACTTCAGTTAAATAAGACAAATTTTTCCGATACTGAAGTTCCATTTTTGGACTTGAACTTGTCAATAACAAATGGCATAGTTTCTTCTAAAATTTATGATAACGGGATGATTTTAATTTTGAAATAGTAAATTTCCCATTTCTTGATGGAGATGTTCCTCGCTCTCCTTCCTATGGTGTATATATTTCTCAGCTTATTCGTTTTGCTAGAGTGTGTTCTAATGTCGATGACTTCAACAACAGAAACTTATTTTTAACTGCTAAATTCTTAAAACAAGGTTATAGATATCATAAAATTCGAAAAGCATTTTCTCATTTCTACCACAGACACTCAGAGTTAATTGTTAAATACAACATTGGTTTAAAAACTCTTCTGCAACAAGGCATATCAGAACCTATATTTTATGGTGTTTTAGTCTATAAATTCAAACGAATTGTTGGAAAACCTAATTTTAGTGGTCAATTCAAAAAGATAGTAAAACATTATATAAGGGTTGGATATAACTTGGATATCATGCGACAGTCTGCATGCCTAGTTTTAAACCCAATCACGGTTTATAGCTATGGTTTCCTCTTTAATTGCACGACGGTGGGTCACGCCTCAGACTCTATGACGGCTCTGACATAAAGCTTTAATCGGTGGGTTGGTGCCTGATGCTTATCTGTAGCTGGACCCACTGTGGCTCAACTTGAGGTTTTCTTTAGCTCTGACTATCTATGAGTCATGAGCCCTTTTCTTTGTTTCATCATGGTGTAGTAATTTGATAAGAGTGTTTCTCCATGATGATACATTGCATTAGTTAGATGGCCTCCATGTGAGCTGAACATTTCTTGTACTTCAACAACGGCAGAATCTAGGGCGAAGATTTGGTACCAGTAAAATGCATTTAAGCCCCCCGGTAGCTTAGGCTGCTGTCCGTTCTAAGGCGGTGGTTCTGTTGTTGCTGACTTTTTGTTTATTGTTACTCCCATTGTGGGAGTCTGTAATTGTTCTATGTTTTGTTGTACGTTACTTTATGTCCATTCTAGTATTGCAATCATCTTGACGGGGAAGAGAGAGCTGGTTGCTTTGCTAAATTTGTCTTCCTGGTGTCTCGTGATGTTTTAGCGGCTCTTCCTCGCGGTGCCACGGGGTTGTCTGCAGTTTGTGATTGTGGTATTTCCTGATCATACTGACTTACTATTTGTCTATGTGTCTGAACAAACCGAGTATTGCCAGGATTTGTCCACAGTCAGTGGAAGTCACAGTCAGTTGAAATAGTTACTATGCAGAAAGGTAAGATTTCCCCAGAACAACAAATGAAACCAACCTCTATGTGCCTGAACACCCCGAGTATTGCCAGGATTTGTCCACAGTCAGTGGAAGTGGTTACAATGCCCAAAGGTAAGATTTCCCCAGAACAACAGATGAAACCAACCTCTGTGTCTGAACACCCCGAGTACTGCCAGGATTTGTCCCCAGTCAGTGGAAGTGGTTACTATGCAGAAAGGTGAGATTTCCCCTTAACAACATATGAAACCAACCTCTATGTGTCTGAACACCCCGAGTACTGCCAGGATTTGTCCCCAGTCAGTGGAAGTGGTTACTATGCGGAAAAGTAAGATTTCCCCAGAACAACAGATGAAACCAACCTCTATGTGTCTGAACACCCAGAGTATTGCCAGGATTTGTCCCCAGTCAGTGGAAGTGGTTACTATGCCGAAAGGTAAGATTTCCCCAGAACAATAGATGAAACCAACCTCTATGTGTCTGAACACCGCTAGTATTGCCAGGATTTGTCCCCAGTCAGTGGAAGTGGTTACTATGCCGAAAGGTAAGATTTCCCCAGAACAATAGATGAAACCAACCTCTATGTGTCTGAACACCGCTAGTATTGCCAGGATTTGTCCCCAGTCAGTGGAAGTGGTTACTATGCCGAAAGGTAAGATTTCTCCAGAACAACAGATGAAACCAACCTCTATGTGTCTGAACACCGCTAGTATTGCCAGGATGTGTCCACAGTCAGTGGAAGTGGTTACTATGCCGAAAGGTAAGATTTCCCCAGAACAATAGATGAAACCAACCTCTATGTGTCTGAACACCCAGAGTATTGCCAGGATTTGTCCACAGTCAGTGGAAGTGGTTACTATGCCGAAAGGTAAGATTTCCCCAGAACAATAGATGAAACCAACCTCTATGTGTCTGAACACCACTAGTATTGCCAGGATTTGTCCCCAGTCAGTGGAAGTGGTTACAATGCCCAAAGGTAAGATTTCCCCAGAACAACAGATGAAACCAACCTCTGTGTCTGAACACCCCGAGTACTGCCAGGATTTGTCCCCAGTCAGTGGAAGTGGTTACTATGCAGAAAGGTGAGATTTCCCCTTAACAACATATGAAACCAACCTCTATGTGTCTGAACACCCCGAGTACTGCCAGGATTTGTCCCCAGTCAGTGGAAGTGGTTACTATGCGGAAAAGTAAGATTTCCCCAGAACAACAGATGAAACCAACCTCTATGTGTCTGAACACCCAGAGTATTGCCAGGATTTGTCCCCAGTCAGTGGAAGTGGTTACTATGCCGAAAGGTAAGATTTCCCCAGAACAATAGATGAAACCAACCTCTATGTGTCTGAACACCGCTAGTATTGCCAGGATTTGTCCCCAGTCAGTGGAAGTGGTTACTATGCCGAAAGGTAAGATTTCCCCAGAACAATAGATGAAACCAACCTCTATGTGTCTGAACACCGCTAGTATTGCCAGGATTTGTCCCCAGTCAGTGGAAGTGGTTACTATGCCGAAAGGTAAGATTTCTCCAGAACAACAGATGAAACCAACCTCTATGTGTCTGAACACCGCTAGTATTGCCAGGATGTGTCCACAGTCAGTGGAAGTGGTTACTATGCCGAAAGGTAAGATTTCTCCAGAACAACAGATGAAACCAACCTCTATGTGTCTGAACACCCTGAGTACTGCCAGGATTTGTCCCCAGTCAGTGGAAGTGGTTACTATGCCGAAAGGTAAGATTTAACCCTTGGGCTGCTAATCATGACTGCATATTCTGCTAGTCCATTTAAAATTTTCTGTAGCAAACATTGTGAATCCAGATCAGACTGCTCCTGTAGGAGCTAGGGCTGCTGCGAGTATCCGAGTACTCGGATATTCGTGGATCTGAATAAAAAATCGGGTATGAATATTCGTCACTGCCGAAATCGTTGGATCGCGATCTTTTTTTTTTTTTTTTCATTTTTTATTACTGAAACAAGAAATTTTTCACAAAATGGTGGATTGAAAATTTTCACTGACTACGGTTCTAATTGGTATCTCTCATTTAAATACCTTTGTTTCTTGCAGGTTAGTGACAAACATACCATACCTTTATCGGCAATAAAAATCCTTATTTACAGTAAAGAGTTCCTAAATCCGCTGATAATATATTCCAATCTATTTTGTTTAAACACACCACATCGGTACATGTACTATTAAATAAACAAAGCCAAATGTATCATCAAATGTCAATTATCAAATAGATTTCAAAGGGTCATTTTTTTCTTTGAAGTTTCTTTTGCCGACAAAGCGACAGCTGATTAGGCCTACGTGACCCAGGTCATGTTGTCTGAGTGTGAACTACAAGACAAAGGAAAAGGGCTTATACTGAAATCATCACACTTCTGTCAGAATATCTGGTTATCCAAGAGCAGGAAAATATAAAATCAAATTTACAAATTGTGTTGCATGCCCTTACAGTCTTGAGTGGAAATGTAGTCTTATCTGCTTTGATAACTAACTATTCACCATATCTACATTAATTGCTGGTTCCCGCTTCACAGGTGGTCAGTAATAGAAGAACAGGTAACCAGTATCCCCCCAATACCTGGAAATGGGGGGGGGGGGGTTCTGGTTACCTGTATTTACATTACTGACCACCTGTAGACAGGGAACCAGCAATTAATGCAGATATGGTGAATATACATGTACTTCTGGTTTAACAGAAAGGGATGATTTACTAAGTAAATAGACCTAATAATAGATGTTTCACAACAGGAGTCTTATTTTTCTATTAACCAGTGACTCGTAGTTCGATCTGTGAATCGTAACTCATGAATCGTGGATCGGATCGAATCGCCACTTGCCTAACGATCCACAGCCCTAGTAGGAGCAGTCTGATCTGGGTCCACACTGTTTTTCTGTATGCTCAAAGTGGTCTTTGACGTAAGCATTTATGTGCAGCAGATGACTTGAGCAAACAACTTTTTCAGATGCATATTTTTTGTAGCAGGCAAAGGGTTAAAGCTGCTGTCACAGTTTCAATATAGGTATCAAACAGGGCTAGTCTCTGTCCGTCCGCTACACTTTTGTGTAATCTGTAACCAGAAAAGTTTTCATTCATTTCTATTCATACTTTGCATAATGGTTGTTCACATATTGAAGATGTGCACTGTCTATCTTGTGCACATTTCATGAATATTTTCTCAATTTTGAGGGTCTTGAACTTAGACACTTTTCCAACCAAAAATGCCTAGATAGTGTCTGGTTTGTGTAATCTGTAACTCAAATAGTTTTCATTCCTTTATATTCAAACTTTCCATAATGATTATTCACACATTGAAGATGTGCACATTCCATTTTGTGCACTTTTAATAAATATTTTCTCATTTTTTATGGGTCTTGAATTTAGACATATTTTCCATCCGAAATGCGTAGGGGGTGTCTGGTTTGTGTAATCTGTAACTCCAATAGTTTTCATTCCTATATATTCAAACTTTGCATAATGATTGTTCATACATTGAAGATGTGCCCAATATATTTTGTACACATTTCATGAATTTTTTTTCATTTTTGGGGGTCTTGAACTTAGACATTTTTTCTGTAAAATGCTTAGATGGTGTCTGGTTTGTGTAATCTGTAACTCCAACAGTTTTCATTCCAAAATATTCAAACTTTGCATAATGATTATTCATACATTGAACATGTGCACCTCCTATTTTGTGCAAATTTGATAAATATTTTTTTTAATTTTTAGGTCTGTTGGACTTAGATATTTTATCCATCCGAAATGCTTAAGGGGTGTCTGGTTTGTGTAATCTGTGACTCCAGCAGTTTTCATTCCTTCATATTCAAACTTTGAACATTATGATTGCTCACATATTGAACATGTGCACCCTATATTTTGTGCACATTTCATAATATTTTTGGGAGACATTATTTGGAGTGCTTACATTGTGTAATTTGTGTGTAATCTGTAATTCAAACAGATAATTCAAACAGATTTCATTCCTTTATATTCAAACTTTGCATAATGATTGTTCACACAATATTTACATTCTCAGTGTAATCACTTTAGATGAAACCAACATTTCTGGCTGCTTGCATTTCTCCATGCAAAACATTGAAATGACATGTGATCTAGACCACACCTTTAGAGGTAGTAATGTCAACATCAGCCAATAACGTTCCTTGTTTATTGACGTTTGTGTGACGTCACGCACGTATTGCTACGATGAAATATTCACGAGTTTTGCTCCCTGGCTGTTCCAACACCTCCGTTACAAGTGAACTATTTCATTTTGTGTGGATAACTGACTGGGTTGGGTGGAAGATAATTCAGTAAAGTTGATTGATAATATAGAATGTAAATCTAAGTATTGAAAGGACCTCGGACAGTCTTAATGAAGGATTGCCCATAAAAATGACCAGAGAAAAGTTTCAAAGAAAATGATATTTTTTCTATGAAAAAGATAGTAGGTTCAACCCTCGACTTATCCACAAAAGCCGTTTTCTCATTGGACAAGTACAAATTGAAAAATATGGGTTGAAAATTCAGTTTTTGCTATTCAACATATAGAAAATAGAAAAAGTTTTACTGAAGTGCTTTCCCCCCCGTGACCAAACTAATCCTTTTGCATACAGTTGTAGTTTTACATTTCACACATCATATAAAAACGGCATGAATGGTCACCGGGGGGAACGCTGTCAAAATGCTCAAAAACACTTTAGTATAAAAACGTATTAGAAACTTATTTTGTAAAAGCCTGTAGGTAAATATCAATTTACAATGGCATATATCAGGGCTTTAGTTATGAGTGCTTACAAAGTAATTAATTGTCTCATTTCTCAACCAAAACATATGTTATGGGTACTCAAAAGAACCGTCTCAATGAGACGGTTCTTTTAAGCACCAAATTATAGGTTAAATCTAATGTGTTAGAAAATATTAACGATTTTATGCTCAAAAATTGTGTTTATCTAGACTGTGATATGTACAGTATGCAGTTATAATACACCTCAGTGCACAAGTGCAACTGATTGACCTTAACACATTACAGGTACTAGTCAAAAGTAATTGGCAGCACACTTCTTTAGATGAAATAATGGAATCTTCTCAATCCGAATTTTATGCAAATGCATCGCTTTCGTCTCAAGTTTTATCCCGCAAACATAATATTTACATGTATTTAGGTGAATACTCGACGAAACTTTGACTTTCTATGAAATAAAATTTGGTCACAAAAAATACCCCCACCCCCTGAACCCTAGAGTCCTGGCATAATGATGCAATATTTTCAAAATATTTTTATTGTGCTAGGTGCACTAAATGTAAAGGTTTGATTTAAGCCCAAAACTATAGTTGTCAGTTATGCATTATCCTAGCCAGAGGCTGTCAAAATTTGGGCAGATTGAATAGGAAACTGTCCGAGGTCCTTTATATTTTAAGCTTGCACTGGATGATGACAAACTTTAGCTATTTTAATGTTTCCGAGAAGCCCGAAGGGCTTCACAGACATTAAAATAGCTAATGTTTTTCATCATCCAGTGCAAGCTTAAAATATGAATTTCAATCCTTAATTGAAGATGTGCACCGGGGACGTAGGTCCAGAGCAGAGTTTGGTCTTGTTACTGCAGCTGTCAGTTACAAGTGTGCTGGAACCTGATCACAGAGACTGTCCTAGAAATGAACTTGACCTAAGTCCTTTGCTTTAAACCACATTGTGAGCAAACAAAAAAACAACACTCTTTACTGCTAGTATCTTCTGCTGATAGCTTTTGCAAACAGTTTGAACCTGGATTAAACCAGACAAGTTGTCAGGCTTGATCTGGATACAAGCTGTTGACATTCTGATAGTATTTCTGATTTTTTTTTAAGAAATCGGCAGACAAAAAAATCTTGAAAAATTTCCTAGCATGTAGAGTAAAAACTCAATGTTCAACTAGCCAGTGTGGTTTGATGTGTACAGTTAAATGTGTCTATCTCAAAAAGACCAAAAATTGGTTTTCAAGACCAATTATCGCTTAATGTAGGTCAAAAGTATTGCAGAATGCTCCCTGGAGCCTCACCGGCGTCACTGCGTTGTGTCCTTGAGCAAGATGCATTAATCCTTGCTTAGTAATGGTTCATCCCAGGAAGACCCATCTCAACATAACTGAAAAATTGTTGACTGGGACTTAGAGAATCAAATCAAACAAACAAGCAAAATTGCTGAAGTACCAAAATGTTGTGTACTGGCCCATATGATGTTTCTAGTTGTGTTTTAGGTTTGTTTTCCCATCTACCTGACCAATCTGCCATTGAGATCAATGCCCCGACTAGTGACTCGGTACTCTATGGTCCAGTAGCTAGCTCTCAGGATGTTCAACATCAGATCACCAGTCTATACCAGGTAAAATATAGCGTAAATGTTTTAAAATTTCAAACACTTCCTCATTCCGCTCTCAAATAAAATGTCGGTTTTCACAGCTGTAATTCACAAAACTGTGGCCAGAATAGCAAACTGGGAAGACCCTGCTAAGACTGCTTCTTCAGAAGCAGTCTGATCTGGGTCTGCCCTGTTTGTCTGGGCCTTTTTGGCAGGCAACCAGTGTTGGAAATTTTAGAACATTTGCTGTAGTGTTTTCACACTTTACAGCCTTCCTTGGCTTCATGCAAGGATGAAAGTTTTCAGGATTAATCTGTAATTCAGCATTTTGAGGCTGACTTTCCATAGAAAGTCAGCCTCAAAATGCTGAATTACGGAGATTGTAATAGTTTCTTTGATTAGTTTTCGGATTATCTAAACACAATTTGTCATTTTAACTTTAAATTATCCATTTTTGTAGACATCCTGCAAGTTTTGAAATTTGAATTTCAAAAGTTCGGGATTTTCAAAATTTTGAACTTTCACTCCTGGTCATGTTGCATTACTCTTGTCCTGTTGCACTAATATTGGCCAAAGATTTAACGATTGAAAACTTTGACTTGACTTGATCCTGAGGTTTTTTTTTACTGCTGCTGGTGTCCCAGTTACTGGGGTAGGCTTCATGTGGCTAGAGTGTCTAACACTCAAACTCCACGCTTCTCTGTTCAGTAGATCCATGCTGCCAAGGCGGCACATTTTCATGTCAGTAATAACAATCAGAAATATTAATGAAAGTATGCTCAAAAACAGACAATGCTTCTTATAACAGTTCTTATATGTCAGTTGATAGATCCAGATAGATCCAGTCCCTAAAAGTATCATATGAGACGGGAGCACAGTGGCTCAGTGATAGAGGGCTTGACTCGAGACAGAGGGGCCGCAGGTTCGAGCCTCACCAGCTTCACTGTTATGTGTCCTTGAACAAGACACATTTATCCTTGCTCAGTACTGGATCAACCCAGAAAGACCTGTCCTGACATAACAGAAAGGTTGTTGACTGGGACGTAAAGAATTAAATCAAACAAACAAACATAGTTCATGTTCATAGATGGAGAAAGAAATGGCATACGGACACAGAGTCTGTTAAATATGCTGCAAAATCAGGATGACCTTTAACTGCAACAGGCAAGAAGAAAGCCTCAAAAGTTAGGATAAATCATTGAAAGTGATGCCAGGCAGATACACTGTTCCCAATATTGCCAAAGCTGTTGGCATATCACTATCGAGAGTACATTTCATTCTGAAGCATATCTTATAAGTACAAAGATTTTCTGCAAGATAATATGCCATCTATTGACAGACGAACAAAAGAAGGGTACATACTAAAACGGCCAAGCAATTGCTAAAAAGTTTCCAATGTTCAACCAAAGGCTATTTGTAAACTACATACTGGAGACAAGACATGGGTGCATTATTTTGAGTCAGTTACGAAAAAAGGGAACAAGATATGGCTAACCAAACATGCTAAAAAATCTGTGGTTGCCAAAAGGACAATACGCACAAAGAAGGTACATTATGCTATAATCTTTTCATGTGACAGTATAACTATACAATTTGCAGTGCCGAAAGGCAAAATTGTACTGAAAAAGCTAAAAAATGATAACCAAATATGTTTGTCTATGACAGTAAAACGTGTTTAAAACGGCCACTCAAAATACTCAAAACAAAGATGTAAATGACACATGGTACCTTTATGAAGGTCGAAAGTATTGCAGAATACTCCCCTTGGAGCATTCTGCAATACTTTGACTGCATGAAGCGATAATTAGTCTTGAAAACCAATTTGTGGTATTTTTGAGACTGGCTGTTTTACACAGGTTTTACTGTACATGATAATGCCACAGTACATACATTTGAAATTGGAAGCAATTTCTTAAGTCAGAGAAGGTAACTGTCTTGCCATACCCTATGTACCGTCCAGATATAGGGCCCCTGTTATTTTTTCCTTTTTACCAAAACTGAAAAAGTTCTTATCTTGTCGGCAATATACCCCCAGACATGCCCTTGGCTCAACTGTCAGCCTGTGCCTCAGAGGTAGATGCAAATCAGCCTGCTGTGTTGTATTCTGGTATTGAATTCACAGACTGAAGAAAGAGAATACTTTGAAGGAATGTAAAGGTAATTTGGTCATTTGAGTTGGTTACTTTTAACCCTTAAAACGCCAGCAAAAAATTAATCTAAAAATTAGGTCTGCTTTTGTCGTCTGCTGCAAGTTTTTGCTAACATTATTAAACAAAGTTAAGTATAGAGACAAACAGTGTGGACCCAGAGCAGACTGCTCCTATAGGAGCAGTCTGATCTGGGTCTACACTTTTTGTTGGAAAAAGCTTCTAAAACATTTCAGCAGACGACAAACAAAAGCAGACGACTTTTGTTGTGATTGGCATATTAAGGGTTAAGATAATACACAATACACATTACATATCAAACAACCCTTGTATGTAATATACTTCAGGCACTGGAGACCCTGACTGGGCAGCTTCAGAAGGTGGATAATAGTATGAAGGTGATAGAACAGAACGTCTCTGGACAGGCCCCTGACCCCTACATACAGACCATAGAGAATAAAATACAGTCCCAGATAGAGAACCTCATGGCTAGAATGGTGCTGGTAGAAAACAGGCTTTCACTTGTTGAAACAAAGGTAAGGGTGATATAGAAGACTCTAGTAACCACACGGATGATTATGGGTCTTGACTCGAGAAAAATGTCATCAGGGTTTGCAAACAACAAAGGAACAGACCTTCCTGCACATCTGCACAGTCTGATAAGCAGCATTGTTATTCCCTTATTGGAAAGTATCATATCTAAATTCTTCTACAAGCAAAATTTTAATTTACTAGCTAATCTCTGTAGCTGTGCAGGCTTGTTTGGAAACCCCTAAGACAGGTTTTCTTGGATCACAGCCCATATAGACTTATGCTACCTAAAGTCCACAGAACAGGAATTTACACTCAAAGCTTTCTGATATTAGTAAAAAGTGATGATCTGTAATCAGTATGTAACAAGAAATATATTTAAAAAGGTTAAATGGATATGCTTTTTAGATCATTTGAGCCAACGGCTCAAGGTAATTGTTTGTTTGTTTGATTTGATTCTTTACGGCCCATCACCAATCTTTCAGTTATATAGGGACGGGTCTTCCTGGGTTGAACCAGTACTAAGCTAGGATTAATGTTCTTGCTCAAGGACACAACGCAGTGACGCCGGTGAGGCTTGAACCCGCGGCCCTTTGGTCTCGAGTCAAGCACACTACCACTGAGCCACTGAGCTCCCACGGCTCAAGGTAAGCTATTGTGATCGGTTTTTGGTCTTTGTGTCTAAACTTTTTCTTTAAACCACAATGCCTCCTGAACCATGTTACCCATAATGTCTTCTATGGTAATGCCCACTAATGGTTCCACTCTGCTGAACAAAATGGTTGCCAAAGATGAAAAATAGAAATATCTTTCAACAAATTTTCCTAAACCACTGGTCAAATTTCAAAATAATTTCACAAAAATGTTCCTCATAATGCCCTCTACCGAAACTGCACAAAACATTCTGCTCTTTTGAGCAAAATGGCCACCAGAGCTAAAATAGAATAAAACTTAAAATGGCAGCTTCTCCCGAACTACTGGCCTAAATTCAAAATACTTTCAGACAAATGTTCCCCCAAAATTGCACTGGTAGACTATAGTGTCTCTTCTCAAAATGGCTGCCAGAGCTAAAAACAGAATTATACCTTTAACCCTTAAAGCGCCACCTAAAATTTGCAGCAGACGACAATTTCAAATTTTGCCGGTTTTTCAAAAACAACAAATAAGGCATGATATTTCATGAGAATCGTCTGCTGGCAGACGATTCTCATGACATATCATACCTTATTTTTTTCGAAAATTGGGATAGATGTCGCAAAATTTGTTGTCTGCTGCAGTTGTGATTGGCCCTTTAAGGGTTAAGACTAAAGGATGCATTTCTGATTTATTTTCAGAGTGCCCACTCTTTGTCATCATTTTATTACAGAGTTATTGATTGAAATTGACAAACATATGGTTAGAGTCACATTGTTCCACAAATACTATTTCTAGTTGAAACGTTTTTTCTTGTTCATTTTCTACCCAGATGGATACAGTCAACTCCACAACCTCTACAGTACGATCAGAGGTACACAATGGTTATGAGGCTCCAGCTCCAAAAACCAACCCTGCCATGTATCCAACCTCTACAGTACGATCTCAGGTACACAATGGTTATGAAGCATCATCTACGAAAGCAAACCCTGCCAGCTATCCAACTGTTGTTCCAGAGAAATCATCTCAGTTTGAACCGATTGATGAGAAAGGTTCGTCATTTGGTAGGTTCTTTGAGTTATGTTATGTTATGAGTTCACACTTTCACTTTAAACTCTTTCCTTGCTAGCGTTGACTTGTTGTCTGCTGATAACCTTTGCAAACAGTTTGAATGTCGGTCCTTATCTGGATCCAAATTATTATATTTTTTTTTTAAGTCAGCAGACAACAACAATAGCAAGAAAAATTACCCATCATGCAGAGTTAAACCAGCCTGCTCAGGAACATAGATTTGCCTCAATTGTGAAAATGGGGATGTTGTAAATCGCCAAAATGCACTGTGTGCATAATGTTGTTAAATATATATATATACCCTATATCCCTCTTGAAAACAGAAGACACCTACACAAAGTAGAATTTGGATATCTTTTAGTTTATAGTCAATCTCTGACAACTGTATCAAGGGGTGGACTCTTTGGCTCAGTGACTAGAGCATTAGATATGCACTGGTACAATCCAGGTTTCGATCCCCAGCCTATGTGCGAGAATTTTCAGCTAGGCATCATACTTGTTTCAACTTTCATGTTGTTAGATTACACTTACTGGAGTTGAGTAGCATAGATGTGACTGGGAGTATACCAGACTGTTTATTTAAGCTCCAGCTGAGTGCCTAGTAATATGTCTTAAACTACTTAAACTGCTCTAGAAACAATTCTGTATGCATATTTATCACATGAAGTTGTGTCTGAGAGTGATATAACGCCATGCAATAAAATCGATAAACCACTAGTGGTTTACAGATTTAGTAACGTTAGGGAATGAAGTCCATTATAACCTTGCGTAAAAGGTGGCAAAATATAGAGGTTTTCACGCCAAAAATGTGAATTTTAGGTAATTTTAATGTCCTGTGATAAATAGAATCTAACATTCGTGCTCCTGTTTTATTGGATTTATTAAACTTGTTGCAAAAAATTGATAAAATGTTCGGCAAGCCTCGAATTTTATTGCTTTTCCACAACTTGTTTAATAAAGTCAATAAAACATGAGCACTCATGTAAGATCCTCTATATAAACAATTCAGTGTTCGGTCTAGATTAGCAAACTTTTTGAGCTAAAATTTTGATTATAGTCTTCATTGATTTAATTGCTTTATGTCCCAGTCAGCAGCTATGGACATGTTGGGAAGGTCAGGTCACCTAACCACACTTTTTCCTGGGCAAGCTTGAAGAAGCATTTTACCAGTACTTTGTGCACATCTCTACGAAAGTATGGTACCGGGCCAAGTTTGAACTCGCGACCCCTGGATCTGCAGTCGGGCATGTTACCGACTGCACTATGTGGCCCGGTTTATATATATTGTTACGTGCCAGGCGTAACTAGAAACAAATTCAGGAAACCAAAATTGGCTATTTGGAAAGTAAGCAAAAAGCACTTTTAAAATTTAACAAAATTTATTAAAAACAAAATTATCATTCACAATAAGCAATGGAAAATAGTTATACAATCAAAGAAAGTCTAATTTACAATACCTTGTATGTCCAAACTGTCCCTCAGAATATTTATCAACACAAGTCTTTCAACAGTTTCTGATCTCAGATTTTGAAGATCGTCCAAATGAACACGAAGTCTGAATCCAAAACTGAATAATCCAAAGTTATCCAGAATGAATAAGTTAAACAATAAGTATTCCAATATAGAATTCCAGCACAAAAGGTTTAGACTTTTAAAAGGTGAAATTATTTCAAAGATGCCCTTATGAAAAATTTACTCTTATATATTCTCTTTAAGAAAGTTCCGAAATAATCAGGAAGAACTATGATATCATATGCTATATTTTGTCATTCTGGAAAGTTCCAGAGATTACTCAATGATTCCAGTTAAGGTAGTACCGGACTCACCGGCATATGTCCAAAAGTGTTTTATCTTTTAATATATTATAATATAGACTTATACTTATAATCTAAGACAATAAAAACAATACCTCACCGTTCTTTTTAAAAAGTTATTTGATGTCAAAAACTGCAAAATCGCAGGTTTTTGAAATAAACAAACACAGATTTTGTTAACAAATTAACAAGAAACACAATACAGTTTTTTTCAGAACAAATACTACTCACACCAGAGATATGAATAAAAACAAAAAATAGTGAAATAACATGTATTTACACAATTTATTAAGCAAAATCCTAATTAAGTCAAACGAATAAATGCCAAAAAAAACCATTAATATTCAAAATAAACATATCAGAGAATGTAACTGGAACAACAAAAAACATATATTTTTACAAAGATATTTTCATGAAGAATCTAATGATTGAATAAAAAATATGTGTCACCGTGCTCGTTTTTTTGTTTTGGTGACTTTTCTGAAAAATCCTGATTGTCTCCCCTTTCAACCAATTTTTTTGTTTGTCTACGCCCTATTTATATCACTGGGCGGAGACATAGCTATTATTGATTAAGCACTGACAAATGGGCGTAGAAAATGACAAAAAAAGATTTTTGACCTAGCATGTGACGCAGCACATTACATTATGATTCTCATTAAAGCATGGCTATAGCATGTCTTGATATTTTGATGCTTTCTTACACGTAGGATTTATGTAGATAAAAGCTAAAAATTATAGCTTTATTCCTGATGCATAGATCTAAATGTCATTTAAAGAATAAACTTACAAATATGCAATAAGAGGATAAAACATTCTTTTCTGGCAAGCCTGAATGTGATGTGTTGCAACCTGAACCACACAGCGTTGAGGCCTGCAACACATTATCGCACAAGGGCTTGACAAACGTTAAATTACGGAAGAATTGTTATATTGTCATTGTTATATATTGTAGGACTTTTTGGGTACTGTAAAGGTGGCAACTTTGATTTTCATATCTGGGCGTGGTTCGGTTATTTCAACTGCTCAAGAAAGAATCAGGTTCTATCCATTGGTTAAGCGTTTAAAAGTTGCTTGAGCCGCGCAGGCCTACGTGCATTTCATGAAAGTCCTGTCCGTTATTGCACTGAACCCACATTTATTAACCCTTAAAGCGTATATTACAACACAATCGTATGTTTTTATCGTCTATTGAAATATTATGAAGCCTCTTAAACAAACAGTGTAGATCTAGAGCAGACTGCTCACCTAGAGCAGTCTGATCTGGGTCCACACCTTTTGCCTCTATACTAATGTTAAACAATAAACAAACACTTTCGAATGTAGTTATAACGCCTCATTTTCAGATTTTACCTATGTCTAAAGTAGACTAATAAGGCAGTCATGAGGTGTCGCCTTTACAGTATCCAAAAAGTTCTAGAATACTTTCCTTTCAAGCAAAAGCATTTCCAAAAAAAATGTCCACTGTAACATCGTGAAGCATACAACAAAACCACACCTTATAGGCGCAATCGAAAACATCAATACTATCGACGATTATAGACCAAAAATAGTTAGAATCATAGTTTTTTTTATTACCATCACTCATTGAACAGGCGACACTTTGCAATCAAAACACTGTTTCTAGCGAGTTTTGATCCGCGTTCGTCAATGGTTATGAGTGTTTTCGATTGCTCACTATCCGGTGCGGAACCAAACTTTTTTTCAACAGAATGTAGATAACTCCTAGCTCTTGTTTCAGATTGTTTTGGTTACGTATTCATTGTATCAATACACATACCGGATAGGTGGCAATCGAAAACGTTGATGCTATCGACGAACGTATATCAAATACCGTCAGAAACAGACTTTTTTGATTGCAGTTTGTTTGCCTGACTGGCGACAAATCGAAAATTCTAGCGATTTGCGATCCACGTTCATCGATTGTTCAGAGCCTTCTCGATTGTCGCCTATCCGATGTAATAAAGTAGCGTGTCTTATGATAATTGAATATTTTGGTCATTTCTCAATAAAGCATAAGCGACGGTATCTTAACTCGCAGAGGATATCCGTGAGCAGGTTGAAATGGCAATTAAGCCCTCTGCAGTCATGTTTTATCGGAAATAAAGCCCGCGGTCAGTGATTGGTCAACGATCAACCAAAATATGACACATCAGAGCTCTCGGAAACGCAGAATTACGCGTATTGGTACGCACGGTTTTTCCCTGGGACGCATGTTTTTCACTAGTCGGGAGTTCCGCGTACGCATGTTTTTTTAGTCGGCACGCGCTAAAAATCCAGTAGCTGACAGATAAATAAACACCGGCAGATCAAAAGCCCTTTGATATTATCGATCGCGACACGCTTTTCGAATGCGGGAGACGTGATCAGTGTCCTGTCTCTGTTGACCAATGGTATGACTCGGACTGCAGTATAGTAATTCTGACAGGTGATTGACAGGATTACCAATGCGGGACAGTGTGATTATTACGAGGTGATTATTAAAGTAATTAAGCAAGGATTATCAGATAATTGTTTGAAAAAGATGCGCTACCGATTTACCGTTAATTAAAGGGAGAAAAACTAATAGGGTATTGTAAACAACATCGAATTACCGACTTCCGAATTCGACTGATTGGGGATGAAAGAGAAAACATATTTAATTGCACTCGTTTGCGATTATAGCAACATGAACATGGAGAAAAAATAGTAAGTTTACGGATTTGCATTTCGTCATTAGTTCATCGCTACGGCAAACAAATGAGTCTGGGAATTGTTGAAAAAAAAAAAAAACCAACAAAAAACGGTACAGCGGTAAGCCGTTACGTCCGACGGACAAAAGTTCCAAATGAAGCTACTCTACAAGCAGTGCGATGAAATATATCATCGGTTCAAGTCGATTGTCTTGATGAATAAACACAAACAAATCACTTTCAGCAAGTAAAATCGTTCATTCTTAATGTTAAATGGCTAAGTAATGTCAGGCTTTTCATTGCAATCTCTGTAGAAACTAGCGAGATGCGTTTTTATAAGAAAAAAAAACCCAACAACTTCCATCTGCATAAGATTATACAAAACAGAGGACTGCTGTCTGTCTGCCTTCCTGCCTGTCTGTCTGTCTTGTTAATGAATAAAACTAGTACCAACAGTTTAATCTTTTATTTTTTGATAAGGCCAAACAAAGAAATGTGTGTTGAGGTTACATGAAAAAAAGATATAGCAAAATATTTTGTTTTGTAAGTAGGAACAATCCATTAATGCTTAAAGGGTTAAAATCAGTCGATCTAAAAATTATTCAATTATTCAAATGTATCACTTCCGGCTAAAATGGAAAAGATATACGGTATGCACAAATTGGTGGGACTCCAACTTTTTTTGAGTGGGACTCCCACTTTTTCCAGTGGGACTCCTACTTTTTGCCAGATGGGAGTCCTGAACTCCTGTTTTCAAAATCCTAGTGAGAGCTCTGACACATTTAAAATGTACAATTGTCAGCGATGGAAACACCTCAAGTTTCTATAGTAAACACTTATTATAAGGTATATAACAATAAAAGGATGATAAATTCTTCTGTCTATTAACGTTTGCCAAGCCCAAATGAGATAATGTATTGTAGCCTTAACCATGAAGCTGTGAGGGCTGCACCAAGTGCGGATCCAGAGGGGGGGGGGCAGGGGTACCGGACCCCCTCTGGAAAATCACAAATTAAATGTGTTTCTATAGGGAATAAGCAATTGGACACCCCCTGGAAAAAGTTGGTCCCCCTGGAAAAAATTGGACCCCATCTGGAGCCTTGAAAAACGATAGATTTCTTTGAAATTGACCATTTGACTTCTGTAAAATAAGCTGAGGACTAAAAAAAATCGTTGTCAGAGCTTTTTTGTCAGACTGACCTGGACCCTCCCCCCCTGATGAAAATTCCTGGATCCGCGCTTCTGTACCATGCTTGCCAACCGTTAATATACAGAAAGGAATGTTATATTGTCATATATCTTCCTTTCAGGCACATGCAGTTCCAGTGAATTTTATTAAAATGTATGCAGAAATGTCCATTTTATCATCATGAAACATGCAACGAAACAAAATAATTTTTTCAACAGAAACATGAAATAACTCCTAGCCCTTGTATCAGATTGTTTTGGCTACGTCTTCAGTATATCAAAACACACACAGTGTCACTAGATAGGCGGCAATCGAAAACGTTAATGCTATCGACGAACGTAGTTAAATATTGTAAGTGACAGAATTTTGGATTGTTGTTTGTAGTCCGATAGGCAACAAATGGCAATCACAAAAACTGTTTCTAGCAATTTGTTATCAGCATTCATCGATTGTTTAGACTGTTTTTTATTGCTGCCTATCCGGTGTGATAAGGTAATTGAAATAGTTACGTCATTTCTCCATAAAACATTAGTGACCATGTACCTCCATGGGACCTAAAACATGAGAATGTCACATACAAGGCATGTGCACGTCTACACCCCCCCCCCCCCTTTTTGGGGTGGGGGTTGGTCTTGGGTTAGTGGCAGCATGCAGAAATAGCAACCGAGACATGTATATAGTATGTATATTTATACGGTCCGCAACTTTTAACCATCAAAATACTGAATGACTTCATACTCTGGGTGATGTTTTTAAAAGCTAATACTTGCATTCCTTCTTTTTTGGTGGACATGTATATAGTATGTATATTTATACGGTCCGCAACTTTTAACCATCAAAATACTGAATGACTTCATACTCTGGGTGATGTTTTTAAAAGCTAATACTTGCATTCCTTCTTTTTGTGGAAGCAAAATACTTACAGAATTACGTTTCAAGCATCAAAGAGTTGTCAGGGGAGAATAATATCTACCGTCTTACAAATAAGTATTCTCTTTTAAAAACAAGATTCAGGAACGATAACTCTTACACTCTTACTTTTAAGTAAAAGTAAGGTTATCTTTTGACATGGGTCCCGTACTACCTTAATTCCATAAACTTCTATTGGCATGGAAAAGAAAAATCTAGAAAATTCCCGACTTTTCTGGAACGTTCTAGGTGATTAGTCATCATTCTAGAAAAGTCTTATAACCAAATAAATAATTTGTGTACAACAACTTATTTACCATCAATGTCTCCAATATCTGGGTCAGCAGAAACTAAGTAAACAAAATATAAAAACAGATAAACATCTTACATGTTACAATATTGTATCATATTTCTTTTTTCAGCAACAGAGCTTAAGTTCCTATCCACCGCACCTAAGATACAATCTTTCATGAGTGAATCTACCGACCTCTCCTTACAATACTCCCCAATCAGGAGAGCTGTAGGCACTGGGCCTACTGGGCAGCTCATGTCCGCTAATGAAGAGACGTTTGTCCAGGAGCCAGAAGATGATGCCCGCAGGTCAAGTACCCCAGCAATGAGCAGGACCTTGGTTTGTACAGAACAGTCCAGTATATGTTGTAATATATCTGATGGTGAAATGCAGGACAGAGTCTCCAGGATCAAATCCATGTAAGAGGTTACAGCATTTGGAACTCCTCAGTCCAATTCAGAATCAGGCCTGGGATGTATGTTAGGCATACAGTAAAACCTTTATAAACGGGCCACTTGAAAATAGACTAATCAAAGATCTTAATGACAAATGGTATTCCTAACGAAGGTCAAAAGTATTGCAAAATGCTCCACTTGGAGCATTCTGCAATACTCTTGACCTACATTAAAGATTAAGCAATAATTGATCTTGAAAACCAATTTTCGGTCTTTTTGCGAGTGACCGTTTTACATAGGTTTAACTGTAGTATTATGTAGAAGAAGCTGAGTTCTGCAAGCCAGAAATGGCATGAGGAAAATAGTGTGGTAGCATGTGTCCTCAGTCCAGTTCAAATTGATAAAAAATTAAGTTTATTTTTTTTCCTAATAATATTGATGTGGCATCTTCCTTTCTATGATGTTGTACATCCAAGGTCTCATCTACATAATTGGCTGAGGAGTTCCGAATGAAGATACAACAGAGTATTTACCCAAAATATTCTAACCTAAGAAAATGGTCCGATATGACTGAAAAAATGTTGACTTGGATGTAAAGCATCAACCCAAAATTGAGCTAGATCATGAGATTTTGATACTTATAAGATATGCTTAAAGTCAGTTATTCTTTCAGCATGTATGTACAGCTATGTAATGGGGCTAGGGACCTAAATTTTGGCTTGAATATCTACATCTCATTTCGGCTACGATGTGCGAAAACCTGTTTTCGGGGGTTTGCAAACAATAAAGGCGCAGACCAGCCTTTTGCATAGGCGCAGACTGATCAGCGCCTTTGTTATTCACTTATTGAAAAGTATAATATCTGAACAAGTTCAATTTTCTGTAGCTGAGGAGACTGGGTTGAGTCTCGCTTTGTCGGAAACCCCGAAGACAGGTTTTGTTGCAGCAAGGTCCAATTATGAGTGAGCTATCATCTAAGGCTCTGTTGAGACTTCAAAGATGTGCAGGTTTGCCTGAGCATTTGCCTAAAAGTTCCAAAATTTCATGTACTGGCTTAATTGTTGTGACACCTCATTTTGTAGATATCAACACATTTAGATTCTTGTGAGCACATGACCTCTAAAAATATGCACATAGTTTTGATAATGTTTTCCAAAGATGTTTTTGTTACTTTTTCTTCATTACTTCAACACGATCTTCAATTTGCATTTTAAATATGTGTTCTGCTTATGTTACTATTGCCTTAATACAGGGGGTACTTATAAAATTAACCAGAAGCATAAAATGGCTACTTGTAATCATTGCCTCCTGTTAAATCAGCTTCCTTTGTACCCAGCAAATGTTACTGCACATGATTTGATTCTACCAAATAAAAAGGTGTGGTTCACTTATCTTATATAACCCCTCACCTGCTACGAAACAGTGCATATAAAAGTAAAGTGTCGTTTACTGCATCTAGTTGCTTACATCATAAACTTATTTCAGCATACATGCAAACAGTGTGGATATCCTGGGCCTTGTAACACAATCCGTAGCAAGTATGATTGCAGATCCAGGGATTGTGAGTTCAATCCCAGGCCGGACTCATACTTTCATGCAGATAGGACATGAAATAATTTCTAAAGTTATTCTCCTCTTTCCACTGATTCAAGAAGGGCTGTTGTCAGTTAAAAGCAATTTTAAGTATGTGCACTGAGTACCAGTTAAAAATTTTAGTCTAAGCCTTCCCAGGAAAAAAGTGGTTAGGTTAATTGACAGTCACATAATGACCATAGTTGTTGACTAAGACAGAAAATTACAAACCAAACAGTGCGGACCCACATCAGACTGCTCCCAGAGGAGCAGTCTGATCTGGGTCCACGTTGTTTGCTACAGAGCCCTTTTTAAAAGGACCAGCAGACTACATATAGTAGCGATTAGCAGCAGAAGAGTTAATATTATTCCTGCTGTTGTAATCACACCTAATAAAATATTTTATCTCTCTGTTTCCAGGATAAAAGAGACCGAGGGTCTGCTCACTGACAAACAGCCTACTCAAAATAACAGCTGAAACCTGACAAGTCTTTGAACTTACTTTAGATTGGTGCTACTCAAATCCACTGTGACATTAAAACAGTTTATTGGATCATGATCTGCATAGGTCAATGGAGTCATTTGAGCTTGAAGGTGACAGGAACATTGAAAAGCAACTGTATCTGAAATTCTGATAGCGAGCTTTTATTAGTCCCCTACGGAGGGGACTATAATCAAGCTAGATTGATGAAACTTGGTACTGTAAATTCAGAAATTTTCATGAGAATTTTATTTTCCCGAATATCTTAAAAGCCATATTTGCAACTTTAAAAAATCATGACTTGGATCTTTTATGTTTTTGTTCTGTCTTGTGTTTGCTATGTTTTGTGCGTGTCTGTTTATATGTGCTTCGTGGTCACCTGCTGGGAAAGGGCTGACCTCTTGGCTCTCGTTTGTGGTGTCTTCTGTGAGTTTGTCACTTTCCCATTGGTGTCCTGGGTCAGGTGTGGTACTTGATTGTATCGATTCCTGATCTTTGCAACCTTACTTACTTTGGGCATGATTTACTATATCAGGGCTATTCCAGAAAAAAATACCTGGGAGGGGAAGACGGCAGGCAATATATTTTTCTATGGGTGGTTGGTGCGGAAAGTTTTCAAATTATATGGGTCATTTATTTTTTTTTTTTTTTTGTGGGCTCCTCCTCCCCTACACCCACTCCATTGTTTTTATTTTCCTCTCACTTTATTTTTTGGCTAATTCTTTCTGTTATTTGGACATTATACAAAACATTAAAACAGCAAAACAAAAGACCCATGAAGACATGTGGGAAACCACCTGGATACCTGAGGCCTTTGGAGCTCCCTCCAACTACCCCAAATATCCATACACCATCCCTACGAGAAATACATAACAACAGAAAAAATCAACCATAATAAAACATTTATACATAGAATTATATGAAATATAAACAGGGTAGGTCAGTCAACTTCTGTGCAAAATTAACACAAAAGCGGATTGACCTACTTAAAACAAAGGCGAATAGAATCTTACAATAGAAAATCTCTTAGCCAATCAGCGATCAGCTTTTATCTCGCTGTTCGGTAGGTATCCTCCCAAGAGAGGACACCCAAGAGCCGTATATACTAATTTATAAGATGATTTAAGGTTTTAAAAGTAAATTTTGTTATCTGCTAACTTCTTTTTAAGACTTTTCTGGTCATAAAAACATATGTTTGGGTCAGAAATCTAAATATGGAGAATATTTCTCTTTTTAAAGAATTTCCAGACATCTAAAGTATAATTTTGTATCTTTTTGAGTATTTTCTTATCTATTATATCAATATCTTTATTATTATTACCAAATCTAAAGAGTAAAAAGTTAAAATTTATGTCCAGCTTAATTTCTTTTAGATCTTTTTTTAATTGAATTCTTAATTTTTTGAATTTAGAGCATTTGCCGAAAATATGTCTACTTGTATAATCAAAGTTCTTACAGGCTGGACATTTTGGGATCACCTGTACAGCTTTATGTTTGAACAAATATTCCCCTGTAGGGAGCACTCCAAAAATTGATTTATATAAAATATTTTTATCTGAGGGACTTTTTGTTGTTGCTATTGTTGCCCAAATCATTTTCCAATTTAATTGAGGATTTCTTATTTCAACAATAGCTTTAAAATTTTGCTGATCTATTATCATATTATAAATTCCACCTAAGTTACATTTCCAAATAAAATCAGCATTTTTGAAATCTAACAAAATTCTTTTTAAATATTGTAAAGAGTATGGTATATTTAAGGTGTGCACCCATTTATTTTTTGCATAATCAGCATTTAAAAATTTTAAATTGAAACCAAACCAATATATATAAAGGCAAGCCCATGGCTGTATTAAATTTTGGTCTATTAGTTTAAAACTCTGAATGAAGTTTGCTTTAGATCTTATATCAATATTAGGAACCCCAATTCCTCCATTATAAATATCTCTAAAAAGTACATTTCTGGCAATTTTTTCTTTTCTCTGGTCCCAGAGAAAACCAAAAATATTCTTATTAAAGATTTTTAGCTTGTATGCTGACATTGGAAAGATTTTCATGTAATATTGCAAAATACTGATGATATATGTTTTCAAGATTATTGTTTTTGTGAAAATATTTAATTTGAATTTTGTCCATTTTTGAATTGTTTTTTCCAATTTTTCCAAACGATTCCGAAAGTTTAAATTTAGATCATTTTTGCCTAAATAAATACCCAGAACTTTTATATGATCTTTGACATATTCTTCTGGTAAATTTTGAAAATTTCCAAATTTTAAAATTTCTGTTTTATTTGGATTAATTTTTGAACCAGAAACTTTACTATATTCATCATTTTCACTTTTTAGTTCTCTATAAGAGGCATCATTTATGACTATGTCTGTCATATCATCAGCATGTTGTATTGATTTGATTTCATATATACAATTTGGAATTTTAATACTTTTGATATTTTGATTTTTATTGATTTTAAAAATCAAAGGTTCTAGACATATTACATACAAAATCATGGATAGGGGACATCCCTGACGCACTGATCTCATTATATCAAAGGAGGCCGTAAAAGCACCATTTACCATCACCTTCGATCTAATGCCTGAATATAAAATATTAAACCATTTTATAAAATTTTTATGAAAGCCATATTTTTCCAAAACTTCTCTTATAAAATTGTGCTCAATCCGATCAAAAGCTTTCTCATTGTCGAAAGATATTAAAGCAGCATTTAAATTATTTTGTTGAATATAATGTATTATATTTTTCAAATTTAAGGCATTATTTAAAATATTTCTCCCTTTAGGGCCACTGCTTTGAAAAGGATTTAAAATTTCATTTGAAATTGATTTTAATCTGGAGGCCAAGATTTTTGTAAGAATTTTATAATCAATATTAAGTAAAGATATTGGTCTCCAATTTTTTAGATCTGCAGTGGTACCTTTATTTTTGAAAATTAAGGATATAATGCCTATTTTCATGCTTTCAGTCAAATTTTGGTCTAAAAACATATTATTATATAGTTCTGCCAGAACTGGAGTAAGTTCCATTACAAAAGTCTGGTAAAATTCTGGTGTGATTCCATCACTACCTGGTGATTTGTTTTTATTTAAATTTTTTATAGCTATTCTAATTTCCTCCTCTGTAATTGAGTGGCCTAAAATATCATTGTTATCTTCCCCTAAAACATTTGGTCTAAAGTCTTCTAAATACTTTTTGATTTTTTGTGTTTCAATATCTTGTGATTTATATAAATTTCCATAAAATTCTGCCACATTTTCTAAAATTTCCTCTTTTTCATATGTAATTTCCCCATTTTCTTTTTGAATTTGATACATAAATTTTGAATTTCCTTTTTTAACCTCTTCTTTTCTTGAGAGTTCTTTCCCATCGGAATAAATATTTTCTAAAGTTTGATTTTTTGCTCTTATAATATTCCCTCTTAGATTAAAATTTTGAATTTCTTCTTCTTTTTGATTAATTTTTTCTAAAATTTCTCCCTCAAAATTATTTTCCCTCATCTGTTTGCCTATCTCAATTGTTGTTCTCCTAGATGCCTGCATTTTACCATATGACTTGGATATTTTTGCCACTTGTATTTTAAAATCTTCCCATGCATCTAAAGTATTTTTAAATTTAGCTATTTTTATCCCCCGACGAAGTCGGAGGGATATAGTTTTGGCGTCTTCCGTGCGTCCGTCCGTCCATTCCGTCCGTCCGTCCGTCCACCCTTTTTGTCTGTCTGGAACCATATCTCAGTACCTATTGGTCAGATTTGATTCATTCTTGGTACAAATGATAAGTACCATGAACTCTCAATATCCTATAAGTTTGGTCAAAATTGACCCCTTAACACTTGAGTTATTGCCCTTGTTTAAGTATAGGCAATTATAAGGCAAAACCTGTATTAGCTTTTTTGTGTGATGATCTTCACATTTCATCAAAGCTATTATATTTAACAACTTCTCACTTTAAGACCATGATTGCCAAGTGCCTGTAGATAAGCATGGCAGTGTCAAAGTTTTACCCCACCCCTTTGACCCCCCTAAGGGGTCAAAGGTCAAATATTTAAATTTCGCAATAACTAAGGCAATTGTTAATATTTTTTGCTGAAATTTTGCATACAGGCAGAGCATCAATAGATATGAAACATATCAAACGGGATTTTAGTTTCAAGGCCTGGGTCCGAGCCTTTTGGGTGGACTAAGGGGGGTTGGGCCGAGGTCAAAATTAAGTTTTTTCAGAATATGGTCATGTTGGATATCAAATTAAAGCTGACGACGCTGGCAACAACATGGTAGCAAATATTTTGCCCACAGACACACCCTCGACCCAGGGGGTGGGGTCAAAAGGTCAAACTATATATTTTTCTGAAAGTAGTCATGTTGCATATCAAATTAAAGCTGACGACGCTGACAGCAACATGGTAGCAAATATTTTGCCCACAGACACACCCTCGACCCAGGGGGTGGGGTCAAAAGGTCAAACTATATCTTTTTCTGAAAGTAGTCATGTTGCATATCAAATTAAAGGGAATTGAGCACAGAGCACCATGAAAGCAAACATGCTGTCATTACACACACCAATGACCTCTGGGGTGGGGTCAAAAGGTCATTTTATTTTTCTTTTCTAAAAGTGGTCATGTTGCATATCAAATTGAAGTGGAAAAAGTGCAGACCTACATGCAAGGTAACACTTTGAATATACACACACCCTTGACCTCTGGGTGTTGGGTTTAAAGGTCAGATATTGAAATTGTGTAGATGTAAGTATATTTTTATTAAACTAAGCACTAAAACATGCTTGACAGGTGTTTGTTATGATCTGAATAATACTGAAGGTGAACTAAGGGTTAGATAAATGGGATTTATGTTTTGTGATTTACATGTTTCTCTCAAATAACCCTTCGTCAGGGGATATAAATTCGTCGAATTTGTCTTGTTGAGAAATGAAATTCTGAAATTAAATTTTTTATTTCAATTTTGTAAAAATCATCTTTTAGATAAAAATTATTTAGTTTCCAATAGAAATAGCCCCACATTTTTGTCCCATCTAATTCTATATCTAAAGAAACAGGTTTATGATCTGCTAAATAGTCCAGATGTGTCACATTTTTAATTTTTGGTGCTAAAAAGTCTGAAATATATATTCGATCAATTCTTGAATTAAGTCTGGTAAAATTTTGGTTTAGGCCATGCTTATATTGATATGCATCTCTTAAATTTAAGTTTTGAGATTTGAAAATTTTTTGTAAATATATATCATAAGGTCTTAAAACTCTTAAACGGTCCAAATTATTTTCCACAAAATCTCCTAAAATAATTACATTCTGACCTATAAGATTTTCCAAATATTGAACAAGTTTCTTATAAAAATTTTGTTTTTGTAAATCTTCTTGTCCTGAAGGTGCATAAATAGAAATAAAATTTATAGCATCTTTAGCTGTAATCTTTATATATGTTATACGATTTTGAAAAATATTTTCTTTAATTTCAATATGTTCAGTTTTTAGACTCTGTAAATTATTTCTGATTAAAATTCCTGTACCTTTAAATCTTTCTTTTGAATTTATAAAGAAGGTACCTTTTACTTCTTTTTCAAAATTATGAACAAAATCTTCTTCCAAAAAATGTAGTCCCTGAAAGGCCATTAAATCTAGATTTTGCTCTACAATAAAATTTTGAATTTGAGAGGCTCTAAGCTTGAATCCATTAACATTTGCACTTATTGTCTTCATAATTACAGAGTCCAAAGTGCTCGCCTAAACCAAAGCAGACATCTGTTGTTTTGGATTGGATTGGATATCTTTGCATTTTCTTCGTGCCTCTTGATTCGTTTAGTCCAGAGCTTCATCAGTTTCTTCCTTAAACTTTTGTCTTCCTTCTTGATCACCCATTTCCCAGAATCAATCTCAATATCGCAGCTATTAATATGGACGTCCACTCCATTTGTGCTGTTGTATTCTTTCAAATCTACTGGCAGTGTTATATGGGTAAAAAAAAAACAAACTTTTTGTGGCTTTCCCTGGGTAGTAACCAGTACCGCCAGGAGGGTTTATGATTTGTGTGTTTATTATATGACGGGAGCACCCGAAGGCTCACCGTTCGACCAAATCTGATTATTGTTTTGTGGCGAATTCTACCCCAGGAGCTGATATAAATCAGTCCCAGAGCAGGTTCTCGCCTCAGTCTTCTGCATAATAATTTTTATTGGATAATAAGACTGATTAATCGGAGCCCCGTGTTCCTCCACTCAATATGAGTGGAGTCCCCCTGGGGCCCGACTGAAAAAAGATATGACATAATAATGTCACATATATCTTCCCTGGGCTCCGCATCCGTGCGAGGGATTAACTTGCACAGCTACAGAGTCCAGGGGTGAACGCTCCAGTTTTTTAAAAGATTGATCAAATTTTGTGCAAAAAATCTATAAAATAGGATTGACCTACTTGGCATCCTGCGCGCTAGAGAACACCCTAAGCGGACCAATCAAAATGATTTTAACAAACTTTCTTAAGTGTTGAACTGATGATTTTAAAAAGTTTTTTAAAGTATCTTATAAGGAAAAATAAGAGGATTTTTGAATTTAGATATAAAATATGGAATATTAATTTTTATATCTGGGATTTTTAAATTCGTACAAAAAAGAATTTTATAAAAAATCACACGGCCAAAACGCCTTCCTAATACCTAATGTGGAGTCTTAAAAATGCGACCTTGACCCTTACGGACGTAAAAGAGAGCATTTCGTATATACTATCCTATAAGATAAAACCGGAAAATTACTGTTTTTGTCATCTGCTGACTACCCAGATAGTGAAAAAATAGAGAAAATTTAGAATTTTTGTAAAAATTTATAAATTTTGGAAAGAATAAGGTTCTTTTAATATTCCGAAGTGATTTTTTATCTTTTGACTTTTAATTTAGTGGAATCTTCCCATACAAGTAGTATAAAATTAAGTATGAGTTTAATAATTTTATTTTGAATATGTAAGGGTAGATTTTTATCATTACTACCTGTTTGTATTAGAGTGCTGTTTATGTTGATATTAGGTTCAATGCTTTTGAGATCACTTATTAATTTATTTCTTTTATCCTTATGGTGAGTACAAGATTCAAAAATGTGTTTTTGAGAATTTTGGCCTAACCAACAGTCTGCACAATGAGGAATATTTTTGAAAATTTTGATCTTATGATAATAGTCTCCTGTTGGTAGAATTTTATGCATAAATTTAAATAGAATTAGTCTCTCTTTGGGATTACGAAATTGACTAATATTATTCCAAATTAGGTCCCAATTAGAAAACGGGTATTTAAATGCAATAGTTGTAGTGATATTTAAGCTGTCTATTATAATTTTATATATGAGTTTAAGATTATTTGTTTTCCAAACAGCCTCATTAATCCTATATTTGAGAATTACATTTTTTATATTTTGATTTTCTTCGAAATTTTCAATATTATGCAAGTAATTGTTTGAAGCATATTCAGAACAATAAAATTTTAAATTGATTCCAAACCAATAAATGTATAAATTAGCCCAAGGTTGATTTCTATTAATTTCAATTCTTCTTAAAGTTTGTATGATGAGACTGTCCTGTTTTTGCATTAAGGAAGGTATATTTAAACCTCCTTTAGAAAAATCCTGGTGTAAAGTTTCTCTTTTAATTTTGTCTTTCCCGTTCCAAAGAAAATTGAAGATTAATGTATTTATTTCATTTATATAAATTATAGGAATTTCTGAGAATATCATTGTGTATTGTAATATGCTGAAAATGTATGTTTTAAGTATTATTACTTTTTCAAAAAGATTGAAATATATTTTATTCCATTTGTTTATGGTTTGCTTTATTTTTTGAATTCTTGGTATATAGTTTTCTTTATTTTCATTTGCTCCAAAGAATACCCCATATACTTTGATTTTTTCTTTAAATATTGATTTTGAAGTCTCCAATTTTAAATTTTCCCAATCTCCAAAAGTTAAAATTTCAGTTTTTTCATCATTAATCTTTGACCCTGATGCTTTACTAAAGTTTTTGGTTTCATTTTTTAAGGAACAATATGATTTTTGATCTCTTATTATTACCGTAGTATCATCTGCATGTTGAAAAGATTTAATTTGATTTTTCATGTTTGGAATTTTTATGCCTAAAATTTGAGGATTTTGATTAATTTTGAAAATTAGAGGTTCTAGTCCTAAAGCGTAGAGAAACATAGATAGTGGACATCCTTGTCTTACTGATCTCATTATTTTAAAGGTAGATGTAAAAGTGCCATTAACTAGAATTTTAGACTCAATATCTGTGTATAAAATTTCAAACCATTTTATAAAATTTGGTGGAAAGTCATATTTTTGTAGTACTATTTTCAAAAAGTTATGCTCTATGCGATCAAAAGCCTTTTCCTGATCTAATGAAATAATTGCATAATTTTGATCATTTTGCCTAATATATTTAATAATTGATTTTAGATTTAGAGCATTATTTATTATTGATCTATTTGGGCCACAACTTTGAAATTCATTTATAATATTAGCTATAGTATTTTTAAGTCTTAAAGTGAGTGTTTTTGTTAGAATTTTGTAATCCAAATTTAATAAGGATATAGGTCTCCAATTTTTAATTTCGTCAGGGCTTCCCTTATTTTTGAATATTAAAGTAATAATGCTTTGTTTAAAATTTTTGGGTAAATATCCTTGTAATAATGAATTATTATAAAGTTCAGTTAAAATTGGAACTAATTGCGGTCTAAATTCTTGATAAAACTCTGCAGTAATCCCGTCCAAACCAGGTGATTTATTTAAGTTTAAATTTCTTATTACCAAATCCACCTCTTCCTCTTTTATAAAAGCTCCTATGCTTGAGTTGAATCTAATAATGGAGGATTAAAATCCTGTAAATAATCTTGAATTTGTGCATTTGGAATATTTTGAGAAGAATATAAATTTTGATAAAAACTTTGAATTTCTCTTAAAATGTCCTCTTTTTCATTATACTCTTTATTATTAGCTTTGATTTTAAAGATAAATTTTGAAGTTCCTTTTTCAAATTCTTCTTTTCTATTTATTGATTTTCCTTCTGAATAAATTTTATCTAAAATTTTGTTTTTGGATCTTATTAAATTTCCTAAATTTTGAAAATTTTTAATTTCTTTTTCTTTTTCTTCTATATCTTTTAAAATTTCTTCTGTAGGATTTTGATTTTTTAAGTTTTGACAAGCAATTACTTCATTTTTCCTCAAAGCTGATAAAAAATTTCCAAATTTCTTTGAAATTATTTTAACTTGGTTCTTAAAGGATTCCCAATTCTGATGAGGCTCATTTAAAATTTTTGTTTCATGGTAATTTAAAATTAAATCAAGTATTTCCTGTTTAAATATAGCATTTGTTAACAAAGAATTATTAAATTTCCAATAATATCTACCCCAAGGTTTAAATTTGTCTAAATTTATTTCCAAAAGAACTGTTTTATGGTCTGCAATTTTAGTTGTATGTTGAATTTTTAAAATTTTTGGATATAAAATTTTTGATAAGTAAATTCTATCTATCCTACTTCTTAAATGAGTAAAATCCAATGTATTATGAACATTTGAGAAAGTATCAATTAAATTTAGTTCCTTAGGGCTAAAAATTTTGTTAACTTTTCTATCTGCATAGTCAAATCCAAAGACCCTATCATTAATATTTTCTACATAATTAAAGTCTCCTAATAAAATCATTTGTTTATTTTTGAATTTAGTTAAGTATTTTTTTACATCCTCATAAAAATTAGATTTTTCTATATTTTTTGCTGGAGCATAGATATTTATAATATTTATTTCCTCCTCAGCTAAAATGCTTATATGCATCATTCTGTGCTTTAATGACGGAATGTCAATATTTAAATTTTGAATTTTAAACTGTTGTAGGGATCTCCCTATCAAGACAGCAACTCCTCTATAGTCATTTTCCACTTTTGAAGCTGTAGATATAAAACCTAAAGTATTGGTATTTTTCTCAATATAATTGAAATTTTGTAAAGAAATTTTATGCGTTTCTTGTAGGCAATAAATGTCCAAATTATTTTGATTCATATATTGGATCAAGGTATTTTTCCTTGAATCCAAACCGTTAACATTAATAGTTGCTATCTTCATTATTGAGAGTATCTGAAAAAACAGTTCCAAAAATCCGGACTATTATACTACTCTGGGAGGAAATGCTCCCACTGGGAGCACTCCCTCTCAAAATATCCAAAAACCAAAATTTTGAAAAGTTTAAGCATCTCTGAGGAGAAATCATACAAATTACCAATATTAAGAATCTTATGTTTAAAATTATGTATATTATTGATTTTTTCAAAAGATTTTGGGGCATAATATAGTACAGCCCTGATGTAAACATCAGTGCTAGTGGAATATATCTGCTGCATCCTAAATTAGGGTGCAGCAGATACACTCTCACAGAAATCTGAAAACTAAATAGCATTATAAATGTTAACATGAAGTTGTCAAGTCTGTAGATGACAGCCCATGGTTGAGGAGTCCTATGTTCCCACAGGCAAAACAGGGCTCTCCCTCCATGTGCTGAAATGTTCAAGAATTCTGAAAAATAAGCACTATGACCACAAATAAACCCAGATGACCATTTGGCACCGGTCCTGAGTCCCCGCATCTCTCTCGGATATGTGTAAAGTTGTGAATCTGTCCGATTAACAAAGTTACATCTTGTCCAGGGTGATCTGAAAACAAAAATTATTATTAACATCAAGGTTAAGAGAATATAGAGACTCAGGAAGGGTGCCAAATCAAGCAAAAAACACAACATTCCTAAAACTTTCCATATTATACCAAGAATGTGTTCATCACCGTCCATCTTTTCTATATCAAGCAAAAACCACAAACCAAAACCCATTATCAAAAGTTAATTCACAGAATACTCAAAGGATACTTTTCTTTTCTTCATCCGGGCTCACATATGGCTCATCAGTGCTCGTCAGGTCTACATCAAGATCTGTTTCAGTGTCATCCCATTTGTTGTAGCTGTGTGAAATATTATTGACATCATCGTCTTTTGTTTCTCTTCTTCTTTTCTTCTTATAAACGGATTCATCTGAAGATTCTTGTGAATTTGAGATAGTCAAACCTTCAAAGCGATTTTCTGTTTGGGTGTCTTTCTTCTTCTTTCTTAGCTTCTTCTTTATGCTATCTTTAGTCTCCTTCTCCTTCTTCTTTCCCTTAACCTCTTTCCATTCTTCTTCTTCAATTTGTGTAGGTGAGAGACAAGTTCCATTTTTTTCCGTTATTGACTCTTCACTCCATAGGCTATTCTCATCCGTGACCCAGGAAGATTTAGGGTATTTTTCTTCTTGTTCTCTCCGTTCCTCTTCTGTTCTGTCCATAGGGTCCTGGTCTAGTCTTTCTTTAAATTCCTTCTCTTCTTCTCCTATCTGCTCTTCTTCTTCTTTTCCCGTCTGTTCCTCCATATCTTCGTGATTTTGGATTTGGGGGCATTCTGTTCGATAATGTCCCTTCACTTTGCATATCGCACAGATCGGTGTTCTATCTTGTCCTGTGTGTTTAAGACGGATCCTGTTTCCCTGAACATATATTGTTGTTGGCAGCGGTTTATTCAAAGTAAGGAAATTGATCGATCGCACTCCATTATATATGTCCAGACCCTTAAACTTGTGTTGATATATTTCTTGATCCTTTAGTTTCCCATAGAAAGCAAGCTTCTGACGAATATAGAAGTTGTCCAGCTCAAAAGGCGCCTCAAAGATCATGACCTTGATTACTGGTATCTTCTGTAGCGCCTTTAAGTCTCTATTGCTGTATTCTTTCAAAATTTGTCCATTGAAGGTGATTCTTGCTTCAAAGATTTTTTCTTTCAACTGATCCTTGTTGTATGGGGTCTGGCATGTCACCTCCAGCATGGTGAGAGATCCAACAATGAATTTCTGTATACAAGCGATGTGGTGTTGTAGTTTCAGGGTTGTTACATAAGCAAGAAATTCTTCAGCTCGTACTGTGTTGTCTTCTATTCCATAGGTCAAAGTCCTGGTCCGTTCGATTGTTACTTCTTGTATCTGGCTATTAATCTGTTTGGTTCTTGTTGGTGTTGATGTGGTATTATCCCCCATAGAGGGGAACAATTGTTCATTATCGTTATAGTCTAAACGGTCCATTGTCGTCAACGGTAGAAGCCTGTCAAACTGTATAGTAGTCCTAGTGCAATGCTAGGTTCGTTGCCTTTGAAGGAGCTACATGTTGATTATATCGCTGAATAGAATCTGATTACATGGGTGGTTGGTGTTTCACCGAATCTATTTACATGGGTGGTTGGTATATATGGTTTTGCAAAATTAAAAAAAAATGGACTTCACTTGTCATTGAACTATAAAACTGTAACAACGAATAGCATTTAAAAATCCGTTCTGCTTTGAATCAAAACCATTTGATTTTTCAGCATTTCAATATTTTTCATTATTATTTTTTTCTTCCATTTAAGATAAGTTAAGAAATTTCATTTAGTTTTTTGAAAAATAGTTATTTTGATAAAAAAAGAAGGTTGGTTGTCTCCCTTTATAACATCTAACAAGTATAAGCTTTTATTATCTTATCGTTTTTTTTGCTTTTGTTCAATTCTTCACCTTATTAACATACACTTGTTTGATGACTACATACTGATTGTTCAAGTTGCAATTTAAACATATTAACACCCTGACAGGCAAATAACATGGGATATAGCAACCAGCCTGGCATACGTCCGTCTTGTCTCTGTCTATCCATAGACAAAATCTTGTGTGCTCAATAACTTTAATACCCTTTGAGATATTTTGATAATATTTGGTAGGCATCTATATCAGATCAAGACAGTATGCCACATGCAAGAATGGTTGCTTTCCCCTGCTTGTCTTTTGAGTTATCTCCCTTGAAAGAACTTTAAGGGGAAAGCTTGTGCACTTTATAACTCTTATACCCTTTTGACATATTTTGCTAATATTTGGCATTCATATATATCAGGTGAAGACAGTGTGTCACATGCTAGAATGGTTGCCTCCTCTAGCTGTCCTTTTGAGTTATCTCCCTTCAACAAACTTGACAGGGGAAACCTTGTGCGCTCAATAAATTAAACCCCGTTTGAGATATATTAATGGTAATTGGTAGGCATACATATCAGATCTAGATGATGTGTCTTGTGCAAGCATGGTTGCTCTCCCTTGCTTCCTGTTTAATTGTCTCTCTTGAAAGAACTTAAAGTGGAAACCTTGTTAATCCATAACTATTATACATTTTGAAATATTTAGATGATTCATGGCAGGCATATTTATCAGGGCAATGTGGCATTTATAATGTGCAGTAATAAATAGTTGCCTCCTTTGCTATATGCTTGAATTATCTTCCTTGCGTGAACATTTAAGGGGAAAGCTAGTGTGTTCCATAACACTCACACTGTTTTAGATTTTTGTATGATTGCTCTTCAGGGATTTCATTTTGACTTTAATACCACCCTTGGATGAATTTAACGGTAAAAATTAAATTGTTTCTCTACAGTTGCTTGCAGTGACACTCATTAGTATCTAATCTAATATATACTATTGACATAAAGTTAAGCATATTCCATTTGATAACACCACTAGGTTTGAGAAACGGTAAGAGCGGAAACCTTTGAGAGATACTAAGACTTTATTGTGGTAGACAACAAAAGCAGAATACCAGTGATTTGATAAAGAAAAGCCGTGGAATCTCTGACTTGTTTATAGGCTGCAAACACCTTACAAAAATTACCCATAGATTTTACAAAATTCAATGAACAAGCCGTTGGGAAGTTGGGGAGTTAATCACAGAGATGCGCATGTGTACTTGCAACTGTTTGGTACAAATATCCCGTTTGCGATGAAAAAGATCGACCAGCTGTATTTTTACCTTTGTTTCGTCTTCTCTAAAGGAAAAAATTCATTTTACGTGTCGAACCCGACGTTTAGCCAATGCGAGTGGGCAAATGGGGAATTTTACACCACTGGGCTTTAGGAAAATTGAATTCTATGGGTAGTTGGTGTACGGAACTTTCTGATTACATGGGTAGTTGGTGTCAGAGGAAATTGAATTCCATGGGTGGTTGGTGTCGGAGGAAATTGAATTCCATGGGTGGTTGGGTAAAAAAAAAAGTGCCTTTCCCCCCCCCCCCCCCCCCCCCCCCCCCCCCCCCCCCCCCCCCCCAGGTGTTTTTTTCTGGAATAGCCCTCAGTAGAAGATAGAGATATTTCGCCATTTCGGGAGGATCGTATTTTCGCAAATCTTCGCATATGCGAAGTTTCGCAAAAATAAAACCCTCACGAAAATTTCCGTATTTACAGTATGTGAACAAGTGGTAATGTGCATTATTTTATTTTTGCATTGGCAAAAAAAGTTGTGGTTGCTATGGTAAAGGATAACTGGTAGAAGACTTATGTGTTGTAGGCAACTCCTGCTTGATAAAACATGAAATGTGCCACAAACCTAGTCGAAATCAAGTGGAAAATAAGTTGCAGATGTTTTACAGTATACAATTGAAAGCTATGTAGGGCAGCCGTTGATATAGGACTCTTTATGTGCTGAATTTCTTTCAAAGAATTAGGGGATAACTGTATTCAAAATTTTCATTTGTTGAGGTATATCAGGCGATATACCGCCCCAAATGACAATTTTAAATATGGTTATCCCCATTCTAATGCATTTCTGCAGTCTCGTCTCAAATTGGAGCGTTGCAAGCTGCATTTAGTGGCATGCCATCCAACAAAATGTGACATATTTAATGAAGTCAAACTATTTCTGACAGAATTTGTAGGATATACTGTCACAAATTTTTGACGTTATACAATCAAGTGTCGGGTTACAAAAGCAAGTGCATAAGAATCTGCAGTTGATGAAGTGAACTAATACATCCTAGTTTGATATCGATGAATAATTTGTTGAATAAAGCAAACAAAATAGTCACTGATCAGACTGCTAGGAGCAGTCTGATCTGGGAATATTTTGTTTGCCTATACTTTTTCTGAGTAAATTAGTTCTGGCATTCAATGGGTAAGCACATGTTAGAACTTTGTTTATTTGTTTGATTTGATTCTTTACATCCCATCAACAATATTTCAGTTATGTAGGGATGGGTCTTCCTGGGTTGAACCAGTACTAAGCTAGGATTAATGTGTCTTGCTTAAGGACAGAACACAGTGACGCCGGTGAGGCTCGAACTCACAGCCCCTCGGTCTCAAGTCAAGCACTCTAACACTGAGCCACTGCGCTCCCGCACATGTTAGAACTGGACCAATTTGAAGCATTCATTGACAGGCCTCCAGATAAGAGGGCATAATCAAAAATTAATTTTCTTATTCCTCAACCAAAACATATGGTACGGGTACTCAAAAGGACCATCTCAATGAGGCAGTCTTTTGAGCAGCTAAGACACATGTTAAAGCTGATAGATAATAAAATAATCACAATTATACCTCAAAAATTGCGCTTATCTAGACCTATGGAATTTCAAGTTTGGGGTTGCTGGAGGGTTTTGAATATCCCTCTCTCAACATTTTGCTCCATATGCTATGGTATGTGGGTCATCCAATAAGCTCTAACAATAGTCTCACATCTCAGAAACTGTTATGACCCTTGTATATGTATTACTTTGTGCCATAATTCAATCTATTGTAAGGTTAATAACTTTGTCTCATTGTAGTCTTAGTTGTCTCATAGGATGTATATCCACCTCAATGTTAGTATTGTTCCATGTTATGGAGTTTTATAGATTCCTGATCTTTGCCTTCTTCATTACTTTTATAGAGTGCTGTTCACAATAAGCATAATTTAGGACAGCACAGAAGATTTTGGTACTTATCGCATCAGCGACCAGGGATGACTCAGATTAGCTTGCACATCGTGCAGTCTTGCCAGAGCATTAGCTGCTTGCATACACAAAATATGTATCCCACTATGTAGCTGCACACTTTGTTTAAGCTGAATTTATGAATATGCACTATAGGGATCAAATATGTTTTTCTATGCATTAACGTCTGCTGGACCCCGAGGGTGATGTTGAAACCCGAGCCTGAAAGGGTCTAGCAGATGTTAGTGTATCAGAGAACTATGTTTGATTGTTATTATTGCATAAAATCATTTTGCCACTTGGAAACTTTTGAAAAACGCTTCAAAATCATAATGGCGCGCAACAGCATGATGGAGCAGTAGCTTTTGAAAATGCCTGTTCCAGGATGAAGATTTACAGTCAAACCTCAATTATTTGAAGTGCCAGGGACCGCAGGAATCCTTTCCAATAATCGGTAGTTCGAATGATTGAAAACGGGAGTTTTCAGATATTTTCGGAAAAGCTCAGATGCTTTCTAAGAACGTCATTGTTTTGCCAGAGTTTGCAACTTTAACTCATGTTTTCCGTGAAGTAATCGGAACATCTGCCAATGCATTAAAGAAAATGAGCTCCTTGGAGGTTTTGGCCTCATCGTCTCTTATGCTTTGTAGGTCTAAGAACGCAGAAAATTAAAAGAAAATCAGATCTTTGACATCCACTATATACATGGTAACAACATTGAATAAATGTTAAATGTAAATTGACGAACCATATTTACTGAAGAAATATTGTCTTCTTTTATCTCCTGTCTACTGTCATAGGGTCTTAATCCCAGCTAGCACACAACGTTGGGCCATCAACGGCCCACCAGCGATAGGCCATTGAGATGGCATATCGCTGGCAGGCCGTTGGTGGCCTAGCCTGACGTTGTGTGCTTTTTGGCTTGTACTTTTCGTTTATTTCAGAGAAAACATACGATTTGGGTGATGAGAGGGTCCTTTTTTGCATCCAAACCTAGGTTTTTGTTGTTTTCCCTCAATCGTAAAATTGTGTTTTAGACATTCAAATGAAGTGTTCGATGAGACGGTTCTTTTGAGCACCCAAAACACATGTCCGTGATTTTCCTCTATTATCGAAATTGTTATTTTTGTTGTAACCTGTTGGCGCGCTTGGTGTGTTCGCTTATTGTAAACAGTGGTCAAGAAAGACACAATCAAATTAAAATCAATTTTAGCTGCCATTAATTAATATTTCAACATCAACATTTAAAAAACATCAAACAAAACCATCGCAATGATAACCTTAATAAAAGACACCGTTTACTCACTTAACGGTTCATCACGTAATAGTGTGTGCGTTAATCCGGTGTCAATTTACCTCAATTACCTGTCTCAAATTTCTTTTCTAAATCACTCAGGTGTGTTAATCAAACTCGACCAAACAAAGAAATCATGATCACCATGTGTGACGTTTGGACTTCGAATCTTGAAGGGTAATTTAAAAGCATTTTCTTTAATCGGGACCGACGAATCACTTCAAAAAATAGAATTTTTTCGATAATCGAAATTCGAATAATATGTAGTTTTATTGCAATAGATGATAGGGAAAAGAGTCTGGACTGTCCATCGTCTTAGAATAACCCAGTAGTTTCGGATAATCGACGTTCGGATAACTGAGATTTGACTGTACGTCGTACTGACGTCACTAAATTACGCTAATTTCTATGCTTGTTACTTTTGCTGACGTCAATTTTTGTGACGGCCTAGAATGCATATATGTAAAGAACAAAATTGGTGCATCAACAGCTTGGGAAGTGTCTGATTAATACATGGGTTTTTGCAGGTTAAAACATGGCTGTTGATAGCATGTGACACAGATTTTTTGCAATAATACGTACCAAAGTCTTGTATGTTACATAATTTTATTTTAGTCTCTACTCAAACTTGTTTTCCTTATATCTATCTGTCTGTCTGTCTGACACAAGTAGTTTCCACTCTGTAACTGGAAACCATTTGAGATATTTTCACATCACATGAAGACATGCTGAACTAAAAAGCAGTAGCTCTGAACTATGTACGAAGGATGATCAGAAAGTTTGCGGAAAAGTGCTATTAAATCGTATGGCCTTTATGGATTGCAATGAAAACTCACAAACATAAACTGTTATTCTTTGCAAGTGGGAAGGGTATGCAAAGTTTCATGAAAATAAAATCTTTGCGAAAAATTTCCGGATTTACATTATTTCACACAAAATGGACCAAGATGATCAGGGTTCATAATGTTTGTTTCCTACGTAAAAGAATTTTGGAGTGCATTTGACTATCTGCAGCAGATGTAAAAAGCAGATGATATTTTAAGCGACAAAATTGTTTGTGTTTATCGTCCCACCAACAGCTAAGGTCATATGGAGAAGGGGGCCACAGCTTGATAAGCTCTCAGTCGAAGGACTGGTGACGCCGGGAATCAAACCTCAACCCCTGGTTTAGAAGGCAGGTGGCTTTATCCACTACACAATGGCTCCTAGGATAAGGGCTAAAGTAATGTATTTGATGGAAATAGATCTGCTTTGTTGCAACATTCTTTTTGAAATTTGATAAACTTATTTTGTAATTTTTTTGATAATGTTTTTGTATAGACTTATTTATTTGAAAATTAATCTAAAGAATTTATGTAGAATATTGTGTTTGTTTTTACTTTTCCCATACACAATGAGCAGAGATCACATTGTTTTGGAACAGATCCCAATGATGTAGGCATTAGATTTCGGCACAGCATTTTTTGTTTCAACCAAAAGTGTGAACTTGCTGGCAGGTTTTAATCAAATGTGTATTTCAGGTAACTTGAAATTTTCAAATAGGGTCTGACATTTTTTTTTAAATTTTGTTAAAAGATTTTATATGGGCCGCAACGCGAGAAAACTTGTCTTCGGGGTTTCAGAGAAAGCGAGACTCAAACCAGCCTGCTCAGCTACAGCGACTAGATAGAAAATTGAAATTTTGCTTGTATCAAGTGTGGATATGATACTTTACAATAAGCTAATAACAAAGGCGCTGATCTGACTGCGGAGATGCGCAGGCTGGTCTGCGCCTTTGTTGTTCCCAAACCAACGAAGACAGGTTTTCTGGCGACGAGGCCAAAATAAGGATGATAGGGAAACAATATGGTTAAACTTGGAAATCCCGTACATATCCCCTAAAACTGCTTAAAAAATTTAGGGTTTGGGGGGCAAAAATAAGAATGGTGGGATAACCTGAAATGCAAAACTTTTTAGGCCTTAACCACCAAATATAAGCCAGAATGTTTATTGGTGTACAATACCTGACAAACAGATTGGTAGTCTGTAACCTGACACCAAGGTTATAAAAGTTTTTTCCTGCTCATCTCAACTGAGCATGAAATTTAAACTTCTCATAAAAGCTAAAATCCTGAAGATTAAAGATTTCGCCCTGCTTAATACACTCAGTGTATTTATCCTGCTAATGTATGTTAAAGTGCAAATATTGGCATTTTAACATTTATGAGCTGGATAAATTTAATGCTCAGTGAAAAAAGTTTTGTAACCTCAGAGCCTGGTGTGCATGCTTATATGATTAATCAATAATGCAAAGCATAGTACAACACTTATTAAAGGTCACTTGTCATAATCTGATGAGAAGAAATTGTAACCTGGACTCCTCAGTACTGAAAAAAAATAGAACTGAAAAGTAAAAGTGTGTCAAGAATTATCTACACATGATGTAAACATTTTTTCTGGTATTTGGCACTTTTATGAGGCCTATCTTGGGCCTCATAAAAGTGCCAAATACCGGAAAAAATGACCTGGCAGTGCATTTGATGACTAATATTGTAAGAACTTGTGACCCAACCTTCTTGCTGTAAGGATTTGTGGTAAATTAAACTATTTGAAGTCTGGCAAAGAAATTACACTGCTTTTCTTAAATTCAATGAAGATACATTGGCATGTTTATCTTTTTCCTACCTGTCACAACTTTTGTTATTTGCTCTATAACAATGGAGTATCCAGAACGCTGAAACAGTTAATCATATCAAAGGGAGACTACTGGATCAAGCAATGATTCTCATCAATTGCATCCCTTTTCAAAATGGGAACTTCTCTTAAAGGAAAGAATTTGCTCTCAGAGGGAGCAAATTATTTCCTTTATGAGCAGTCCCTTATAGTATGGAAAATCACTTATATCACATTAAGCGACCTCCCTTGAATGTTACTATTTTATTACGCACCTGTGTTATCTGCGAAATGGGTGCTACGCCAATGTAATAACTTGCTTATATTTTTAGGTAGCCAATATATTGTAAACAATATGCACCCTGATCAGACTTCTCCCTTTAGAGCCATCTGATAAGGTTCATAGTGTTTGCTGTCATGATAAAATCTAGTCTAAAATGCACTTGTATACATTCAGCAGACGTAAAAAAGTATGACAGCATTTTCAGGACAAAAAAATATTGGTGGATTAAGGGTTAAATAGCACCACGATGTGTACACTGATCTGAGTCTGCATGTCTTTCAGCTTGGAATGCCTAAACATTAGAAACTTTGATGTGCAAATTTATCTGTACCCTATCTGTGCTCAGTGCAATGTTCCCCAGGGAAACATATTGCAAACATCTCAAATATTAACGGATGTTACTATAAAAATCCATTTTGTCCCAAGTGAACACTTTAGTATGCCCCCAAGTTTGAAAAAGTTGAGGGAGCATTCCCTTTCTGCTTGTCCATTCGTCATTATCACCATTTTTTTACACCACCTATATCTTTAGAAATATGCATTGTAGGGTCTTGAAATTAGTTATTTCTTATATTTTAGTTATGTCCCTTTGATTTAAATAAGATAGCGCATTTGTGTATGATATATGCTAATTTGAGCAGAGGAGTTGATAACCTAATTATCTTTTGGTTGGAATCCATACAAAATGACAGTTAAGTCCCTTTTAAGACTTCTGCATTTTAGCTCACCTGAGCCATTGCCTCATGGTGAGCTATTGTGATCCTTGTCGTCCGTCATGTGTTGTCTGTCGTCAATAATTGCTTCAAAGGACATCTACTCCTAAACAAATGGCTGGGTTTTGACCAAACTTGGCATGAATGACCCTTATGTGGCCCTCTTTAAAGCTGCATAGTCTGTAACTTTTGATCTTTTCATTTTAGAAATAATGTTTCTATTTTTCAAGAACACAGTAAAAATACTAAAATTCAGGTATACATTTTACCTTTTTCGTAATAATTAACAAATTATTAGTGCCAAAACAACAGCATTTATGTTAAAAACTAACTGTCTAGAATTATTGGAGGGACGCAAATAATTACAAACAAGAGAAAAAACACCTGTTTTTATAAGATAATTCACTTTTCCATGCAGTTTCAGCAATAGAAATTAGATTTATTGTGACAAAATAACTTTAATAATTCTGAAACTCCTATCATTTGTTATAAATATAACAAACCAATAAGGTCTACGATATTTAACTTTAATAAAATTGTAAATGATTTAGATATAGATTCCAATAGTAATTACAAAATTACTTTAATAATTCTGAAACTCCTATCATTTGTTATAAATATAACAAACCAATAAGGTCTACGATATTTAACTTTAATAAAATTGTAAATGATTTAGATATAGATTCCAATAGTCCTGCCTCCTGAGATTGTAAAAATTCAAATTATTTATATCCCTCTGCAGGGCATGTTATTACAGGTAATCTAAATGTCATTCCTGACGCTAGAGTTCGCAATATCATTTCTAAAGGTCCTAAATATAGATTTCCCTCTAATATTGATTTCTCTAAATGTCATAGAGAGATCGCTGCTTCTTTAAATGACTTCAGTAATCGTTGGTGCAAACGGGAAAATGTTGAACCTGATGCTTTGAAGGAATGGAAGATTAACATTTTTAAAATTATTGACACTCGTATTTCATTTTACTCTCGTAATACACATCTTTTGCCCCCTAAACCTAAATCTTCTTTTCGTCATCTTAAACGAGGTATCCAGGATTTTCATATGAACTATGTTTTGGTTCCAGCAGATAAAGCTGCTAACAATGTTGTAGTTGTTTGACGATTGTATTATATTAATACTCTTAAGTGTGAGCTTGTTGACACTAATGCCTATAAACTGCAGCCTTCTTTAAGTGAAAGGGTGATTGTTGATGGGCATGGTTGTCATACAGCCCTACATTTTGGTGTCAAAGCTAAAGAAAATCAAGACAAAGTTCCTACGTTGTACTGGTTACCTAAACTCCATAAAAAAAACCCTATAAAGCAAGATTTATTGCAAATTCTAGTTCTTGTACGACAACAGAACTTTCTAAATTGTTAACCTCGTGTCTTACAGCTGTTAAAAAACATGTTATCAAATATTGTGAAAAAGTATATGAGAGATCCGGTAAAAACCTATTTTGGTCGATTAAAAATTCAGGTGAAATTTTAGATAAACTTAAAGCTAGAGATTTCAATGCGACCAGTTTGTCTACTTATGATTTTTGTACTCTTTACACCACTTTACCTCATAATTTAATTAAAGATAAACTTATTGATCTTATTGAAAGAACCTTCCAGAGAGAAGGCTCTCCTTACCTTGCATGTAGTGACAGAAATGCATTTTTTACTTCAGAAAAACCTAAAAAATATCATGCATGGTCGTGTCAAAATGTATGTGATGCGCTGACCTTTTTGTTGGACAACATTTTTATTCGATTTGGCACCAAGCTCTATAGACAAGTAGTTGGGATTCCTATGGGCACTAATTGTGCTCCCCTGGTTGCAGATTTATTCCTGTTTTGTTATGAAAGGGACTTTATGATGTCTCTTTCTGATGATAAGCAGGCTGATGTTATTGATGCATTTAACACTACTTCCAGATATTTGGACGATATTTTAAATATTAATAATGTTTATTTTGAAAATATGGTTAGTCAAATATACCCTTCAGAGCTCCAACTTAATAAAGCCAATGCCTCTGATACCGAAGCCGCATTTTTAGACTTGCATTTGTCAATTTCTAATGATATTGTTTCTACCAAAATTTATGATAAACGTGACGACTTTGATTTTGAAATTGTCAATTTCCCATTTTTAGATGGTGATGTTCCTCGTTCTACATCCTATGGAGTCTATATCTCTCAACTCATTCGTTTTGCTAGAGCATCTAGCTATGTTACTGACTTCAACACTCGCAATAAATTGTTAACTCAGAAACTTCTTAAACAGGGCTATCGGTATCATAAACTTCGCAAAACATTTTCAAAATTTTATAGACGATACTATGATTTGATTTCTAAATTCCAAGTTGGACTTAAATCTCTCTTGCGCCAAGGACTTTCGGAACCTGATTTCTATGGTGACTTGGTGTATAAGTTGAAGAAGATTGTTGGCTCTAATAATTTTTCAGCGCAGTTCATTAAAATAATTTCCCATTATAAAAAGATTGGCTATAACATTAATGTATTGCAACAGACTGCATGCTTGGTAGTCAACCCAATCACGGTTGGCAACTTTGCTTTCCTCTTTAATTGCACGCCGGTGGGTCGGACTTCAGACTCTATGATGGTTCCGACTTAAAGACTTATCTATTGATGAGATGGTAGGGGCCTGATGCTTTGGCTGTTTGTCGGGCCCACCGGGGTTTACCTGTTGGATTTCTTTTGCTCCGGTATTCAGTTTAATTTACTGTTGAGTCCTTATCCTTGCTTTATCTCCTTGTTATATCTTGATTTATATGTTTTAGGAGATGATGCATTGATAAGTTAGGGGTCTTTCATGCAAACCAAATATTTATGTGTATTGATCCACATCTGAATTAAGGGTGAGGTTGGCGCCGTTAAACCGGTTTAAGCCCTCCAGTAAAATATTTTACTGACCGTTCCAAGGCGGTACTTCTTTTGTGGATCTTTTATGTTTTTGTTCTGTCTTGTGTTTGCTATGTTTTGTGCGCGTCTGTTTATATGTGCTTTGTGGTCACCTGCTGGGAAAGGGCTGACCTGTGGTGTCTTCTGTGAGTTTGTCACTTTCCCATTGGTATCCTGGGTCAGGTGTGGTACTTGATTGTATCGATTCCTGATCTTTGCAACCTTACTTACTTTTATTCTACTTTTACAAATGATTTAAAAAGAAAATATTTTTTTTCGAAAAATGTTCATAGTTACAGAGTATGCAGCTTTAATTACTGTTCAAATGGTCCTGGTCCATTGCATAGCTAGGTCACACAGGCTAAAAAAAAGAAAACTTTAAAAGTCTTCTTGTCTGAAACCACAAGCCTTGATATTTGGTATGTAACATCATCTAGTGGACCTCTACCAAGTTTGTTATCCCCCCGACAAAGTCGGAGGGATATAGTTTTGGCGTCGTCTGTCTGTCCATTCCGTTCGTCCACACGTTTTGTCTGTCGGGAACTATATCTCAGTATCAGTTGATGGTACACCTTGCAAATACCAGCTTTTTTCTCTAATCAAGTAAATACATTATTTGACCATGACCTTGGGGTGAAGGTCACATTAACGTTGCCCAATACCCTCTGCATCATGTGACCTGTGCACCTGCAAAGTTTAAAATTGCTACATCCACCAGTTTAGGAGGAGATGCATTTACAAAAAAAATACATTCTTTGACCTTGACCCCCAAGGTCAAGGACCCATGAAACATTGCCCTGAGTATCCCTCGTTCACTTATTACTGGGTTATTACCGGTGTATACTATCATGTAACCTATGTACCTGCAAAGTTAAAGTTACTATGTCCAGCGGTTTAAGAGGAGATGCATTACCAAGAAAAGTATTTATTTGACCTTTCACACAAAACATTGCCCAGTACCCTCTCCAAAAATACATTATTTGACCTTTAACCTTGGGGTCAAGATCACATGAAGCATTGCCCAGTACCCTCTGCATCATGTGGTCTATGTGCCAGCCAAGTTTGAAGTTGGCCAAATGTTTAGGAGGAGATGGATGGAAGACAGACCGACGTTGGTACAAAATATATAGATCTAGTATAAACAGTGGCCTTCTATTTTTGTCATTATCCTAGCTTAGTACTGGTTCAACCCAGGAAGACCCGTCCCGCATAACTGAAAGATTGTTGAGTGGACGTAAAGAATAAAATCAAACAAACAAACAAACAAATCTATTTTTGTCTTTTTAGAAAGCTAATTGCTGACTTTTGTTAACCAAAAGCTAATGCTTGTTTTGCAGAAAAAAGGGAAAAAGAAAAAAGAAAAGAAAAGATAGTCAAAATATTTTTTACTTTATCAAAGGCAATTAAAAGAAATATCATGGAGTTGTCAACATTTTTAGCTGCTAGAAGCCCCATTAAAAACACAAATGAAAATCGAACATTTATTCGCTGCTGAAGACCAAAACAAAGATCTCCTCCACGTCAGTTTTGACAGCATGTAAAAAGATGATTTTCACACTTTCTGTCACATGACAGGGTGAAATTCTCATTGACAAAGTTAGTTCTTACTTGGAGTGTCTTAATGGTTGGTAAATGTGTCTTATTTCCTATTTTAACACCATGCTAGGCAAGTTATGTGCACATTTTAGTTGAAACTGAAAGTGGGTGGGGAAAGGTGCTCCCAAATTTTTCATCCAGCAAAATTTTTATTCCACGGTGCCAACCTCACCCGTAGTTCAGATGTGGATCAAGACACATAGATGTTTGATTTGCATGATAGACGTCTAACATATCCATGCATCATCTCCTAGAACATAAAACTCAAGTCAGTAAAATTGAAAAATATCCCAGTGTGGAATAGCTTACCAGCGGATACAGTTTACTACAGAAGTAAAATTCAAAACCAAACTTGACAAACTCTGGTAAGATAGAAGATACGGCATGACTGATATCTATTAGCTTTCATATGTACAGCTATCATAAATCACAATCAACGACATTGACAGGTTGGGAACACTTCATTGTTGATCTATTATAGATCAATTGATCTAAAATAGACTGATTTGTCTACTTTAAAGCACTGAAATAATGCTTTTTATGCTCTGCGTAGCTGTTGCCAAAAATTTGCAAAATCATTCTCCAGCCAAATTGTAGCCTTTGTTGATGAGATCTTGATGGTGTAAAAGTTTTGATTTTTCATCGAGGAAATTTTTGGAGAAAATCTTTTTTTATAAATTTGTCTGCTGATTTTGTTAAAAAATAAATTTAACAGATGAACTTTCAATAAATGCTGTTGAATATCCAGACTTTTTGGGACCAACATGTACACTGCATTTCTGGAGCCTTTCTTTGACCCAGTCATGATAATAAGGTCAATTGGGCTGCTGCAAATCAAATTTTCCATAACAGCATCCAAATGTATGTTTTTGTGGCTGTGTTCCTTGGCTGTACCAGTACTGGCCGGGTGGGTTTATGCTTTTTGTGGTTCTGTGTCCAGGAACTCCCGAAGGCTCAACTGGCAGTGATTCTGGTTTTAAAGCGTCTCAGAAGACAGGGCAACGGCTTAAAGTCTCATCCGACAGACTGGGAGAAGCCGGGAATCGAACCTGCGACCCCTGGTTTACAAGACATAGGTTTATCCCCTACACCACAGCATCCAAATGTATGGTGGCCAATAAGTGTCATGCATATATAGAGAAAGGGGTTTACAGTTAATATACAGTTCATAATTCAATTATCTTTGATTTACAATAGCCTTAGTAAAAGTTTGGTTCCAATTATTTATTTATTCTAAAACTCATGGATTTTATTCTCCTTATATAATTTTTATCTAGTATTTTGTTTCTGTGTCAAAATTTTAAAGAAATTTCAACTTTTTCTCAGACAAAATATTATTTCAATAATTTGTAGTTGCCTCCCTTGACATGCTTACAAGTATTGGCTTTTTAAAACAATACAAGCAAAAACATGTTTTATGCAACTCTTAAAATTTGCACTGGGACATTCAAAACCCTTAGGAAGAGAGTCCTAAGTTGACTCCTGTAATACAAACCTGAAGGAAAACCCTGAACTGGCACACAATAAAGACTAATTTCTAAAAAAATATAAAATTTTCTCTGTATATGCATGTCATTTATTTGCCTTCATACTTTTGAATGCTGTTAAGTGGAAAAAATGGATTTGCAGCGGAACATGTGACCTTATTATCACCTTTCTGTCCAGATATTAATGTGTGCATATCGTTCTCAAGAATCCTGTAAGGAATAACAGAGGGTCTGGATGGGGGGGTCTGGTATTCACTATTCATTAAAAATTTAGCCCATTATTCATCTCATTAAAATTTTGGGTTATTCATTAAAATAAGACCAATTATTCATTATAGGTAAGAATGGTGGCAAAGAAATCTGATTATTCACTATTCATTATTTTTTTCTTCAATTCATTAAAAAGATAGGATTATTCATTATTTTTCAGGATCTCATTATTCACTATTCATTATTTTTTTGGCTCATTATTCACTATTCATTATAAAAAAGGGCCATTATTCACTAATCATTATACCCCATCTAGACCCTCATAACATTATTTACTGAAAATTCATATGTTAAATTAAATTTTTAACAAAATCAGCAGACAAATTTATAAAAAAAGGGTTTTCTGCAAAAATTTCCTCGATGAAAAATCCAAACTTTTGCATCACCAAGATCGCATCAACAAAGACTACAATTTGGCTGGAGAATGATTTTGCAATTTTTTGGCAACAGCTGCGTAGAGCATATAAAGCATTATTTCAGTGCTTTTAAGTAGACAAATCGGTCTATTTTAGATCAATTGATCTATAATAGATCAACAAAGAAGTGTTCCCAACCTGATTGAGATACATGACATCAAAGGGAATGATAAGTCAACCAGGGCTTACAAATTTTCTCTATTATCAACAAGAGCATCAAGAAGGAGGACAAGATCAGAATCCTTACGCAGAAAGATCTACATGTATCAGATATAAGCACATCCAGTATTTCATCTGTTCACCTAGGCTAACCATCATCCATGACAATGATGATCACTTGCTTCACCCTACCTTAACCAGTTTCTTGAATGAACAGCAGCCCATTCACATTGATCAGTAAATTACAGAGAGATGACATCCCAGTTTGAATTGCCAGTCTATTGTCTGCAAGAAAGCAATTAGATCAATCTCCTATCACCCTCACAGTGATGCAGCTGAAATGACCAGACAAAAACAAACAGCGCAAAAGGGATAAAGCCCATGATAAATTTAAATGCTTATGTCTGGGTAGGCGAGGTCATGAGACAGAAAGGTTAGAAGAAGACTAAAGCCTGAGAATGGTCACATGATGTCCAGATAGGATGACCTGTTTAACAATAGGCAGGGCCATAGATACAAGTCACATAGGGTTTAGATAAATTATCAAACCGGCTGATTGTGGTATTGTAGATATTTGTTGACCAATGGGGTGTGTTTCTCATCACTGACGGGACTTGAAACCACACCCACAACGAATGTTTACTACTATTCAGCGTGTTTGATAACTATAACTTGTATCTGATCAGACTAGATCTGGGTCTGCTCTGCATTGTGCCTAAGACCTGTGTTCAGAATTTTAGAACATCACTCTCTGCACTTGTTAGAAAGAGTACAGAAGCAATTCTTAGGGAGCGCAGTGGTAGAGTGCTTGACTCGAGACCGAGGGGTTGCGAGTTTGAGTCTCACCGGCGTCACTGCTCTGTCTTCTTGAGCTAGACACATTAATATTTGCTTAGTACTGGTTCAACCCAGTAAGACCCGTCACGACATAAATGAAATATTGTTGACTGGGAGGTAAAGAATCAAATCAAACAAACAAAACGGTAGCAATTCTTAACTAAATATATATGTATGATTAAATTGTCCTAGATATTATAGATAAGGGACTAGTGGAGACCTAGATAAGAGTGCATAATTGAAAATTAATTTTCTTATTTATCATGAGACGGTTTTTTGAGCACCAAAAATATATGTTTAATCTGAAGGATAAGAAAATAATCCCAATTTTACGCTCAAAACTGATATCTAGATCTATGGACTCCTTGATATATGTACACAGGTTTAGATATTTAAACAACAATTTTCAGCGTACAATAGTTATTGTCAATATTTTCTTACCCATCATTTTAAACATATGTTTTGGGTGCTCATTGAGACGGTTCTTTTGAGTACCCACAACATATGTCTTGGTGGGAAAATAAGAAAATTATTTTTTGTTACACACTCTTAAAGGGCTAATTCGCACTTTTTTTCAAATGCATTTATTATAAAGCTTACAGTATGGCAGGAATAATCCCTCATTAAATGTTTGTGATTGGTCTTCAATTAGCCTGTAATTAATAACTTTAGCTAGTTCATGGGGGTCTGGCTATTTTCAAGTCAATGAGCTCTACACAAGAAAACTAGAATCACTTCCATCTGCTTACACACAACACAAGCAAAGTTATATTTCCTTGATAATGTCAAAAATAACAATGTTTCAGAGTAATATTTTTAGCAGTGAGTGCATTGATAACTTAAGTATATTTTGATACCTGGCCGATACTTAATATTTATTTTAAAAAATTTAACCCTTAAAGCACACTAATTATTACTATAGCAGACGACATATTTTGTAAAAAAATTCTTCATTTTGGGAACAAAAAGATAGATTAAAATCAAATTAAACTTATTGAAAATTAAAATACTTTTCTTTTGAGAGTTGTAACATTCTAATTTGCATTTATTTGACCGTTGATTGTAATTAAAACAGAATATCAATTATCCAATATTGAAATGAAGAAATTGACTGAAGGTGATCCTTCAATCATTCAGCTGACCTGCATAAAGAGGTAAACTTAGGTTAATGTGTGTGTTGCTGTAAGATGGCTGCTTCCAGATGTTTGCATAAAGCTGATAAATAGTCCTGCAATTACCTTAGCAGATGAATAAATAATCTGTGAAAATTCAATCAGTTCATAATGAAATATTTATTTTTGATTCAAGTAAAATGTTAAAAGTCAAGAACAAACACTTTAAAGTTCTGATTGTAGATATGGATTAGTAGAGATCTAGAGAAGGGAAGAAAGGAATGGGTCAGATTCTACACAAGTTACTGCATGACCCCAATAGCAGTGACAACAATGCTGTGATTCCGGTGAAATTTCCCGATCTCTCTCAACTACCTCCTGAGATCAGCTTGACCGTTTTATCCCACCTCAACGCTACTGACCTCTGCCTGGCAGCCTGTGTCTGGCAACAGCTAGGAAATGATGAAATACTCTGGCAAAGGTAAGCAATAGAATTAAAAAAAAATGTAGATTCTTGTTAGATCAAATATGGTAAGTTTGAATAGAGTTTTTTTTTAAAATACAAGTAAATTAGTGGCTATAAAAGTAAGAAAGGCGGCAAAGATCAGGAATTGATACAATCAAATACCACACCTGAAGTCTACAAATGATGTGTGTGTTGCTCTGAACATTTGGCTACTGTCACTATGGCAACATAAAAGTTATAATTACTAAACCAAATCTTGATCCAGAAATCAGTAAAAGAGTAGTTGAGGTCCATGAAAATTGAACAAATTAGTAGGTAAAGCTCATGTTTTAATAGGCAGGCAAAAATCATGGTAGCTTCTATTAACCAAACTTAACCTAAACTCAGAAAAATGGGATAAAATCTTGATTCTGAGAAACATTGTGAGCCAATCAGTAATTTTCATAGACCTTGAAAAATGGATATAGGGTAATATTGAGCATTTATATGCAAACTTTTTTTCTGCTTGACAAAAGCATTCCTACTATGAAGTGCCCAAATGGAAAAAAAGGAAGGAATGAAATGCTTCAACAATTAATGGTTTTAGATGTAATGGTTTTAAATCATCACAGATCCATACTTGTCTTTCCCGGTCCCAATTAAATCGGGACAGACATTTCAGTTTACAGTAAAACCTGTGTAAAACGGCCACTTAAAAATAGACAAAACAAAGATCCTAATGACAAATACTAGCTTAAGGAAGGTCGAAAGTATTGCAGAATGCTCCCATTCTTTTGACCTGCATTAAGCGATAATTGGTCTTGAAAACCAATTTTTGGTCTTTTTGAGAGTGGTCGTTTTACATAGGTTTTACTGTACTTACCCTGGGACAAGTATAAAGAAAGTTAATATACATGTAATTCTTTGCCTGCTAACGCCAGATGTCGATAACTTTACAAACAGTTTGTACTCAGACAAGGCCAAACAAAACCTCTGATCTGATGTGGATCCGAATTGTTTAACACTCTATAATGGTCTTCACTAATATAAATAATTTTTATAAAAAGTAGATTTTGAAAAAAATCAGCAGACGACAAAAAAGTGTCCAAAATTACCCAGTAAGCAAAGAGTAAATGTAAATTTAATGGGTTGAACTTGATGGTCAAAATTTATGACTTCATTTAAGCCATTTACTGCCACTCTTGCTGTACCATTAAATTTTACAGCCTTTGCAAAAGTCAATGGGGAAGTGTCACTGTCTACCAACGTGCCAAATTTGATCCAAATTTCTCCTACAAAAAACTATACATGAAATTAGATGAGGCGACCCTCACCTTCATAGCTGATCCTTTTGAGGTAAGTGAACATTTTCTTAGCCATCCTTTTTAATCTCCCGCCACAAAGCAGAGAGGGGTTTATAGGAATGCCCTTCCTCAGTGCGTCTTATTGAGACCCAGGTGAAACAGATGATATTGCTTAGAGACCTGCCAAAGTCGTACATTCCCAACTGCACAACAAATTACATACCCAACTTCTTCAACACAAATGTAATGAGTGTTTTTATCATATGACATCGCATCTGGGATTGAAATGATAAATGCCATGCATTAAAATCGATAAAGCACTAGTAGTTTACAGATTTTCAGGAAACATTATGAAAATATAGCAAGAAGTGAGCAAAGCTCACATACCCCCGGCGGTAGCCATCAGAGGTTGTAACACTTTCAGAGAAAAGACAAAATTGTCAAAGATTTCATAATTCTTAAGTCGTTTCTGAGAAAACTTTGATGAAAAATGTCCATATGTGTTATATAAGAGTGACATCATCATCATCATAATCAGATTTTTGATTAACGTGCAGGTGCAGGGGCATCATCCACATCAGTGGGCCCCTTTCCAGGTAACTGGCTAGCTGCACGCATAGCAGATCTCACACCTGATCTCCAGGTGCTACTTTCTTGAGGGTCAACTGTCGTGAGCTTCCACTCACGGCAGTCCCTCTCTGTCAGTTTCTTCCATGTTAGCTTTGGCCTCCCTGCCCCCCGCCTGCCATCAATCTGTATATCACATGCTGTTCTGTTTGCACCACTAGAATGCTCCACATGCCCAAACCAGCGAAGCCTTCTCTCTCTCAAGATGAGGTCGAGGTCCTCAAGCTCAAGCGTTGCCAGTAATTGGCTTGACCTTACTGTGGCCACGTCCTCTGGCTTGATACTGCAGATCTGTCTGATCATGGCCCTATCATTGCTCTGCAAGTGCTGCAGGTTCGTCTTGGTCATTGGCCAAGTTTCACTGGCATGGAGCATGGTGCTCCGCACGCAAGAGCTGTATACATGGCCGCGTGTCTTGTAAGAGAGGTGGCAGAATGTGAGGACTGCATCACAAATTTTCATTGGAGAGAAAGAAAAATGAATAAATAAAGGGACTAATAGGCAATATGTGGCTGTTTTTGTTACACAATACAGAAGGAAAAAATTGAAAATTTGAAAAAAGAAGGCAAAAGGAGGATTAGCACCTTATTTTTTTTTTATTTACACAATACACTTTGCCCATCTGAAAGTGTACACAAAATTTCATAATCCTAAATTAAATAGTTGCTGAGAAAATTCTGACAAAAAACGTCCATGTGTTATATAGGAGTGACTGAAGGAAAAATTGAAAAAGAAGGTAAATGAGCTTTAGCATCTTTATTTTCATTTACACAATACACTTAGCCTACCTGAAGGTGTACACAAAATTTGAAAACACTGGCTCCAATAGGAACTGAGAAAGCTGCATCACAAATTTTCATTGGAGAGAAAGAAAAATGAATAAATAAAGGGACTGATAAGCAATATGTGGCTGTTTTTTTCGTTACACTATACAACTGATCACTATCAAGATTTGTACCAAATTTCAGAATCCTAACACAAGTAGTTGCTGAGAAATCTTTGACAGAAAAAAATGTCCATATAGATGTATATATAAGAGCGACAGAAGGAAAAATACCTTGGAGTGTCAAACAGTTTGGTTCCAGATCAGGTCGGACATTTTGTCGAGCCTGATCTGGTAAAGATTATCAACAGATGACACTAGTGGGCAAAGAGTTAATTGCAGTCAGTATGCTGTTTTATATCAAAACCCACTATTCCTGAAGAAAGGTATGAAAAAATATCAACACTATATTGTATATTGAAGTATGGTAAGGAGTTTTACCAACACTTAATTTGCGGCACAATGACCGCTGTTGCTGTTTCATATTGTGAGACTTTTTGGGTCCTGACAAAAACCTTGCTTTTCTCAAAAGGCAGATAAAATTTCTGGGATGATTTCTGATCTGCACACTGTTACACTGGAAAATAGTATCTAACTGATACACTTGAACAATGAAAATGATGACATTTTCTTTGTATTTTAGCTTGCCTGAGCCATAGGCTCAAGGTGAGTGTGCTCATAGGTCGTCAACATTTTGCTTTAAAAACATCTCCGAAACCACTTGGTGAAATTTCACCAAGCTTCACATGTCTGGAATGGTCCATGGAAGGCCAGAATTTTTTTTATTAGTTGATAATTACTTGATTTTCGAACCCTTCTACTGTAATTTTCAGCAAAGTAGAAAAAAAAATCTAAAATTATTATTATATTTTATCCGCCGACTCTAAATATTATTAATTTTGTTTCGTTGAAAAAAATAAATATATTTTTGAGGTTCTGTCTGTAATTTTGAGATAGACACTGTGTTAAAAGTGATTGTCCTGTCCAGATTTTTAGGAAAATGATAGAACATTTAAAGATTTAATACAGACTGTTGGTTTACCTTAGTAGTCTTACTGTTTTTTTTCTGGAGATATTAAAAAAAAAAAGCTCTGAAAATGACCAGTTAACTGGTCATTTTCAGAGTTTTTTTATTTATTTTTTCGTCCAGCCCCCCCCCCCCCCCCCCCCCCCCCCCCCCCCCCATTTGGCACAAATGATCCATGTGCGATCCTCTACCAACATTTGTTAGAATAAATTAGACCTATCAAAAAGATGGCCACCAGAATCATATATCTGTCTGTTCATTTGTCTATCTGTCAGTCAGGGACTGATTAAAATAAGCTATAGATTAGATTTAATTCACACCTAAAATAATAATTTTCACCCTGTTACTTCCGTAAATTTTACAGAAACTTTTCCATGTAAAGCCTCAATGAAACTGCTGAACTGTCAAAAGTTCAAAAGCAGCATTTTGAGAGAAACCTGTTTTTCCCTTGACCTTATGAACAGTCATTTTCAGGTAATCGACCCAGGGCCGGAGGGTCCTCTTGTATTGGAGAAGTAAGTAATGGTCATTCTGAATTCCCTTCATCATTTAGCCGGTGACCAGCAAAATGTGCAAGTTGGCATGTGCACCCATCAAAGACTCCGATCAGCCTGCACATCTGTACAGTCTGATCATAGTCTTTGATGGGCACTCTATGGGTAGCCAGAGGTCCAATGTTTCTTCAGGCAGAAATCTAAGACTTAGTGTTTCCCACAGCCAGAAAAAAGGGCAGGGTGCTGGTCCGAAAAAGGGCACTTTTGTTAGAACAGACTTTTCAAATGTGAGTTAGATAAAGGATTTTATGTGTGTTAAAAGGTTAGAATAGCTTCTAGTAGAGCATAGGATTCATTTGGATAACAAAAAGTTATTTTATACAGTAAAAATTAAAATATATCAATATTTTTATATTAAAATGAAAACAAGGGCAGAAGGGTGGAGCTTTAGGGCAACAGGATGCTCCCCCCTGCTATTCCTCTTTATGGGAAACACTACTAAGACTCTGATAAGATTGACAATTAACAATTTAAACTTAAAATTGTTATTATTATATAGCCATACTGTAAGTTTTAGATTTTAATTTCTAAAGTTCAGGATTTGGAAATTTTGAACTTTTACTCATGCATTTAGAATGTAAAATGAGCCACAACATCAGATTTCCAACAATGTGGTATGTGCGACCAGCAAAGCCTCAGATCAGCCTGCGCATACGCCCAGTCTGATCAGAGCCTTTGCTAGTCGTTTGAATATACTATGACTGTTAAGCTACTGAATTAAGAGCATTTGGAGTTTTTAAGCTGAAAAGGAGGCTGCACAGGCTTGTCCGACCGAGTCTACACTTGTTGAAATACCACATTGTTGGAAATCACATGTCATTGCTCAAATATTGATTTATGAACAGGGAGAGGCTTATTTGATCAAGAACAATATTGTGGATGAGAAGCCAATGGAACTGGCCAAGTTTGTACATACAGCGACTAGACTCAGGGCAGACATCATCAGGAAATACCTCAACAGAAGGTACAATGAATTTTCTATACAGTTATAACAGTAAAATACTACCACAGGTTTAGATAAACAAGAAATTTCAGCATAAAATTGTAAATATTTTCTTACCCATAATTTTTAGAATATGTTTTGGGTGCTCAAAAGAACCGTCTCATTGAGACGTTTTTTTTTGAGTACCCACAACATACGTTTTGGTTACAAAATAAGAAATTTATTTCTCTGTTACACACTGTTAATTAAAGTCCTGCATTACACTACCATGGGTTTAGATAAGCACAAATTTTTTAGCCTAAAATTGTAAACATTTTCTAATATGTCAGTTTAAACAAATGTTGTGGGTGCTCAAAAGGCTTGTCTCATTGAGACGATTCTTTTGAGTAGCCACAAAATATGTTTTGGTTGATATTTTTTTGGTTTAATGCACTCTAAACTGAAGGCCCCAGTAAATCACTACTGTACTATTGAACTTGAAGTCAAGTGGCAGCCCTTACAAAAGCACAGAAATAACCACAAACTTATCCTGTTCTATAAAATGATTAACAATATAACACCGTCTTATCTCTAAGACCTAGTACCAAGAACAGCCAGCAGTACCACAAGGTATAACTTAAAGAACTTTGATAATATCATGACAATCCAAGCCAGAACAAATTCCTACTTAACTCATTTCTGCCTTCCACAGTAGGGGACAGTAATAACCATCCTCCTAAGAATGTATATCTTTAAAGATGAACACGGCACTACAGCTTTTCTTTTCTGATTTCAGGCCTGAGGTATTGGACTGTGTTGTCCAACTTCAGAATTTTCAAAATCTATTTCTTCCAAATGCATTACGGAAGTTCTTCTGTAAAATCTCAGCACCCTCAGAAAGGGGAAGTTACCTTGAACAAGTTATAGACAGGTTTTCCGAGAGATTTGTTAACTGTAATCCACACCTAGGGCTGCATAAAGGTAAGTTTGATTAACATAAAATTTTAAATGTAAAATTGTAAATATTTTCTTATCCATCAGGTATAACGTTTGTTGTGGGTGATCAAAAGAACCGTCTAATTGAGACGGTTCTTTTGAGTAGCCATAACATATGTTTTGGTTGAGAACTAAGAAAATTGATTTTTAATTAAACGGTAAACCTTTTCATCCTGTGGATTTTCCCATAATATTCATAAAATAAGTATGGAATTGTCCATTTTGTATTTTAAGAGGTTTCAGATCAGAATTTTTAAAAAATGATGTATTTTTGTGTCCGAATATTGTTTTTATCTTAGCAAACAGTGAAGACCCAGCTGAAATGCTACAGCACCTGCTTATCGGTATCCAGAATGAAAAGGGTTTAAAGGCCTGTTACTGTTATCCTCATTTAGGGCTGCATAGAGTTGGAAACATAGCCATTGTAAAAGGGGAGTAGCACCTTGGTGCAGTTGAACAGTGCTCAACTTGAGATAGAGAAGTCTCGAGTTTGAGCCTCACTGGAGACACTGTGTTGTGTTCTTGAGCAAGACTCTTTATCCTCTTTGCTTAGTGGTGGTTCATCCCAGGAAAACGCCCTGACATTACTGAAAAAAAATGTTGACTGGGACATAAAGTATCAATTTGAATAAAACAAAATCCTTTGTAACATTATCAGAAGTTCTAATTGTCCTACCAGCTACAGAGGAGGGGTCTACCATATCGGTTATACACTCAGCAAAAATGCCACCTGTCCGCTAAGATTTTATTGATTTTTTTCAAAATCCATAATAATCTGACAATTCTATTCTCATCCCAAAATAGACAGGCATTATGTGCTTGCCTATTTCGGTGATTTTGGTTGAAGTGTAAAAAATCCACACCAGCACCCATTGTAAATTCTTTTGAGTTTTGAAATGGGAAGTACATGTACCTGTATCGCTCAAAGCCTCTTGAATGCAGTTTTCTTAATTATGCTCTGCAAACTAGCTGAGCCACTGCACTCCACATTGACATGTTCCACATTGACATGTAATAAGAACTACAGTAAAACCTGTTTAAAACAGCCTCTCCCAAAGACCGAAAATTGGTTTTCAAGACCAATAATTGCTTAATGAAGGTCAAAAGTATTGCAGAATGCTCCAATGGGAGCATTCTGCAATACTTTTAACCTTCATTAAGCTACCATTTGTCATTAAGATCTTTGTTTTGTCTATTTTTTAGTGGCACAGGTTTTTCTGTATAACCATATCTCACGAACTCGTTCTTTTATTTCCTTTCATTCATCAGATGTGGTGTATGTGCTGTGCTACTCACTGATCATGTTATCAGTTGACCTCTGCTCACCCCAAGTGAAGAACAAAATGTCCAAGCGCGAGTTCATCAAGAACACGAAGAGGGCAACACTGGGCGTAGACGAGGATCTGGTTGGTCATCTCTATGACAACATCTACCTTATTGGCCATGTTGCAGTGCCAGTAGCTTAAAAACAGATATACCAATTCTTTACCTAATAAGCACACATGCTCCAATAAGCGCCCACTGAGTACTTAGCTCTTTCCTTGGTAACATTGACTATAATTTTTGTCGTCTGTTGATAACTCTTGCAAACAGTTTGGACCGAGATCAGGAATGACAAGATGTCAGTCCTGATCTGTATCCAAACTGTTTGACACTCTGATAGTGTTGCTGAAAGATATTTTTGGAAAAGTTAATTTTGAAAAAAGTCGACAGACGACAACAAATTACCCAGCATGACTTTAGGTTCTTTACACATCATTAGCCTTTGGTTTAGTTGTGCCATAATGAGATATCTCATTAGGGTCTGTAAGCTTTCCTTTGTAACAGTTACTTTTGTCGTCTGCTGTTAACCTTTGAAAACAGTTTGGACCCAGATTAGGACTGACAGGATGTCGGTCCTGATCTGGATCCAAACTGTTTGACACTCTGATAGTGTTCCTGAAAGATATTTCTGGACAAGTTAATTTTGAAAAAAGTCGGCAGACGACAACAAATTACCCAGCATGCATAGACTTTAGGTTGTTTACACTACATTAGCTTTCGGTTTAGTTGTGCCATATTGAGATATCTCATTAGGGTCTGTAAACTTTCCTTGGTAACAGCGACTTTTGTCGTCTGCTGCTAACCTTTGCAAACAGTTTGGACCCAGATAAGGACTGACAGGATGTTGGTCCTGATCTGGATCCAAATGGTTTGACACTCTGATAGTGTTCCTGAAAGATATTTTTGGAAAAGTTACTTTTAAAAAAAAGTCGGCAGATGACAACAAATTACCCAGCATGCATAGACTTTATGTTGTTTACGCTACATTAGCTTTTGTTTTCCAGTCAATCAATGAGTTGTGCCTTATTGAGGTATCTCATTAGGGTCTGTACAGTTGCTAAGAAAAAAATATTCAGGCAAGGAAAAACAGTTTAATTTGAAAATACTTTCATATGACATCTTAACCCTTATCCCACCATTATTTTTGTCCTGAAAAGGTTGTCTGCTTTTTACGTCTGTTGCATATATTCAAGTGCTCTTCAGACTAGATTTTTCATGGTAGCAAACAATATGAACCCTGATCAAACTGCTCCAAGGAACAGTCTGATCTGGGACCATATTGTTTGCAATAAAGGCTAATTAAAAACATAAGCAGACGACAGAGCAGACAAGAAAAGTCAGGCCTGGTGAGAAAAGGGTTAAAATTAAAATAGATCATCAATAAAGTATCAAAACTTGATGGAAGATTTCACCTGCAAAAGGAAATATTATGTGTATCTATCATAGGGACAGTTTAGCAACAATTTACAGCGTAAAAAAAGTGGGAACACAGTGGCTCAGTGGTAGAGTGCTTGACTCGAGACAGAGGGGTCGCGGGTTCGAGCCTCACCAGCGCCACTGTGTTGTGTCCTTGAGCAAAAAACATTTAATTATCCTTGCTTAGTACTGGTTCAACTCAGGAAGACCCTTCCTGACATAACTGAAAAATTGTTGACTGGGACATAAAGCATCAAATCAAACAAAAAGCGTAAAAGTGTGATTATTTTCTTATCCATCAGTTAAAACATGTGTTGTGGGTGCTCGAAAGAACCGTCTTATTGAGACGTTTCTTTTGAGTACCCACAACATATGTTTTGGTTGAGAAGTAAGAAAATAATTTTCAGTTACACACTCTTAACTAAAGTCTTATCTGGGGCCATTGAGTATATTTTGACTCTAAGTATGCCAACAAAATACATCTGGAAAAATGTCATCTGCTTGAGTCTTCTGCTTTGGTATTAGCTAACAATATTGACTTATTTAAGTATAGAGGCAAACAGTGTGGACCCAGACCAGACTGCTTATCTGAGTCTGCACTGTTTAAGTGGCTCTAAAACTTTAGCCATATGACAAAATCAGATGATATTTCACAGGTTTAGATAAACTGAATTTTTGAGCGTAAAATTGTAAAGGTTTTCTTACCCATCAGTTTGAACATATGTTTTTGGTACTCAAGAGAACCATCTCATTGAGAGGGTTCTTTTGGTTGAGAAATCATTTTTTTTAGTATGCTCTCTTAACTTAAGGCCTGTAAAGGTGCAGCATGTATATAACATATTTGTTTCATAGAGCATGTTTAGATAGGGAATATTAATAGTTTGTTATTGGAATGTTAAAGTTGTGTGTAGTTATGTAATCTTGTTGGTTGAACCATCATATGGGCCAGCACATGAGATTTAGCTTCTTAACCATTGGTGTAGCCCCCATTATACACTTACGCGCATGGGTAATAAAAATAGTAACATTAAAGGGAGGTCACCTAATGTGGTAAAAGTGATTTCCCATACCATAAGGAACTGCTCTTAAAGGAATGAATTTGCTCCCTCTGGGAGCAGCTTCTTTCCTTAAGAGAGTTCCCATTTTGAAAAGGGCCGCAATTGAAGAGAATCACTGTTTGATCCAGTAGTCTCCCTGATGTGAGGAACTTTCAGGGTTCTGGCTACGCCATTGTTAACTCTTTGTATTCTGATGGATTTTTCTATACGTAATGATACAGTAAGTATGGGACTGCCCATTGTGTACTTTTAAGGGGTCACTATTGTTAAGTCATTCGGGTATTTTAGGCTTTTTGTAACTTCATGCTAAAGAGCTCCGCTGAGATACTGGTAAAAATAATGACAGACACTTAATGAAAAGCATTCAAAATCATGAAATTTTAATCAATATATCCATAAATGTGCCCGATTATTTTATTAACACTTTCTTTATCGAAAGACAATCATATTTTAAATAGATGCTGAAAATTTCAACGCAAAATCTTTAGCAGTTTTAAATATATTGCAAGTTATAAATTCACCAAAATATGTAGGGATAACAGAGAATTACCCGTGTATTCACCGAGTGCATAAAGGGCCTCGATGATTCCGATTGGGATGAAACGTATCACTGTTTAAGAGAGTACAGTAAAACCTGTGTGAAACAGCCACTCAAATATAGACAAAACAAAGATCTAAAATGACAAATGGTAGGGTAATGAAGGTCGAAAGTATTGCAGAATGCTCCCCTTGGAATGCTCGCCTCGGAGTGTTCTTCAATACTTTGAGCTGCTTTAGATAATTGGTCTTGAAAATCAATTTGTGGTCCTTTTAAGAGTACCAGTTTTACACAGGTTTTACTGTAGAATTTTCTAAATGGTGAAGTATTTCTGTCCTTGAAGACCGTTTTAATCTTAGCAAACACTGAAGATCCAGATTAAATGCAGCATCATGCTGCATTTCATCTGAGCCTTCACAGTTGTCAAAGTACCCATTTAGGGGTTTCCAGTATACAAAGGGTTAAGGCATGCTCAAAAAGCCTCCTTTAAAGGCTCATGCTGACGTATTCCGCCGGGCTAGAGGTCTTAATTTTGATCTGAGTCTTCATCTTAATACATAGGTTTAGATAAACAAAAAATTTAAGCGTAAAAAGGTAAATATTTTCTTACCCTTCAGTTTTAACATTATGTTTTGGGTGCTCAAAAGAACCATCCCATTGAGACGGTTCTTTTGAGTACCCATAACATGTTTTGGTTGAGAAATAAGAAAATTATTTTTTTGGTACACACTTTTAACTAAAGGCCTGTTCATCCATTCTTTGAGTATGCAAGCAGCGAAGGCTCTCAACAATTCTATAAGTACCAAAATCTCATGTGCTGACTCAAATGGTTTCACTTATTACAAACTGACTTAATCAGGTAGATGATGCTCCTGTTTGTCTGGCTTATTGTTTCATGGCCTAGGCAACACTGTTCATGTCATGTGTGGCCAGGCCCGAGGTTATAAAACTTTTTTCATGCTAAACTCAGCCGAGTATGAAATGTTTCAAAACAGTTTCAAAACTCAATCAGGATCTGGTCAGTTAACATATCCTTCTGTTCATGTTTAAATGGCTATTTTAACTGGCATCCTGGTGTCTTTTTCTCGATGCCATAGATGCATGCATTGGTGCAAAATTCAGGAATATTTCTGAATTTAGGATTTTGAGGCTGACTTTCCATAGAAAGGCTGCATAAGGTCTTTGGGCTGATTGGATTGGAACTCTGGTTGCCATGGCAACATATAAGGTGCAATAGACAACTTATTGTTGGAAGATCTTTTAAATATGCTGGATGAAAATTAGATGTGTAAATTATTTAGGTTACCAATTAAATATATATACTGAGCCAAAGTTCTAGCGCAATGGGGAAAGGGCCTGAATTTTAGACGACCAATTGCTGTAGGACAGTTTATGTGGGAAAATTGCTCAACTAATCTTGAAGAATCTTAATCGCACATAGAATAAGTTGTCTGGAGCATGGTTCTGTGAGCTGCTGTCTGATTGGTCAAAACGCTTTTGGGGTCTCAGGACCTTGTGAGTGGTCAACATGGCCTGCAACATGGCCTATAAGTTAAAAAGACCGTATTAACCCACACAACAACACTAGGCCAGTAAGATGAGGAGTATTGCTTGAAAATTGTTCTGTTGAATTTCACAAAATTAAGCATCAAGTTTCAGTTAATTGAGGTTTGAGCATTTATTGCCAGGACGTCACTACAACTCAATGCAAAATAAATATCGCGTGAATAATACCAAAAACGTGGAAAATCATTGAAAGAATGATAAACATGTGTTACTTCTGCCGCTTAGAAATGGCAAGGAGCAAAAATGGATAAAAAATTTACCAACATGGCTTCATATTCACTCAGGCAATAATTGAAATTTCCTGTAAAAACTTAAGCTCAATTCTGACTTAATCCTTTGTTTTATTGGCAAACAAGGGGAACTGACGCCTTGCGGAATTGAGGATAAATTTATCGGTAAAAACAGAAATCCTCGAAATCAACTCCAATTTCATGATGCCGAAATGCATGTCACTTATCGAATATTGGAACATTACCACGCATTTCATTTTTTTCAACTATCCTTCTTCAATGGAATTCTTTGTTTCTTAAACAGTTTGAGGCATATTGTTAAAACTAAAGTAAGTTTCGATGCCTAACTGAACGAACTTTCATTTAGATGAACCATTCGTTCAGACAAAGACATTATCAAAATAAAACAATGTTACGTTAGAACTTTGGCTCAGTATATATCTATAATGTAAGGCAGGAAAAGTAACCAAATTATGATTGAATCTTCAGAACACTGATTCTTGAATCATGACATCATAAAATGGGTGTGTATCCTTTCATGCTTACATCACTTGAGATGTTTTTGGTATTGCATAGTCATCCAGCAAAGGCTCTGGAAATGCAGTCTAGCTAGAGTCTTCACTGATGCACATAAAGTAGGGATGTAGATGATGATTTCCAAGCACACATTATAATGATCCTGTTAACATAAAATGATATCTGGTTGGATAGCTTAAAACAATTGTGACAGTTAATCCTAAGATAAATTGTCAGAAACTTTACATAATTAGTGACATCTTTGTTTTTGATGACTTGTGTTTCTGTGCTTTTTGTAATGCTCCAGTTTAAGACAAAACAAACTTATATGGCAAACAAACAGGAAAGGTCATTGAAATAGGGATACATAGGTTTAGATAAACAAAAAAAATCAGCGTAAAATGGTAAATATTTTCTTACCCATAACTTAAAGCATATGTTTTTGGTGCTCAAAAGAACCGTCTCATTGAGACGGTTCTTTTGAGTACCCACAACATATGTTTTGGTTGAGAAATAAGAAAATTATTTTCCTGGTACACAATCTTAACTAAAGACCTGGGCATAGCTGTATTGAAACCGAAACTGTATGAACCAAAAGGTCGGAGATAAAGCCTTCATTTTCAACTTTGGTTGTAATATACTAGAGGACCTTGAAAATGCATCACCATATTATTTCACTTTTCTTGCAAACCATATATGCCATTGAAAAGTTACTCGCAGGTCTTAATGTGCAACCCAGAATTGGTATGAATCAGTCGTTAATTTGACTGCACTATCAAGCGACGCCGCTGATGACGTCACATGGGTACATAAGCATCCAGCACCTTTCTGCACAGTTAAATGAAGCTTTTTGATTACTTTTATGGTTAAACTGTGGCGTTTATGATACCATATCACCAAAAGAGTTTATAGACTTTTTCTAATTAAATGAGCCAAGATCTGACAGAAGGGACCTTCTGGCAATAAAAGTCAAAAGTGCGATATTTACAGAGAAAAAATACCTAGCTGTTGTGAACAATTACAGAAAATTTGAAAAGATTTCCTTAACAAATAACAAAGATATGAGTGTTTAAACTCAAATAGATGAAGCGTTTTAAACATGACGTCACTTAACGTTGTTAATGACGTTCTGACGTCAACACCATTGTGTTAACATATGACGCTAATACAAAGACGCTAGGAGCAATATTTCAAGAATGCTCCATGTTTCTGTAAATTTGATGTGTATGCAAATGCTTAGACTGTACAAATAGCCCACATACCCACATCCCATGTTTACAAAAGCATTTGAAATGAGGTACCCTGTTTTAAAGAAAGTGTGTAGTCCATATGCACAGCTGTTGCCATGGCAACATACATTATATGTATCACTTACTTTTATCAGAACTGTTTGCGCCTTTGATTGTATTACATGTTAGAAGCAATTTGACTCTATTGTAAGAGCATGCAAAATCTTGAAAAATTTTGTTCTTGAAATTTTGATCACACAATAAATGCTAAAATGCCCGAAGGACCCTTTTGTCAGATCGGCGCTCAAATGTAATTGATAACTTCAATATTTAGAAAATAAACGTCAAACTTGAACATCAATTTATAGCTCCTTTTTAGAAACATCTCCATAAGTTGCCTTAATGCACGCTTTTATTACTGATATTGACTACATACACTGGCAGTCATGTGGGGAAGACGTTTTGATGTAAATCATGGCAGGAGATCTGCTGTCATGTGATCGAGAACGTCTTAAAAATTACGTTAACGTCACTTGCACAATACAAAAGACACATGATACAAGTGTAATTTATGCATAATCTCTCATTTGTGTATACCCTCAGCCTCTTCCAATAAAACCGGACGTAAACAAATCAAAAGTTTGAAAGACCCAAAAGGTTGAGTTTTATTACTAGACTATAGTAATCGGGGTGGGTGGGGTATGTAGGTATTTTTAAACGGGTGTAATTTTGAGCATACCGAACTGTCAATTCTAATTGTTCAATGGTGAATGTGCAATCGCTGAGTCAGGAATCAAAACTAACGCGTGTTAACTTGCAGCTGAATTTCGACCACCCCTGTCTTAAAACAGATACTTTTTCAATACCTTAACATAAATTTACAACCATGAATTTTCTAGTACACACTACAAGCTGGTCAGACTATGATATGCAATAACAATTATCTTGCTGACATTCTCAGGTTTTGTGAAATAAAGGATTTAATCTGGGTGATGCGTTTTCAAAGTCCTAAAGTATAGGTTTACATAAAACAGGTTCTGATATTGGTGTTGCTGTTGTGTTGGTTGTAAATTTACACAGTTTTTAATGTCATTATATTTATATTTATAGTTCCTTCCACTTATTTGCATGAAGTACATAGTGGCAACATTTCACATCAGTTATGTTTTCAGGATGAAATTAACACACTACTGTCCTGACAGCCAAAAGTGACAGTGACGTCATGTTTGTTTACAAAGTTATCAGGGATTTATAATGGATATCACTTGTGTATTAATCCTATCCACAGGATACTTTAACCCTTAGTAAACTGGAAACCCTTATTGGAGTTTTTGGCAGACAGGGAAGACCCAGATGAAATGCAGCATAATGCTGCATTTCATCAGGGTCTGCACTGTTTGGTAAAATTAATATAATCTTAGGGACAGAAATAAACCATAGTTTTAAAATTTACTCCTGTGTCCCCTTAAAGTAAACAATAGGCAGTCCCATACTTATTGAATCAATATGTATGCGAAAGTCTATCAGAATTCAAGGTTTAAGCCTTACACAGCCAGTATTTAACATTGTCACTATAAATGTTAAACATGTCACAATAGATACTTATGCATATCAGAGTTAAAGGTTACAGTTTGTGTTGCTATGGCTATCATATACCTAGTAGGTTTGTATTTTTATACCTGTTGCATACAGACTGTGATATTATTTTGTAAGTTTGAAAATAAAACAGATTTTACAGAAAGTTGTTTTGGTTTCTTTAACAAATCTAATTCATATATTTTCTGGCAGAATTAACCAGAGACATTTGAATATCCAACAACTTTCTCCACTATCTTTGGGAATATTGGTAAAAAATATACTTATCTGATCGTAAGAATTTACTAATTCTTTCTTAGACTAATGCACAATGAGCTCCATTTACAATTCAAAACATATAAGTTCAAATCTTTGGCCATTTTAAATCATTGTTTTAATCTTTTATTTATTTATTTGGCCTCTGTGTATAAATTATTATTTTAACATAAATCCTGTATACATATTGCATCAAGCAAGACAAATTCGTCAAAGGAGCTCTAGCGATAAGGCGTATATTTTCCCTAGTTGACATGATTACAAAACCTAAATTTTCAAATTGCCCTAATGCTTTTAAAATTGGTCTGTTCCGGTAGTAAAATTTACATAAAAAGCATCAAAATAGGTTTCAAAGCAATTCATCCTTTACAAAACTGTTAAAACTTGCGCCTTCTACTCCCACCCCTCATTTTACGTCTTTAGACTGGGTGCCGTTTAGACGAGAGTTTTAGTAAATCATTTGCAGGTTTTCAAAAAGTAAAAGTGCTAAAATATTAAGGATATAAGTGCCCTTCATTTTCGAAAATTTATGGTATTCCTTCTGCGCATGCGTACGAAATATACTTAAAATTGTGACGTTTGTCATTGAAAAGATGAAACTGGCGTCTTTCAGTTTGTTTTTAGATGCTTTCCCCCCCTAGACCCAAGATGCCCTTTGGACAATTAAATGACGCTATACAAATATATAACATATGTAAAGGGCGTCTTGGGTCTAGGGGGGGAAAGGGGGTGTATAAGCGAAAGAAGACATAAAATATCTGACAAAAATAGACCACTTTGCAAGATGGTCGTTTTTATTGTACATCAACTGTATAAATAGTTTTACTGCACATAGCGTGATAGGACGATTGGTACCCTTGTTTAACGGTCTAGTTCCCATATATGTTACTGAATAACAAGTACAGTTGATGATCGAAATAAATTCTCATTCAATAAGAAGTAGAGTTATTACATGCAATAAGGAAATCCTGTTTTAAATATACAAATTCGGGGGCAATGGCGCATCGACGGCCCGTCTATATACATTTGTTGAATGTGCCTAGTTTCTCCAGTCGTTATTTCAACAAAATAAAACGAACGTCTCGTTTAGGGAGAGTGCTCGCCTTATCGCTAGAAATTCTTTATATCCCCCGACAAAGGGTTATTTTAGAGAAGCATGTAAATCACAAAACAAAAATCCAATTTATCTAGATCTGTCTCATCTTTGGTATCATTCAGATCATGACAAACGCCTGTCAAGTGTATTTTAGTGCTTAGTATAATAATAAATATACTTACATCTGCCCAATTTCAATATCTGACCCTTCAACTCAACCCCAGAGGTCAAGAGTAGGTGAAATTCGAAAGTGTTTCCTTGCATGTTGGTCTTCACTTCTTTCTGTTTAATAGGATACGCAACATGAACACTTTCAGAAAAGAAATAAAATTGACCTTTTGACCCCACCCCAGGAGATTAGGGTGTGTGTATGGACAGCATATTTGCTTTCATGGTGCTCTGTGCTCAATTCCCTTTAATATGGTATGCGACACAACTACTGTCAGGAAAATATCTGGTTTGACTTTTTAACCCCGTTCCCGGGGTCGAGGATGTGTCTGTGGGCAAAATATTTGCTACCATGTTGCTGCATGCGTCGTTAGCTTTAACTCGGTATGCAACATGGCCATATTCCGAAAAAGTGTAATTTTGGCCTCGGCCCCACCCCCTAAGGCCAGCCCAGGGGATGGGACCCAGGCCTTGAAGCTGAAATCAGTTTGATATGTTTCATATCTATTGCACCTCTGCCTGCATGCAAATTTCAGCAAAAAAAATTACCAACTACCTTGGCTATTGCGAAATTTAAATAATTGATCTTTGACCCCTTATGTGGGGTCAAAGGGGTAGGGTAAAATTTTGACACTGCCATGCTTATCTAAAGGCACTGGGCAATCATGGTTTTATAGTGAGAAGTTTTAAAATATAAAAGTTTTGAGGAAATGTGATGATCATTACACAAAAAGCTAATATAGGTTTTGCATTATAAACACCTATACTAAGACAAGGGCAATAACTCAAGTGTTAAGGGGTAAATTTTGAGAAAACTTATAGGAATGAATGGATGCACAGACGACGCCAAAACTACATCCCTTCGACTTTGTCAAGGGATAATAAAAAGGAGCACATTAAAGAGCAAGTGAGAATGATTATTCAATGTGCTTAAAATATCCTGAGTATATTCTACATTACATGATGTCAACATATCCAGATTTATATGTATTTTTATTATTTCTTGCAATTTACTTTCATTTAAAAGAAGCCTTCTTATCCATGTAGATTTTAATGCACTTACAAAGGCATTTAGGTTTATCATATTCAATCCTAATTCTATATACTTCTTTATCACAACAGATTAGTTTATTTTTTTATTGGACTAACGGCTGAAAACTAGTTGATAGGCTTTTAACTTTGATATTTATGATACCCAAGGTGAACTTAGGGGCTGGAGAAATGGGATTTATGTTTTTGATTTATAAGTTTCTCTAAGATAACACATCGCTGGGGATATAAATTCGACAAATTTGCCTTGTTTGACTTCTGTTAGGCTAGGCGACACATCTGATTCTCGAAATTCTAGTTAACTGTAATTTTGATATTACATGTACATGTAATTGTAGTCAATCATTTTGTAAGATAAAAAATAAATAAAAACACTGAATATATAAAATCGGAATAAATTGTAACCTAAACACTCAACAAACAAAAATAACACTATAACTAACCTCATATAATAAAAAAATGTTAAGATTCGGTTTCAAACCCACTATTTCTTTTTTAGTCTTCAAAAAGGTGTAACAGACGTGTGTGTGCGCCTTACCGACTGAGTCGCGCAACAAAATTAAATTCTGATATGATAAAAACTTTTTGTTATATGGTAAGTGTGCATCTTATTAAGAAAGACAGCAATGACCAGGAACCATACAATTAAGTACCACGCCTGTCCCAGGATACCAAATGGCAAATTAGCAAAATCACAATTAGACATCACAAACAAGAGCCAAGAGGCCAGGCCTTTTCCATTTAGGTGACCACAAGGCAGCAATGAACAGACGTGAAAGCATGACAAACACAAGACATAGATAACACAAATGATCCACAAAAGAAGTACCGCCTTGGAACGGTCAGTAAAAATATTTTACTGGAGGCCTTTAACCGGTTTCAAGGCATGCCAACATAACCCTTTGTTCAGATGTGGATCTAGACACATAGATGTTTGCATGAAAGACCCCTCACTTATCCATGCATTATCTCCTAGAACATATAAATCAAGATATAAAAAGGTGATAAAGCAAACATGATAATTCAGTCCCATTAGACCAAGTTATCGTGAATGAACAGTATATAGATTCATAACTGTTCACTGTTCATTGATCCGTAAGAATAGGCTTATTTATACCCACAAGAATGGGTTTGCTCCTCCTTAGGGAATTTTGCAGACATATCGTCGGCTCAGTGCTATAGTGTTCTAAGTGACATTTTGGTCAAAAATGAGTTATGCATACCGTTGGAAAGGGGATTAAATGCTCTATTACTGGTGAAGGTTTCATTTGCCTATCGCTTCCTAGTAAGCTTAAAATCGCTGTGCTTTTCTGTTCTATCTACAAAAAGACAATTTCGTTCAGTGCTATAGTGTTCTAAGTGATTTTTATCCAATGGCCAATGATGATTATGTCACGTGTCTGGGTGAGTTCAGTGTCATAGTGTTCTATCTACATAAAGTCACTTCCATTGGAGAAATTGCTAAAAATTGCAGTTACCCCCTTACATAAATTTAAATTTCCTAAATTGAAGTGGTTTGTCGGTCTTATGACGAACTAATGGCTATATCGGCTACTTTTAGGTCCGAATAATCTGCTCAGTCAAAAATATAGCGCAAATCGATCCATTGACAGAATAATAAGCTGTAGAAACAGATTACCTCCATTACACATATTTAAACTGCTTTAGTTGAAGTAATTTGTCCATGTAATTACAAATCAATGGTTAAATCTGCTTCTTTAAGGACCAAATAATCAGTTCAGTCTAAAATATTATACAAATTGCCCCCATTGACAGAAAAATTAACTGTAGAAACAGATTACCTCCCTTACATAAATGTTAATGGCATGATCCGTGCGGTTTGATACTGTTATGCCAAATAAATGACTAAATCTGCTACTTTTAGGTACAAACAATCATTTCTGTTCAGACTAGTATATGAATTGACACCATAAACAGAATAATAAGCTGTAGGAAAATATAGAACACTATAGCACTGAACGCAGAGGCGATTTTTAGGGCATAATGTTCTATCTGCAAACTGTAAAATGCCCGTAAATTCCATATTTCTGTACAAATTTCTTCAAACCAAGGTCATTTAAACTGTATGCATATATTCTAACCATCTGGTATGATTCAAAGGTCTGTGGTAAATAAGGCATCCAAAATCAGGATGCTAAAATTTTCAAACTCTTTTTTCTCAAAACTTGTGCAATGGTAGATAGAACACTATAGCACTGAAGCGACGATATCCTAGCTTGCAAAGAATTGAAAGCCGAGTATTTTAAGAAATGTTTGCACTCTGTGCGTTGGAGCGTTAGTCTGTAAGAGCCTGTAACATACGTTACCTTATCAAAGTAAGAAAAAAGTAAATTGAAAGTTTGGGCTTCAAATGAAAGACATTGAAATATTTATTTTTAAAAATCATTTATATAGTCTGCATACAGGATATCTTAACTACGTATGACAGTCATTTGAACAAAATTGCGGCTTCCTAAGGTGTCATGCGTTACATAAATCAGATAACCCAATAAAATTTGCAAGTGTTGCTAACATCATTTACATTCACAATCTCTCTGTGTATTTTGCAACCTGTTTTAACCGTGTCTGACTAGCTTATACAATTGGCTAACAGAAAAATTAAAGTTTGTTTTCCTATCTTAAATATTCTGTCTGGAATTAGCAATTAAACAACCCTACCCCTGCCCAGTTTTAAGGTGAAAAGTTTGGTATTAAAACTAAAGTTTAAATAGTTTAAAAATATTTGCAGCTGATGGATATCATTCATTGTTTGGGATTTATTTGCTTAACTGAAAAGACTCATAAATCTGCAAGTTTGTTGCAAAATTTTTGATATCAGAGGCTGTAACATATGTTACCTGATGTAATAAATGGACAAGCTCATTGTCTTTACGTAAGATATGCCTAAAATGTTTCAATCTCCTCGAGGGAATTTCGCAGACATATTCCTTCTTAAAGTACAACCCAAGCTGCATCGAAAAAGGGATATTTGCACTCTCTCAGTTGGGGCGTTAGTCTGAAACAACCTGTTACATGCGTTACTATATCAAATAATGGAAATGTAGTTTGAAAGTTTGAGCTAAAATTGTGAAAATACTCGCAGCTGCTGGAAATCATACATTGTTTAGGGACTTTAAGCTGGCTCATATGATAAAGACTTCTAGATCTGCAAGTTGTCACCAAGTTCTAAAGATCAGAGAGCGTTACATATGTTACATGGCATAACGAGTCAGCAAGAGTATTGTCTTTACTTAAGAGATATTGTTTTCTGAAAGAATGATTATATTTTACATGTTTTCCTATAAATCTATTGTCATTGGTGCCTAAACCTTAGAAATTATATTCAGTGCATGCTATCAAACCAATAGATATTTGTTACACATGTTATAAATAAACTTACTTTCATTTATTTCTTAATATGTAAAATGCTAAAACATATAGGGACACAAACAGAGAAGATTGTTTCACATTTGAACAGGGCAGTTTATAAATATTCATGTTAAATCAAAATATTCAAAATTAATAATCATCTGAGTCTACTTCATACACAACATCCATCATTGTGTCTGCTTCAGTGCCATCATCAAGATCGTAATAAGTAAAATCATCAAACAGTATTTTGACATCAAACTGAGTAAGGGCCTGCTCTATCCTAATCCCCTTTGGATTCTGCAGACATATTACATCTTATATAATCATTCAAGGTACATTAAATAAGAAATGTTTGCACTCTGTAAGTCGGGGCCTTAGCCTGTAACAGCTAACTGTGGTGTTATATGCGTTACATGAACCTAATTATAATTTAAAAGCCATAATTGTGGCTATCGTTATTTAGTTAAACAACTACTTTGTCTTGGTATCAAACTATTTTATTAGGTTTTACAAACATATACTCAATTGATGAATAGGAAAACTTAAGTTTGCTTTTCTATGTTAAATATATTGGCTTATAGGAGCTAATACAGAGCCCTACTCCCAGTTTTACCGAGAAGCAAATTTTGTTATTACCATTTTAAGTAAAACACATGAAAGCGATTGCAACATGTGGATATTTTACATTTTCTTAGTCTGTCTTGCTCATATATCTACAGGCTGTCATTAAGTTAAAGATCAGGACACTTAATGTGTACTAATAAATCTTTGGTGCCAATACACTAGAAATTATATTCATATCTGATTATCAAATATGTTCTTAAAAGGGCATCCCACGGAAGCAACGACTGCACCAAAGAACTGAAACTAGAGTGTGCATATTTCCCGGGTCAGACCAGCCAGCCTCCGCCATTTAGGCTCCACCAGTGACACTCCAATAGTTTCAAAGTTCCACAAAGAAACCCACGATCCCAAAGGACAAGAAAATAAAATCTACACTATAGTGAAGGACAGGGAGACGTTCTACCGCCGCCACACAGTCACCAGCTGTAGTGAAGTCAAATATGTTCTTAAAAGGGCATCCCCTGGAAGCAAAGACTGCACCAAAGAACTGAAACTAGAGTGTGCATATTTCCCGGGCCAGACCAGCCAGCCTCCGCCATTTAGGCTCCACCAGTGACCCTCCAATCAAGCCCATGGACTGTTGTTACAGATGTTATTAATGACATTTTGGACACATTTCCTTATAATGTGCATATAATGCAATAAATGAAATGGTCCAAACTAATTCTCATCGATTTAACAGTCATGTTAAACGTTTGTCGTTGTCTGCTTCTGTGGTAATCATTATTATCAAATGCCTCCTTGCCACTAGTAGAATCATCACACAATATTTATAATTTACTGTTATACAATTTTACCACCAGTCCACTCAAAATTGATCAGCCATTATCAACTTTCCAATTTTGCAATTTATGACTTGGTACATACGGAAACTGATATGAATCCCTAGCAGTTGGCTCTTTGAGTATGTGTTTCAAGTGATAACTAAAACTTTACAAGGGAGAAAACTATGCCATTAAAAGCAATGAGTACCTGCACCTATGATGTACCTTCATATTTCTATGATAAAGAATCATATCTTAGCTGGTTAACTTTTATAAATGTAGCCTTTCCATGCATGCTACAAACATATTTTCATCTAATAATGTTTCTGCACTTATTATCTTTCCCCAAGCATTCAAAAACTTATTTAAAGTCTTAGTACTCCTGAAGTGCTGAAACGGAGGTAACTCTTTCCCTTCAGATAAACGAACTAGATGTATCACAGCAAGTAAAGCAATGAAATGCAGGATGAATAGAGTGCAAATTAGACCCGTTTACTTCAATGATTCACTAGGTTTCCAAGATAAGAGCGCTAATTAAAGGATGTGACATATATAACTCGTCATAGTAAATGAACAAGGACATTGTCGTGACATCCTTTTTGATTACACAGTCAGAGGCAAGTGTTTTCAATTTCAGTGTTTTCAATGGACCATGAAATGGGGCGACCTTATCAACTTGTTTACTCTGTATAAATCTTCCAATGAGCATAATATAGAACTACTGGTTATCCTATTCTACCCATAGTCCACTTTCCTTCTTTTGAATGCAACAGCTAGTGATATGGCTGCAAAAACGGAGAAATCAAAAGATTTACATTATTTTATGGCTTGCTTCAATGTACTGACAACAAAAAACAACTGGCTGTAAACATAACTGATGGCAATGTCCAAATTCATGTTCTTTCTCATATACCAGATAACTTTCAAGGTGTAACAGAAATTGTTTCAGACCGTCTGCCAAAACCATCAAGAGTCAACAATGTAACTAAAGAAAACTTATTAAATTCTTTGGGCGCAGCAAAATACTATTGATCTAAGACCTGGGGACTTAAGCACCAAAGGACTGGAAATGTTCAATGGCAAATGATGCAAAGAAAAAGCAGCCTATCAAATTTCTGTTTGACCAATGTCAGAAATCTTAAAGTATTCATAGAGGTACACGGTAGAGACTTTGCAAAATCAGAACAAAGTTATCATTTGACTAGCACGGATGCAGAGACAGCTGCAGTGAGATTGCTCATAAACCCATATTTGATCCCATGACACTGACATGCTGTTTCTGCTTTTGAAGATTCAAGTTATAGCTATAGAGTCAATTTGTTTGATGCTGACACTGGCCACACATACAAAGAGATTTAACTCTTTTAATGGAAATAGATGAGGATCACATGAAGTGCTTATAAGTGATGTTTGTCACAATTGCCAAATTTTAAAAGAGGTAATCGTAGTAAATGTAACACATATAACACCATAGGAAGCTGTACATTTGTTAAAACACTTTCATATGTATCAAAGGTATTCAGCATGCAAACAACATGAATAATTCAAATAAGTAGAGAGTTTTGTGTCTTCTTTCTGTTTCTCAGACTTTCAATTCATTTATTCATAAATTTATGGTACCATACGTAACATGCTGTTACAGGCTAACCCCCTGGTTAATGGAGTGCAAACATCTCTTATTTGATGCAGCCTTAATTTTTCTTTAAGGTAGGATATGTCTGCACAATTCCTAAATGGGTGGAGAGGAAAAGGATTGTACTCAGTTTGCAGTCCTAATACTATGCCATGATTCTACTGGTTGTGATGAAATGGGTGATTATTTTGCCATAGAAGCAGACACAATGATAGACATTGTGAGGTTAACTTGAATAAAGATTGTTTTTGAATAATTATATTTAATAGGAATATTTATTAAATTGTGTCATTTAAATGTGAACTATTATTTTCTATTTATATGCCTACATATTTTAGTGTTATAGGCATTAGGAAATATGTGGTAAAAAGATTATATCTAACATCTGTAACACAATTCCATGGGCTTGATATCAGCAATGACTATAATTACTAGAGGCCAGAGATTAATAGGAAAGCATGTAGAAAAAAGGATTTTTTCTGAAATATCATCTCTTACTTCCAAGACAATTTCCTTGCTCATTCATTATGCCATGTGACATACGTTACATACTTTAATAAGTGCTCTGATCTTGATGTCAAACTTGCACATGTATGATTATTTATTGCATTAGCAAAACAGCGCCAAAAATGTAAGATATCCACCAGCATCAAATATTTTCATATATTTTTCTTCAATAATAGATATCAAAATCGGATGCTTAAAATCGGAGGAAAGGGTTGTTTAATAGCTCATATAAAACAATAAATTTGAGATAGAAAAGCAAACTTTGTTTTTTCTATTAGTCGAATAAGTATTTTAGTAAACTAAGATTAAAAACACTTGAAAAATGCACAAATCGGCTGTAAAATTAAATGATGTAAGTCACGATTTTAATTTTCAAACGGAAATATGTAACGCATATAACACCATTGAAATCTGTAATTTTGTTTAAAATGCTGCTTTTATGTAGCTTAGGCATCCAGCTTGCAAACTACATAAAAAAATGAATAATTAGATAGTTTAATGTCTCATTTCTGTAGCTCAAACTTTCATTTTGCTTTTTTTCCTTAGTTTGTTACAGTAACATGTGTAACAGGCTTTCAGAAACATATAACGCCCTGGAGCACAGAGTGCAAACATCTCTTAAAAGATGCGGCTTGAAATTTTCTTTAAGCTGGGATATGTCTGCAAAATTCCCTAGGGGGGGGGGGGAGCAGGACCTTTTTCAGCTCGAAGTCTAACGATATATAATTATTTTAATGGAATGCATGATATATGGAGATTTCTCGCCTAATCGTACATTGATTTCTACATTGTAATCTGATATACAAGCTATTTTCGTTGGGGGATATCTCAAGGTATAAAATATACTGACCGTTCAGAAAGAAAATTGTCGATTGGTATGGGTGAGCTAGTGGTATTTTGATATTTTTATACAAGGCTTAATAGGGGCCTGATGCTTTGGCTGTTTGTCGGGCCCACCGGTTTACCTGTTGGATTTCTTTTGCTCTGGTATTCAGTTTTATTTACTGTTGAGTCCTTATCTTTGCTTTATCTCCTTGTAATATCTTGATTTATATGTTTTAGGAGATGATGCATTGATTAGTTAGGGGTCTTTCATGCAAACCAAATATTTATGTGTCCTGATCCACATCTGAATTAAGGGTGAGGTTGGCGCCGTTAAACTGGTTTAAGCCCTCCAGTAGAATATTTTACTGGCTGTTCCAAGGCAGTACTTATTTTGTGGATTTTTTATGTTTTTGTTCTATCTTGTGTTTGCTATGTCTTTGTGCACGTCTGTTTATATGTGCTTTGTGGTCACCTGCTGGGAAAGGGCTGACCTCTTGGCTCTCGTTTGTGGTGTATAACTGTGAGTTTGACACTTTCCCATTGGTATCCTGGGTCAGGTGTGGTACTTGATTGTATCGATTCCTGATCTTTGCACCCTTTCTTACTTTGGTTTCCTTTGAATGAACCATGCTATGAGAAGGAAAACATGTTTTTAATTGTACGTTGTTGTTTTTTTTTTTTGCACAAACGAAACGCAAAATGAAGGCTGAACAGCTTGGTATTTTTCGCTGCCAACACGTGCAAATGTATAAATGAAATTTTCGATGTTTGAATGCAATGAATTAGTCGAAAATTGTTTTCCCTTGTTTTGCTATGCTCCGATAGGTAAGTAGCCGTGTTAAGAAATCACGAGAAAGTTGAGTTTAAGATTTGAAATAATCATTCAGCTGTGGAACGACTGACTAGACAGACGTGTTTTATTTAATATGCATGTATATACATGTAGTATGCGATAAAAAGGCTATAGGCATTAAGGTATTGGTTTCCCGTATAAAGTAATGCATGCATCCTTCTTATCGTAGTTCAAAAGTGTGTAGAGTGTTCTGTCCAAGGGGCTGTTATGTGGTAGATAACTTTGTATGCATTTAGATGTTTTAATAAACATCAAGAAAAGTTTCTTATGAAAGAAATGGAAAAGTTTACGGAAAATATAAGGTGAAGTCGGTCGGTAGTTCCAGCGGCTTATACCAAAAAATAAGATTTTTGTTCTTGTTGTATTTATAAGCTATCGGAGGTGGTGTTGCAAGGGAATATAATAATCCCTCTAGTGTCTATAGCCTTGACTTAGATATTCTGACGCAAACAATATTTTGATTATTTACAATTTACCTATATCGTATAGGTAAAATAGTAAATAAACAAAGCATTGTTTGCGACAGGTTATCCCAAGAAGTTCAAATCGCTTACAAACTCAAATGTGCGAATTCACGGGTGGTAAACCTAGGAACTACCACGAAATTGTGTTAACGTAGTTTTGTTCCCAAGCCACATCCGGGACACGTCGTGGTAGTTTCCAGGCCGACAATTGGGTAAACAAAGGTAAGTGTCCTTTTCATTTTCGTTTTATTTTTACTATTTAGAACGACTTATGGAAAAATCAGGCAATGTGGTTCCGTGTAAATATGTCTTTGCGTCCCCTCTAGCCCAAAATTTTGAATGAAAAGTTATTTTATTTCTTTTGATGCGTGTTTCCCCACAGAGCATCGGACCAACTTTCCCCAAAGTACAGTGCCAGTTCGAAGGATTTTAGCCCATATCTGTCAAATTAAATAGAATTTGATATCATTTGACGATGGAAATGATAAAAAGACCCTCAATAAACGTTCCTACACAGAAAAAACAATCTGAGCGTTTACTCGTAAACGATTCATGCCCCGTTCGTCCTGTGTGGTAGTTTCCAGCGCATCGTGGTAGTTAAAACGCAATCGTGGTAGTTGCCAAGACTTTGTAGGATTTTAGTAGTAAAACTTCCCTATGCATAAGATATCACTGGTATACTTTTGAATAGGATGCTTGATGTATTAGGAATGAATTAAGGTTATAATTAGACAGGCAGATCCCTACGACAAAAAGGAGACTCTACCAAATGGGGTAGGGTTTGCAATATTTGACTTCACCAAAAACATTTAGAAATCAATTATTTTCACGTGTAAGGGTCTTATATCATCAATTCTCGATTACAAATCACAGTGAAAGTATTTTAAAGTCCGAAATCATGAGCATTTTAATGATTATTTTTGTTGTTGTTTTTTTTCTATCTGATTTGTTAAGAAATATTTTGAAGTGCAACTGTAGTCCACATTCAACCTTGATGGCAGTGTATTTACCTGGTGCAATATTGTGCAGCAATGTACTATAACCATTCATCCATGCGTAAAGTACACCTAGTCGATGGCCGTGTAGTTTATGTGTATTGGATAGATACAGTATATGTGCAAAATAATCTACCAACTGAATTTAGTAAAGGGACAATTTTCATAATCTTAAGAAAACTATGCTAAAACGTTGTAATATTTCATGACTAAGGGGTTATGAAAAGAAAGCTTACTTGTACTTATTATTTCATTATAGTGGAAAAAAGGATTTTCAAGAGAGCGTACCAAAAATCCCAAAGCTAATGTTCGGGCTAGCCCAGACGTCACATTTTGGGCTGTGGGATATCATTCCCCCTGTGTTCCAACTAGCTTTTCACATATACTATGTAAAATATGTGAATACACTTACCTGCAAAAGGGTTAGTTGGAACTCGGGGGGGGGGGGGGGGGGGGGGGGGGGGGAAGGGGGAGGGGGGAGGGAATGATGTTTTAAAAATATTTTTCTATTTCCTATATGTATAATATAAAAAGTGACCATTTGAGCCCCAAAATTAAGCCGCGCATTTATGGAAACAGAAATTCAAATGCAAAATCATAAAGTAGAGACTAACAGCGAGCTTATATATGAAGATGGAAGCATTTGATCGACTTTAATTTTTATCAAAATTATAGGCAGCGATACACTGTGATTCCCATTACCACCGTCAGAGGTCCTTCTTTGGTGGGCCATCATATTTGTTATAAAATCTCATTTAGAACTTCCAGAAAAAATATCAAATGTCCCAATCGCGGTTTTGGTGTTCTATCTAATTCCCATGGGTTGTGTTTTTTGGCTGTCTAATCCCCATGGTATCCCCCTTTCTGGGTATGGCAATATTGATAGGTGCACTAGTATTGGCGATTCTTAAAAGAGCAGAAATTTGTTGATGGCTCATGTTAATGGGAACTACTTCATGGTCTTGGCAACTACAACGATAGCATTTTAACTACCACGATGCGCTGGAAACTACCACACAGGACGAATGGGGCATGAATCGTTTACGAGTAAAAGTTCAGATTGTTTTTTTCTGTGTAGGAACGTTTATTGAGGGTCTTTTTATCATTTCCATCGTCAAATGATATCAAATTCTATTTAATTTGACAGATATGGGCTAAAATCCTTCGAACTGGCACTGTACTTTGGGGAAAGTTGGTCCGATGCTCTGTGGGGAAACACGCATCAAAAGAAATAAAATAACGTTTCATTCAAAATTTTGGGCTAGAGGGGACGCAAAGACATATTTACATTGCCTGATTTTTCCATAAGTCGTTCTAAATAGTAAAAATAAAACGAAAATGAAAAGGACACTTACCTTTGTTTACCCAATTGTCGGCCTTGAAACTACCACGACGTGTCCCGGATGGATGGAATTTAATTTTAATGAGCAAAGAAGCCGAACCAAAATCAATATCACCAACACCTTTAGCGGAACAGTCACAAGCTTTTGTTGAAACCTTATACTTGTACGTAGGTACTTTGTTACTATACACCGAGTTACGCAGATAACATCATAACAATATAATAAAATAGTCTTGGCCTTACTAGAAAAAAAAACTACAACAACAAAGCGACATTTTTAGATTTCACTAGTCCAAATTCAACTATATACTCAGACAGGTGGTCGCCTTAACATACAGGTTAAATAGTAAGCATCCAAGTGATGAAAAAACATCCAAGTGATGAATAAGGATTTTCTACACGCAGGTAAGTTTACTTCGAGATGACCCCCATTTTAAGTGACGTTAACCTCAATATACGATGTATAAATCTATATCAGAATAGGCGAGAAATCTCCTATAGCTTCTTAAAATTCTGTTGCTGTACCTGGTAGAGTAGGTATGGAGATATGCTCTATAGATTTCAATTTTTTGGGACAGCTTGACCATTTGGTTTTCTGGTGGCGGAGGGGCTGTTTTTCCCCAATACATGAAACTTGATTTTCTCAGACAAAGTGGAAGCATTTATTTTTTGTAACCATAGAAAGTATTTTTTTAATTGCGATTAGGCCCTATACGTAAGTTTAACTTTAGTTTCAACATGCAAGAAAAAATCCGATCAACATTCTTCAAAATTTGAATAAAAAGAACATCTAATTACTTAGATAGAGAATTACATACCAGGACCCGATTGTATCAACACGTCATTAGCCTAACGACAAATTAGCGGCTAATACGTTATTAAAACGCTAACGAGTAAATCACGTGACTTCAAACAGTGAGAACATGTTCGATAGAGCTCTCGAAAAAAATAAATAAAAATGTGTTTCAAATGCGGTTTTCGAATAAAAAATGGACCTAAAGAACAATGAAATGTATGCCTAGATGTCTGATAAGGATTGTGTGGGAAATTTGAACAGTGGTGGCAAAAAGAGACAAAGAAAGAAGAGAGAGGCGAGTTCACCATTGAACGATAACTTCTACAGTGTATTGGATTTGAGCGGGAAGGAAAGCGTAAACATCGTGAACACAGGTGAGAGAAAGAAAGTAAAGACAATTAAGAATAAAAAGGACAATACACAAAGTAAACAAAGTAAGAACAAAAGTAATTGTAAAAGTAGCGGTCAAGATGATAATAATTCTCAGCCAAGTCAGCAGACTCCTGTGACACTTGTGCCACCTGTGACCAATTTCCCTGTAGACGTTATACCTGATCATAGCTTTTATTACAACATGTATTCACAAGGACAGGGGCTGCCACAGACCCCATTTATGCAGGGTTCCCCACCAGTCGCATTCCCAAATGCGTTTGGTCTTCAGGCTTCAACACCACCTTGGGCAGCAAAGCTTCTGGATGATGTAGAACAAATTAAACAGAAGATCCAGAGCATAGATAAGATAGAAAAAACAGTAAACATAATAAACTCGAAGGTATCAGTCCTTGAAACCAAAATGGCTGACCTAGATACACGACTGACCCAAAATGAAACTTCATGTGAATTCATCTCTAGCATAAATGACGAAAACACGAAGGAGCTGAAAAGCACAAAAGAAGATCTATCAAAGCTGCAAAAGAGCTGCAAAGGACTGCAAACTGATGCTAAAACACTCAGACAGAAACATGAGGAAATAGATTCTAAACTGATAGACCTAGAGGCCCGATCAATGCGAGATAACCTCATGTTTTATGGTATCCGCGAGGGAGGGACCCCTGAAAACTGTGAGATGCTAGTGAAAGAGCTCTGCGACAAAACACTTGGAATGCATACAGCCCACGAGTTAAAATTTGACAGAGTGCACAGGGTGGGACCCAAATCAGCGACAAAAACACGTCCAATAGTAGCTAAATTCCACTACTATGAGCAACGAGAACAGGTACGAAAATTATCGTTCGATGCCTCAGATGCCTTGAAGGCTGCTAATCTAGGTGTAGGAGCACAGATTCCAAAAGAAATCAGGGATGCAAGAAAACCCCTCTATCCTGCAATGAAACAAGCGAAGGATGCAGGAAAAAACGTCAAATTCGTCGGGAAAAAGCTACTCATCGATGGTGCCGAGTATAAATTGCCAGCTGGAGTTTCAGCTTCTCAGTCTGAAACCGGAGGACACAACGGCATGGAACACTAAGGGTGTCACGAAGAGTATTCCCTGAAAACAGTCTTCTGGAATGTAAATGGGCTTAAACGGAAAATTGCAGATTGTGATTTTTTGAACAGTTTGTCCGAGTATGACTTGATCTTTCTGAATGAAACATGGATCTCAAATAAAGATACCACAAACTTAGACATACAGGGCTTCACAGCCGAACATATTCCTGGTAACAAATCTAAAAATACTACAAGAGGCCGCTTCAGTGGTGGCATTTCATTCTATTTCAAAAACAATCTTAAGAAGCATATACAAGTGGTCGAAAAAAAGCAGACTATGATCTGGATAAAAATTGACAGAAAACTATTTGAATTTAACGATGATGTTTTTATCTGCCATGTGTATATGCCGCCAAGTAACTCAAAGGTGTTCAATACAGCTGAAGTCGACATTTATGAACAGTTAGAAGTTAGCATTGAAAAGTATAATAGTCTGGGGAAAATCTACATAACCGGTGACTTTAATAGCCGAACAGCAAGCTCTGTTGATTATATTGAATTTGATAAATATATAGATCAAGACCTGTCTATGGTATTAGATACTTGTAATATCCCAGAGCGCACCAATAAAGATCGTGTGCTTGATTATAATGGACTTCGTCTGATAGATCTTTGTCACACGACCGGTATGCTAATAGCAAACGGGCGTTTATTGAATGATAAATACACTGGTAAATTTACATTTTGTTCGCACATAGGACAAAGTACAGTCGACTATTTGTTAATGAATTTCACTGACTTTAACACACTATCTTACTTTGACATTCTAGAATTCAATGAACATTCAGACCATGCACCAGTCTCGTTTCATCTGCTACTCAAACCAAAAAATGCAGAACATAACCAAGAAATAAAAACAGAAAGTATAACCAGGAAAATCGTTTGGGATAAAAGCAAGGTTGAACATTTTAAATTGCAACTTCAAAACAAGCAGGACTCATTTAACCAGCTGATTACAGAACATACCGATTCAATCGACAACACGGTCCACTCTTTCACAAGATTACTACATGACATAGCCTTTGATACTTTCGGCAAGACTTTTCAAACAAAGGCCAGCCACATAGAACACACCAAAACACACAATGAATGGTTTGATATAGACTGCAATACGGCCAGACGAGATTTTAATACCGCGCGAAATAATTTCAACCGAGTAAAAAATGATGAAGCACGCCGCAACTTCACCCGGGCACGCACTCGTTACAATAAAGTAAAGAAGAAAGCAAAACAAAAGTTCAAAATTCAGGAAGGTCAACGCATAAGTTAACTCGCAAAACGCGATACGCGTAAATTTTGGAAATCTCTGCGGAAAACGTTTAAGAAAAAACAAGACGAGGCCGATTCACTTACAGTACATGATCTACACGAGCACTTTAAATCAGTATTCGGCGAATCAGGCGAAAACGGCGATGACAATATTAACCCAAACACTTATAACACAAACGAGCGTATGACCGAAAACCATGTCGAAGGGGAGTTAAACGCGGAATTTACCGAATCTGAGTTGCGCAAGGCCGTCTTCAAACAAAAAGATAACAAATCTCCCGGAATCGATAGCATATCTAGCGAAATACTTAAAGCATCGTACGATACTATTTCACCCTTTCTTCTTAGTCTCTACAACAGAATGTTTATGACAGCTGAATACCCGCGGTCATGGGGCGAGGGCATTATAGCACCAATTTTTAAAAAGGGAGATGTCAACGACGCTGGCAATTACCGAGGTATAACCTTAATAAATATCATGGCCAAAATATACTCTCAGCTTCTTCTAAATCGCCTGACCGAATGGGCAGATATTCATGATAAAATAACTCACAACCAATTCGGTTTCCAGAAAGGGAAGTCTATTGCAGACTGCATATTCATTCTACACTCAGTCATCTCTAAAGTTCTCGGCTCAGGACAAAAACTATACTGCGTTTTCATCGACTACGAAAAATGTTTTGACAAAATCAATCGCTTGTTTTTATGGCAAAAACTTATTACAGAGAACGTCAGCTGTAAACTGGTTAAAGCTATCAAATCCATGTACCTAACAGTAAAATCATGCGTGAGATACAAGTCCTCTTTCTCTGAGTTCTTTAGTTCGAGCATTGGCCTAAAACAGGGAGATCCCAGTTCACCTCTTTTATTCATGCTATTTGTTAATGACATCATTGAAAATATTAACTCCGACCTAGAAGATATTTTTACGCTAAACGAGATAAAACTATTCCTGATCTTGTACGCGGATGACCAAGTAGCTTTTGCGAAATCGCCTGAAACACTACAAAAAATATTAACCGACATAGAAAATTATTGCAATATGTGGGGTCTAAAAATCAACACACAAAAAACAAAAGCTATGATTTTCGAAAAAGGCAGACGCACTCATCACGACTTTTATATTTACAACACAGCACTTGAGGTAGTAGAATCATTCAAATACCTGGGCATGACACTATTTAAAAACGGCAACTGGAATAGGAGCCAAAAATGTATAGCAAAACACGCATCATTCGCTCTATACAATGTATTCACTATCTTAAATAGCGTCGAACTGCCCATATCGCAACAATGCTCACTATTTGATACACTAGTTGGTTCAATCTTAAACTTCGGATCAGAAATATGGGGATTCCATGAAGCAACAGATATAGAATTAATTCACACAAAATTTCTTCGTAGAATTCTGGGTGTAAAAAAGTCCACCAATCTAGCAGCTCTCTACGGTGAAGTTGGCAGAGTCCCAATGTCAATTACGCGTAAGCTTAATATTATAAAATACTGGATAAAAATATTAAATCAAAATAACACATCTCTTGTAAAACAGGTATACATCATGCTAAAGGAAGATGCAAACAACCAACTTCACTACAACGGTAACAACTGGGCATATCAAATTAAAAACATGCTTCAGCAACACGGTCTGGGCTATGTGTGGGAGGAGCAATCTGTTACTGAAATCCCATTCTTAGCTGTAAAACAAAGAATAATAGACAACTACCTCCAAAAATGGTATGCAGAAATAAACAACTCATCACGCCTACAGAGCTATAGCATATATAAACACAATTTCGAGCTTGAACCTTACCTCAGCATCATTCATGACAAAAAATTCAAAGTTGCACTTTCTAGATTCAGAACCTCATCACACAGTCTCCGAATAGAAACCGGTCGATATGAAAATATTCACAGGGATCAGAGACTCTGTCAATCTTGTAATATGAACATGACAGAAACGGAGTTCCATTTCTTGCTAGTATGCCCGCACTATCGAGAATTAAGAACCAAATATCTTAAACAGTATTATTGCCGATGGCCTTCAATTCGGAAATTCGAAGAACTGCTATCATCTACATCTAAAGGCACAATTTGCAAACTAGCTAAATATATATACTTTGCCAACAAAGTAAGGATTTCATAAGTGAAATTTATACTAATCTCAATCTCCACTTGCGAAAAAAAAAAAAAAAAAAAAAAAAAAAAAAAAAAAAACAGGTCAGACCCTGACCAGCTGTGCCGCCGTGCGCAGTCTCATCCGGGTCAGAACTGTTAACATTTATTTCTACTCACCTCCCAATGCAGCATGAACCAATAATCCATATCAAAATTAGAATTCCACAACACGTGCACACTCAAATATTTTCCATGAATGAGAAACAGGTGTATGTTATCCTTTATATTTTCTTGATGCTTGTTGACTTAAAACCGAAATTAACTTTCCCAAAAAGGTTCTTTTTATAGCATTATCCGAATGTCAAACGGTTGGGATCCAAACCATGTCCGGCGCTCTGCCGGTCCTGATCTGGAGCCAAACTGCTTGAAAAGGCTATCAGCGGACGACAAAAACCACCTTTAGCATAGTATAGTATTCGTACAGTCATCCAATAATCCATATCAAAATTAGAATTCCACTACACGTGCACACTCAATGAGACACAGGTGTTTGTTATCTTTGGGTCATTATCAAAAAATGGAGGAATCGTTGTCCTTTATAATTTTCTCGCATATGTGCCGTCCATTTTTTTGTTTTTGTGTCTACAACACTTAGCGACACTGTGGGTCAATAAAACAGAATACTATGTCATGTGTCCGATGACGTTGTTTGAAAATTCAACCTGACAGAAACGCCTTTTCTCACAATTTCACCATGTCCCAACAGCAGGGTAAGTAGTTTTATTATCTCCAATTTTACCAAGAACATATAAATAGTCATCTTTTTCTTAAGTAAATCATTACATAGGACTTTATAGAAACGATCCCAATAGAAATTACGAATCATTAAAGCACTTGTTGAGGAAGCCATAATGTATACAGAGTGTCCCTAGAATACCTGTCAATGCAGTTACAGATATAGAAAATCAATCTCAGCTAGAGTTGCTCACAATGATCTGAGTCAAAATAACATTTTTTGCAGACGACAACTTATGGGAACAAAAACACAAGAAAGTTTGTTGGCTAAGCTGGATCATACAGGTTAAATATTAAAAAGATTCGATAAAATCCATGTGATATTTCCACATCCGTCAGTGCAATCACGAGAAATGTGACGCTTCCTCAGATATTGAATACATTTTACTGCTATGTTTCTGTTTCAGTTGAGGATCTGTCGAAACAGATAGGCGAAATTTTCAGCCTGAGCTAAATCCTTAGTTTCAAGAATCACATTAAGGTGTGAAAGTCAGTGCAGTCACGGTCAGTGCAATCACGCTCCTTATCGTGACTGCACTGACGAGTTTTGTGACTGCACTGACTTTCAACTCTAAAGTGTAGGCTATTTAGGAAGAAGTGATGATCTATTGAGGCGATATCGTACTTGTTCCTAAAACGATAATCTTTTCCTCACCCCAAAACCCTAGGGATAAGGGGGTGGGGGTACTTTAATTGTTTAATATAGGCCTAGACGTATATATGTTTGGCCCAGTTGGGGGCGTCAATTTTTTTTATTTCAATGCATTTAGTATTTTATCAAATAATATATAGATTTTTTTGGGTATCAAGAAATTTAACGATATTTTTTTCTATTTATTTAAATGTTTTTCTTTGGGGACGGCAGGGTGGGGGAGGGGTAATCACAAAACTGGACTATTTTTGGGTTGATTTCTATAAATTTTAGGGGTTTTCATATTTAGTCAAGATACAAAATGGAACATATTTTTGGGGTTGCTAAAAATTCAATTATTTTTTGGCTATGCCTTGTATTCCTGAAATGTATTTGGGAAAACAAAGTAGATGCTGGGCCAAGCCCCCCCCCCCCCACACACACACAAACACAAACACACACTGGGCCCAAAAGGTAAGTGAGGATGGCCAGGGAAAACAACAACAAAGCAATGAGCCCTCTCTTCTTACATTAACAACCAAAGCAACGAGCCCTCTCTTCATACAAAACATAAGGTCACTTATTATTTTTCAGTTCAAACTTCAAAGCTCGTCGTTTCAATTAAAATTTGTCAAATACATAGATTAGTCTATTGTTTAACAATTACGTAAGTTTGCATGTGGAAACTTGATTCGAGCACTCAAAACTATCTGTGAAGTTTTTTAGGAATTCTCGCGTCTGTGATAAATTGGTATGATTTTTTCGCATGCTTTACAGATTTAAAGAATTTTTACATTCATAACATTGCTCCCATTCCAACTAAAGTAATAAATAGGGCAAAGATCAGGAATCGATACAATCAAGCACCACACCTGACCCAGGATACCAATGGGAAAGTGACAACTTCACAATTTAACATCATAAACGAGAGCCAAGGGGTCAACCCTTTCCCAGCAGGTGACCACAAGGCATCAATAAACAGACGCGAACAAAAGTACAGAAATATATGACCCACAAAAGAAGCACCGCCTTGGAACGGTCAGTAAAATTATTTTACTGGTTGGCTTAACTGGTTTCACGGCGCGCCAACCTCACCCTTAGTTCAGATGTGGATTAAGTCACATAGATGTTTGGTTTGCATGAAAGACCCCTAACGTATCAATACATCAGCTCCTAGGACATATAAATCAAGGTATAAAAAGGGGATAAAGCAAAGATAAGACCCAACAGTAAATACCTTTGAATACCGGAGCAAAAGAAATCATATCTAAGTCCTATCTGTTAGGACTTTGTGCGAATTTTTCACAACTGCTAAATATCGATAAATATTCATCGCATGTATACCTGTGTGAAGAATCCTTACTTAAGGACATATGCTACTAAATACTTCCCATATTGAAATATTTTCAATACTTTGCATACAGTTTGTTTTATGCATGGGCTATCCATTTATGAAATAAAAAGGATATGTCACCGTGCTTATTTTTTCGGAATCTCATATTGAAGTTTACAGCATTTGACCAATTTTCTAGAAATATAAAAAAATAACATTAGTCCTAACTATCGAGCTAAAACGGTTGTAATCTTCAGCCAGCTTCTTTCTTTTAACTTAAATTACTGCACATGACCTCAAACTTTTAAGAAAATGTGCATGTTTACTTGTTATCCCATGCTGTGACAAGATACTGCATGATATATTTTGACAATTCGTCAAAAAATGGAATTTGTTTTTAGAATAAATCATGTATTAAAAAATCTGATATTGAAAATCTTGGAAATTTATTTTTAATTCATGGACTATTATAATACCTTTCAGAAAAAAGAATAAAAATCTGGGGTCACCGAACTAATTCTCTTTCTAGAGGGCCAAATTTAACCCCACCCCCATAGATTTCATGCGTAATTCAATATAAAAAGTTCGGGGATGACCATTTCGTTCGTTTTGGTGATGCCATTTTACTAGTATATGAAGTAATTTAGCATTAAATTGTTAAAAAAGAAAGAAAAAAAACACTGAAAATATGTGCGCATCCGGGAATTGATCCTGGTCCTCTGGCTTTGTAGCCAGACACGCTAACCACTAGGCCACGAGGTCAGGTCGTGCGCCGCTCTAAATATCCATACAAATAGTATAGACTCGGCCACTATCATATTCGTAACCAAGGTTATTGCGTACGTCGTTTGATTTCGACTGAGCTACATTTATCTGTCTTTAGTGCTGAGACGATCAGTTCTGAAAAGATGTCAATAGATATTTCGAACACACTTTAATTAGTTATTTTGTGAAGAAACTGTCGGAACACCGATATGACATACGAATATCGGAAGCTGTGTTGATCCGAATCCGTTAAGGGTCGAAAGACAGGACCCAGACAACTTTCCCCGTTTGCAGACGCGGGAAAGGTGCGCATTGGAAATAGCCGCATATGTCTTTAAGCAGCCCTTCCCCAAAAATAATCGATATTGCTTGCATGTATGTCTTTTTTTTTGAGTGGTAAGATTGGTTGGTTTGTCCCTTTACCTCCTATTAATTAGCTATGGACATGTCAGGTGGTCAGCTCACCTAACCACACACACACACACACACACACACACACACACACACACACACACACACACACACACACACACACACACCTCCTACACACACACACACACTCACACTCCTCCTACACCCACCCACCCACACACGTACCCACCCACACACCTACCCACAGACACCTACACCTACACACAAACCTACACACCTACACACACGCCTACACACACACACACCTACACACACCCACCCACACACATACCCACCCACACACACCTACACACACAACTACACACACATACACCTTCACACAAACCTACACACACCTACACCTACACACAAACCTACACACACTACACACACACCAACACACACACCTACACCCACCCACACACCTACACCCACCTACACACACACACCCACACACACCCACACCCACACACTCCTACACACACCTACACCCACACCTACACACACACACACCTACACACACCTACACCCACACACACACCTACACACACACACCTACACACACACCCACACACACATATACACACTCCCCCCCACACACTCCGCACACTGAAAATTCAATTAATAAAATTAAGAAAGAGGGCAAAGATCAGGAATCAGTGTAATCAAGCGCCACACCTGACCTCTGTATTCAATGAAGGTCCATTTCAAAGACTTCTATTCATGCTAAATATGGTACCTTTCGAATCTTGGTGGTCCATAGCGTAGAGGGTACTGGGTACACATTTTAGGTGACTTTGACGTCAAGGTAAATGATCTATTATATAATGCATTTTCTTGTTTATGTATCTCCAAAACCACTTAGCCACTTAAAGCTTTGCCAGTGCATAGGTCCGATGATGTAAAGAGTACTCGGCCCAGAATAACAATGCCTCCTTAAAGTTAAGGAAGGCTTAAGTTAAGTATTGATTATTCAGGATGCGAAAAATAACGTTTTAAACTGATTAAAATCAAAATAGTTTCATTTTTCTGTAGATCACAATACTATCTTTGACCACAAGTACTGCATCGTTCCAGGCAATTTATTTAGCATCAACTATATCAATACTTAACTTAAGTCTTCCTTAACTTTAAGGAGGCATTGTAATTCCGGGTCCTGTGCAATATTTTGTATGACGATAGGTCGAGGTCGAAGGTGAAAAAGTACTCTTGTAATTTTTCTCCTAAACCGCTGGATACAACAACAACAAACTTTATTAGGTGCATGAGACAAATGATTTAGAAGGTACTGGACAGCGTTTTGTGTGGTCTTGGCACCAGGGTTAAGGTCAAAAGTATAAAACGGGTGTTGGTGTACTATCGTCAGCCGTCTGGTTGGTTATTTATTTGCTGCTTTCGTTTTTTATTGATCAGCCAGTGGTAAGGTATGAACTCAGTCATGCCAGCAGTCATAACTTTTATACTGTACAGAATTTATACAAATAACGGCAGTGTATCAGTTCACCTTGCACATGAAAAAAAAATCACTGTTTTGATTTTTCAGTGATCTGCCCTTTTCAAATTGTCCATCAGTAGTCATTTAAGCAAAGAAGGCCATTATAAACGCTTACATCTTCTGGAATATTGCATGACCCAGTGGTAAAGGCTGAGATTCCATATGTCCACTATATCTGATTGTTAGTTTTTCCAACAGTTAGTGGTCAGTTGACGAAACAGGCATTCCAATCCGTTTTTGTTTTCCTATCTTGAGTCGGAATACTTTTGAAAGCACAATTATCAATAAAAAGTTCGAATAAAATACTTTTTTTTATATTATAGGTTGAAGAAAATGGCTATGACAGCTGCTGAACGTGCCAGGAAGTACAGAAAAAGCAGGGATCAAGATCCTGGTAGGAGAAGAGAGTTCCTGCTGAGACAGCGACTGCGGTATCAGCATGATAAGTCTGTTGGTAAAAGAAAGCTAGTATCAGAAATGTCAAACAGAGAACAAAGACGCCAACGGAGATACTGGCGTAGACAACAAGAAGTGCGTCGCCGAAAAGTGAGGATAATGAAAAGTCTTAAAACAGTGACCCCTTCTGTACCCCCAAAAGATCAATCATGTTCTAGTCTAGTACCAGGTCAACAAATCAATTCCCGATCCACAAAGGCAAGAAGAAGGCAAAACAACAGAGTTTATCGAGAAAATATATCTCTAAAAGAGGAATTAAAAGCTGCCAAGAGAAGATCAGAATTGTACAAGAAGCGTTGGATTCGTGAAATAGAAAAGAGTCGTTTCAAACAACATGTTGACACTCCTAAAACAAAAACAAGAAAACTTCTTAGGGTTTTTTCTGGTGGCAAGTCGACAAAAACAGCGCGGAAGACTTTGGAATTTCATAACTCGTTAGTGACAGAACTTTCAGATCAATACAAAAATGGCAACAACAGGGAGAAACAAAGGGTGTCCAAAATCGTTACAGGACATACAATGAAGAAATATAACCTTATTTGTCATGCGAGAAGGGAACTAGGATTATCAAAGGACCATGGACATAGAGTTAAGAAGCGTTCTTTAACATGCAGACTCGAAGATAGGATCAGGAAGTTTTACGAAAGGGATGACATTAGCAGAATTGTACCTGGCATTAAAAGAACGATCACACAAAACAAGCAGAAAAAGCAAAAGCGATTTTTAACTGATGACCTTATCAATATTCACAAAAAGTTTCAAAATGAAAACAATGATATCAGTATAAGCTATACATCATTCTGTAGACAGAGACCATTTTGGGTCGTGCGACCCCGTGATAGTGATAGAGAAACCTGCGCTTGCAGAATTCATGAAAATATGGCACTTGTAGTGGACGCTTTGGATAAAAAACAGCTTTTATCCACAGACAAACCCTCACTTTTAGCAAACCTTTCTGTTTGTGACATGAAAAACAAGGACTGTATGTACGGTGACTGCATCAATTGTAAGTCTCGAAAGTTGATACAACAAACATATGACAAAACTGAAAATATCATTTATCGGCAGTGGGAGACTAAAGTTGAAGACAGGGAAATTAGGAAAGAAATTAAACAAGTGACAATAACGTCAATAGTAGAAATTAAGTCCACGCTAGGTGAATTAGTTGCTAAGTTTGAAAGTCAGCTGAAAAGGTTCAAAGTACATTTGTTTAATATTGAGAACCAAACTGAATATTACAGAAACCTTCAAAGTACCATGAAAGATGACGAACTTCTCATTCACATTGATTTCTCAGAAAATCATGTATGTAAATCCCTGAAAGAAATACAGGAAAGTAGGTATGGTGCTTCCAAACGTCAACTTACTATACATAATGGTGTTTATTACACATCTTCAACTGAAAAACCTGTATCGTTTGCCACAGTCTCTGATTCTCTTCAACATGGACCAGCTGGTGTTTGGGCATTTCTGAATCCAGTACTTGACGATATTAAAAACCTATATCCAAGTATTCAACACATTCATTTTTTCAGTGATGGACCTTTTAGCCAGTATAGACAGAAGAACAATTTTTACTACTTTTCAACTGAGCTAGCAGCCAAAGGCTTCTCTGTGGCATCTTGGAATTTCCATGAGGCTGGGCACGGCAAAGGGGCACCTGACGGAGTTGGTGGTTCATTAAAGAGGGCTGCTGATATGAGAATTTTACATGGCGGCACTATTGAAAATGCCAGTTCATTTATAAGAGAACTTAGAGAAACAGATTCTTCTGTCATTCTATATGAAGTGTCCCAAGAAGAAGTTGACAAAAAAGAAAAAGAATTGCCTGCTCTAAAAACTGTACCAGGGACCAGTAAATTACATCAAGTAATTACTCAGACACCTGGCCAATTACTCTATAGAGACATTAGCTGTTATTGCACCAAAGATAATCCCCATGTAGGCCATGATTTTAAACAATTTCATTTTAATATCAGTTGTGGTAAAGACCGAGATGGATTGTCTAAAAAACGGAAAAACATTGAAACCACTGATAGAGCGCCTCAAAAGGTCAATATGAGAAATATTGTTAATGGAGATTGTGAAATGCCACAAACTGCGGACAGAGTTCAACATGAAATATTAAAGGATAGAAAGGAGTTTTATAAGAAGCATTTAAGCCAAATTGCAACATGCAAGACATTTAATTCTTTGTTTAAACTCTGTGAAAAAATCGATGTTTTACAAAAAGCAAGTTACATTATAGATACAGACTCACGAAATCCAAAGCCAGTAGAGCTAGATGAAAATGCCTTAAAACACCTTCCTCATGATTTTATCAACAGTGAAGATCTATATCCAGTAGCAGTATTAGGTGATGGGAACTGCCTTCCATATAGTGGAAGTATCATTGCTTTTGGAAATCCAGACCATGGGGATGAAATGAGAGTTAGAATTGTTGTAGAACAAGTGCTTTATAAAAATTTATATCTTTCAGAGTCCCATCTACAAAGGGGACTGGTTAGTCCATCAAGACATAGCATTGCTAAAATATTTGCTATGTATTCAGAAGAATACATCCCTGGTGTGCATATTTTAAATAAGCCCACCATTGAAAAAATATATCAAATGGAGGCACTTAAAATCACAAGGCTTGGTTCCTTTATGGGCATGTGGCAGCTTTGTGCTTTGGCAAGTGTTCTTGGGAAAAAGCTAGTGTCTGTACACCCTAAAAAAGGAAACCTGAACATACGCAAGGACTTACACCGGACTATTGAACCACGCATTTCTTCAAGCAACCCAAACGATTGTGCGTATATTATGTGGACAAGTGCGCGGCGTGATATGAGCAAAGGTCATTGGCAAGCCAATCATTTTGTCCCCCTTCTCGCTTTTCAAAGAGCTAAAAGTGAAAAAAGTATAAGGAAAGCAGAGAAATCATTTTATGAAACTACAGATAAACAATCAGTTAACACCAATGGTACGAAATACAAAGGACTCAAACGCAAAGTAAATTTGGAAGTACAGAAGATAATTGAGCAGCGGTCAGCATTAATTAGTTTACGTAGAAGTAAGAAAGAGAGAAATAGTGAAGTACATAATAAGTGATCAATCAATCATTAAAATATTGAGCTTCACCATGCCAACACCAACACTATAGCATATGCGCTGAAGGAAGACTAAGATGAGCCTGACCATTTTCGCAGTATGATCAGAATATTTTATATGAGCTCACTGCGTAGCTTAAATCTTTTAATTCATAATATGAGCAATAAAGACTATTATCAGACTTGTTGGATGGCCAGACTGATTTTAGTCTTCGCTGCAATCAAATGAGCCGCGAAATGAGATTTCCAACAATGTGGTATGTGGACCAGCAAAGCCTCAGATCAGCTTGCGCATACGCGAAGTTTGATCAGAGCCATCGCTAGTCGCTTGAATATTCTATGGCTGTTAAGCTACTGACTGAACACCATTTGGAGTTTCTAAGCTTAAAAGGCTGCATAGGCTCACCTGAATCTACCCTTGTAAAAATACTACAGTGTTGGAAATCATGTGTCACGGCTCAAGTGTGACAGTGTTGGTTTTGTCATGGTGTGTCTCAAATGATTCACTTTATTGTCAAACACTTTAATCGAACAACAAGGTGTAGAACAACGTGTGCTAAATGGGCAGGCGGTTAGTTGCCAATTTAATTTATCTCATTTGCTGTTTATGATTCGTGTGAATTCGCTTCTTTGCGTACTAGATAAAAACAGGAAAGAAAGTATTAGTAAAATGCACTATTAGTGACCAATGCGTCGCCACACAGTAACTAAATCAACAAGGTGGCATATGCGCCAACCCAAGACTCAGATCAGCCTGAACATTTGCTCAGTCTGATCAGAGTCTTTGGTATGAACTAACAGGATAGGAGAAACTGAGTTTTCTTTGTGTGCTTAGTCGAGACTTTGACCAGACTGGGTGGATGCCCAGCCTTTTGAGTCTTTGCTACCAAAAAGAACACATTGTTGATTTTGTTGTGGTGTTGCTCATCACTTTATGGTCAAATCCCATAAAACAGCAATGGTGTAGAACAACATGTGAATAAGGGCCTATGTATTCATAGATTAACTTAAATATCTTAATTCGCTGTCTATGGCTCTCTTGTGCAGTCGCTTCTATGGATTATTGACAGCGATAGTTTATTCTACATATGTCTGATACATAGGGGAGTTTATTTGTGCTTGTCTATATTTTGCAGATGGCATATTAGACGAGCACACGGCAAGTTTCTGCAGAATAAAGACGAATCCAAATAAATTCGAGAAGAGGCATAAACACCTGTTAATTGTTTGGAATTTTATTCTTAATGTTATTGGATTCCAACTCTAGCTCCCCTGGAAATATTTTAGAGTTTGTTCGTTTCTCAGTCATTTGTGTCCATTTTGAAGGTTTGATTAATTAGTACTTAGATTAATATGAAAATAGCGTGTTAGACACTGCTGAGCAAATCACACCCCATCAACAATTTCAAACTACTGCGTTACTGCGTATCCACATTCACTTCACATCCTACCCAATCTTTAACATAGTATGTTAATGGTCCGTATTTCTAACCAACTGCCATCCAGGAGAGCTACAGTTGCACACAGAACTTATTATTTGTTACTTGTTGTATTTAAAAGAAGAAGATGATATATATATGCCACCCATACACTCCACGAGTGTTCCTGATGAGGTATTGAATATGCTTTTATGACGGACACTCGTTGATATCATATGTACCAAATCAAAAAGCCTAGGGACAATAAATGTATGCTCCAACGATGATTTGGGTTCAACTTTATCAACTACTTATATTTCTAAATTTCCAATAGAAAATCGCTCAATGTTGTCACTGAGACAATGCTTATGTGACGGTTGATCCAAGTTCTCGATGTATGACATGTAATTTCTGCGTTTCATGGTGCTATGTCTCAAAGATCTTTTTTTGAATGGTCGAATCCATAATGTGTCAGTGCAGTCACGACTGTGTCAGTGCAGTCACAGCAATGTCAGTGCAGTCACGTTTAGTAAAATTTTAAGCTAATCGAAATGTGTTGTTATAATGCACTTGCTTTTCATACCTGATCATGCCATGCAGAAATGCCAAACTTTTAGGTGAAATTATTTTGATCGTCAATTTATAAAATTCTTAGCACAAAAAACAACACACTTCGAAAATATATTTTTTTACTGTACATCAATTTTTAAAGTATTTCTCTTACAAGTGCCACATCCGAATAACCCAAGATTCATGCCCATTAAGGTTTTTAGTAAGATCTCTAAAGGGACCCCTTTAAATTTTGAAAATTCTTTAAACTGTCTGTTTTTGATCAAAAAGTTTGTTTGTGACTGCACTGACATTTTAGCAAGAGTTCCATCCATGTAATTTACAATTGACACATTATACATATTTTTGAACTGTACATATTTTCCATATATCTTCTCCATGTTGGTGTTAATAAAAATGTTTGAGAAAAAATGAAATTTTGGACAATATTTTTTTATGATTTTGCCTTTCTGAATTCCTCCATTTTTTGATAATGACCCCTTTATACATGTATTTTCTTGATGCTTTTGTTGTCGTCTGTTGACTTAAAACCGAAATTAACTTTTCCAATAGATTCTTTGTATAGTATTATCCGAATGTCAAACGGTTTGGACCCAAACCAGGTCCGGCGTTCTGTCGGTCCTGATCTGGAGCCAAACTGTTTATAGAGGCTTTCAGCAGACGACAAAAGTCACCTTTAGCATAGTATAGTATTCTCGTACAGTCATCATGGTCATTGAAGCATTCCTGCACGGGATTTTCGAGCATACTTATACGCAAACACAATAGTAAACCAATCAAGTTACCTGTACCTGTATAAATTCTAGTGTCTACATTTTCCGACAAACACAAACGAGGTCAACCAGGGCGTGACTTTGCCGCGCACAGTCTTACCTTGGTCTACATTGTTTGCTGCGATAGTTGGAAAATAAGGGCCAGTATCGATCCACAAGGTACAAGTACGATCTACTTTTTCGAAAATAAATATACAAAATAGATCGGGATCAGTCTCCGCAGAGCGCATACTGGTCGCGGTCTGTAATGTGTGTAGGAAAAAGGCGGTCATATACATGTGTAAGGCCGATAGGTGTTTGATATAAAAAGACCCATGTTGGTAACAAAGGGTTTGGGCATTGATTGGACGTCTCATTTGAGTCGCCTGATCAGGGTCCAAATTGTTTGTGAGTGTAACCCTGGATCTACCAATGTAACTGTAAAATGAGTTTTGTCAAGGATATCAGACAGGTTGGAATCTGGAGGGAGATCTCACGGCGTGAGCTGTCTCACCAGACTCCGAGTTGTTCAAGGACATGATAACATATTTTATTTATCAAACTAAAGGTACGGAAATTATAAGAAGGATATTACCATAAGGACAGCACACGGCTCGGGAGTGAGTGGGATGCCTCATTTGAGTGTCATCTCACTCCAGCCTGAGTTGTGTGAAATGTTCTCAATTGGTTCGAAAGCGTCATGGCGTGGGCGCCGATGCGATGTCATAACGTCGCATCGACGTCGGCGCCATGCCGGTACCCTACATAGCATTCTGACGGGCTAAGCTTTTATTTTAGCAACACATATATTATAATGATAAAACGCTCAACACTTCAGTTGTTCATTCATAAAAGTGGAGGAAAATACAAAGGAATATGAATTAACAGAACAAAAATTATTGTAGATTCCATATTTAAAAACTTCCCGTTATGACTGAAAGAATGTTTATTGGAAGTTGTTAGAGATTTTCCGATGCTTTTGTGAATGTCACAAACATAACATGCATTAAATTGGCTTCGTACTAAGTGTAACTGTTACGACAGAAATTGTTAGTCCTGAGATTTGTTTTGCTATTTCGTTTCGGGCAAGGCTAAGATCGGGACATGTACAACTGGAGTAAATAACGAGGAGAACGGTCGGTCACCGTCTTGTATACATGGTATATAAGACCGCGGCTTACGTTAACCTCACTCCAAGATCCCTCAACTTGTATATTTGAAAACCGGGTGTATCGGTTTATAATTGGCGTAGCTACCGTTACGCAGTATACGCACGTACGTAAAAAAATAAAAAAAAAAATAAAAAAAAAAAAAAAAGTAACACTCAGTGGAGCTCACCTTATGTGGTAAAAGTGGTTTTCTACCTTAAAGAACTGCTCTTAAAGAGAAGGGTTCGCTCCCTCTGGGAGCAAATTCTTTCCTTTAAGAGAAGTTCCCATTTTCGACAAGGGACGTAATTATAGAGAACCATTGCTTGATACAGTAGTCTCCTTTTGATGTGCGTAACTTTTTCAGCGTTCTAGCTACGCCATTGGGTTTATTACCCCTATTGCTGAACATGATATTTTAATTTAGATTGTTCCAAAAGTTCAAGACCCTTAATTCCTACCTTTCATTTTTTGAATTAGATACTCCATTGCCATAACACATGTATTTATATCGCTTTTAATCATAACCGGCTGTAGACCGCACGTGGGGCTAAAAATAGCTCATTCAACTTATAGTAGGGATATGTAACCTATGGTGGACCACAAAGGTCATCCATATGCACGCCTTATCTTCGGATCAAGATTTGTATTGTTTTCCCATAAACATAATAAAACCTTTACTCGCCACCGCAAACTATATGGACACGGATCGGACATCGCATTCTGTGCCGTCTAGTCTGGGTCTATAGTGTTTGCAAATAGTTGCCAATTACTCCACAGAATGGATTATTCGATTGTTGCTCTTCATGACCTATATAGTACTATATGGACACGGATCGGACATCGCATTCAGTGCCGTCTAGTCTAGGTCTATATAGTGTCTGCAAATAGTTGCCAATTACTCCACAGAATGGATTATTCGATTGTTGCTCTTCATGACCTATATAGTACTATATGGACACGGATCGGACATCGCATTCAGTGCCGTCTAGTCTAGGTCTATATAGAGTCTGCAAATAGTTGCCAATTACTACACAGAATGGATTATTCGATTGCTGCTCTTCATGAATTATTGACCTATTATGCGCAAAAAAAAAACAAAACAAAAAAACAATAGTCTTTATAAAACACACGTTTTGGTGCGTAAAGGAGACGTCTCCCCTGAGACATTTCCTTTACACATCTAAGCGTGTGTTTTCACAGAGTGTGAGGTGTTGGTATAAAATATGTGAGGTATTGGTAGCAACCTTTCATTGGTACCAATTCTTCATAGCGTGGATTTCAGTCTCTGTACTAAACATATAGTTTAAAAATTAGATAGTACACCCCAATTTTGTTTCTGAATTTATGAAATAATTTTTTGGAAACCTGTATATACATCCATAGTGAAAATGATGTAGGGATCAAAAATCATAAATAATTATTGTCTATAGAAAAAAAAAAAAAAAAAAAGTTTGGGCTCTGTAGGAGTTTTCAACTTGAACCACTCCATCTTGGCCAGAACTCTTTTGTATACGTATCCCATTGACGTTCTATACGTTTCACTCTTCTGAAAAGTATCCTATCTCTCTATCTTTTGTTCACACTGTATATGTTGTTTAAATGGCTATAAACATTGTACTGATGTTTAATGCTGAATAAATTATTTGTATTTGTATTGTATTTGTATTAGTTAATGACGGCATTAAAGTGGGTTGTACGAAAGGTTCATTAAGCCAACGTTAATTAATAACGCGCTAATGACGAACCTCGACATTAAAATCAACGTGAACCAGTCACCTATAGAATTTCCGGTCGGTAAACAAAACAATTAGATCTAACAAATATAAGTTCGTTTGACCAAAAGAAAGAAAATTAAAACAAATGAATGTTGATACGAGTCAGCTGTTACATCGTTTGTCAGCAACAACAAAAATCTACGAAGAATCAGGAATATTCGATCACTAAAACTGTCGATCCAGGAGAGAACGTATGAGAATCTACATGTACCTATCGCTGATGAAGTGGAATTATCTCGTATAAATAATTGCTTTTTTCATGATTTAATTCAAAACATACAAATTATTTACGACTACTTATCATCACAATTCCAACATCGTGAGCGAATTTAAAACGCTGAAAGTTTTGCTAAACCAGCATTGAGATTAGCTTGTTGAGTGAGGTCGCCTACAAGTATATAATTGTAAAATTGCATTTGAATTCTCTTTGTTCCAGGATTTTTTCCCCCAATTCTTCTCAAATTTGCTTCAGCAGAAAAAAAATCGATGCGAGATTGCGTGGCATGGGCAAACTGACGCTCAGACAGAGCGAATCTCAGAGCCACACGATAGCAGGATCTTTGCTTGCTTACGTTCCCTAAATGGAATTCTGTAATACAGTTTCATCTTACACCAGGGCACAGTAAGTTGAATTTGAACCACGACATATGATTTACAACAATATGGCATTTGACAAGTGTAGACTCAGAGGAGCCTATGCAGCCTCCTTTTAAGCTTAGAAACTCCAAATGATGTTCCGTCAGTAGCTTTACAGTCATAGAATATTCAAGCGACTAGCAAATGCTCTGATCAGACTGCGCATATTCAAATGGAAATCTCATGTCGCAGCTCAAATTTTGTTATCGTAACTAGTAAGTGTTATTTCCTTCTATATTTCATATAGTTTTATTAATGTTCCATGATGTCATTAGACAATTCGATTGTAAGAAAGATATACGGTACGGTTATACCCTAGAAGAGAGTGTGTGCGTGGTTGGGGGGGGGGGGGGTACTCTCATCATAATACCCAGGTGCGGTCCTGTTGCATTTTATAGAGTTCGCATTCTTGAGGGGATGTGGGGGTTATCCCCCTGTATGGGGTCAGGGGTAAAGCCTGTGGCAAAAAATAGTTTTAGGACATTCCAAAGAGCTAAAATGAGCCCTCAAGACACGCAACTTAACACTATTAGCTACATTTTTCTTCCAAAGTCAAATTAAATACAGCAAAACCACTCAAAAAGAAGACCAAAACTTGGGATTCAAGACCGATTATCGCTTACTTAATGCAGGTCATAAGTATTGCAGAATGCTCCTAAGGGAGCATTCTGCAATATTTTTGACCATCATGAAGGTACCATTTGTCATGAAGATGTTTTAAATTATTTTTGAGTGGCCGATGAAGACAGGTTTTATTGTACCTTGCTGCGTCAAGTTGTACGCACGTGCGTATTTACGTACACGTACTTACGATCCTTATACCCCATATAATATTCCCATCTTTTACCTTGATCTTATAAATTTTTCAGTGAACCGCTAAAATATGTAGTTTTTAAAAAATCTGATTCAAGAAAAAAATTGATCAAGGCTACGTACATATAAAATTGAAGAGACCCCTACCCCCACCACACTGGGATCATACCCCCATTAATTATGTGTCTGCGCTATTATAGATTTTCAAATTTGAGTGTTATTTTAGATTGTTCATGGTCTTGCAGTGTCAATAGTAGAAAATAGACTGTGTCTGGTCAGAAGTAACGAACTGTAAGAGCGCCGTCAGTAACATAGCTACAATAAGTAAAAAAAAAAAAAATAACCTGACGATGCAACCAGTGAATCTACATGCATATCCTGATACATGTAACATGTCGAAAACGTATGCAAAGTTTCAAAAATAATGTAATCTACACACCCATTACATAAATCAGATACGTTCTTATAACTAAATTTTGCATTTTTATTACGAAAGACTATCTATATTTGCAGCTACCAGCTATTGAAAGTCGTTTTGGTTACGATTGCGAAGATAGACAGTCGTGTAAATGTGAAACGTCACAAAAAATCACCCGATGTTTATTTGACAGCGTACTGATAATTCAATCAGCGCACTAGTAGAAATCAACAGACGATTGCGCTGATTTCGTCACCTATGCTGCCCCTGTTTTCTGTCCCTCATGCGCGGATCCAGAGAGAGGCAGGGGGTCCGGACCCCCCCCCCCCACCAGAAAAATCACAAAAATAGCACAACTGTTCCAGATTCCATGAAAATCACAAAGCTTCTAAGCCAGCATCCATGTTGGGCCATCATCCGCACACCAACGAAACGCCATTTAAATGGCGTTTCGCTGGCGGACCGATGATGGCCCGCTAATAGTAGTATTTGGATTCTCTATCCCCTCATCGACAATAAAAAAAAAAACAAAAAAAAACAAACAAGAAAAAAACGTTGTTAAAGTTGACCCCCTATGACAAAGCTTTCAGGATCCGCGCATGTCATACCAGCAGTGCAGACCGGGGTTTATTAGAGCCATATCGCCTTTCGACAGTAATGTCTATCATTCGCAAAGTTGACAGGCCCCCGCTCCCATCAATACAAGTAACTCACACATAATTTGTTATATCCCAATCGCAGAACTAGTTTATACTTAACATCGTATTCCCTGAAGAAAACAAGAAGAAGAAAAAGAACGACGCCGAATGCCAGGGGCGTGCCTGAGGACAAATTCAAAGTACGCAGGGGGTGGGTATGGGAGGGGATACCCCCTCCCATACGTTAGAAAAAAAAATCAAGATATGAACTAAATGGTAGCTTCTCCTGCATTTTCTGAACCTAAACATCGACTTATTTGCTTCCAAAACAAAAGTGTAAAACAGTCAAAATCATATTGCTTTGATTCAGGATTATTGCAAAATCGGCATACTTCGGATGATTGGAACTCACCAGTTGGTATATAAAGACATAACCCGGGTGAGGCATGTTTTTATTGCACTTTCCGCGATTTAAGGCGATTTTATTTTTTGGACATTCAAAAAATAAAGTACGCAGCTGCGTACTTTGCGTATGCGCAGGCACGCCCCTGAATGCAGAATAGTCGTTCAAAGCATGAATCAACGCATTGTGCGATATTATCATAACGCCGTTATTGTCAAAGGGAAACGCAGTCACAAATTATGTTTAAAATATTCCTTGTTTGTTTGTGCATGTTAAGTGTGCACGTATCAGCTTTAACAACTCTCTGCTTCTTCTTCTGGACCAGTGAATGGACTTTGACCAAAGGGCGGAAAGAGTTGATAAGATTTGATGACTTAGACCTAATTTTCTTGAACCGAACAATGGAACAATGGATTCTGGTCAATTTTTATATATTTGTTTTATTACAGCACAATAAAAAGTTGTGACGGCCTAATTTTATAGGTCACCATCCCTTTAAGACTGAATGAGCTCTCTGTCGTGGATTTTCACCAAGCTTGTATAGATACACTGGGTGACCTTGACCTTTTCAAACTCACACCAGCAATTTAAAATCAAATTTTGACCAAAGTTGTGTTTACGCATGCTATATCCCAAATATGTTTCTTTGTTTGATTGATTTGATTCTTAACGTCCCAGTCAATATTTTTCAGTTACGTCTATGTCGGGACGGTTCTACCTAGGTTAGACCAGTGTTCAGCAAGGATAAATGTGTTTTGCTCAAAGACACAACTATTAGTGACGCCGGTGAGACTCAAACCCGCAATTCCTTGGTCTGGAGTCAAGCACTCTACCACTCAGCAGATTTGATGTCGCATCAATATCTGGGCTGGAAATATAAATATAGACTATTTTTAATGAAATATATGTTTAAAGAACGGGAAAAAACAAAGGTGTCCTCGATGTATGCAGAATGGGGATAACCATGCACATTTTCGGACCATTTAGCCGATGATGTGCACCCTCAAATGAAAATTTTGAACACAGTAATCCCCTAAATGTCGCTGTAAGTCTACATATGCGGGTCCAGATTTTATTTTTAGTTGATGATCCAAATGCCACATAAAGCGGATCGCCATCATTATTAAAATGGCGTTTCGTCGCTGGCGTGCCTATGATGGCCCAACATTAAATGCTGGCTTCCTAGCTTTATGATTTTTCAGGACCATTATTACTAGGAAATCCTATTTCAGTGGGGTCCGGACCCCCTGCCCCCTCTAGATCCGCGAATGCCACAATCACACAATGTAGACCAACTCACGGCACCATGAGAAAGAAACACATAACACTGACATGACATATAGAAGGCATTTGAAAATAAGCAACCAGCTCACTCTTCCCCAGCGAGATGATTACAAACCTAGAAAGGAAATTAAGTACTACACAACAAAACAAGGACCAAACACCCCCCACACACACAAAAAAATGATGCAACAATGAATGAACAACAACAGAACCACTGCATTGTCTAAGGACAGCAACCTATACGGGTAGAGGGAGCTTCTGGCAAAATATTCAGCCCTTCCTGTCCGCTTCGCATCTCCTGGACCCTTTGAGAGATTTACACCAAACTTTGGCAACCTTTTAATACAGTAAATACTGAATCCTTCTAATACAAAATTTGAAGAAGAAAAATAAACTGTCGGCTTTAATTTTCAGACCCCTAGCACTATTCTGTAGCAGCTGCAGAAAAGAGGCACTTTAACATAAATTGTTGAAAGACGGTCACACAGAAGAACAAAGTGACGCAAATTTGAACTCCTCTAGAAGCAGGTGTTGCAAAAAAAGTCAACGCTATATCAATGTACGGAGACACGCGCGTTGCATTGAATACACCATAATAAATCATATCACGCATGCTGAGAAAAAAACATACATGTTTCATAAGCTAACGTATACAAGAAATATCTTTAAAAAGATATACGACGAAGTGACAGAAGACATATTTGAATGAGTAACGTGAGATTTTCGTAAGAAAATGGGGAATGTTTATACTTTCTTATGTCAGCTGAGCTCAGAAAAGCGTTTGGCTTAAGGAACCTATGCCATTCCAAAATATCTGCAGTGATGCTTCAATAGGGTACAGGATTGCTGGATTCTCGCGAAAACTCGAATAAGATCGAAAAAAATCCCTGCGCTCAAACGCTGCATATTCAAGTAACTAGTGTCATACATGCCTGGTGCAAAAAAATTAAAACAGTAGTAGAATAATCAATTTAGTTTGCCGCAACCAACAAATATTAGTTTGTTGACCGTAACCTACAAATATCGACAGTTCTTCCCTACGGAAAAGGTAATTGTGCCATACATTATTTTTTTAAACCATCGACGCAGATATTTCTTTAAATTTCACGCATTTAACTATCATTCTTCCAGCGTCAACGTGAAAATTATGTTTAAAAACAAACGATAAAGAGCCCCATCCCCCTCCCCGAACCTGGGGGGGGGGGGTAAAAAGAAATCAAAATTCAACTTTTTCAGAACATGGTCATGTTGTATTTCAAAATAAAAGGGAATGAAGCATATACATACCATTATGCAAGCACATACTTTCTCATTACACACATTCTCAACCTGTGGGTTCGATTAAAAGTAAAAATAAATCTGAATGTGGTCATGTTGCATATCAAATTTTTGGGAAAGAAGTATAGACTAACATAGAGGTAAACACTTTGACCTTACACACACCCCTGACCCTGGGTCAGGTTGAAGTCAGATATTGAAATTGTACAGATAAGTTTTTATTTTTATTATTGAACTGACCAATGAAAACTGGTCGATAGGCTTTTAAGTTTGATCTGCATGCTACCCAATGTACTTAGGTTTTTGAGAAATGGGATTTATGTTTTGTGATTTATATGTTTATCTAAAATAACCCTTCCCCGGGGATATAAGTTTGACAAATTTGACTGGTTTGACTTCAGTTTTGCTAGGCGAAACATCCGATTCTCGGAATTTTAGTTTTTAAAATCGAGAATAACTGCAAGATTGGCTTATGGTAGGGTAAGGGTATAGGCTCAGACAAGAGTGTGGCTTGCTTTATTTGTCATAGATAAAGGATTGAGTCGGTATTCCAACTGCTCTTTTTTACATTTGTTCTTTTTTTTCTTCATCCCTCTGTCGGTTGAAAGGACTTTTAATCTGGTGGTTGGACCGTTGGTTCAAATGGATTTGTTCTCCTGGGTTTACAATCAAGTCATCTACCACTCTACGCCACAGGAACTATAGTCACAAACATTTTAGAAAAAAGGCTGACGTGTATCGTCTATAAAAGTAAATATAGGCCTTTTTTTATTCTAAAGTTTTGTGACTTTTCCTGTGCTCTACGCGGGCACAGAAAGTTTCGTCAGGGCGTGAGGGGGTGGGAAAGAATGGTGTTCAGGTTCAGAGTGTTTTGTTTACATCGCCTTACTAGTATTTTACAGAGGAAAGAGGAGGTCCCGGGGGGGGGGGGGGTACTCTGATATTTGTATACATACGTAGGCTCGGGTCATTTTTTTTGGTTCAAAATTTTGAATTTCAATATTCTTGGGGGGTTTTCAGAAAAACAGTTTTTTTTGGGGTATGAAGATTTTGTGGATATTTTTTTTGGGTCCTTTCAAAATTGGACTACATTTCGGGGTTATTTCCATGCATTTTAGGGTCTTTTCTTAAGGTCATTGTACAGAATGGGGATATTTTTTGGGTTGTTAAAATTTCAAATATTTTTTTGGGGTGCTTGGAATTCCTGATATTTTTGGGGGGTGAAGGGTAGATGCTGGGCCCGAGCCTACGTATGTAGAAAATTGAGAGTACCCACACCCCCCCTGGGGGAAGTCCATGTCTAAAAACCTATATACAGTAAGCGAAGTGGGTCATCATTGGCCTGCTTACCAGGGAACACCATTTAAATCTCATATTGCTTGGGATGTGATGTAATGATAGCCCAACGCTGATAGCTGGCTGAAGAGCTTCGTAATTTTTCAGAGGGTGACCTCTTTGGCCATTTTAACAACTTCTAGATCTTCAGTAGGTGTCTTTTTCGAGCATTTCTTTGGTTTCATAGGTCCGAGTCGATGAAAAAACAACATTGGCGGCCATCTTTATTTCCGCTAATGACGGTTTAAAACTACCCCCCGACCATCGTTAACTTTAATGACAAACTCTCGGATTTAACGACGAACATTCGTCATTAAAAGTTTAGTACAACCGGGTTTAAGGACGACTTAATTAATGATGGTTTAATGATGGTTTAATTTGTTATTAAATATTGATACAATCGGATCCAGATGCGTAGGTAGCCCTGTTATGATGTTGATTATCACTTGTGCTAGGGGGGTCCGGAGTATGCTCCCCCGGAATTTCTGATAAAAATGGTGCGATCTGGTGCATTCTGACTGTTCCAAAGTTAGTTATCATCAAACTAAACAGCAACATTTTTTGGGATAACAAATCAACAGCCCCAATTTTTTGCCTTATTTTCTCCAAAATCAATTTAGATGCGCACTTTGGCACAAAAATAAATACATTGGCATTTTACAAGGGGGGTCTGGGGGCAATAGCCCACAGAAGCCAAAAAAATGGAAAAAAAAAAATGGAGGCTTTACGTTTTTTACAACAAATTTAAAATACCAGACGCGAGGATATATCCTGTAATGATGTGGATTCAGATTCATGCAAAATGGTGCAATCTGGACCATTCTGAGTGTTCCCAAATACGTTATTATCAAACTAAAAAGCAACAATTTCAAGTCTAATTTTCCACAATAGTAATAGCTATTTGCCATATCAGTCATCAATACCAATCCAGATTAGTATGTGTGCACGAAAGTAAATACATTTAGATATCCATGGAGGGTCGTTGGGGCTCCCCCCACAGAAGCAGAAGAATTTTTTGAAAAAGTCAAACGAAATCATGGAAGGCTTTTCCTTTAAGATGAGATTTTTTTTAACTTTTTTGCAGGGCTCCCTAAATCCCCAAAACTATAAGCTTGCTCCCCAAATCCATGAAAGTAATTACCAGTGCTCCCAAACTCCCTGAAAATAAATAGCCATTCTCCCCAGATCCCCCAAACCCCTGGGGCCCCATTGTTCTGTTGAATTTTACAAAATTAAGCGTCGAGTTTCAGTTAATTGAGATTTGAACGTTTATTGCCAGACGTCCATATAACTCAATGCAAAATCAATATCGCGTAAATTACCCAAAAAACGTGGAAATCATTGAAAGAATGATTAACATGTGTTACTTCTGCTGCTTAGAAGTTGCGAGGAGCAAAAATGGATAAAAAAATTTACCGACGCGGCTTCATATTTTCTCTGACATTAATTGAAACTTCCTGTAAAACGTTAGCACAGTTCTGACTCGATCCTTCTTTTTATTGGCAAACAATGGGATCTGACGTCTAGCCGAATTAAGGAAAAATAATTATCGCTAAAAACTAAAAGAATTCAGACAGAAATCCTCAAAATCAACTCAGATTTCATGATGCCGAAATGCATGTCACGGAACATTACCATGCAACCTGTTGTGCTGTAAAAATCAGCGCAAAAGGATTTGAATTAAATGATAAATTAAATTAATATATCTATGTAAAAACAGCTTAAAAATGAAGCATACGAAATTGAAATTAGACAGACAGTCGGACGGACGGACATACATGCATGTACCGACAGACAACGGGTGATATAATGAATATCAATTCGTATCATTTTATCTAATCCGGTTAACTTATCATATTTGCTTATCAAACACTCTTATAGATAGAATTTATTGCCAGACCACATATATCTATTATTGAACAGATGGTGCAATCTAAATGCACGTAATCTTACATCGTTAATTTCTATCTTCTGTTTGATTAGGATCTCTTAGGGACGTATTACAAAGTTTTACGTTATATTATCAATTGACAGATAGCGGGCGTTTAAGAAAGAACATGCACTTTTGTATATTTCGTCTCAAAAGCATTTCTTAAACTATAAAATATGCCATTTTAAGTACAGGTTTTTAAAACTAGAGAATGTAAGCATTATTTTGATACCAAACTCGAAAATAATAGCTTGAAATTGTTTGGAAAAGTGATTTTGATGCATTAAATTTAGCTTCGTATTAAACGATCAGTTGAATGATACATGTAACTATGTTCTATCGAACGCTTATTTATAACAAAGGTCATCAGAAGATTGTTTAACAAACTGAACATTAAAGATTTGCTAGATTCGTAGGCCTTTTAACAACAACAACAACAACAACAACAACAACAACTACTACTACTACTACTACTACTACTAATATGATCACAATGGCGACACTATAGTTGATAGGACGATAGCACTGCTTAATACACAACAGCAACGACGTCGGCAATGATAATTTATGCTAACAACAACAACGGTAACAACAACAACAACAGCAGCAACTACTACTATGATCACAATGGCGACACTATAGTTGATACGACGATAGCACTGCTTAATACACAACAGCAACGACGTCGGCAATGATGATAATTAATGCTAACAACAACAACAACAACAACTACAAATATGATCGCGATGACGATGATAAGACGAGAAAAATGAATGCCATTATTTCTTGATAAGACGAGAAAAATGAATGCCATTATTTCTCGAGGCACAACAGCAACGACAGTAGCAATGATAATGTTAACAAAACTTCAGCAACAACAACAACAACAACAACAGCAACAACAAAAAACAACAATTCAACAACAACTATAATCGCGACGACGACATTATCGTTGATCAGACGATGATAGTGAATGATTTTACTGCTTTATGTACAGCAACAACAACAACAATAATAATAATAATAATAATGAATCATGGGTTTGAAAAATACACATTTCTATTACAATGGATGATGATGATGATGATGGGAATAAACATGGGAGCGCCATGATTTGCTTGTCTCCGCCCATTTCTCAAAATTAAGATATAAAGGGTGCATATAATTATTTATATAGCGATTTAATTGGTTATCCGCCAAGTAGCGAATGGGTGAAGAATTACCTTTCTTCAAGAGATAAGTTAGAGTTTAGACCTGAGCACGATCGGTACACCGTCGTGAAATACACGTTTTGGATTTCCAAAAAATAGTCTTAATTAATATCTGGAATACCAGTTAAACTTTGAAATTATTTGATTGAAGAAAATACTGTCTGATTTGTCGAACTTGATAAAATAAAAGTTTTGGATTTCCAAATAGATTGATATTAATAGCTGGATCACCAGTCGAACATTTAAGGTTTATTAAAGAAGAAAAGCTAGATTTATTTTTATGAACGTTGTTATTATATGAAGGATATATTTATTTGTGGATTTCCATAAAGGACGTCAAACTGTAAATTGTCTTCGTTATTTCTTGTACTTGACAAAGAACCCAACACACAATTAAACATCAAAGGACCAGCATTTCACTGCACGATAAACCACCCGGCTTCCTCAATGGAATTTTTTGTTTCTTAAGCAGTGTGAGGCATATTGTTAAAAGTAAGATTCGATGCCTTACTGAATGAACTTTCGTTTCTAGGCGTACCGATCTTTCGTACGGACAAAGATATTATCAAATAAAGCGAAATTGCGTTAGAACTTTGGCTCAGTATATTAAAAGTTTACAAAAATAATATTTCCGCAATAAAGATGTCAAAAAGGTCGTGACTTATCTTAATGGTTGTTTAACTGTTCAGCCAATGAACGAAGATTTGATCTTTCAAGTTCAGACAAAGGCCAGTAAAAACTATTGCAAAAATGTCTATTTGCAAATGAACTAATCATGAAAAAAATGTAGAAATAAACGAGTAATTTCATAAACAACAAATCATTGTTGCATTTCGCGCGGAATTGTGGACACCAACAGATCACCGCAGTTTGAAGGTAGCCAATTACTGATCCTATCAGCTGAACATGGAACTAGCAAAGCACTGATCCCATCAGCTGCACATGGAGGTAGCCAACCACTCATCCTATCAGCTGCACATGGAGGTAGCCAACCACTGATCCCATCAGCTGTACATGGAGGTAGCCAACCACTGATCCTATCAGCTGTACATGGAGGTAGCCAACCACTGATCCTATCAGCTGTACATGGAAGTAGCCAACCACTGATCCCATCAGCTGTACATGGAGGTAGCCAACCACTGATCCTATCAGCTGTACATGGAGGTAGCCAACCACTGATCCTATCAGCTGTACATGGAAGTAGCCAACCACTGATCCCATCAGCTGTACATGGAGGTAGCCAACCACTCATCCTATCAGCTGCACATGGAGGTAGCCAACCACTGATCCCATCAGCTGTACAAGGAGGTAGCCAACCACTGATCCCATCAGCTGCACATGGAGGTAGCCAACCACTCATCCTATCAGCTGCACATGGAGGTAGCCAACCACTGATCCCATCAGCTGCACATGGAGGTAGCCAACCACTGATCCTATCAGCTGCACATGGAGGTAGCCAACCACTGATCCCATCAGCTGCACATGGAGGTAGCCAACCACTGATCCTATCAGCTGTACATGGAGGTAGCCAACCACTGATCCTATCAGCTGTACATGGAAGTAGCCAACCACTGATCCCATCAGCTGAAACTGGAACTAGCAAAGCACTGATCCCATCAGCTGCACATGGAGAAAACTTGATAATATTAGGGGATACCTTTCAATATTTGGCTCTAAATATATTTTGTTGCATTCTTTATATACTGTAAATTGTTGTTTCTGTGTGTCTGAGAATGTTTTATCATCAATAAAAAGCATTTTCTTGCAACTCAAAATACTAAATGTGGCTATCCGGCCAAAATACGAAATTATGGCTGGGTAGGCAAATAACTTTCAATTTCATATAAGAAAATGCCTATGGGGTTTACTTCTTAGCGAATTATTGCCCTATTTTTTTTTAAATGATTAGCGAATTATGGCCATAAAATTTAATGATTAGCGACTTTATGGATAATTTAACCAAATAACAGAATGAACTTTGCTAGTGATTAGCGAATTTTGGTGAAAATATAATGATTAGCGAATTTTGCGCAAAAAATACCGAATAGCGGAATGATGCGTTTTTATGGTTAGCGAATTAGTCTTACGAATGGCAAGGTAATCTGGGTCCAAACTGCATGTAAAAAGACACTCTCTGGAACTCTGAAAGAGATGCCGTACTCTATGGTCCAGAGGGAAATGAAATAAATGGTAGTAAAATGAATATTTTCACTCTAAAAGAAAAAGTTTACTGATTGGGCCAAATTGCTGATAACTGATTTTAGGGGCAAAACTTTACTTATTACCGATGTCTTGGCCTAAATTTACTGATGACTTAGCCTAAATTATACTGATTACCGATTGTTGGCCTAAATTTTACTGTTCACCGATATTTTTGGGCCAAAATATTTACTGATAACCGATTTTTTGGCCTAAATTTTACTAATTACTGATTTCAAAGGTACCCCATTGAGACCCTCATATAAACAAACTGGAAGCTGATTATTGAAAAATCTAAGAGGGAGACAGGTATTTAGTTGTTACATGTGGATTTCTGCATGATTTAGCAAGATTTGAGCAGGTAGCTCGTGCACACTGTCCAGCAGGGCCATCAGACTTGGTAAATTTTGTCGTAAAAATTGTCGTCGAAAAAGGGGGTTCTGAGAAGATTTCTATGCTGGTGACTTTCTTATATTACATCAATTTTAGTGTTTTATTTCTCTAGAAGCCACAAAAACATCTCTTATCTTGATTTAGATTGAAGAGAATTGGCCTCTATGGTTGATACTGGTCTCAAATAGAATCTATCTTAGTGCGCCCTTCGGCCAGCTCGTGGGCCTCAGAAGAAGAGTGGTTTGCTACCTAAGGCATCAGTCAAATTTACGATGCACAAATACTTTTTCACGCAGCCAGGCTTCATGCAACGTCACGATCTATATATGCGTATCACTTTCGTAAAATTTTATTCGTACTTCAAATTTCGAAGAAGTTGTTCGTGAATTTCTTTGCTGAGTACAGAGGTGTTTTAACAGTTTTAAAATGGTTTACATTGAACGGAGCCTGTTTTTCTCCGTGGTGTTTATTTTGGCCTTCCAACAGGGTGAGTTTCAGCGAAGTCAGCATTTTAAATAAATAAATAAATAAATACTAAAATAAATAAATAAATAAATAAATAAATAAATAAATAAATAAAGATTCAATATCAGGCACTTGCTATTTCTATCTACCGCTGTAAGTAAGTAAGTAGAGACTTTATTTATAGAGGATTACAACATTTAGCACATACAAATACACAATAATGTAGTAGCTAATCTTCCATGAGGCCTCAGCGTCTATATGGACATATATTCAAGCTACCAAACAGTATATAAAAATATACATATTTGCAGTCAAAACTTGGCCAATATTAATTTTCATAAACTATAAATTTAAATGCATTGGCTTGCAAGATATCGTACCAATGGATAATGTAAAATGCTCTCCGTATGGTATGTTGTGCAAGACACTTCTGCTCGCAATTCAGATATGGCCAAATTCACAAAGAAACACCTAACTGTTGTATCACAATAGAATTACTAGCAATATGTTAACAATGAGTTAGATAAGCACCTGATCACCTGATTAGTATTGAAAACAAATTATAGGTTGGCCCTTTCCAGTTGGAATCCTCTGACTTTATCATATCACAATGACAAAAGAAGAGGATTTCAAATGAGAGGATGAACTTGTTTTATGAGAGGTATCAAAAGATACCTGACAAATTATCTTCATTGAAAATTAACTCTGCACAAATTAAATATATGGTAAAGGATAAACACCCACATTAATAAATCATGGAGACAGATTGCATTTCGATATGAGATTAAGAGTATCCTTCATATGTATTGTTGTGGGACAAGGAAATCCCACCCTAGGACCAGAATAATTCGTCAGAAACGAGGCTCTTCCGAGTTTCTGACGAAATTATTCAGGTCCGAGGGTGGGATTTCCTTGTCCCACAACAATACATCATGATGGATACTTTTTCTCGCCCACTTTGTGACTTTTAAGGTTTTATATGAATTCTGTCAGTTCCGCATATTTTTTTTTAGATTTTTTGCGTTTGTTTCAATCTAAAAATTTAGTTCACCAACGAATTTTCCAGATGCAGAAATGGGTGTAAACATAGTTTAGCACCTAAAAACGTAAGCGAAATAGCATTTCAAGCGTCGGTTTTGTTTTTATTGGGATTTGAAACTAACTTAGGTATCAGTATCTATTGACAAAGACGTCGTGGCGCCAAACTGTGTCAATAACGTGCGTCACATTGTTGTTGCATTTTAGTGACGTCAGAAATGTTTTGACGTCATTCAACAATTCGAAAATGGCGGAGACACTAAATATTTCCGTTTTGATATTTCTACATAATATTTAGGCGTGAATTGCTCTGAAAACAGCCTAAATTGTTATAATTTGAAGTCACGTGGATGGGATAAGCAGGTTATGTGGATGGGATAAGCAGGTCACGTGGAAGGGATAAGGAAATTCCGCACGGCGTTTTGCCTATGGAACAGCTTGTCTTGACAGTGTCACCAAACCACGTGGTGTGTGACGTAAATTTTTGGTACCACCGGCAGCTAAATCATCAACAAGAAGCATCGCCTCGGAACGGTGTTTTTCACATTTTCTGGACATTTGCCTCGTTTTCAGGCCTAAAGTATTAATCTGGTGACAAATCCATTAACACCGTTGTAAAGAACTCACTTTTCCCCTTAGAATAGGCTATATGTCGTTGAAATCGGCTGGAAAATAAAATACTTACGATTGATTGAAGTTCCGAGGCGATGCTTCTTGTTGATGATTTAGCTGCCGGTGGTACCAAAAATTTACGTCACACACCACGTGGTTTGGTGACACTGCTTGAGCGATAAGTGGGCGAGAAAGTCATTTATCATATGACGTCGCGTCTGGGAGTGAAATAACGCCATACAATAAAATCGATAAACCACTAGTGGTTTATAGATTTACGGGAAACGTCATGACGTCCATGACAACGTTGCGATCATAATGATAAAATTATAACGTTTTACGCCAGAAATGAGTTTTTAAAGTATTTGTCATAGGATAAATAGAATCCAACATTCGTGCTCTTGTATTATTGAATTTATTAAACTCGTTGCGAAAAAGAGATAAAATGCTCGGCAAGCCTCGCATTCTATCTCTTTTCCCCAACTCTTTAATAAATTCAATAAAACATGAGCACTCATGTAAGATCCTCTATTTGTCACATTGAGAATCATTGACACAATCACAAGTCTGTGTCTGAGCTTAACTTACTATTTACCTGCTAATCACTTTTGTAAACCGTTTGTATCCTGATCCGGCCCAACAAAACATCGGACCCGATCTGGATCCTAGCTGTTTGATATATACTCGCAAGAAAATTTCAAAAACAACCCTGAAAGAAAATCAGTCGATGACAAAAAAGCATAAAAATTATCCTGTGGGCAAAGAGTTAAGTGACTTAGTGTATCTTTATAAAATTTAAGATTTGTAGAACAAAAACATTTAAAAAGAAATGACATATGTACAATATATATATACTAGAATGGAATCATTCATAATGCATGTCAATACTAAAGGACCTCGGACAGTCTCCTATTCAATCTGCCCAAAATTTGACAGCCTGCGGCTAGAATAAAGCATAGTTGACAACTATAGTTTGTGCTTAAATCAAACCCTTACATTTTGTGCACCAAGCAAAATAAATTAGCATGATTATACCAGGACATTAGGGTTTAGGGGGTGGGGGTATTTTTTGTGTGACAATTTTATTTAACAGAAAGTCAAAGTTTCGCCGGGTATTCACCTAAATATATGAAAATATAATGTTTCGGGAAAAAAAACTTGAGACGAAAGTGATGCTTTTGCATAAATTCAGGTTGAGAAGATTTCTTCATTCTTCTAAATAAGTATGCTGTCCATAACTTTTGACAATTACCCGTGGTTCAGCCAGTTTGACATGTTCACTGAGCTGTATCATATCTGCATACTGTATATATCAGAGTCTAGATAAACACACTTTTTGAGCTTATTTTATAAATATTTTTTTAATCATCAGATTAACCTATAATTTTGTGCTTAAAAGAACCGTCTCATTGCGACGGTTCTTTTAAGTACCCACAACATATGTTTTGGTTGAGAAATAAGACAATTGATTACTTGGTACGCAATCATAACTAAAGCCATTGATACATGCCATTGTTAATTGATATTTACTTACAGGTTTGCACAAAATAAGTTCCTTATACGTTTCTATAATAAATTGTTTTGAGCATTTTGACATCGTTCCCCCCTTGACCAATCATGCCGTTTTTAATTTGATGTGTGAAACGTAAAACTACAGCAGTGTGCAAAATGATTAGTTTGGTCACGGGGGGGGGGGGGGGGGAGCACTTCAGTTAAACGTTTTCCATTTTCTATATGTTGAATAGCAAAAAAAGAGTTTTCAACCCATATTTTTAAATAGGTGCTTGTCCAATTAGAAAAATACTTTTGAGGATAATCCGAGAGTTGAACCTACTATCTTTTTGATGGAAAAACAATTGTTTTCTTCGAAACTTTTGTCTGGCGATTTTTATAGGCAATCCTTTATTAAGACTGTCCGAGGTCCTTTGTGGTGTATGCGAATTTAGTTTTTATTAACTAACCATTTCTTACAACTGTTATGAAACGTGTCAATAGTCTGTGCCTTTTTTTACTTCTTCTGGCAGACTATTCCACACCAGGCATCCTGAGTATCTCAAAATGTGCTTGTAGTATTCTGTCTTTGGCTTAGGTGGGATAAAACAATCAGCAGAAGAAGACCTTAAGTTAATACTTGTATTATTTACATTGTTTCTTAGAGTTAGAGTGAAGTCTCAGATATATATACAGAAACAGTATTGATAAAGATTTTGAACATAAATTTAGCCTTTCTTAAATAAAGCCGATCATATATAGACATTCTTTTCAAAGATTGCATTACTTCAGTGGAAATATCTACATTGTAATCAAGGATGACCTTACATGCTCTTTTCTTTAATTCAATATCTTGCATTCGTTGAACATAGAAGAACTTTCCCAAACTATGCTACAAAAGTCAATATGTGGTTGATTGTATGACTTGTAGAATTGAACTCTGTGCTCCTGAGATAAATATTTTTTATAAGAGCCAAATACTTGCAGTAATTATTTAGTCAGATGTTTGATATGATCAGACCAAGTCAATTTTTTATCGACAAACACTCCTAAGATTTTATCATTTGAGATTGTATTGAGTGTTTCATTATTAAATTTAAGATAAGTTTTTCATTTTCTAGCCTTTGTCGTTTTTGATTTTTCGTCACATGCATAACTTTTATTTTTAAAGAGTTAATAATCATACGATTTTCTCTGCACCAGATATGTTAATTGTCCAAAGCTATTTGTATGTTACTTTCTATCTGTTGCATGGAATTCTGAACATAATATAATGTTGTGTCATCGGCATTCAGATCTGTACAGATATTTCTGGTATACAAAGGCAAATCATTAATAAAAAGTAGAAATAGAAGTGGCCTCAGAATAGACCCTTGAGGTACACCGAACGAAATATGCTTAACTTCAGATTTACTGTTATAAATAACCACTTGCTGTTTCCAGGTAAGTATTGAAACAAAGTATAGTGTCAGCTTTCAAACCATACATTTCCATTTTTTAATAAAAAAATGATGGTCCACAAGGTCGAAAGCTTTTTTTAAAATCGACTAGCACAACACCAACCTTTTACTGTTACCTATAAAATTCAACCATAAATATATCATGTTTATAAGGGCAGTTTTACATGAATGCTGTGCCCTGAAACCAGATTGTATTTTGTGTAATAATTTGTGTTGATGTATAAAACCTGAAAGGCTGTTATGCACATGTTTTTCAAGTACTTATGACAATACTGGCACAATAGAAATTGGACAATCATTATTGATTTCTTCAGGGGGACCATTTTTATAAAGGGGTGCTACTTTTGCTTCTTTTCATTTACTTGGTGAAAAGGAGTTACTAATACTGTGGTTACATATAAAAGTTATTTCGTCAGCTATGAATGGAGAGGAAAGTTTAAGCAGACGAGGCCCAATCATGTCTGTACCTGTTATTTTCATTGATGTCTATATTGGTGAGAAACTTTAAAACTATCTTTTTGGACTGATGGAATTGAAAACTTTGAATCTGCAGGAATCTTTGCTTGACAGAATTCTCTTACTTTATCATGGTCTGCATTTACTACAGGTTCCTTCAATTTTGATGCAATGTGTGGCTCTTTTCTCACGATGCCACGGGTTTGTCTGCAGTTTGTGATTGTGGTATTTCCTGATCATACTCACTTACGGTTTTAACAAAGAAATTATTAAATTAATTTGCCATTTCTGTTGAATTGTCTTTAAGAGTGTCACCTACTTTACCGAGGTAACATTGGATTGCCTATGCTTTCCTTTACCAGCTCCTACCTCCTTTAATAGTTTGTAGATACTGCTTGGATTGCCTTTATTATCGTTGATGAATTTTTGATATTGAAGTTTCTTAGCATTGTGAGTTAGTTTGAGAACTTTATTTCTCCAGATCATATACTCATCTTTATTTCCTACAGCTTTGTGTCTATCGCTACATTTCATTGCTTCAAGGATTTCTGATGACATCCACGGCGACTGTGTTTTGTGTTTGACCCTATGTTTCTTAACAGGTACATGCTTGACTACTACCTGTGAAAAAAGATCTAGCCAAGATTCCGTTACATCGTCTGTATCTTCAATTACGTTTAATGTATCCCATGGAACAGACTGAAGATCTTCAATAAATTTAGCTTCATCATTTAATAAAACTCCTATAGGAAATAGTGTAATGATTGGTTTTAGGTGGCTGAACATGCATTTTACGGGTTAAAATATGGGGAAGTGGTCAGTAAGTCCTACATTGGGTATATTTAAAGAGTTCACATTTTCTTGGCAATTAGAATAAATGTGATCAATCAGTTTTCTTGTATCATTTGTTACTCTGGTAGCTTCAGATATTATTTGGGTTAAACCAAAAGGTTCCGTATAATCAGTCCATGCATTTTAATGTGAACATTTAAGAGATCTCTGTTGAGATCACCCATTAAATATAATTCTTTCTCTTCCTTTAATACATTTTCTATACAGACTTCAAAGATTGGGTTCCATTGAACAGTTGAATGTGGTGGTCTGTAAATTTTACATAAAAGAAAAGATTTACTCTTGACTTGCTTAATTTCAAGCCATATACATTCAATATTTTTAGGTTCAGGCCTTCTGCTACAACTTATACCATCTTTAACATAGACTAATATGACACCCCAAGTTAGCTTCCCTGTCCTGCCTAAAGGGATTTTGGAAAATATAAACTATTTACCATGAGGGTAACATTTCTAGATTACCTGATTTTGATGTTTTTTCTCTTTTAGATATACGTAAACGTAATAACCGATCTCATGGTAAACGCAAAAAGGGAAATTTAAAACGCAAAAATAAACAAGATTTAACTCTTTCAGAATTAAGTATCATCTTAAAACGATCTGGCCGACATATGGCCCTTTCACGTTTAGTAACTCTTTCTATATCTTCACTTCGTAATTTGGATATTGAGGCTAATAAATTCTATGATAGAGCTCATTGACTTTATGATGCAGCAATTCTTACCCGATGTTACACTCAACATGCTCTTCGGCCATATATAGATTCAGAAATTAATCATATTAGACATTTTTTAAAATTCAATTTGTTAACAAGGGGATTGAATTCATTAACTTACCCAGTATATTTAAAGATAAATCTGTTATCTCTTCTATTCCTACTTATTTTGAAAATAAAGAATCCCCTATCATTTGTTATAAGTATAATAAACCTATTCATAGTACTGTTTAAATTATAACAAATTAGTAACAGAACTTGATATCGAAAATTCTATTCCTGACTCCTGAGATTGCATAGACTCTAAGTATTGCTATCAACCTGCTGGTCATATAGTCACAGGGGATTTAAAAATCATAAGTGATTCAAGAATTCGGTCAATTATATGTAAGGGACCTAAATATAGGTTTCCTGTGCCAATAGACTTCAAATCATGTCGTGAGGAAATTGCAGGAGCCTTACAAGAATTTTGTAATCGCTGGTGTAAACAAGAGCATGTTGAGTCTAATGCTTTAAATAGTTGGAAACTTAATATTTTTAAAATTATTGATGGTAGAATTTCATTTTATTGCAACAATTTAGATCTTCTACCACCTAAAACTAAGTTCACTTTAAGACACTTGAAGAAAGGGATCCAGGAATTCCATAGGAAGTTTGTTTTGGCCCCCGCAGATAAGGCTGCTAACAATGTTGTGGTCGTTTGAAAAAGATACTATATTAACACCCTTAAGCAAGAACTAAGCACTGCCAAAACATATGAGCATAACATGCTTGATGAGACGTCTATCGTTGATAGGCATCGATGCCATATGGCAGCTAAGTTTGGGTTGTTTGTTGATGAGGACCATAGCAAGCTTCCTACGTTATACTGGTTACCTAAACTTCATAAACGGCCATATAAGTCACGTTTTATTGCTAATTCTAGTGCATGTACAACTACTGAGTTGTCTATTCTTTTGACTTCTTGCCTCACTGCAATTAAAAACCATGTCATTAAATATTGCACAACAGTTTATGAAAGAAATGGTTAAAAATTTATTTTGGTCTATTAAAAATTCAGGTGAAATTCTTAATAAATTGAAGTCTAGAGGTTTTCTAGCATCTGGTTTGTCGACATATGATTTCTCTACTCTCTATACTACATTGCCTCATAATCTAATAAAAGAAAAACTAACAGAATTAATTGAACAAACATTTAACAGAGAGGGCTCACTTTATTCGGCTTGTAATGATAAAAATGCCTTTTTTACTTCTGAACAACCTAAACGATATAAATTGTGGTCATGTCAGAAAATGTTTGATGCGCTCCATTATCTTTTGGACAATATATTTATAAGGTTTGGCTCAAAATTATATAGACAAATTGTCGGTATTCCAATGGGTACTAATTGTGCTCCTCTTGTTGCAGATTTGTTTTTGTTTTGTTATGAGAGAGACTTTATGTTGTCTCTGTCAGACAATAATCAAGCTGAGATTATTGAAGCTTTTAACTCTACCTCCAGATATCTAGATGACTTGCTTAATATTGATAATCCTTATTTTGAACAAATGGTAGGTCAGATATATCCAACTGAACTTCAGTTAAATAAGGCGAATTCTTCTGATACTGAAGCTCCGTTTTTGGACTTGAACTTGTCAATAACAAATGGCATAGTTTCTTCTAAAATATATGATAAACGAGATGATTTTAATTTTGAAATAGTAAATTTCCCATTTTTTGATGGAGATATTCCTCGCTCTCCTTCCTATGGGGTATATATTTCTCATCTTATTCGTTTTGCTAGAGTGTGCTCTAATGTTAATGACTTCAACAACAGAAACTTATTTTAACTGCTAAATTATTAAAACAAGGTTATAGATATCATAAAATTCGAAAAGCATTTTCTAAATTCTACTACAGACACTCAGAGTTAATTGTTAAATACAACGTCGGGTTAAAAACTCTTCTGCAACAAGGCATATCAGAACCTATATTTTATGGTGATTTAGTCTATAAATTCAAACGAATTGTTGGAAAACCTAATTTTAGTGATCAATTCAAAAAGATAGTAAAACGTTATATAAGGGTTGGATATAATTTGAGGGAGAAAGCAGTGTCAAAAAACAATGAGCATCCAGGATCCACATCATCTGCTTCTTTGCATAGTACACTACTTGCAAGGCCAGCAATGAACAAATCTCCACCGGTTATGGAAGTTGACAGTCAGATCAGTCCAATATCTCCACCAAATAGGCTAACCCACTTGAACTTGCTAAATGTTTCATCTCTTAACAATTCTGTTATTCCTGAACAGCAAGAATTTGAAAATACAACAATAGTGGATTTGGAGGACCAAGATACTGTTATTGGCGGAACTCAGGTTAGTTACCATGAGGAAACAGAGTCCCCCAAACATCAATATTAGGGAATGTGTTTTAATCATGTAAATAAGAAAGATCTTTTAACTGTACATCAAAGCAAAAATGAAAACTCAGACTGTATGAATGAAAATTCGCCACTGAAGTTTTTATACAGTAACTGTGATTGTTTAACGCAGTCTAAGATTAGTGAACTGGAGCAATATATTGTTAACGAATCACCAGATATAATGGCACTTACTGAGATATTTCCCAAACACTCTCATTTTGGAATCCAAACAGAATTATATAATCTAGCTGAGTATGACGCATTCTTTTCTAGTACTTCAGAAGGCCGAGGAGTAGTTATATATGCAAAAAAGTCATTCCTGGCAACCAATTTGAAAATCGACTCAGAGTTCAAGGAACATGTTCAGTGTAATTTAAGGATATCGGAGAGTACCAATATAGTTGTTGGGGCCATGTATAGAAGTCCAAATGGTCAGCGGGAAAATACTACTCATTTGGTCAATTTACTATGCGAAATCAGTTCAAGAAGATTCTCTCACTTGGTAATCATGGGCGACTTCAATTTCAAAGAAATAGATTGGAACAAACTGGAAACAACCGAGAGCGAAAATCACATTTCAAGTTTGTTCCTAGAAGGCATTAAAGACACTTTTTTCTTCCAGCATTGTAAAGAACCAACAAGATATCGCCAAAATCAGGAGCCATCATTATTAGATTTAATTTTTACAAATGAGGAAAACATGATTGAAAAAGTTAACTATCTTCCAAGCTTGGGGAAAAGTGACCATTTGGTTTTAATGTTTCAGTATAATTGTTGTATAGAAAACAATAGCAATATATCTGAAAAGTATAATTTTAACAAAGGTGATTACAGTGCATGCAGAGATTTACTGGGAGCAGTGGACTGGAACATTCGTATGGACGGATCAGGCATTTCTGAATCAAGGATAGGCTTTGCAGAAGTAATTGTTGATGCTACAAGAAATTTCATACCGGTGAGCAAGGCCAGAAGTGATTCAGGTAAGCGTTATCCTACCATATCACATGAGTGTAAGGATGCTATCAGAGAGAAGCACAGGAAATGGAAAAGATATAAATATTGTAAAAATGTAAGTAATTTTAATATATACAAACGAGCAAGGAACTGTGTAGTCAAGGAACTCAGAAAATCTAAATATAGATATGAAAAAGACTTGGCAACTAGAAGCCATGTCCGATCCAGAACAAAAACTAAGTCTACTATTGGTGCATTAATGAATGAAAATGGTACGTTGACTGTAGTGGATAAAGAAAGAGCTAATATCCTAAATAATTACTTTGCATCAGTGTTCACAAAAGAGAAGGATGAAAATCTCCCACATTTTGAAGAAAGATACATCACACACCCACTAGATGAGTTAGAAATCACCAGCGAAACAGTAGAGAAATCCTTGAGTAGCATGAAGGCAGGAAAATCACAAGGACCAGATATGATACACCCATGTATATTAAAGGAAACCAGCAGCCAAATTATTGAACCACTTACAAAACTATTCAGGCAGTCATTGGACGAAGCTAAATTACCAGAAGATTGGAAAAAAGCAAATGTAACTGCACTTTTCAAATCAGGAGAAAGAAAATTACCTGAAAATTACAGACCAATCAGTTTGACCTCAGTGGTGTGTAAACTCATGGAAAGGATTATAAGGAATAAGATCGTAGACCACATGGAATCAAACAATCTTTTTGCAAAACAACAACATGGGTTCAGAGCAGGAAGATCATGTACTACCCAGCTATTAGAGTTTATGGAAGAGGTTACAGAAGCCATTGACAGAGGTGAGGAAGTAGATGTCATATACTTAGATTTTGCTAAAGCATTTGACAAGGTGCCACACAAAAGGCTACTTAGCAAGCTTAAAGGGATATGGCATTAAAGGTAAAATCTATGATTGGATAAAAGACTTCTTGTCTAACAGAAAACAGCGGTTGGTAATCAATGGAAAATTTTCACATTGGATCCATGTAACAAGTGGGATTCCTCAAGGTAGTGTTCTTGGTCCAATCTTGTTCTTAATTTTCATAAATGACCTGCCAGATGTATTAAACTGTTGCATGAAACTTTTTGCGGATGATGCAAAACTATATATGCCAATAATTAACTGTCATGATGAAGAAATCCTACAGCAGAATTTAGACAACTCGGACAAATGGGCAGAAATATGGGATATGGACTTCAATACAATAAAAATGTAAACACATGAGGCTTGGTGCCAAAACCCCACTACAGCAGTATACCATGAAATCAGGTGCAGAGAGAGTCAACCTGGAACAAGTTACCTCGGAAAAAGATTTAGGTGTGACCGTAGATAACAAGCTGCTCTTCAGGGAACATATATCTAAAAAATCAGCAATAGCCAACAGAAATCTAGGGATTATTTTCAAAAGCTTTACCTATCTTGACAAAGAAATGTTCCTATGCCTTTACAAAGCTTTGGTACGACCACATGTCGAGTATGCTACAACAGTTTGGTCTCCAATGTACAAAAAAGATGCAGTGGTACTAGAAAATATACAAAGGCGAGCTACCAGGATGGTTAATTGCTTAAAACACCTACCGTACAACAAAAGGCTGAAAAAACTGGGTATTCCATCCTTAGAGTACAGGAGGCTTAGGGCAGATGTTATTTAAGTTTACAAGATAGTGAACCAGATCGACCGTATACCAATTGATAAATTCTTTACAATCAACGACGAAATATCAACACGTAGCAACAGTCTTAAGCTCTTCAAAAAACGGTCAAGACTAAACGTTTGGGCAAACGTGTTTTCAAACAGAGTTGTGAATGCCTGGAACTTATTACCGTGTGAAGTTGTACTGGCACCCTCCCTTAACACATTCAAATCAAGACTGAACAAATTCTGGTACGGACACCCATTAAAATTCACGCCAAGTTGTTACACCCCCGGAGAAACAAATATATCATTCACAAGAAGATATCGAAACGGGCCATTAGAAGTGGTTTAACCGCTTAAAGAAGGTCTCTAGGATGGTAAGAAATAATTTGGATAACATGCGACAGTCTGCATGCCTAGTTTTAAACCCAATTACGGTTTATAGCTATGGTTTCCTCTTTAATTGCACGACGGTGGGTTAGGCCTCAGACTCTATGACGGCTCTGACGTAAAGCTTTAATCGGTGGGTTGGTGCCTGATGCTTATCTGTAGCTGGACCCACCGTGGCTCAACTTGAGGTTTTCTTTAGCTCTGACTATCTGTGAGTCATGAGCCCTTTTCTTTGTTTCATCATGGAGTGTTAATTTGATTAAAGTGTTTTCCATTGATGATACATTGCATTAGTTAGATGGCCTCCATGCGAACTGAACATTTCTTGTACTTCAACAACAGCAGAATCTAGGGCGAAGATTTGGTACCAGTAAAATGCATTTAAGCCCCCCCGGGGCTTAGGCTGCTGTCCGTTCTAAGGCGGTGGTTCTGTTGTTGTTGACATTTTGTTTATTGTTACTCCCATTGTGGGAGTCTGTAATTGTTCTATGTTTTGTTGTACGTTACTTTATGTCCATTCTAGTATTGCAATCATCTTGATGGGGAAGAGAGAGCTGATTGCTTTGCTTAATTTGTCTTCCTGGTGTCTGGTGATGGTTGAGCGGCTCTTCCTCGCGATGCCATGGGTTTGTCTGCAGTTTGTGATTGTGGTATTTCCTGATCATACTCACTTACTATTTTTGAAAGGCTGAATCAGGGTGAATGTCATTTAATTTGGTCTCACTTAGGCCTAGTACATTGATTTGATTTTTATCTACCTCTAATAAACATGCAAACCTGATCAATTTTATTACTGAAATATGACCCATTCCAAAGCCCTTACATTTTAAACATAAATCAAGTAAATAATTTAAACTGGACTGACTAGAACCCGTATCATCTGACATGCCATTAATCGTAATAGATGCATCATCAGTCCCCTGGGAAGAATACACAGATGTGTAGTCACTACCTTGATCAGTATAGGAGCCTTGTTGCTCAGTAGGTGTCTGACCACTTGTAGAAAAATCTGCACCTGTAAATGTGGCATAACTTACACATGTAACATTAGTAAAATTGCTAGGTATAGAATCTATAGCAGGTGAGGGCCTCATCGACACAGCCACATTTAAATCATCATTAGTACAGCAAATGTCCTGCTGCTGTGCAGGTACCATATTTACTATCTCTGAAGATGAGATATTTCTTTGAATACTTGTCAATTGGAGGTCATCATTATTTGAATCCAGGGAAAAGCACACAGACTCATTACAATGACTGTTACATGAACAATAAGATAAATTACATTCTTGACAAATAAAGTTTAAACAGGCAAGCCTATTAGATAAGTTCACTGATTGTTCTAAAGTAATGTTAGAGACATCATTGCGGAATTCCTATGCATTTTGAACACAGCGTCCCAATTTGTGCCCTAGAAAACCACAGTGAAAACATTTTAGCTGTTTCTTGTGTTTACAATCATTGGTTTCAAGGCTGCTTTCACCATATTTATAGCACAGTACGTGTATTGTAGAATTACATGATTATATTGATTATTACTGTCAGCAGAAACCATGTCCATTAGAACAGAGAGCCTCCTTAAAATTGGAGAGTCATGCAGGTGTGTAAACCGAACTTGTTATGATTGTTCTGTACTTGGCTCAGCAGGGGGTTTAGCGTCATGCCTTTCTGCTATTCAATAATAACCTCATTATCTTCTGGATTTTGTGTAGTGTGTTGACTTGAAGATAATGAGTTATTGACTAATAATATTGATTATTACTGTCATTCTGTCTCATATTTGCATTTCGTGCATTTCTACCAGCAATAGATTCTTGCTGTTCTGGTTGCCTGAATTGTTTGGCCCACTTCACTTGACGCTGTCTAAAGACACAATTTGAAAGTGATTTACTATTGCATTTTTTTTATTTATAATCCCAAGCAAAAGTTTCACTCCTGAGTATGACAAATGTATGCAGTCTGTATCTTAGTAACATGTAATTACATTTCCATTCCAGTCATGAAAGGCTCGGATCTGATCAATGAGACTTACATGGTGATACTGAGCTAGTAACCAAATAATAACATTAACCTCTGATTAATGTGTATCTCTCCTGGGACAGGAAATACATAATATAATTTGACACTGGTTATTCGTTTCTTTGATTAACTGAATTGTCTGGTCATATACTTCTTCAAAATACCCAATGTCAGTTCCATTTGAGGCATCATTATCACAAACATATATTATCACATGTGAAAATTTGTTGAGGTCATATAATTTGATCTGGATAACAATATTTCCACTTGAAATCCCATTTTTGGTGGACTGAAGTGATCAGTGAATCCCTTATAAACAAAATCTGACTTGGTTTATTGTTCCGCATATGTGTGGGCCTCGGGACAGGTTTTGGACTGTAACGGGAACCTTGCTGTTGTAATGTCCTGCGTGGAGCAGATCTAGTACTATAACTGGATGATGTCCTGCTGGGAGCAGGGTGTGGTCTGTGTGGTATTTCCGTTGTGACATCTACAGGCGTTGAGTTCCTGAGCACTTCACTATACTGCCTGGTTTGAAGATCAGAAAGCACTGAGGCTGGACTAGGGAGATTACTAGTTTGAATGATCTCAGGCACTTCATGTTGCGCTTCATCTTTATGAGGCACTTCATTGACTACTGACTGTTTCAAACTTGGTTAGCAATCACTGGTCTGGTCCACAGTTCTGTATAAGGACTGGTTAGCAGTATGCTGTTGTACTAGCTCATTCACTTCCTTAGTGAGTCAAGTTATCTCTCCCTGTACAGCCAAAATCGTGTCCATAAGAAATGAGATCTTCCTAATAATTCATGCAGGTGTGTAAACTGACATTGTTCTGATTGTTCTGTTCTTGGCTCAGCTGGGGGCTCAGCGTCAGACTCCTCTGCTATTTCAATAATGACCTCATTACCTTCTGGATTTTGTGTAGTGTGTTGACTTGAAGATAATGAGTTATTCACTAAGTCTGTGTTCAGCAATGTGTTGTTCTCCTCCATATAGGTCCTAAGGAGATGTTCTGCCATCTTCTTGAAACGAGTATCTTTCCAAAGAGTATGTCCTGGTCCACTGGCATATTTTGTTATAACTAGTTTATCTATCCTTAGTAGACATTTCTTTTTGTCCAGATAAGTTTTCAGTTGCAACTTCGTTGCTTCCTCAGAGGGAAATAGATCTGTGTGCTTAGCATTGTCAGAATGTTGTTAAAATTATACCAGCTCATATCATATGACGTCTAGTCGAGTCTGGGAGTGAAATAACGCCATGCAATAAAATCGATAACCACTAGTGGTTTACAGATTGTCGGAAACGTTATGACGTCCATAACAACGTTGTGTACATACTGAGCTAATTATAACGTTTTTACAACAGAAATAAGATGTCAAAGAAATGTTAATAGAATCTAAAATTCGTGCTCTTGTGTTATTGAATTTATTAAACTCGTTGCGAAAAAGAGATCTCTTTACCCCAACTCGTTTAATTAAATCAATAAAACATGAGCACTCCTATTAGATCCTCTATATATTAGGCGCGGAGCCAAAAAGTGTTGTCAGGGGGGGCGGGGGGGGGGTCCAAAAATTCAAATCTTTTTAAATTGCTTTAGACATCATATTTTATAGAGGGAAAGGGTCCGTCCCAATATTCTAAGTGGGCCACAACGCTGGCGGGCCTATAATGGCACCCAGTGATGACGTGATTTTCCAAGGGGGGGGGGGTGTCTGGACCCCCTGTCCCCCTTGGGATCAGCGCATGCAATTTGTGGAATGACTTAGAGAGTCACTGACTTTGGGTCCAAACTGTTAGCAAAGGTTATCACGAGAGGACAAAGTCTTAGGCCATGATTCTTTTTACATTGCTTTGATTAATGCCATATTATCATAGGTCCAGATAAGGAAATTTTATGAGCGTAAAATTATAAATATTTTCTTTCCCATCAATTTGACAATGTGTTTTGGGTGCGGTGCTCAAAAGAACCGTTTCATTGAGACGATTCTTTTGAGTACCCACAACATATGTTTTGGATGAGAAATAAAGAAAATAGTTTTCCAATACGCACTCTTATCTGGAGGTCTGATTATGGTATTTCTGAAAATGAGAGTTGTAAGAAAGTGGACAATACCTGCATTTTTTATCCTGTTTAGAATACGAACAACTTTATTTAAAACCATTCCCGCCAGAAGTACAAGATACTTCAACACCAGAAATCTAATACTGATGTGCTTTTTCTATTTCGAGATATTCTGCAATATGTGACTGTACTCCCAGGTCTGACATTCTGCAATGTGTGACTGTAACCCCAGTTCTGATTATAAGATAGCATCGATTTTTTTACTTAGGACTCGTAATTTGGTAGATTTCACTGAGTACAGTCTATTTCACTTATTTTGTAGGGTACTGTGATAAACTTATGCTTTATTCCAGTGATTGGACCGCCTGAACCATGGTCATCTTGGTCACCTACACCATTGTCATCTAATCATGCAGAATGGTCATCTTGGCCTCCTGGACAATGGACACCTTGGCAGTTATGGAGTGGCTGGTCGGAGTGCAGCAGGGCCTGCGGTATAGGAAACCAAATGAGATCCAGATCTAGGACGTGTGAGGGTAATCCCACTGACTGTCTAGGGAGTGCTGAAGGAATCATGACAAAGTCATGCCTTGCTGCAAACTGTTCAGGTGGGTAACAGTCACACCTAAGCAATTGGACGTGACTCAGGCTAAAGTTTATGACTAAGGAATGGTGGCGGATTCACCTATTACTTAATTGCATTTTTAAAACACAACAAATTTGCTACATCTCCAGCTTCTGCTCGTATAGAAATAAAGTCCCAATCCTCAGTATCGTTATTTTGGTGTATTTCTTAAATGTTTTCATTACTACACTAAAGGGCTTTAAAACGCTAAAAATCGAAATTAATAATATCTACTAACTTTTAATGTCTCAATTTCATTGAGATTTGACAAAAAGAACATCAATATGTCAGCGAAACATGTATTAAATTTTATGTCAAAATACTATATTAAATAGCAATATCCTATGATTCTAAAGTTGCAGTATGAAATTTGTCTAGAAATTGGACACGATTTTAGTTATTGTGATAAAAAAAATTATTAAAAAATCAGAAATAATTTACCCTTGGTGCCCTATTATTCGTCTGGCACTGACAGTAGTCGGCCGGAACGGATATCGTCGACGTAAATATCGTCGATACACACACGTAAGTTGCCTCTCTACGCCGGTCGCCATTCTTGGCTGACCAAACCTGCGTCGATCTTTAACTATCTCAGTAGACTGGTAACGATCTCTGAGGCGCTGTATAGTTGACGTATGGCAATTATGATATCTGGCGACGTCCGAAACACGCACGCCAGCTTTTAACATTCCAATTGCGCCATATCGTTCATGTTCAGACAAACGTAGCATGAATAATATAGCTATAAAACTAAAGCTGCTGTGTATTTACACATGTATACTTACAAGATACATGTGAAATGATAAAATATTTTGCTTCATTGGTTCGTGGGGACGCCACATGCAAAACAAAGTAAACCAGCAATGCATAGCTGGTGGTAGCCTGTGTCTTTTAAAACACCGGTATTGGGTAAAGATAGAAGCAGAGTGTCGTTACCATCCGTTTTTATCTGTTAAAGAAGGCTAAAAATGTTCTGGATGCAAAAAAAAAAATGCGTTTTTAAAGTCCTTCAGTGTATTTGTAATTTTGATTGAAACAAATGCTAATGGAAACTAGATCCGCCTCGCTTAGAAAATTATTCATGCACATACAATGGCGTATATTCACTGTTATGGATAGTTGTTCTCGTCAAAATTTACAAATAGGTTCAAAATACACTGACCCAAAATGAAAACTTTACACTTTATTTCTTTTAATAGCTGTTTTGTTTGTATACATGTCATTGTAAGATTTACGCACGACTATCGTTATTAGAGTCAGATAAAAAGCAAATCCCTTCGATCCCCAGTCTAACGTTCAAGTGGCCTTTTTTCTTCTTTCACTTGGACTATAGAATGTGTCGATGTAGTCCGAAAATAATGTTTTATATGATATCAGATAATAACATTTAATAGTTTTAGAAACACTTTAGGATGTTGAAAATACCTGGTTTTCACAATACACTGGTGGGACCGCTGGTGCAATCTTCAATGTGCTTGACTGCGAATCCAGAGACCCCGTTTTGGTAGAAATTCGTTGTAAAAATAATTTAGCTATCAGTTTCTTGCGAAAGAGTGGGCACTCAATATTTAACTAGTTAGGCGGCTACCTGGAACAGTGTAGATCGTTAAGTCCATTAAACTGTAATTATTAAACATTAAATATTAAACTGATACGCGACACTCTGTCATCCCAAGATGCACCCACACACCAAATTTGGACTTTCCACCTAAAATCATATAAGAGACATGCTCTGAACATGATAATTCTACAAGTAGGTCAGAGGTCGAGGTCACAGTGGCCCAAAGTAGTATATGACACTCCGCCATCTCAAGATACTCCCACACACCAATTTGAAGATTCCTACCTCAAATAAATAAGATATGATCCAGACACGATTATCATAAAAAACTAGGTCAGAGGTCATATTCACAATGACCCAAAAATCCAAGATGTATCCATACACCAAATTTGGAATTATTACCTCAAAGAATATAAGATATATGCACCAGACGCAATGCAGATTCTAGAACTCAGGTCAGAGGCCAAGGTTAAGGTCACAGTGACCCAAGGATGATACATGAGTTTGTCGTCCAAAGATTCAAAAACGCGCAAAATTCATGATTTCTACCATAAATGATATAGATATATGCACCGGACACAATTATTCTAAAATGTCGAGGTCAAGGTCGCAGTCACCCAAGAATAAAATGTGACACTCTGCCATCACAAGATGCATCCACACACCAAAGTTGGCAGCCTCCCTGAACGAGTTTAAGAGATATGCAATGGACACAAAGTGGGACAGACGGACGGATGGACAGTGTGATTAGTATATGTCTCCTACAATTTTTACACATTAATAGAATATTATAGGCATATATGACCCTATAGATGATATTGGAAGAACTTCGTGAGATTTCAATGAGCTTTCAAGTATTTATGACACAACTATTGATGCAAATTTACTTTAATGCGGGACAATTGCTCCTTTTAAGTTAAACCATTCCGTTTCCTTCAACCTCTAATCTGTACTCGGCGCTCAACTAATCCGTGATTTGGCCTAATAGATTAATGTCGATTTGCCTATGCTTTAAATTCATCTGAAAGTTGCAAATGTGTGGTCCCATACTTTGATGAACGTTAATATATCTATATCAAGGTGATTTAAAGCGCTTTACGTGTCATAGATGCAACAATATATTCTTTTATTTGGGTGACTGGATTACAAAAATATGTCCAAATGAGCACGCAAATTATGAAGGACTGTGAATCATACGATGAGCAGTCAGACTGGGAAATCCAAAATTTACATAAGAAACAATAACGCTCAGTGCACAGGAGCTTGAAGTTCGGTCCTTATATCACCTATATAGCCTCAAAACCAAAAGCTCACGGTGTCATTACGTAATGACATTGTGAGCTTTTGGTTTTGAGGCTATAGTGGTGATTTAAGGATCGAACTTCAAGCTCCTGTGCTCAGTGTTACTAACTGCAATTACTCCTGAGGGTGAAAATAAGTGGTAAAAAGCTCAATATTAACTGCTGGCA